>CM066991.1:161408755-162008755 GCA_033977485.1 Hydrangea macrophylla
TCAATACTTAAGCTTTTTCAAGCATAAGTGTCTAAAGAGGCACTCTTTCGCATTTTTTTTTGAACCGAGAATCCGTAAAGAATTCCGTTAGTTCCCGCAAGTTTATTTAGGTATGTTTGAGGTGCGTGTAAGGTTTCGTGGCGTTTGGTTAAGCGGTTTACCGATTAACTGCTCAAAACCTCAATACTTAAGCTTTTTCAAGCATAAGTGTCTAAAGAGGCACTTTTTCGCATTTTTTGTGAACCGTGAATCCGTAAAGCATTCCGTTAGTTCCCGCAAGTTTATTTAGGTATGTTTGAGGAGCGTGTAAGGTTTCGTGGCGTTTGGTTAAGCGGTTTACCGATTAACTGCTCAAAACCTCAATACATAAGCTTTTTCAAGCATAAGTGTCTAAAGAGGCACTTTTTCGCATTTTTTTTTAACCGTGAATCCTTAAAGCATTCTGTTAGTTCCCGAAAGTTTATTTAGGTATGTTTGAGGTGCTTGTATGGTTTCGTGGCGTTTGGTTAAGCGGTTTACCGATTAACTGCCTCAAAACCTCAATACTTAAGCTTTTGAAGCATAAGTGTCTAAAGAGGCACTTTTTCGCATTTTATTTGAACCGTGAATCCGTAAAGCATTCCGTTAGTTCCCGCAAGTTTATTTAGGTATGTTTGAGGTGCTTGTATGATTTCGTGGCGTTTGGTTAAGCGGTTTTACCGATTAACTGCTCAAAACCTCAATACTTAAGCTTTTTCAAGCATAAGTGTCTAATGAGGCACTCTTTCGCATTTTTTTTTGAACCGTGTATCCGTAAAGCATTCCATTAGTTCCCGCAAGTTTATTTAGGTATGTTTGAGGTGCGTGTAATGTTTCGTGGCGTTTGGTTAAGCGGTTTACCGATTAACTGCTCAAAACCTCAATACTTAAGCATTTTTTTCAAGCATAAGTGTCTAAAGAGGCACTTTTTCGCATTTTTTTTTAACCGTGAATCCGGTAAAGCATTCCGTTAGTTCCCGCAAGTTTATTTAGGTATGTTTTAGGTGCGTGTAAGGTTTCGTTGCGTTTGGCTAAGCGGTTTTACTGATTCACTGCTCAAAACCTCAATACTTAAGCTTTTTCAAGCATAAGTGTCTAAAGAGGCACTCTTTCGCATTTTTTTTGAACCGTGAATCCGTAAAGAATTCCGTTAGTTCCCGCAAGTTTATTTAGGTATGTTTGAGGTGCGTGTAAGGTTTTTGTGGCGTTTGGTTAAGCGGTTTACCGATTAACTGCTCAAAACCTCAATACTTAAGCTTTTTCAAGCATAAGTGTCTAAAGAGGCACTTTTTCGCATTTTTTGTGAACCGTGAATCCGTAAAGCATTCCGTTAGTTCCCGCAAGTTTATTTAGGTATGTTTGAGGAGCGTGTAAGGTTTCGTGGGCGTTTGGTTAAGCGGTTTTACCGATTAACTGCTCAAAACCTCAATACATAAGCTTTTTCAAGCATAAGTGTCTAAAGAGGCACTTTTTCGCATTTTTTTTGAACCGTGAATCCTTAAAGCATTCTGTTAGTTCCCGCAAGTTTATTTAGGTATGTTTGAGGTGCTTGTATGGTTTCGTGGCGTTTGGTTAAGCGGTTTACCGATTAACTGCTCAAAACCTCAATACTTAAGCTTTTGAAGCATAAGTGTCTAAAGAGGCACTTTTTCGCATTTTATTTGAACCGTGAATCCGTAAAGCATTCCGTTAGTTCCCGCAAGTTTATTTAGGTATGTTTGAGGTGCTTGTATGATTTCGTGCCGTTTGGTTAAGCGGTTTTACCGATTAACTGCTCAAAACCTCAATACTTAAGCTTTTTCAAGCATAAGTGTCTAAAGAGGCACTTTTTCGCATTTTTTTTGAACCGTGAATCCGTAAAGTATTCCTTTAGTTCCCGCAAGTTTATTTAGGTATGTTTGAGGTGCGTGTAAGGTTTTGTGGCGTTTGGTTAAGCGGTTTACCGATTAACTGCTCAAAACCTCAATACTTAAGCTTTTTCAAGCATAAGTGTCTAAAGAGGCACTTTTTCGCATTTTTTTTGAACCGTGAATCCGTAAAGCATTCCGTTAGTTCCCGCAAGTTTATTTTGGTATGTTTGAGGTGCGTGTAAGGTTTCGTGGCGTTTGGTTAAGCGGTTTACCGATTAACTGCTCAAAACCTCAATACTTAAGCTTTTTCAAGCATAAGTGTCTAAAGAGGCACTTTTTCGCATTTTTTTTGAACCGTGAATCCGTAAAGCATTCCGTTAGTTCCTGCAAGTTTATTTAGGTATGTTTGAGGTGCGCGTAAGGTTCCGTGGCGTTTGGTTAAGCGGTTTACCGATTAACTGCTCAAAACCTCAATACTTAAGCTTTTTCAAGCATAAGCGTCTAAAGAGGCACTTTTTCGCATTTTTTTTGAACCGTGAATCCGTAAAGCATTCCGTTAGTTCCCGCAAGTTTATTTAGGTATGTTTGACGTGTGCGTAAGGTTTCGTGGCGTTTGGTTAAGCGGTTTACCGATTAACTGCTCAAAACCTCAATACTTAAGCTTTTTCAAGCATAAGTGTCTAAAGAAGCACTTTTTCGCATTTTTTTTGAACCGTGAATCCGTAAAGCATTCCGTTAGTTCCCGCAAGTTTATTTAGGTATGTTTGAGGTGCGTGTAAGGTTTTGTGGCATTTGGTTAAGCGGTTTACCGATTAACTCCTCAAAACCTCAATACATAAGCTTTTTCACGCATAAGTGTCTAAAGAGGCACTTTTTTGCATTTTTTTTGAACCGTGAATCCGTAAAGCATTCCGTTAGTTCCCGCAAGTTTATTTAGGTATGTTTTAGGTGCGTGTAAGGTTTCGTTGCGTTTGGCTAGGCGGTTTACTGATTCACTGCTCAAAACCTCAATACTTAAGCTTTTTCAAGCATAAGTGTCTAAAGAGGCACTCTTTCGCATTTTTTTTGAACCGTGAATCCGTAAAGAATTCCGTTAGTTCCTGCAAGTTTATTTAGGTATGTTTGAGGTGCGTGTAAGGTTTCGTGGCGTTTGGTTAAGCGGTTTACCGATTAACTGCTCAAAACCTCAATACTTAAGCTTTTTCAAGCATAAGTGTCTAAAGAGGCACTTTTTCGCATTTTTTGTGAACCGTGAATCCGTAAAGCATTCCGTTAGTTCCCGCAAGTTTATTTAGGTATGTTTGAGGAGCGTGTAAGGTTTCGTGGCGTTTGGTTAAGCGGTTTACCGATTAACTGCTCAAAACCTCAATACATAAGCTTTTTCAAGCATAAGTGTCTAAAGAGGCACTTTTTCGCATTTTTTTTGAACCGTGAAACCTTAAAGCATTCTGTTAGTTCCCGAAAGTTTATTTAGGTATGTTTGAGGTGCTTGTATGGTTTCGTGGCGTTTGGTTAAGCGGTTTACCGATTAACTGCTCAAAACCTCAATACTTAAGCTTTTGAAGCATAAGTGTCTAAAGAGGCACTTTTTCGCATTTTATTTGAACCGTGAATCCGTAAAGCATTCCGTTAGTTCCCGCAAGTTTATTTAGGTATGTTTGAGGTGCTTGTATGATTTCGTGGCGTTTGGTTAAGCGGTTTTACCGATTAACTGCTCAAAACCTCAATACTTAAGCTTTTTCAAGCATAAGTGTCTAATGAGGCACTCTTTCGCATTTTTTTTGAACCGTGTATCCGTAAAGCATTCCATTAGTTCCCGCAAGTTTATTTAGGTATGTTTGAGGTGCGTGTAATGTTTCGTGGCGTTTGGTTAAGCGGTTTACCGATTAACTGCTCAAAACCTCAATACTTAAGCATTTTTTTCAAGCATAAGTGTCTAAAGAGGCACTTTTTCGCATTTTTTTTTAACCGTGAATCCGTAAAGCATTCCGTTAGTTCCCGCAAGTTTATTTAGGTATGTTTTAGGTGCGTGTAAGGTTTCGTTGCGTTTGGCTAAGCGGTTTACTGATTCACTGCTCAAAACCTCAATACTTAAGCTTTTTCAAGCATAAGTGTCTAAAGAGGCACTCTTTCGCATTTTTTTTGAACCGTGAATCCGTAAAGAATTCCGTTAGTTCCCGCAAGTTTATTTAGGTATGTTTGAGGTGCGTGTAAGGTTTTGTGGCGTTTGGTTAAGCGGTTTACCGATTAACTGCTCAAAACCTCAATACTTAAGCTTTTTCAAGCATAAGTGTCTAAAGAGGCACTTTTTCGCATTTTTTGTGAACCGTGAATCCGTAAAGCATTCCGTTAGTTCCCGCAAGTTTATTTATGTATGTTTGAGGAGCGTGTAAGGTTTCGTGGCGTTTGGTTAAGAGGTTTACCGATTAACTGCTCAAAACCTCAATACATAAGCTTTTTCAAGCATAAGTGTCTAAAGAGGCACTTTTTCGCATTTTTTTTGAACCGTGAATCCTTAAAGCATTCTGTTAGTTCCCGCAAGTTTATTTAGGTATGTTTGAGGTGCTTGTATGGTTTCGTGGCGTTTGGTTAAGCGGTTTACCGATTAACTGCTCAAAACCTCAATACTTAAGCTTTTGAAGCATAAGTGTCTAAAGAGGCACTTTTTCGCATTTTATTTGAACCGTGAATCCGTAAAGCATTCCGTTAGTTCCCGCAAGTTTATTTAGGTATGTTTGAGGTGCTTGTATGATTTCGTGCCGTTTGGTTAAGCGGTTTTACCGATTAACTGCTCAAAACCTCAATACTTAAGCTTTTTCAAGCATAAGTGTCTAAAGAGGCACTTTTTCGCATTTTTTTTGAACCGTGAATCCGTAAAGTATTCCTTTAGTTCCCGCAAGTTTATTTAGGTATGTTTGAGGTGCGTGTAAGGTTTTGTGGCGTTTGGTTAAGCGGTTTACCGATTAACTGCTCAAAACCTCAATACTTAAGCTTTTTCAAGCATAAGTGTCTAAAGAGGCACTTTTTCGCATTTTTTTTGAACCGTGAATCCGTAAAGCATTCCGTTAGTTCCCGCAAGTTTATTTTGGTATGTTTGAGGTGCGTGTAAGGTTTCGTGGCGTTTGGTTAAGCGGTTTACCGATTAACTGCTCAAAACCTCAATACTTAAGCTTTTTCAAGCATAAGTGTCTAAAGAGGCACTTTTTCGCATTTTTTTTGAACCGTGAATCCGTAAAGCATTCCGTTAGTTCCTGCAAGTTTATTTAGGTATGTTTGAGGTGCGCGTAAGGTTCCGTGGCGTTTGGTTAAGCGGTTTACCGATTAACTGCTCAAAACCTCAATACTTAAGCTTTTTCAAGCATAAGCGTCTAAAGAGGCACTTTTTCGCATTTTTTTTGAACCGTGAATCCGTAAAGCATTCCGTTAGTTCCCGCAAGTTTATTTAGGTATGTTTGACGTGTGCGTAAGGTTTCGTGGCGTTTGGTTAAGCGGTTTACCGATTAACTGCTCAAAACCTCAATACTTAAGCTTTTTCAAGCATAAGTGTCTAAAGAAGCACTTTTTCGCATTTTTTTTTGAACCGTGAATCCGTAAAGCATTCCGTTAGTTCCCGCAAGTTTATTTAGGTATGTTTGAGGTGCGTGTAAGGTTTTGTGGCATTTGGTTAAGCGGTTTACCGATTAACTCCTCAAAACCTCAATACATAAGCTTTTTCACGCATAAGTGTCTAAAGAGGCACTTTTTTGCATTTTTTTTGAACCGTGAATCCGTAAAGCATTCCGTTAGTTCCCGCAAGTTTATTTAGGTATGTTTTAGGTGCGTGTAAGGTTTCGTTGCGTTTGGCTAGGCGGTTTACTGATTCACTGCTCAAAACCTCAATACTTAAGCTTTTTCAAGCATAAGTGTCTAAAGAGGCACTCTTTCGCATTTTTTTTGAACCGTGAATCCGTAAAGAATTCCGTTAGTTCCTGCAAGTTTATTTAGGTATGTTTGAGGTGCGTGTAAGGTTTCGTGGCGTTTGGTTAAGCGGTTTACCGATTAACTGCTCAAAACCTCAATACTTAAGCTTTTTCAAGCATAAGTGTCTAAAGAGGCACTTTTTCGCATTTTTTGTGAACCGTGAATCCGTAAAGCATTCCGTTAGTTCCCGCAAGTTTATTTAGGTATGTTTGAGGAGCGTGTAAGGTTTCGTGGCGTTTGGTTAAGCGGTTTACCGATTAACTGCTCAAAACCTCAATACATAAGCTTTTTCAAGCATAAGTGTCTAAAGAGGCACTTTTTCGCATTTTTTTTGAACCGTGAAACCTTAAAGCATTCTGTTAGTTCCCGAAAGTTTATTTAGGTATGTTTGAGGTGCTTGTATGGTTTCGTGGCGTTTGGTTAAGCGGTTTACCGATTAACTGCTCAAAACCTCAATACTTAAGCTTTTGAAGCATAAGTGTCTAAAGAGGCACTTTTTCGCATTTTATTTGAACCGTGAATCCGTAAAGCATTCCGTTAGTTCCCGCAAGTTTATTTAGGTATGTTTGAGGTGCTTGTATGATTTCGTGGCGTTTGGTTAAGCGGTTTTACCGATTAACTGCTCAAAACCTCAATACTTAAGCTTTTTCAAGCATAAGTGTCTAATGAGGCACTCTTTCGCATTTTTTTTGAACCGTGTATCCGTAAAGCATTCCATTAGTTCCCGCAAGTTTATTTAGGTATGTTTGAGGTGCGTGTAATGTTTCGTGGCGTTTGGTTAAGCGGTTTACCGATTAACTGCTCAAAACCTCAATACTTAAGCATTTTTTTCAAGCATAAGTGTCTAAAGAGGCACTTTTTCGCATTTTTTTTTAACCGTGAATCCGTAAAGCATTCCGTTAGTTCCCGCAAGTTTATTTAGGTATGTTTTAGGTGCGTGTAAGGTTTCGTTGCGTTTGGCTAAGCGGTTTACTGATTCACTGCTCAAAACCTCAATACTTAAGCTTTTTCAAGCATAAGTGTCTAAAGAGGCACTCTTTCGCATTTTTTTTGAACCGTGAATCCGTAAAGAATTCCGTTAGTTCCCGCAAGTTTATTTAGGTATGTTTGAGGTGCGTGTAAGGTTTTGTGGCGTTTGGTTAAGCGGTTTACCGATTAACTGCTCAAAACCTCAATACTTAAGCTTTTTCAAGCATAAGTGTCTAAAGAGGCACTTTTTCGCATTTTTTGTGAACCGTGAATCCGTAAAGCATTCCGTTAGTTCCCGCAAGTTTATTTATGTATGTTTGAGGAGCGTGTAAGGTTTCGTGGCGTTTGGTTAAGAGGTTTACCGATTAACTGCTCAAAACCTCAATACATAAGCTTTTTCAAGCATAAGTGTCTAAAGAGGCACTTTTTCGCATTTTTTTTGAACCGTGAATCCTTAAAGCATTCTGTTAGTTCCCGCAAGTTTATTTAGGTATGTTTGAGGTGCTTGTATGGTTTCGTGGCGTTTGGTTAAGCGGTTTACCGATTAACTGCTCAAAACCTCAATACTTAAGCTTTTGAAGCATAAGTGTCTAAAGAGGCACTTTTTCGCATTTTATTTGAACCGTGAATCCGTAAAGCATTCCGTTAGTTCCCGCAAGTTTATTTAGGTATGTTTGAGGTGCTTGTATGATTTCGTGGCGTTTGGTTAAGCGGTTTTACCGATTAACTGCTCAAAACCTCAATACTTAAGCTTTTTCAAGCATAAGTGTCTAAAGAGGCACTTTTTCGCATTTTTTTTGAACCGTGAATCCGTAAAGTATTCCTTTAGTTCCCGCAAGTTTATTTAGGTATGTTTGAGGTGCGTGTAAGGTTTTGTGGCGTTTGGTTAAGCGGTTTACCGATTAACTGCTCAAAACCTCAATACTTAAGCTTTTTCAAGCATAAGTGTCTAAAGAGGCACTTTTTCGCATTTTTTTTGAACCGTGAATCCGTAAAGCATTCCGTTAGTTCCCGCAAGTTTATTTTGGTATATTTGAGGTGCGTGTAAGGTTTCGTGGCGTTTGGTTAAGCGGTTTACCGATTAACTGCTCAAAACCTCAATACTTAAGCTTTTTCAAGCATAAGTGTCTAAAGAGGCACTTTTTCGCATTTTTTTTGAACCGTGAATCCGTAAAGCATTCCGTTAGTTCCTGCAAGTTTATTTAGGTATGTTTGAGGTGCGCGTAAGGTTCCGTGGCGTTTGGTTAAGCGGTTTACCGATTAACTGCTCAAAACCTCAATACTTAAGCTTTTTCAAGCATAAGCGTCTAAAGAGGCACTTTTTCGCATTTTTTTTGAACCGTGAATCCGTAAAGCATTCCGTTAGTTCCCGCAAGTTTATTTAGGTATGTTTGACGTGTGCGTAAGGTTTCGTGGCGTTTGGTTAAGCGGTTTACCGATTAACTGCTCAAAACCTCAATACTTAAGCTTTTTCAAGCATAAGTGTCTAAAGAAGCACTTTTTCGCATTTTTTTTGAACCGTGAATCCGTAAAGCATTCCGTTAGTTCCCGCAAGTTTATTTAGGTATGTTTGAGGTGCGTGTAAGGTTTTGTGGCATTTGGTTAAGCGGTTTACCGATTAACTCCTCAAAACCTCAATACATAAGCTTTTTCACGCATAAGTGTCTAAAGAGGCACTTTTTTGCATTTTTTTTGAACCGTGAATCCGTAAAGCATTCCGTTAGTTCCCGCAAGTTTATTTAGGTATGTTTGAGGTGCACGTAAGATGTCGTGGCGTTTGGTTAAGCGGTTTACCGATTAACTGCTCAAAACCTCAATACTTAAGCTTTTTCAAGCATAAGTGTCTAAAGAGGCACTTTTTCGCATTTTTTTTAACCGTGAATCCGTAAAGCATTCCGTTAGTTCCCGCAAGTTTATTTAGGTATGTTTGAGGTGCGTGTAAGGTTTCGTGGCATTTGGTTAAGCGGTTTACCGATTAACTCCTCAAAACCTCAATACTTAAGCTTTTTCAAGCATAAGTGTCTAAAGAGGCACTTTTTCGCATTTTTTTTGAACCGTGAATCCGTAAAGCATTCCGTTAGTTCCCGCAAGTTTATTTAGGTATGTTTGAGGTGCGCGTAAGGTTTCGTGGCGTTTGGTTAAGCGGTTTACCGATTAACTGCTCAAAACCTCAATACTTAAGCTTTTTCAAGCTTAAGTGTCTAAAGAGGCACTTTTTCGCATTTTTTTTGAACCGTGAATCCGTAAAGCATTCCGTTAGTTCCCGCAAGTTTATTTAGGTATGTTTGAGGTGTGTTTAAGGTTTCGTGGCGTTTGGTTAAGCGGTTTACCGATTAACTCCTCAAAACCTCAATACTTAAGCTTTTTCAAGCATAAGTGTCTAAAGAGGCACTTTTTCGCATTTTTTTTGAACCGTGAATCCGTAAAGCATTTCGTTAGTTCCTGCAAGTTTATTTAGGTATGTTTGAGGTGCGCGTAAGGTTCCGTGGCGTTTGGTTAAGCGGTTTACCGATTAACTGCTCAAAACCTCAATACTTAAGCTTTTTCAAGCATAAGCGTCTAAAGAGGCACTTTTTCGCATTTTTTTTGAACCGTGAATCCGAAAAGCATTCCGTTAGTTCCCGCAAGTTTATTTAGGTATGTTTGAGGTGCGCGTAAGGTTTCGTGGCGTTTGGTTAAGCGGTTTACCGATTAACTGCTCAAAACCTCAATACTTAAGCTTTTTCAAGCTTAAGTGTCTAAAGAGGCACTTTTTCGCATTTTTTTTGAACCGTGAATCCGTAAAGCATTCCGTTAGTTCCCGCAAGTTTATTTAGGTATGTTTGAGGTGTGTTTAAGGTTTCGTGGCGTTTGGTTAAGCGGTTTACCGATTAACTCCTCAAAACCTCAATACTTAAGCTTTTTCAAGCATAAGTGTCTAAAGAGGCACTTTTTCGCATTTTTTTTGAACCGTGAATCCGTAAAGCATTTCGTTAGTTCCTGCAAGTTTATTTAGGTATGTTTGAGGTGCGCGTAAGGTTCCGTGGCGTTTGGTTAAGCGGTTTACCGATTAACTGCTCAAAACCTCAATACTTAAGCTTTTTCAAGCATAAGCGTCTAAAGAGGCACTTTTTCGCATTTTTTTTGAACCGTGAATCCGTAAAGCATTCCGTTAGCTCCCGCAAGTTTATTTAGGTATGTTTGACGTGTGCGTAAGGTTTCGTGGCGTTTGGTTAAGCGGTTTACCGATTAACTGCTCAAAACCTCAATACTTAAGCTTTTTCAAGCATAAGCGTCTAAAGAGGCACTTTTTCGCATTTTTTTTGAACCGTGAATCCGTAAAGCATTCCGTTAGTTCCCGCAAGTTTATTTAGGTATGTTTGACGTGTGCGTAAGGTTTCGTGGCGTTTGGTTAAGCGGTTTACCGATTAACTGCTCAAAACCTCAATACTTAAGCTTTTTCAAGCATAAGTGTCTAAAGAAGCACTTTTTCGCATTTTTTTTGAACCGTGAATCCGTAAAGCATTCCGTTAGTTCCCGCAAGTTTATTTAGGTATGTTTGAGGTGCGTGTAAGGTTTTGTGGCATTTGGTTAAGCGGTTTACCGATTAACTCCTCAAAACCTCAATACATAAGCTTTTTCAAGCATAAGTGTCTAAAGAGGCACTTTTTTGCATTTTTTTTGAACCGTGAATCCGTAAAGCATTCCGTTAGTTCCCGCAAGTTTATTTAGGTATGTTTGAGGTGCACGTAAGATGTCGTGGCGTTTGGTTAAACGGTTTACCGATTAACTGCTCAAAACCTCAATACTTAAGCTTTTTCAAGCATAAGTGTCTAAAGAGGCACTTTTTCGCATTTTTTTTAACCGTGAATCCGTAAAGCATTCCGTTAGTTCTCGCAAGTTTATTTAGGTATGTTTGAGGTGCGTGTAAGGTTTCGTGGCATTTGGTTAAGCGGTTTACCGATTAACTGCTCAAAACCTCAATACTTAAGCTTTTTCAAGCATAAGTGTCTAAAGAGGCACTTTTTCGCATTTTTTTTGAACCGTGAATCCGTAAAGCATTCCGTTAGTTCCCGCAAGTTTATTTAGGTATGTTTGAGGTGCGCGTAAGGTTTCGTGGCGTTTGGTTAAGCGGTTTACCGATTAACTGCTCAAAACCTCAATACTTAAGCTTTTTCAAGCTTAAGTGTCTAAAGAGGCACTTTTTCGCATTTTTTTTGAACCGTGAATCCGTAAAGCATTCCGTTAGTTCCCATAAGTTTATTTAGGTATGTTTGAGGTGTGTTTAAGGTTTCGTGGCGTTTGGTTAAGCGGTTTACCGATTAACTCCTCAAAACCTCAATACTTAAGCTTTTTCAAGCATAAGTGTCTAAAGAGGCACTTTTTCGCATTTTTTTTGAACCGTGAATCCGTAAAGCATTTCGTTAGTTCCTGCAATTTTATTTAGGTATGTTTGAGGTGCGCGTAAGGTTCCGTGGCGTTTGGTTAAGCGGTTTACCGATTAACTGCTCAAAACCTCAATACTTAAGCTTTTTCAAGCATAAGCGTCTAAAGAGGCACTTTTTCGCATTTTTTTTGAACCGTGAATCCGTAAAGCATTCCGTTAGCTCCCGCAAGTTTATTTAGGTATGTTTGACGTGTGCGTAAGGTTTCGTGGCGTTTGGTTAAGCGGTTTACCGATTAACTGCTCAAAACCTCAATACTTAAGCTTTTTCAAGCATAAGTGTCTAAAGAGGCACTTTTTCGCATTTTTTTTTAACCGTGAATCCGTAAAGCATTCCGTTAGTTCCCGCAAATTTATTTAGGTATGTTTGAGGTGCGTGTAAGGTTTCGTGGCGTTTGGTTAAGCGGTTTACCGATTAACTCCTCAAAACCTCAATACTTAAGCTTTTTCAAGCATAAGTGTCTAAAGAGGCACTTTTTCGCATTTTTTTTGAACCGTGAATCCGTAAAGCATTCCGTTAGTTTCCGCAAGTTTATTTAGGTATGTTTGAGGTGCGAGAAAGGTTTCGTGGTGTTTGGTTAAGCGTCATATTTTCTTTTCCTTCCTATTTCCCTCATTGACCAACCAAAGAAAAGTGTTCTCCTTGGTATTTTTCTTTCCTTTTCCTCACTAAATCTATGAACAAAACAGAAACATAATGTTTTCTTTTCCTTTTCCTTAATAAATCCATGAACCAAACAAAAGTCTACCCAAGGATCACTGCTTAGAATAAAGAAATGCACTGAGGCATTTTAAAACAAAAATATGCAGCAGTATTATAACCGGCATGCTAGGTCAATAACGATTGATAAGCATTTTATTTCAGATAGCTTCTACATACCGAGTTATTTCCAGTCTCAAGATCCATACTCGTGTTATTGAAATTCCTTGCTAATGGAATGACGACTTCACCAACTTTATGTCCTTGTTCAAGCCAAGATCGTTCTGAGAAAAAGGAAAAAAAACATGCTTATTTACCACCCTGGGTAACAATATACAACTTTTTTGGTTATTGACAAGAAAACAGTTTCAAATAAATTATTTCACTTTTTCTTCAAAATAGTTTAATGGTTTTTCATCCTAAAACATGCTACAAGCAACAACAGACACGATGCCTAATTTATTCACCTTTCTGCAAAATAATCAATCTCGATGGATCAAATCCATCTACATGATCAGATTCGCTTTGCAACCTGAATATCTTCCAGTTTCCAAAATAATTTATGACTCGATCGAAGAAGTTGCTTGCAATAAAAATGGTGTATATAACCATAATAAGTGGATAGACTTTATTAAACTCTTTGCCAAAGAAAGGGACAGCACCGTCAATGTTCCCCATTCTCTGCACATATATAATAGAAACAAGTTAATTCTTTAGGGTGTCTAATCAATATATTACAGGTTAGACACAACAGAGCTAAAATATTATCAAAGCTAAGAATAAATTCACCTAATTCTTATAGGCTTGATAGATCTATGATCTATCACTTACCCATCATCCCATAGCTAAGAAAAGAGCTATGGAAGATTTTCAATGCTGAGTAACTGGCTCCATCATCTCATAGCTAAGAAATGAGACATGGATAACAAAATTTAAAAAGAGGTAAGCAATAATTACCATGTAAAGTACACATTACACAAGGGGATCCAACTCAGACATGTATGTTAGCCAGAAATTTTTTTCTCCAAAAAACAATAGTATTTATAAATATTGTTATATCTGCCCACCAGCATACATATCGACAATGTTATCAAAATTGGCAAAAGGATGCTTATTATAAAAGAAAATAAGATTAGCAAAATGTAACACACTTATTTGGGTTTCTGACAACCAACATAAGTGTCCAAAGATCGTCTTCTTAGCATCCTTGTCAATACTAATAAGATTGAGGAAGTTGTATGAAATTGGAAAAGCATATCGTGCAACCATTCTGGTAGTAATGTTGAAGTGAGTTCAATGACCAATATTGTCACAAAAAAAAATCACGTATGAAATAAAGTTCTTTCAGTATTAACTCACAAAGAGAGAAGAAAAAAAAACATACGAGCACATCATAAGCAAGCTGACTGAACTTGTTTGTCTTGGAGTCAGTGAGTAAAATGTCAACATCCCAATTTTGAACAAGGAATAATATGTGCACACACACACATATACATCAGAGGAATAAGAGCAGCTACCTACAAGAAAAGAAAAAGAAAACAAAAAGAGAATAACCAATCCACAATAAGATAGGAGAAGATAATTTCAGAACAATCGCAACTGGAGTTATGGCAAGGCCACTGTTGTACTGTATTTGAATCCAACAGGCTTTGGACTTTACCAATTGAAGCTGACAGTGTTGGGTAAAAATAAAAAGTATACAAGGTCCGAAATATTTTTGCACCGTAACTTAAACGAGAGGAACACCAGAGTAGAGTGTGACACCCCATTTTATGTCAATTAACCAACGCCAGTGTTCTTCCGCTCCTATGATGTCGCTACCGTACAAATTTAGGAAGAAACAGTATAAAGAGCCACTAAAGAGCAATAAAAACTGCCAGGCACCTTCTCAGCATAAGATAAAGCTATTCTCTCATCTTTCTTCTCCCACAAAATAGACAAAGCCTCAAAAACTTCAGGTCTTGTAGAATCAATACTCAGCAAATTGTGCACTAACTTGTTTAGTTTGGAGCGATCAGATTTTATCTTTAAAAGCATAGCAAATTCATCCATATAAGTGACAACATACAGATCAATGGATCGAACCTAGAATGAATATCAGCAAAAAAGATGATGTTAGTCACCAATTGATGTTTTATTGCGATGACATAATTAACGAAGACCACTCACCTTTTCAAAATTCAGAATGGCTTCATCATTCTTTCCAATAATTGATTCAACCTTCAAAGACATAAGATAAGATTTAGATTTAAAAGGTAGTATAGAGGCTCTTAGGAGCAAGAAGTGCTTTTAGGTCAATAAACGAATGTTAGCACTATGAACATGGCCTCCAAATGAAAAGCACAAGCACACTACTAGAGGCAAATTTTTATGAAAGGGAAAACCTTCATCAAAATTAGTATAGACAGTGTCACAGCACTTCCAGCTAAAATGGAGACTCCAGCAATGTACTTCGCACGGGGAACGTATTTGGCACGTGTGCCAGCGGTGTAACCGCCTAACGCAACCTGCACGGTGGACACAGATGAATTTTATTTTTTTTCGGAAATTAAACATTTAATTCATCAATAAGCAAAGCTCAATAACACCATTACAACCCAGGAAATAAACAGAGCACGGATAAAATTTTTGAAAACAATGAAATCAATCTATACCAAATTAATTTGCTTTCAATATATATAATATATATATACATATATATATATTCTCATCAAAACAAACAAAGCAAGAGAGAATTAATTAAGAGAAGTAATATATGTACTGTACCATGAAAAGATAAGCAAGGAGAATCCAACCTCCATTATCGTGACTGAAAATGAACTGAAGAAAGCTCTGAAAATTGAATTAACCCATTTCGGCCTCTAACCCTAACTTCTGGGAATATGACAAAACCACGGCCAAAACCACCGCCAGAGTGGCCACAACTGGCTTCCACATGCCCTCCAAGTACCCAGCTAGCCATTCCCAATCCATATTTCACCACTTAATTAACTAGCTACAATCAATCAATTACTCTCTTATTTATTCACACACACACTCACACAGATGTGTAAATACACACTTATATATGCATATAGATTAGTTATGGTGGCGGCGGCGACAGCTAGCGGCGGCGGCGGTGATGCTAGTGGTGATGAGAGGAGGAGATGAGAGGAGATGAGAGGAGCCGGAAGATGAGAGGAGATGAGGTGGCGCGCGGAGGATGTGGTGGCAGCGGTGGCAGCTAGCGGCGGCGGCGGTGATGCTGGTGGTGATGAGAGAAGGAGATGAGAGGAGGCGGGAGATGAGAGGAGATGGATGAGAGGGAGATGAGAGAAAAATGTTTGGATCTGTATTTGTATTCCCAGCCCTTAATTTCCCGCGCGCCCATTTCATCTTTTATGTCACTTTGTTAAAAATGTTTGTCAAGCATTATTTATGTCACTTTTTATAAAAACTGACATAAAAAAAATGTTTTATTTACAAAATTGCCACCGCGTTTTTATTTATGTCACTTTTTAAAAAGTGACATAAAAGAATTATTATTTATGTCACTTTTTAAAAAAGTGACATAAATACGTTATTATTTATGTCACTTTTTTAAACAAATGACATAAATAATCAAGTATTTATGTCACTTTTTAAAAAAGTGACATAAATACTTAAAAAGTGACATAAAAAGACCCTATAAGAAATAATTATGTCACTCAAAATAAAAGTGACATAAATACAATATGAAAAGTGACATAAAAAGCCTTTTTCCTTGTAGTGATCGCAATTTAGATCATTTTGAATACTTTAGTGAGAATGTAGGTGATGCGTTGCATAAAAGGTAGGCTATTAGAGATTCCACAAAATTAATTTTCGGAATGTAATTACGAACTCAAACGGAACTTTAACGAAAAATTTTATAATTTATAATTTTCACTCGTGAAGTAATAAAATGGACGTGTGCGACGTTTCGGAGGATAATTAGAAGATTTGAGAACTCGTGGAGATGCAAACGTAAATTCCGAGTGTTATGCCTATATATATAGTAAACTCGAAATATTTTTCATAAATATCCAAAAACAAAATATTTTGGAGTGAGAAAGAAAAGGGAGATTTTATTCCCACGATATTCACGACATAAATCGACGACCTTCCGATTATCAGTTTTTCTCCAAACTTCATATTTGAACTCTTCGAAATAAGAGCTACATTTTGATGTCTCTTAGCCCTCGTTTGGCAACTTTTTACAAAAATTCTAATATTAGAATTTTGAGAAAAACATGTTAATACTTGTAGGAATCTTTCGAAATCTAAGATTTAACATTTAATTGGTCCCCTAGTACTTCCTTCAAAGTTAGAGAGAAATCGCACAAGGTATGAAATTCTAACCTATGTTATATAGGAAATATACATGTTTTGATTTTCAACGGCGAAATTGTGATCCGGACGAAATTCATATTTATTAGTAGGCCCGTTAATTATGTACGCGCTTAACTATGAAAAGCATGTCTAAATTATACGCGAGCACGTTAAGTGATTATGTGGGTCAAAGGGGGGACTTATAAAATTTCATACCGGAGTAAGCTTCTCGATGTATAAGAATTTTAGTAGTGATAGCTACTATGCATGGTAAGGCTTGGACTTGCCAGGGCACTTGGAATGCAACGGTTGTAGGCTTGGACTAGCCGTGGGTATCGCGGTTTAAGGTTTGGACTTGCCTCTACCTGATGAATGCATGTTTTTCTCCCTAGAGAGCATTTTGATGTGAATTATGAGATTAAAGCACGATTTATCATATATGCATATGTTGGAATTTGTGCACTCAGCATATTGCTGAGCAATGGAATTTTACTCCATTGCAGGTGACAAAAAGAGAGAAAAGAAGAAACACGAAGAGTGAGATCGATGGGACGACGGGATCGCTCTTGTACATGTTTTTGTTTTCCATTCCAAATGTTGTAATAAGAGTTTTGAGAAGTTGAAACCGTGTACTTAACTTAGAAATCTTGGGGTGAATTCGTAGTATTGTAATCTGTAGTAAAACTTCAGTAATTATGTTTTGGATCGTTGAAATATAGTTGTGAATATGTTGGAATTGGGTTGGAGAATCATAGCTTGAAATCTGCAGAATGCTTAGCAAACAGAGGGAAAATAGTCGACTGGCATAGAAACAGAAGACTGGAGGCCTGTTTTGAACCAACTACTGCCCTAAAATATTGAAAAGTAGTCGACTGAGTCCCCGACGCAGACGACTGGGTAGTTGGGTTAGAATTGTTATTTTCGTTCTGTGAAAGAAATAGTCGACTGGGTGGAGACCATAGTCGACTGGATCGTGTTTTCAAAATGGGAGTTCTGGTGGATTAGGGTCCAGTCGACTGGGAAGGTACCAGTCGATTGAGATTTGACACCATAATCGACTGGGTCCCTGACACAGTCGACTGGAATGGCTGCTGAGATTTTAGACTCTCTGTATTTTGCATTTCCAACCGACTGGACCTCTAATTAGTTGACTGGATTGCTGGTTTCAAATAAGGTGTTTCTTTGAGTATTTTTCAAATGCGCAAAACTTTCTATAACTCTGAATTTTATGGATTTTATTTATATTTTCCGCTATTATTTACTTTAATTGGATTGAATGAGCCTTGATGGTATGCCGTATGTCCTATTTTTACTCGTAACGGGATGAGTCATGACAGCAACAAATTCGAGATATACATTCCACTTGCTTTCTTAGTTATAACTATCAGGTTTGCTGACTCTTTGGTGGATAACATGGACTTGGAAAATACTGAATGTCACCAAATGTGGTGACTTCACTATAAGCATGCAAGTAATTTATACATTTTAATTCGAAAGTGGTCTAAATGAGTTGTGAATACCTGAAAAAGTTGCTATGGTCTGATAGCTGCATAACATTATGATGCAGATAGTGGACTATGAGAGGAAGAAAAGGAAAAGGAAAAAAAAAACCATTTGTGCTTTTCTACTTTTTGGAGATCATTTTTGTATCTTATGTTATGACTCAAGTAAATTATTACTACATGATTATTGTCAACAGAGAGTATAGAAATTCTAGAATATGCTAATAGTATCATAAATAGCGTTTATTGTCAACACATAGTATAGAAATTTTGGAATATGTTAACAGTATCACAACTAGTGTTCCCGCGCAAATGCGCGGGTTACATGCTAGTTTTAAGATAAAATAATTTTTAGTGCTAGGTACATCGAGCTAGGAAAAGACACCTAGTTTGTTCACCGGATTTCGTGGCAATCCACGTGGACTTGCAACCTATAATACTGAATAAAGAGAAATTGAGAAAAAGAAAGAAAGAAAGAAAAATAAGCTCAGAATAAAAACTTATTTATTGAGGGGTTTAGAAGGAAACTTTCCTCATCCAATTGGTCTCATGAAAATTTTCCAGTTTCATCCTGATGTTTCTCTCTTCTCTCTTATGTCTTTTGAATATTCTCTCTCTAAATCGTATCTCACCCCTCCATTCTTTTTTTTTTTTGGGCACTGTAATTCATCTATTATATGACCGATACATTCATCTATGACAACCAAAAAAAAAAAAAAAGAAGAAAAAAACATTTGCATTAATTTCAAATAAGTAATATTTATTCTTTTTTCTCAATCAAATTCTCTTTGAGCAAGGCAAACTCCGAGCACGTGCACCGATTCCACAACACACGCACCAGGTAAATCAGGGAGGCAAGCTAGCGGTTGGATCTGAACCCACACCAAGCTGGACATTTTTAAAGTCCATCTTGAGATCCGTCCCTCCAACTAGGTTACACGACCCTTAGGGGATTTCGAACCCCTAATCTCCCTTTGGGAGGCCAAAGGCCCTGGCCAAATCCCAAATATTTACCCATGAAGAGTTTCGAACACAAGACCAAGAGGGTAGAACACTCCCTGTCTTGGTCCGTTTCTCCACTCGGGCTACTCCGATAAAAACGACAATAGGTATCGATCCCGAAGTCGCAGAGAACAGACATGGGTATTTGTCCACGTATTAAAAAAAAACATCAATGTACATTGAAGAACTTCCCATATAAGCTTCCACAATAAGAAGCTTGTTTCTGACCACAGCTGGAGAGAGGCTTTTCTGTAATTTTTCTTCCCTTGTTGAGAGTTTCCTATTTTGTTATATCTTCTTCTTCTTCTTTTTTGAATAATTTCCAATGATAATTAAACCCAAGGAGATAAAAATATCAGACGATGTGTACTGCCACTTCACTGACTTCACTAGTTGAAAGTGTTTAAAAATACAATCAAGGTGTAAATGAATGGGCTACAAAGATATCACATAGGTGAGACAAGCCATCTCGGGCTATTTTGCTAAATGTTCGGTACATCAGTTTGGGATACTTAAATGGTTTAATTATTAATGTGGACTTCTTTAATTAGAAAATAACTTCAAATAATATTTTATTTCAAATCATTATTCACACATTAACATAGATAAATTAATTAGGTATCCTAAACTAGTGTATTTAGTATTTTTTTCGAATGTTAATCTTTAGTTTTTGGTCAAGCAGGTCGCACGTTAACTTCTCCTGATCGATGAATTACCTAGTCACCCGCCAGCTAGCATTTTGTCAATTCTTCCTTTCACATTTTTCATCCACAGATCGACCAAAAAGGTCTAAAGAACCCACATAATAAATTGGTTTATGTATGTAAGTCCTACTGGTTCATTTGCCGAAACATTATTAATTGCCCCTTGATTATTAGTAGTACGTATAATCTTAACAGAAGGTCACATATACTATCAGGGGACTTCAGCAATTAAAGACAGACTTTTTTGTAATAACTTTACAAAATAAATAAATGAACTTCCCTTCGTTCTAAAATAAGTGGTCACTTTTCATTTGTTGGATACCCAAAATAAGTGTTCATTTTTGAAAGTCAACTCCAAATTCTACATGAACTTCTTATAATACCCTTACAATAAAGACAATTAAGAAATAAGCAAAAAGTTCAAACAAACCATCACATTCAAGGGTAAACTAAGAAAGTAGTTATTTAGTACACCAAAAAAAAGAATATAATACACTTTTCTTAAATAATGTGAAATCTTATAATGGACACTTATTTAGGAATGGAAGGAGTATTAATCAAATACTGAATTTGACAAAATAATTAGCGTACATGTGACCGAAATACATGGATGATAGTCATGATTAAATATGATATTAGAGTGAGGCTCTATGATGCGAGAAGTTTTTAAGTACCATGAGTGTATCACGTAGCATGCTTCCGAGATACTCTCCAACTAATGAGAGAGCCTTCTGGGTGGAACTCACACTTTTGGGTGCAAGTCTCACCCAAAATGCTCTCACATACCTACGTTGTACCCTCAAGTTACCCAAAAATTTCTCCCTACAATTCACTCATTGATGTCGAATTCCTCAGCCTCCACCGCCGCCGCCACCGCCAAATCCACCACCTCCACCAAACCCACCTCTAGAACCTCCTCCCACGCCACCACCAAATCCACCACCTTTGCCGAACCCACCACCTACTCCTCCTCCTTCTCCGAACCCTCCACCACCACCAATGCCACCACCCTTACCAAAACCTCCACCACCACCAATGCCACTACCTTTACCAAAACCTCCACCACCACCTATTCCTCCTCCTTTTCCAAACCCTCCACCACCACCCTTGCCAAAACCTCCACCACCACCAATGCCGCCACCCTTACCAAAACCTCCACCACCACCTATTCCTCCTCCTTTTCCAAACCCTCCACCACCACCCTTACCAAACCCTCCACCACCACTTATTCCTCCTCCTTTTCCGAACCCTCCACCACCACCCTTGCCAAAACCTCCACCACCACCAATGCCTCCACCATCACCTCTGCCTTTTCCAAAATTGCCGCCGGTTCCTCCCCCATCTCCACCACCTTTTCCAAACTCTCCTCCGGCCCCTCCACCCTTTCCATATCCACCACCGGCTCCTCCTCCAACGCCTCCACCCGCTTCACCACCCTCACCATATCCACCACCAGCTCCGCCGCCAATTCTACCACCTTTTCCAAATCCTCCTCCAGCACTAACACCAACTCCCCCGCCTTTTCCATATCCTCCTCCAGCACCACCACCACCACCTTTCCCATATCCACCACCTACTCCTCCTCCAACGCCTCCACCCTTACCATATCCACCACCTGCTCCTCCACCAACTCTACCACCTTTTCCAAAGCTGCCACCAGCTCTACCACCCTTACCAAATCCACCGCTAGCTCCTCCACCAACTCCACCACCTTTTCCAAAGCCACCACCAACTCCACCTCCATTACCATATCCACTACCATCTCTTCCCCCAACTCCACCACCTTTTCCAAAGCCGCCGCCAGCTCCACCTCCCTTACCATATCCACCACCAGCTTCTCCCCCAACTCCACTACCTTTCCCAAAGCCACTACCGGATCCACCACCCTTACCATGTCCTCCACCAGTACCACCACCAATACCATGCCCACCACCACCACCACCACCCTTACCATATCCTCCACTAGCACCACCACCAAGTCCACCACCACCACTGGCCCCACCGCTAGCACCGCCGCCTACTCCACCACCAGAACCACCGCCTACTCCACCACCAGAACCACCTCCAAATCCTCCAACACCACCAAGTCCACCATCACCACCAACCCCACCGCCTACTCCACCACCAGAACCACCTCCGAATCCTCCAACACCACCAAACCCGCCCCCTTTGTTAGATCCACCACCAGCACCACCGCCACCACCTCCACCGCCGCCACCACCTCCGAATCCTCCACCACTACCAAAGCCACCCCCTTCTCCAAACCCACCACCAGAACCACCTCCGAATCCTCCACCACTACCAAACCCGCCCCCTTTGCCAAACCCACCACCAGAACCACCTCCAAATCCTCCACCACTACCAAACCCGCCCCCTTCACCAAATCCACCACCAGCACCACCACCACCGCCAAACCCACCACCAGAATCACCACCGAATCCTCCACCACTACCAAACCCGCCCCCTTCGCCAAACCCACCACCAGCACCGCCACCACTGCCAAACCAACCACCAAATCCACCACCCTTACCAAAACCAAAATGCTTCTCCTCATC
The DNA here is from genome assembly GCA_033977485.1 of Hydrangea macrophylla. Lineage (NCBI taxonomy): Eukaryota > Viridiplantae > Streptophyta > Magnoliopsida > Cornales > Hydrangeaceae > Hydrangea > Hydrangea macrophylla. The sequence continues at coordinate 161,430,768 of CM066991.1, forward strand.
ATTATGCACTGCACTCACCACATCTCTACCCACAACCAAACTCACCACAAGAACTTGAAAACAAAGCAATGCTAACACACCAACCCTCATTGCACCCTCTTTCATCTTCCAACAATAATGTCTATATATATATAGGACTGTGAACTCTACTCACTCATGATCTCGCACGAACTTAACAAAAGTTATATATATATACATATAGAAAAAAAAAAATTACACTGACACTCACAAGTAAACTAGCTAGCTATCTCAGTCTTACTTGCAGTCACACTCTCAAATTCAATTTTCTCAGCAACCCACAAATTCGCCACGTAGATTTACATTCAATGGGTGCAATAATTATCACGTGTTAGGTGATCAATGGTTTTTGATTTCACAGAAAGAAAATTCTATTGACTACTAAACAATAATGATCTGACACCTATATATTTACTCTCTATAACATTGCAAGAAGAAAAGAATGGTACGTACTTCTTTTTTTTGGCTTGATGGTACGTACTTCAAACGTATAGAGATCGTTGTTGATCAATTCTTGGTAGAGCACGTCTTACACCTATATATATATATATATATATATTGGTTCAGCAGGAAAAAAATTGTCAATTTACACCTATATATATAGATATATATATATATATATATTGGCACAGCAAAAAAACACAATTTATAAATGGACAAAATCCAACAGTTGCAACCAAGATAAGCCAAGACTAAGACTCCCAAAGGAAAAAAAAAAAAAACAATAAAGAACAACCAACCCCCAAAAGACACCAAAAGCCTACCCTTAAACAGACCAACAAGGAAATACAAGATCAAAAATTACACCCAAAAACAAACCAAAAAGTAGCCCAAAAAACCAGCAGAAACAAACTTGAAATCCAACATATATATATATATATGAAATGCAATTATTATGCACCTATATATTTAGGAGGCATGTATCATGCACACACACCATATACATGGAGTATGTTGATACTGTATAAATAGGGTTTTTACTTCATTTAGCAAAGCTGCAGTAGTATGATACAAGTTGAGTTCTAATACAAAAGGGGATGTCAAATGACCTCTTTTTTTAAAATAACTTCTAAGCAAAAAAAAAACAGGGGTTTTTTTTTTGAATGAATATCTCATCAGCAAAAATAAAGTAGTACCGCAATGTAGATCCCTCCATTCCATATTTGTAAGAGTCTAGTGTTTCATTTTAGGATGTTCTAAAATTATGTCCACCTTTTAAAAGTCAATGCATAAAATTGTTTCATGCTTTTTCGTTTTTACTCTCCACTACTAAATTAAGACAGAGGCAATTTAGGAAGAAGCATACTTTCTTTCATATAATATTGATGTCCCCTTAATAAGTTGGCTTTTTAAAGATGAACTCTAAAAATGGGACGAGAGTACTAATTAATTTTATTTTCACTGCTTATATATATGGCATAGATCCCGCTGGTTATTTCTGAAATTATATGCAATATATATAGTAGTGTGACAAAGAACTATATGCATATAGATATACATACAAAACATTGCATAATTTTCTGGCAACTCGTACCGAGATTTATATAAGGACAATAATTAAAAACTTGCATATGTGAAGCACATTTCTCATTTCAACTTCTATCAACAACTTACATGTAAAACTACCAAAAGGTGGTCAGTAGCACTTGGCTTAATTTTAATTCAGTAATAGAAATCACGAAAGAATAAAGGGATTATTGTTAGGCCACCAGGTGGATTCAATAGCACTTGTTGGATTAGACTATATATGGCTCAATGAACTTAAAGGAGCGCCCATAGAATCTACTTTAATTTGTAACTTGTTAACTAGTCCTCTTTAATCATTAGTTGCCGACGAGTAGGGGGTTATTCCAGTCAAGTTTACTTAGGAATCACGACTTTCAATCACACCCTCGTACCCTTTTTGTCTAGTTTATCCGGGGAGAAAAATTGCATGCACCAATAGGACGAGGCATTGAATTGTAATTTTGTAAATATAGATGTTCTACACCAACAGATAGTTAAACATAAACCATATATAGTCCATAATTTATATGGACTTACTCACACTGTTAAAAATTGTGAGTATTCTTTGAATCCAACATTGAGGAATATGGAGAGTGTGTAATTTTTGCATTTTTAGCCGGCGATGGCGGTGGTAGACACACACCCATGTCCTATTATTTTTTCTTCATAATATACTTACATACATCGTATAGATTTATACCTCACACACAATGTTAAATTAAGTTATTTATTACAATACCGGTGCAAATATGGTCTTCTTCGAAGTCAAGATGTTGTTCAAAAAATCTAGAGTTTACACATACGGTTCAACTTTAATTTGGCCTCACCAAGCAATTAAGAGCAAAGAAAAAAAGGAAAATGTAGGGTCTTGTTTGGTACTATAACACCTTATAGGTAGATGAAGGATTTATTGCTATATAGTTGGATACGCTTCTCTTACTTACTACTCACCCATCCCATATTTTTTGATATGTCCCAAAACTGTGTCCAACTCTGAAAAGTCACTACCTTTTCAATTTTACCCGCACTTTGTAAAGTTGAGATAGGGTTAAAAGTAGTTTCTAAACTATTTTAAGGGGCAATTATGGAAGATAATGGTTTTATTTTATGTAATGATGATGTTAAGGGGCAATTATGGTTTCACTTAATAAGTTGAGTTTTCAAATATGAACTCAAAATATGAGACGGGTGGAGTATAATTGAATGAATAATATTTGGGACACAAACAAGTTTCACAAACACTTACAAACACACTTTATCTCTCTCTTAGAGAGCACTCTAGGGTCTGGATAATTTCAGTGAACCCCACAATATCACCCAAAAGAGGGATAAAGTGTGTTTGTGAAACTTGTTTGTGCTCCTAGCGTTGTTGTAATTGTATTGTAAGTTATCATACATACAAATACACATATGTTAGTAGTTGGAAAACATTTAAATTTTAGAGTAATGATTCGTGCACATAAAGTGTGCACATAAAGATCTAGGCCATTCATTTTGATGGGTCTCATGTGTGCAGGGATGGATCCCACCAAAATGAATAGCTCAGATCTTTATGTGCACATTTTATGTGCACATAGCACTAACCTAAATTTTAATGGTACAAGATGTCGATGTCCATTAACCAAGATTTTTTTTTTTTTGATGAACCGTGAACCTTTCATTCATAAAAGTAGATCCAATATTTTGAAGGGTAGTAATTTGTGTGCATAGACACTGTATTGCCGACAATTGTTTTGAAGGGAATTAATTGTGAACTTTTTGGCAAACCCAATTAAGGCTTGTAATGTTAAGAGGTTAAGAACTCTATCAAACTGAAGCAGGTGGTTGTGGGCTCAGTAACTGAGGTCCAAGTTTAGAAATGAACCCAATCAACAATGATGATTTTGGTACCAATTACTCGAGTCCAATATTTTGTTTTTAAGGTAGAATTTTCAAACGAGAAAATGGACAAAGTTTATACCATATTCATGGGTTAAAAAGTGAGGTACCAAATTTAAGAGTACTCAGTATGGAAACTTTTGTTAGTGTCAGTAGTTATGTAATAGGCATAGGGCTGCAAATCGGGTGAGTTGGGCTTGATTTTAGGTTTGTTCAAGTTGGGTAATTCTTGGTTCACAACTTTTATACAATTTTTACACGACCTCTTAAAAGATGTGTCTATCTCTCATGTGTCACTGTGGGGTCCAGTAACATCACAAGAGAGAGATACACACATTTTTTTAAGAACGTTGTGTGAAAGTTGTATGAAAGTTGTGTTCCAAGAATTACTCGTTGAGATTAGACCTAAATTTTAGTATATTCTGTTCAAGCTCCAGATAGAGCCCGACTTAAGCACGATCAACCCAACCCAAGCTCAAGCTTGGTTTTACTACTCAAACCCAAGCCCGAGTTGCTATAAAGAAACAATTTCTATAGAGTAGCAACCCTAGTCTTTTTGGTTCAAATTATGAGGAAATAATCTTTACCTGTCAAATTTGGTTTTCCAATCAAGTTCGGACCCTAGATTTTATACAGGGGTGGGCTGGAAATGCATTTAGTACCTAACACAGGGGTTCCGGGGCAGTTACCCAAATTTTTATTTTTTCATTTTTTGCTTAGCAAAAATCAATTTTATGTTCATCATGGTAAACCATGGAACAAAATCTTGCCAGATAACCACCTTACAAAATACATCTAAATAGCCTTCAAAGCCTTGCAAACACCCAAATAAAACCAAAATTTACAAACCAAAAGAAATTAAAGATCTTCCAGCTAGACAGGAACCATGAGCCCAAAGCAAGACCAAACTACTTCCAACTAATTGGACAAGCCACAAAGCACTAACATTTGATGACCAGCCTACAAGAAAGATGGGACAAAACCAAACAGAATACCACCACCAAGACTCCATCTTCCAGCCATGGCCGGCCCAAAGGGGGGTCAGTGGGGCAACCATCCCGGGCCACCAAAGTTCATCAAATTTTGAGGGTCCTTATAAAATTTTTATAATTATATTTTTACCTTGAGATTTTTTTTAATCAACTTATGTTTAGGCCCCAAAGGGGCCCAATGTCCAATTTAGTGTCATCAACTACATATATATTGATATACATATATATAAAACTCAAAAGCAAAGGCCCCTAGAATTTTGAAAATTACACTTTTAGTTTAAGAATTTTTTGAGTTTTAGAAATAAGTCTCCGTAGAATTTTGAAAGACACCATACAATATTTATGTTTCACAAATAGACTCATATTATAAGTAGACCCCAAAAAAATCGTCAATTAAGTATAAGTAAACCCTAAAAAAATAGCCAATTATGTATAAGTAGACCCCAAAAAAATTGTCTAGGGGGCGCTGCCCCCGAACCCCCGAATAAGGGGCCTCCCTTTTAGTAGTTCATCCCGGGCCTCCAAATACTCGGGACCGGCCCTACTTCCAGCAAACCGATTAGCAGGGAAGGGCCAATCTACAGCCAGCAAAAGTCATAAGAGACCCATCCCTATAAGTTCGGGATAAATACTCAAGATATATAATCAGTCACACAAAAACGGAATCCCATATAATCACCCGAAAAGAAAACTCACACCGACACACATGCACACCAAAAGGGAGTAACTAGTAAGAAGCACTCCCGAAATCACCAAAGAAAAAACCCATGCCAAAGTCCCAAGCCCACCCCTTTCTTGAAATTGAAATCATAAATTCCAATCCAATCTTATTTTTTCCTCAGCTAATCACCTTTCCTTAACCAAATGGAACCCCTTGCAAAAATAATTGATGGTCATACCACTAAGCATGACACCACCTACACCAACCCCATACTCAGGACCAAGACAAGCCAAAATCTGACTAGCTGAAATTATAACTAAGGACATACCCAGATTATTATTTTATTTTATTATTTGTGTGTGTGTGTGGGGGGGGGGGGGGGGGGGGAGGGGGGTGGAAGTGCGCAGTGAAAAATTCAGTAAAACTGCCACCTAAAAAGAAGCAAAAGACGGAGACTTTCATGTCTATGTATGTGATTTTGGATTATTACGCTTTTTATCCACAGATAAAGGCTCGGATGTGTACTCAACATGAACGAATTGAAAAACTGATATTGAGGAGAAGTCAAGAGGAGGCAGAGGCTGAGTTGCAGCTCAACATCAAAGACGAAGCTGATGTATTTAGATCACTAGTTGCTACTTCACCAGAGACAATTCAAAGGCAATTCACCAGTGAGCAAAAAAAAAAATACTCCTAGTCTTCTAGTTTTTGTAGGTTTCTCTTACTGTTTTCTTTGTACATGACACATGCACACGTGCATAAACCAAGAATTCATATAGAATTATTTTCTCCACTTTTTTACACGAATGCCATGGTCTATAATATGAATACATCATTTTAAAGCCCTTACTTTGCTCACAATATAATTAGAATCACAGGTTTTACTACTATTATTTTAGGCAGAACTTTTGGTTGGGTTGATTTAAATAGTTCATGTTAGTAGATTATTTTCATGTCTAGGTACAGTTGATGTATGTGGCAACTGCGCGCTTCCTTTGTTTTTTTCACCAGTGCCCGCACAATTACTAGTAGTGTATATATATATTGACTGAATTACATTCTATGGCTACCATGTTGACCATCGTTCTCAATAGCTCAATGGAATATATACATTGACTAAATTACATTTTGTAGGTACCAAGTTTTTGTTGGGTTTTTCAATGTTAGCTGTGCTGAGTCTCTCTCTCTCTCTCTCTCTCTCTCTCTCTCTGTACTGCCGTGGACACAAAAGTTGCGCATTCAAAAAACATTGATTTTGCAGGAACACATGCCGCGGGATCTCTACTTTCAAGAATGATGCTATGCTTGAATCCTTGGTGGAAGAACTTTTTGTTTACACTCTTTATGTTTGGCAATTGACGGAAAAACTTTTTGTTTACACATTTGATTGAGATGCCTATTTTGAAACATTTGCTATTTTTCCTTGTAATGATTGGAAGAGATTTTGAAATTTTATATTTTTTGATTATTTGGGGGGAGGGGGTATTTGAATGGATAGAATTCCTAATGTCCTTGTGGATAGTTGTTTAAATTATTTACAGAATTGTCAATTTCTTATAGGGAAATTATATTGAAACAGGTTATCTCTCTCTCTCTCTTAATTATAAATTCTTTCAAAATTTGTCACAATTATTCAAAAGCCCCGACAATATTGAAAAATTGTCACTAATATTTGTCACTGCCAAACGAGGTGACAAAAACATAAATGATCTTGTCACGGTTTGCAAAAGGTGACAATTGAAAACACTGTCACAAAGATTTGTCAGGGTTAAATGCGGTCAGGGTTAAATGCGGTGAAAATGTTATAATTATTTAGAGCAATGCTCAAAAATTGTCACGGTTCATTATTCATAAATTATCACCGGTACATACCAGTGACAATTTTTGAACATTGTCACGGTTACTGCAGTGACAAAGTGAAGGAAATTAACCATTTAATTATTTAAGGGGTCCTTAAATGGGCAATGACAAACAGAATTATCACAGCTCAGTGGTGACAAATATTTTTTGTCACCCCTAAAATTATCATGGTCCACTGTAGTGACAAAGGCAACTTGTCACCGCTCAGAGCGTGAAAAATCGGCCAATATGGTGCAATATATTAATTGAATACAATTTGTAAAGCTTCCGTTGATGGTAAAAAAAAAAATTTTGTTAGGCTACACTAAGAAGTGAGAGAAAAATGTGTTGCATCAAGTATTTAAGGGGAAAAAAAAGAAAGAAAACAAAGTGCTAGGCAAAACATTTAGAATGGACCATATTGTAATTGAGCCAATATATTACATATAACGTCTTCTTCTTCATCTTCTTCTTTCAAATTTAGGTTAGACTAAACTAAAAGAAAATGTGTCGAGCTAAATATATAGAGGTGAATGATGGGAGGGTATGGTCTAGGCTAGCTAAAGTAGGCAGGCTTGTGAAGGTTTAAGCTAAATCAACACCTAAGTTTTTTTTACAAGAATTTTTTTTTTCTCCGAAACATACCCCGCGCTACAGCCCATGCCTACCCAGGCCTGGGTCTGCCATGGTTTTAAATCATACATATATATATATATATATATATATATATATATTTGTATCAATTTGGGCTTGGGCTGTTACAATTTTTAACCTCTTTACGCAAAGGCAACCCAAATTCAATTCAGACTTAAGTTTACTAGCTGTTTGCTGTAATTATTGTTCGGGCGTGCCAGAGCCTTGTTAGGTAGACCCAAACTAATTAAAACAAAATTTCTTAAATCACTTGTGTGAGTGATACACAAGGTTTTGAAAATCTGACTTCTAACAGGTGATTGTGATGGCCAAGTAAGAAAGTACTCTTGGCCTAAGGTCCCTAGACAGTACTGAAGCGCACAAGTCTAGCAAGTGATGAAAGCGAGCAAGAGAAATTAAATAAAAAGATCATTTTTATTTAATTGATATAAGGAGAAATTACAAGGATGTAATTGTAATTAAGAAATCCTAGGAAAGTAAAAAGAATGCTAGGAGTGCTATTTAGAATGCATTGGGATGCTTTTGTCGAAGTGACGCGGAGTGTCTTTGCAGCTTGGCTAGCCTGCTGTATTTATAGCGGCCATGGAGGTCTCCTAGATAAGGTAGGAAATATCTTATCAATCATTATCTGGTAAAAAATTACCAGTTTATTTCCATAAACTGATAATAGCTGCTATATCTTGAAACCTCCCATATCTGCGAGAATATATATACACCCATATATATATATATATATATACAGCTTGAATCTGGTGTCAATATAGGCTTCATTCGGTTGACTTCCCCTCCAAGTAAAAGATATATACTTCCTAATCAGATAATCACTACACCATTCAGCCAAATTTCTAACATAGAGGATTTTAGTTTTCTAATGGTAATTTACTGTTACAAATTTGTAACGCTAAATTTCCATTAAAAATGTGTAAATTGTGTTAGTATTAATGAAGATTTTTCAAAAAAATGAATTACGGTGGCAGTTTTGTAAATAAAACCCCTCAGCTAAAAATGTGGTGGCAATTTATTTCCCCAAAATTTTCCCCCCAACATTTTTCCCCCTAAACATTTTCCCTTAACTCCCTCCACCTCTCTGCTTCTCGTTTGAGCGCTCTCTCTCTAACTCTCTCAGCTCTATCTCTCTCAAGTCTCACCACCAATCCGCCACCATCCACTACCAGAACCACCCGCCACCACCAACCTCTCTCTCTCTCTCTCTCTCTCTCTCTCTCTCTCTCTCTCTCTCTCTCTCACCCAAGCTCTCTCTCACACCACAAACTGACCACCACCACCACATGGTCGCCGATACCACCGGATCTCCGCCGGCCTCTGCCACCACTCTCCCTAACCTCCCTCCTCCCAGGCGCTCTCTCTTCTCTCTATCACACCACCGGACCCCTTAACCCTAACCCCTCTAACCTCAAAATTTTTTTTTCCAGATCTTGAACTCAAAGCTCTGTCTATTCTCTCTCTAGGGTTTGCAAAAAGCATGTGGATAGAAAACACCATTGATGAGCTCAGACCATTCAGGGTCGGATTCATAAGGTTAATTTTTGATCCCTTTTTTGGTTAATTTTTGGTCCTTTTTACCCATATTTTTTTTTTTTTTTTTTTGGTTAGTAAGCAAATACTTATACAGAAGATTTTTTTGGTGAATTCAACGGTGCCCATTGCGACCGAGGTATTTAAGATTGCTGGCACTTACGACTAGAAGAAGCTGTTTGGTGTGACCACACTTGATGTGTTAGGGCGAAGACTTTTTATGCTGAGAAGGCAAAGGTCCTAGTGGCTGACTGCTGGTACATTTGATTTCTTGGTCTGTTGGTTCTTTAAAATTGCTTCATATGTAGTAATAATGTGCTTTTGGTTTTTGAGGCTGAAAAAGCACCAAAATCCCAACATTGTTAATTAAATTGCAGGACAATTATGTGGATGCTTCACTGCGTTGTTGATTCATATGCTCTTTGTCTTTCGTTTTTGCAAAATTAGGGTTCCATTTTTTTCACTATAGGAATGAAAATAGTTCAATAACCTCCAAAAGCGGAGTGTCTATTCAGTGAGTCAATGTATCAAGTGCAAACACCTAAGGAATCACCGGTGCGGATGCAGGGATGCGAGTGCGGGGAGTTCGGCAATTTTCTCAAAATATGTTTTGTGCTCTAGTAACAAATCAGATTTAGAGCCCCTTTGGGTTAACTTTTAAGACAGTCTCTTTTTGGAATAAGGGATTTTTTAAACATCGATGAATTGGAGTTCTTTAAAAATGTGGTTTTTTAAACTTTAAAAAGTAACGGATTTTTATAAATCTGTGAAAAGCTGGTTTGATTTCTACATAGTACACTAATAGTTATATTTGGTATGGTACTAGACGTATGATGATATCTTAATGTTCCTATAGTCTACTACTGTCCTTCTACTAAATCAAAAATAAAAAAAGGGAGAAAAAAGAAAAGAAGAAATACTACTATTTCAAATTCGCTCCAGGCATTTTCCTCTTCTTGTAGTTTGTCACTTAAAAGTTCAAGGTTCAAAACTATTAATCGTGAATCATAATTGGTTGTATGAAACTCGAATTGACTGATTCTAATAAGCGCAATTCCACTATTTTTTTCCCTCTTTGAGTAAAATATGTCATGTTTATATGATTGTTTTGGTTATTATGTAAGGAATAAATAGGTTGTGTTTTGGATATCCTGAAGTTTGACTGCATTAATGCATCGATTGCCTTGTACATGACCTTAGATACTTCCTTATAGGATATGGGATTCTGTATTGCAGGAACTGTAGGACCTGCAATGGGTGGCGGGCATTACAATGCACCATGTGTAAAGGCTTAGGGAGGGTACAGTACCAGGTGAAAAATTACATCTTGAAAAGGTAGATTGATCTCCGAAGTTATGGTTTTTCATTTTGCTTTTTCTTTTTGTATCAGCCGTTACAATTTCTTCTTTTCTATCAAATCGTCGTCCCAATCGTGTTGATACTGTGACAGTCTATCCTTCTAATTCTGTCAATCCTTCTGCAGTGGCGAGAAGGCAACAGCTGATGCTATAGCGAATGCAATTGCTTAAATTTATAGTTTTCTTTCAGACCTTTCGTCTTAGGAACTTCGTCATTTCCCACCTGAAATAATAAAGACTACTTGGCAGCCCTCATGTTGCTTGTTTTTTTTTTTTTTGGCTGAACCTCATGTTGCTTCTCAGCTCTTTTATAAGTTGTCTTAGCTATAGCCTATAATTAAACTTTCCTAATTTGAACTATATGATACTCCAAATGTTCTAGTTCCAAATTACATATAGTATATGATAAGTTATGTAGTTTGAGTAGGTATTTGACCATTTTCATCTTGGGAATGTCCAGGGAGTGTCTCAAGCTGATTCCTCACGACAAATTTTTATTTGCAAAAATTTGGTTATTAGCTGCCCAGTTTGAAATACGGCAATTAAATCTCAAAGGCGCACGGCAAATCCTTGGGAATGCAATTGGGAAGGCTCCTAAAGATAAGGTATTCTCAAATATGATATTAAGCTTTTTTTAAGGGTAAATTACACTGACATCCCCTAAAGGTTCTGACAATACTATGGACCTCCCCTATTGTTTTAATAGTCACACTGACCTTGCTTAATGTTTGATTTTGTATCATGGATTCTTATCTCATTAACCGTTGAAGGCGGAATTTGGCAGCCAACTGTGGTCAGGAAATAAATTTAAAATTTTTATTTCTTTTTTACCAAAATGGTCGTTATTGTAGACTTTTCAACAAAAAGATACCTCAGGAAAAAATAAGGGAAAATGGTAAATCCTGCTGCCTACCACCATCACTTATATGGAGTTTATTCTAACTATAGCAATTGCAAGGGAGGCTTTGAAATTGTTAGAAGCCTTAGTGGAGTTCACTGTAATTTGACCCCATGTATTGATATTTTAACGTATTAATGGTATTCTTAATTCAATGGTATTGTTGGTGTGTTCTTATCATTGTGTTTGTTAACTACAGATATTTAAGAAGTACATTGAAATTGAACTGCAACTTGGTAACATCGATCGTTGTCGCAAGCTGTATGAGAAGTATTTGGAGTGGTCACCAGAAAACTGCTATGCATGGAGCAAGTATGCTGAATTGGAGAGATCTTTAAGTGAAACTGATCGAGCTAGATCTATTTTTGAGCTTGCAATTGCCCAATCTGCATTAGATATGCCAGAGTTGTTGTGGAAGGTATGAAATTTGTTTGCTGTTCAAGGCTGCTATATTATTATTTAGGATCCAATTCCTTGGATTGGTCTTCTTCAGTTATGTGTAGCTGACTCTGGTAAATTCTTGACCTGGTGTTTCTTAGAGTTGAAAAGGTATGAATTAGGAAAGAAGGCCCAAAATGAATGGCGACCTGTGATTTGGGGGACGTGTTAGAACTCTATGTCAGTCCCATGTTGAATGCATTTCAGTTTTCTCTGCCTTTTCAAAAATGTTTTCACTTTTCTCTGCCTTTTCAAAAATCAAATCCACTTTAAAGCTGAAAAAAAAAAGCTCAAATCACAAGCAGCAATTTGGTTCTTTTTCGTAAATCTATTAAAGAAAAAGTCTCATGTTACCACGACAATACCGAATGGGCTCTTAATCTTGATCCCTGCCCCTCTCTCTCTATCTCTCTCAAGAACTTATCTATGGCTGTTCTCGTTATAATTTTTTTCTTCAGAAAACTAGAGAGAGAGAGAGAGAGAGAGAGAGAGAGAGAGAGAAGAAGAGGAAGAAAGAGAGGGGCAGCCGGCCACCTCCAGCGAGTAAAGAAGGATGATACATATTAAAGCAATATTTCAGCGAGAAAACAGAACAAATAGAATGAAACCTTAATTTTTGGAAATTTGATTATTTTGGCAAACAACTTAGGTTAAAGCATTTATTTTCTTACTCGAGTTTGTTCTCCATTGTTACTTTTACGCGTTTACGTTTGTGTCCTTCGGCTTTTACTATTGCTTTGCATAATATGTTACTCCTTTCAATCATGTTCCCAGCTTCAATAAGGTCCATGCTACTTATTACCCGTTTGGTATTGCTATTGGAATGAGAGACTTTTTCTTTAATAAATTGCGAAAAAGCAGCAAAGTGCTGCTTCTAATTTAAGATGGTTTTTGAGTTTTATAGTGGAACCGGTATTTTTAGCTTTAAAGTGGAATCGAGGTTCAAAATTTTAAATCTGCTACTTTGGAACACTCCTAGGATGCTATATTGCTGCAGGTGGGTTGCAAATCACTATAAGTGGATTGTCTGGAAACTCTCCTGTTATGAGAGATGCTATCCATCCAAATCTTCTGGAATCTTTTGACAGTGTCTAATGTGCTTGAGGAATTAAAATATAGGTATCCATGTTGTATCAAGTATATAATTTGTAGTAATTAGTCTTTTCATGTTTTCTCTTTCTATATGAAGTTCTTGGATGTACGGAAACTATATGTTTCACAGGTACTCCGTGACTGCTCTCTTGGATGGAATGTTGTCGAAGGAGTTGGCAGCTAGGAAATTATTTGTGGGACAAAAACTCAGAGTAATTCATCGCTAACCTTTATGGTTAAAACTTAGTAGTTTCCATACCCTATGAACTTTATGGTTAAAACTCAGTAATTATTTGTTGGAATGAACTTTATAGTAGTCACAAGGTTCCCTCCAATTTTTGCTTCAGTCTCAGGCATCAAGGATGGTTAGTTTACTAGTACACATTAATGGAACATATAGAGCTCATTGGGATGATCGTTTAGGATTATGTAAGAAGTTACTATATTATAATGCACTATAATAAACTCGCAGTTTCTATCTGGCTGCAACATTTTTTGCAGTTTTTCCTTCTGCCTCTTCACAAATGGCCTTTGAATCTGTATCTCTAGGTAAGGGTGATGGCGCTCCATTAGCATTTAGGTGTATCAAGGCTACTGGTGGTCTTGTTCCTAGCACATTAGTGGGAGTCTCACGGATATACCCTGTTCTTTACAGGGAGAGGTAACCAGAAGTAGACCTTTTTTTTTGTTTTTTTTTTTTTTTACGTGAAACGCCTCCAAAGTTTCGTCTATGATAGTGCTTCCTAAGCTTCGTCTACTTTTATCTCTCCTATGCAGGTTAAGCAATGGGGGATTTAGTGTGAGATCAGAGAGGATGGAGGGTCATGTGATGCAGTTGTATAACCAGAGGTGAGCCTTACTCTGCCATAGCAAACCAACATTATATCTGAATTTTTTTTTTATTTTTCGAAAAAGTTCTATTTGTCTAGTTCAAATGATTTTTGATAAGTAAATCACTATGGCCAGCTTGAATATTTTGCTTCCTCTGTATCCTTTAATTCATTTACATACATGCTAAATAATTTATTTGTTTGTCAGTCGCATCTTGAAACTTGAAAGCACATGCTGTGATATCTTCATCTTCTTCTGTATTTTTCTGTTTTCCCTCAATAGCATGTAAGGAACCCCAAAACATTTCATAATCTTGATCAGTGGAGGGATTATGTTTTCATGGTATCAAAACTAGTAATCAATATTTGTAAAAATACCAGGTTGTCAAGATTTTTTTCCTTACTTCCTTTCTGTGATTTGTTTTGCCGTACCTAGGATATCAATTATAGAACAATCTGAGTTGAGGTGATATTCTATCAATTGGTTTGTTATTCTGTTTCTAGCCACGCTTGTTCATGAACAATTTTGGCTAGCGTCTCAAAAATCTTGTTTCGCTAAGGCGATATGTTCCTCGGAATGGTTTTCCTTCCCATTTCAATTTCAATAAACTTCCATATAAATGTCAATAAAGAAAGAGTTCTTTATTTAGGAACAGAGACGCTTCATTTTGGCTCTGCTATTTTCAAAGTCTATGCATCTTAACAGATCTGATCTCCACCGTAAGTATATATATAGCTCCAGTGATTACGTTTTTGTTCAGCATTTTTTTCTTTATTGTATTCATATCGTACATTCTATAAGAGAAAATACAAGGTGATATGAATTTGAAATATGACCCTGTGCAACTATTCATTTTTTTTAATGGTGATTTGTTTTTCTATTGCAGAGAGATGCGTTTTAACAAAGGAAGAGTATCAATGCTTAGAGAGTCTGTGGAAGTTGAGAAGCGGAAGCATAGTTTGATATGAGATTTGGGTAAAAAGAAAATCACAGAATTATAAGCTTCTTTTTTTTTTTTGCATGATTGTTTTTCCTCGCACCGTGCCCAGAAGCATGAGTAATTCGTGATTTTGTGTTGGTTTAGTTTATCTTGGGAGACCGAACTATGTAAAAAATATTGTTAATGTTTAATTTAGGTTTGGATGGATGAAATATTTTGGAATCGACTTATGATTATTATTGATAATATTTGTTGTCGATTGCGCTTATGTGTTTTTTCGATGTGATTGTGATATTATTGGAGATCATTTGATGTGGTTGTGTTTATTAGGTGCAAATAAAAACTGGGGAGAGATGTGATGTGTTTATATTACTAATAGATTTTTTTCATATTTCTAACGGATTATAACCGTTAGTATTATTTGTTTCTAATTGATATTTACCGTTAGAAATGATATTCCTAACGGTAATTTTCCGTTAGTAATTCTTGGTTGCTAACGGATATCTTCCGTTAGTATTTTTACGAAAGTGTTACAAAATTGCTAAATGGCTGATATATTTTAATCCGTTAGAAATGTTATTCCTAACGGCAATTTACCGTTAGTAAATTTAGTGAAAGTGTTACAAAATTGTTGGATTACTAACCACACTTTACCGTTAGCAAGAATATTCCTAACGGTAATTTACCGTTCGTAAATTTATTTTTCTAACGGTAATTTACCGTTAGGAAAGTGGCATTTTGGTGTAGTGAATATTATCTCCCAATATAACATAATATTCCATAAGTGATAATATTAATATTATCTTTCCATATGTGATAATATCTTCCCAAAGTTGATTAGAATACTGATTGCACAGAATAAGTTGCCAATTTGGAACAACTGTGTAGTGTCCGGCTCACTTTGATATGTGCAGTGAAATGAGGTGGCAGCCCGATGGTGCAAGCATAATGGAAGCCCGATATTATCACATACACAGTCCGATGACACTGAACTGGCAAATAAGGCCTAGCCAGACTGAATTAATAAATACCCAAAGCTGGTCAGTCTGATCACAGTGATGTCCAATCAAATAATAATCAGCTCGATTTAACAGTGGTTAGTCCGATCTCAGTGTGAGTCTGAGTGAGCAAAGGTGCTAGTCCGATGGCGATACAATACAGCCATATTGAAGCAGGGCCCACTTTGTGTAGCAGCCTGATGAAATGGTGATGAGCCCGATAGAATGAAGCCCGATCAAATAATAATCAGCCCGATGGCAAGAAACCAGTCACTTAGCCGTTAATTTTTTCCATCGGTCTCATAAGTGCGATTAAATATCTCAATCGGCCTCTACCAATTTTATAATTTAAAAAATGTATTTTTTTTAGGTGCAAACAATTGCCCCCCTGGCCGTTTAAAATAAAAGCAAGTGAAATTTTGAATGGCCATATTTTATCTAGAGACCGATTACCTTTTGACTGGCATCGGTCTTATCATGTAGACCGATTGACACCTCACGTTGTAGATTGACTGAGACATGTAATTACTTTACCTCATATAATTGGGCTCCACCACTTGACTGTTACACACACTTCTGAAATTAATTACACCATCGGCCTCTATGTCCGATTCAGCATCCCAAGCATCCTTCTGGCATTGCTTTATTTATTTATATTATTATTCTAGCTTTCGGTCTTGTGAGTCCGAATAGCCTACTGACTGAATTAATTCAGTCCGATCTTCAGCACCTTTCAGTCTTCCTCGATAGTACCACTGTTGTAAAAATAGCCACCAAATAACCTTTAGTTTTTGGTGACATCCACACAGCCATCGTGGATGTAGATCAACCCAAGCCAAATAATTAATTGACTTAAAATAAAAATAATAATCGGTCACTACAAGGAGACCGATATATTTGAACAATTCCTTGAAGCTGAGTTTTCTCAAAGGAATATTTTTAAAAATTTCATGGACCGATTTAGTTTCAATCGGTCTCTGTGAAGTTTGCCCCCCGAGCCCTTTATCGCCGATTTCTTCATCACCAAGAGGGTCTTCGTCATCGTCCTCGTCCTCCTCGCTAACGGGAGGCCCTATGGTCGATACAAGATCGCTCGGCCTATCACACTCTTCCTCTTCGACCTCAATAGAATTTTGAGGCTCGTCTTGAATTTGCCCCCCGAGTGCTTCGTCGTCTTCTTCAACGTCAGTGAGGAGCTCTATGGCCGAAATAAGATCATTCGGCTCTTTATTTATTTTCTCGCCGTCTTGTCCCCTGAGCGGTTTGGACAGCGTGGAATCAAGATGACCAAAGTCATCGGTCTCTTGATTTAGAGTGGTAACATCGGCCTTCTCGGGCCGTTGAAATTTTAGGAGTTTAAGTTGAAGAGCGATATCATCAAGGACACTATTACGGCTTCCTCGAGCAGCAACTGATTTGTCTTGTTCTTCAACCTGCAAATCTGATAAGCCGATTGGGTTTTGCTTCCAACCACCATATAGTAACTCATCCCAAGACATAAAAGAGTTTCCATTAGGGGGGTGGACATTCAGCTCCACTCACTTGAAGGTGGCCGATACCTTGGGTAAAGCACTTAACATCGCCCTCAAAACACCAGATTTTTTCGTAAAGATCATGGATGGCAAAATCATATGGGGCTACAATGGCATGCCGATTTGGGTACTGCGGATCCCACGGCTTGCTCCATAAAGCCTTGTAAGCAGTAGATTTACCGTCTTTGAGACGATTAATCTCTTGTTGAAGTTGGCTGATTGATTCATTACACCAACCAATTTGATTGTAGTAGAATTGCAACCATGCTTCAGTGAACATGATTCATCACTCGGCGATCCCACTGGGCGTGCCAAAATGTTTGCTGTAATTATTGTTCGGGCGTGCCAGAGCCTTGTTAGGTAGACCCAAACTAATTAAAACAAAATTTCCTAAATCACTTGTGTGAGTGATACACAAGGTTTTGAAAATCTGACTTCTAACAGGTGATTGTGATGGCCAAGTAGGAAAGTACCCTTGGCCTAAGGTCCCTAGACAGTACTGAAGCGCACAAGTCTAGCAAGTGATGAAAGCGAGCAAGAGAAATTAAATAAAAAGATCATTTTTATTTAATTGAAATAAGGAGAAATTACAAGGATGTAATTGTAACTAAGAAAGCCTAGAAACGTAAAACGAATGCTAGGAGTGCTATTTAGAATGCATTGGGATGCTTTTGTCGAAGTGATGCGGAGTGTCTTTGCAGCTTGGCCAACCTGCTGTATTTATAGCGGCCATGGAGGTCTCCTAGATAAGGTAGGAAATATCTGATCAATCATTATCTAGTAAAAAATTACCAGTTTATTTCCATAAACTGATAATAGCTGCTATATCTTGAAACCTCCCATATCTGCGAAAATATATATACACTCATATATATATATATATATACAGCTTGAATCTGGTCTCAATATAGGCTTCATTCGGCTGACTTCCCTTCCAAGTAAAAGATATATACTTCCTAATCAGATAATATTATCTTCCAATATAACATAATATTCCATAAGTAATAATATTAATATTATCTTTCCATATGTGATAATATCTTCCCAAAGCTGATTAGAATACTGACTACACAGAATAAGTTGCCAATTTGGAACAACTATGTAGTGGCCGGCTCACTTTGATATGTGCAGTGAAATGAGGTGGTAGCCCGATGGTGCAAGCATAATGGAAGCCCGATATTATCACATACACAGTCCGATGACACTGAACTGGCAAATAAGGCCTAGCCAGACTGAATTAATAAATACCCAAAGCTGGTCAGTCTGATCACAGTGATGTCCGATCAAATAATAATCAGCTTGATTTAACAGTGGTTAGTTCGATCTCATGGTGAGTCCGAGTGAGCAAAGGTGCTAGCCCGATGGCGATACAATACAGCCATATTAAAGCAGGGCCCACTTTGTGTAGCAGCCCGATGAAATGGTGATGAGTCCGATAGAATGAAGCCCGATCAAATAATAATCAGCCCGATGGCAAGAAACCAGTCACTTAGCCGTTAATTTTTTCCATCGGTCTCATAAGTCCGATTAAATATCTCAATCGGCCTCTACCAATTTTATAATTTAAAAAATGTATTTTTTTAGGTGCAAACACTGGCTGAAAGCCCCAAACCCATCCACGATCATAAAAAGGTTGCCCAAATTTGAGTAAATCTTGGGCTGGGCTCCGCTCAGCTTAGCCACCCAATGCAGCCTTAGATGAGCGTAATAAAATGCTTCAATAGTGTTATTAGATTGGTTAATGTGAAACCCACAATCTGTTTATTAAGAGATTTATTAACTGCAACGCGCGTCATGACTAGACAAGTCAACATTCAAGATTAAAAAAAAAATGCATTGATGTTAGCTAGAACGAGTTTTCTTGTTAATGAACTAGGTCACTAACAATGCCGGTGGAGACTCATTTACTTTTTTTATTTTTTTCTTTGCTAATTATGAGGGACTCATTTACTTGTTAAAGTGTCAAGTGGACATTTTAGAATCTGGCACTAAAGGGTTTCCATTGTGGATGCTTCCATGCTCCACAAATTTCAAATGAAATATGGGAACACTTTTTTTTTCTTTTTTTTTTTGTACTATGTTTTAAGGGCAAGGGTATCCCTACAAGGTCGGGGCAAAGGACCCTGTAGGTTAACCACTTTCATTCACATACTTTGATCACATAAGAAAAGCTAGAGGATTTGAATCTATATAGACTATATTATAGTGAGTAGGGGTGGGCATACTTCGGACAAGCCCGAAAAATCAACCCAAACCCGAAATATTACCACACTTCGGTTTGGATAAAAATCGAACTGAAATTAGTTCAGTTTGAAACCGAATTTTATTAGTTTGTTTGATTCGGTTTTCGAAAGGATAAATAATTTCGATTCGAAACCGAATATTCGAACTATAAAATGTTTAATTTTAGGTTTACGGCAACTGGGCAAGCAAAAAGAATAGCCGCACACAGACAAATAGACTGAGAGAGAGACTGGGATGGTGAGACCTCTCGCCACTACACACTCCACAAATCCACACAGATCGGAGACCTCTCGTCGGCGTTTCTCTCTCTCACTCTCATGCCATTTCTCTCTCTCTCTCATCTTAGGCATTTTTCTCTCTCTCTCTCTCACATTCTGACAGGCGATTCTCTCTCTCTTTCTCTCTCTCTCTCTCTCTCTCTCTCTCTCTCTCTCTCTCATCTCAGGCGACAGATCCGAGAATGGGATGGCTTGGCGACACCAGTCACCACTCAGGCGACGGCTCAGGACTGTTTGGTTAATGATCTCAGTTTAAGTTTAAGTTTTATGTTTTTATAAATCTCAATCTTTAGAGTTAGATAGGGGTGGCAATTTTCGACATGACACGGCAATTACACAACACGAATCCGACACGAATTAAACGGGTTTGGGTTTAGCTCATACGGGTATGGGTCATAAACGGGTCGACCCGTCTATTACGATTAATAAACAGGTTGGGTCATATTTTAATTCGGTCAACCCGTTTAACACGATTATAGAGGTATTTTTTAAAATATACATTTTTAAATGCATTTTTTTAAAAAGCAAGTAATGTTTATTTATTTATTTTATTTTTTTGGAAGGAAAAATGGAGTTAAGAGTATTGCAATCATTTTTTTTAGGGATACTTATAAAAAGAAAAGAAACATAGGGTTTGACAGTATATGTATAATGTATGCGCTTTTGTGTCCTACCTTTACAATAGTTAGATATTATTATATGAGACTTAATTAGTTTAAATTTGAAACAATTGATTATTTATTATTGTTGACTTGTTGGTAGTTGGTACATTAGGTGGGAAGACTTGTGTTCTTAGAATTGTGCCTCTTCATTTTTTTTCCCTCTATTTTTGGTTTTTTATTACATGAAGTCAATCTATTAAATAGGTCATGTTATACAAGCTAAAAAAAAAAAAGGTTACGAGAAAATGACTTGTTCATTATACAGGTTGGTGGGTTAAATGGGTGACACGTGAATTGCATTAGACGGGTATGGGTTTAGGTTTTTGACGCGTTTAGAAATGACAATATTATTGACACGGCACGATTATAACACGACACAATTACGACACGACACAACACGATTACAACACAACACGACACGATTGTCACTCCTAGAGTTAGATCCCAGTCTCTGTTTGGTTGCTAACTTGCTATGTATAATACTAAGGGGAATAGCTATGTTTGGTTCAAATCTTAGAGATCTCATCTCAGTCTCAATCTCTGTTTGGTTCAAATCTTAGAGATCTCAGTCTCACTCTCTGTTTGGTTCAAACGTCAATCTTTAGAATTGTGATATGCAGTGGAAGTTGTATGTACATATGTATTTATAATATATATGATGATTGTTGGGTGCTATTGTTCAAAACCTTTCTGAACTAGAGAAAAAAAATTGAAGGTGATATCCTTGTTGCCCCAGCATGGAGAATCTTGTTATGCTTGTTTTGTATGTTTGTGGACTGTATAAGATTGTTTCTCCATCTTGTTTGGGAACGAAAATTGCATCTTGTGAATTTGGTTCTATAAAGAATTACATTATAGAGTGCATTTCTTTTTAATTGTAACTAAAATGTGCACCTCATTTTTCTTTTATTTTGGAATTTGGAGAGAGACGAGAGAGAGAGGAAAAAAAGTTTATTTCAGTTTAATTTTTACCCGAACTTTCGAACCGAACCAGAACTTTAATTTTGAACCCGATCCATATTTTTGAACTTTGTTACAGTTCGGATTTCGGTGCCAAAAGAGCCAACCCAAACCCGATCTGAAATTTTCGGTTCGAACCCAAACTATCCGATTGCCCATCCCTAATCGTGAGATATACTATGAATCAACATCTATAGAAGTTGGAAAAAAAATTAAGAATTAAAAATGGTACCTCCCAAGGCTGAATGGAGGGTGCTCGAAGTGGAGACCTAGTAATTACCCTCCTAGGGTATTTACCGTTCGACCACTTCCCTTAATAATAGAATGAAGGATAATAGTTTTAAATTACCTATCAGTGCCATTAATGAAATGGTAAATTGGTAATGCAAGGAAGAGGTGGGTGTGCAAATCTAGCTAGGAGGCCTGAGCTTATATCAGCCCAAATGGAACTGGTAGGGGTGAAATCGGTTCGGTTCGGTTCGGACGGTTTTGAGGGTGAAAAGTACACCGAACCGAACATTCGGTTTTCATAGGAATGGAAACCGAAACCGACCGAATAATTGTTAAAACCGAACCAAACCGACCGAAGTTACTTCGGTTTGGTTCGGTTCGGCGTCGGTTTTTCCAAGTGTTGCACACAATCTAAGAAAAAAAACTCAAGATTCAACATTATGTAAAAAACTACAGATCTTAAATATGAAAAAATACTAACAACAAACAATCTTGATTCAATGTCTTCTTTCCTCGTAAACTAGATCTAAAAGCTTGGAAAAAAAAAAAAAACAAAGCATTCATAGATACAACAAATTAGATCTAAATCCTTAAAAAAAATCATTCAAAAACCTGAAAAACCCTAGACCCTTGGTCCTTTGCCGAAGTTCATCTTTGAGTCTTCATCATTGGAAAGTAGACCTGATGGCCGGAGTTCATCCTTTGGCCGATTGTCCTTTGAGTCGAGACGTGAGAGAGTTAGAGAGGGAGAGAGAGAGGGAATCAGAAAATGAAAGGTTAAACACAATGGCAAGTGGGTTTCTGGCATGTAATTGATGTGCTTTTTTAATTTTTTTTAATTTTATGGAAACTTGCACAGTTGCCATCATTTCATACAAAGTTATATATGGGGTTTCAATTTCAAGGTGGCGTGCAGCTTTTAATTTTACTTTTGTTGGTTAATGTGTCATTTTTATTGTTTTTTTTTATTAAATTGTCAGCTTTTGTGGATGTTGTACTGTTGTGGGACTTTCTAAGAGTAAAAAATTAATCTTGGGGTTTGTGTGTATAAATATAATCAAAGTATGTATAGAACCGTGGGTTATTGCTGGGAATCTTGGGGTTGATTAGATAGGACAGTAGGTGGGTTTACCAAGAGAGAGAGAGAGAATTAGGGGGATTTGATGTATATCATGTGTCAGATTCATTTAAAGAGGGAGAAAGGGGTGGGTTTCAAAAAATAAAGAGAGAGAGAGAGGAGATTACTATGTACATGTATGGAGTATTATATTTATATATTTATATGCACATATGAAAGTAGGTCGGTTCGGTTCGGTCGGTTTCGGCCTTTAATAAATTAGAACCGACACCGAACCGAGAAATGAAATTTTCTAGAATGCAGAACCGAAACCGACCGTCCCTTTATAGAAACCGACCGAAGTCGACCGGTTCGGTTTGGTTCGGTCGGTTGGTTCGGTTTTTTGGTTTTTTTTACACCCCTAGGAACTGGGCCAAGCCTAGACTTGTTTTTAAGCTATTAAGTTTTGCTTGGGAATTCTAAAATTGGACCATGTTCTGTGTAGGTCTCACTTTTTATTTAGTTATTGTGAGAACCAAGATAATGTAAAGAATTAGTTTTAATAGAATTATTACATAGGGGAAGGACACCTAATTAAGAAATTGATACTCACCAAATACTTGAATTTTGAACTGATTCATACCACTTCTTCATTTTCCCAAAAAGCCAGCTCGATATAAACTTTGAACCTAACAAGTATAAGGATTCTTTCATTTGGGCTAGATTTGGTGTGGACTAACCTTCTATGCACTTTTGACATTTTAAACTTGCCAAACAGCTGGATATAAACCCATAACGGGCACAGTCCCTTGTGATCCAGTGGTACTTTTACCTATTCTATATAGCCTATATAGGGAGGTAGAATTAAAGGCCTAGGGGCCCAAAGCTGTGTGCAAGTTTTTATTAAGGGGGCAAAAATAAACTACTAGTTATGTGCATGAAATATGACTTCAAATAGTTTATATTAGAGTTGTACTTAATATATTTTTCAAATTTGATAATTGGTTCAGGTGCAAGTGTTATTTATGTAGAACATACATGGATCCGGGATTGGGGGTTTTGGCAAGAGTGAAATAGTAACTTGCATTTAGGGTGACTAGATTTAGGGAGGTAGGGCGGCGCTACCAAGGCGATTTTTGGGGGCGGGGTCTATTTATACATATTTGTTTTTGCAGATGATATAAGTTAATCCCATAAAAATTAACACAAAACCTCAAATACTAATAAAAACATTGGTTTTCTGAATTTTGGGGGGCTGTGTACAAATTGTCACTTTTGGGGTCTTAAGTGTAAAAAGTTTTTTTTCTTTGCGTAAATCTATAATTTTTTTTTTTTAAATCTAAGGGGGGCTTGAGCCTCATTTGCCCCTTTTTCCATCCACACTTGCATGGATCATTCAATTTTAATTCATCATGCAGAATTACATTTTTCTTTTTCTTTCTTTTTTTTTTTGTTTTTTACGTAAGGTTGATTTTAGAGAGTTTCAGCCATATTCGACCCATCAAATAAAATCCTTCTAAGCTAAAATATATGTTACTTTTCTTTAACTCATGAAGTCATTTTATGCCTAAACAACTTTAAATTGCTATAGATTTTGTTCTACAAGTCTATTTTAGTAAAATTTGATGTTCTGGAATCAGCAAAATGAGATTTATCAAACGAGATCAATATTGACCATGAAAAAAAACACTAAAAACTAAAAATTAAACAAATATGGAAAATTACATTTTTTTCACATAAATATAATAAAAACATATTCCTTTTGTAAAATTAGCACCATAAATGCATAAATCTTGAAGAAAAAAAAATCACCCAAAAAGCCCAAGAATTGAGAAAGTTGTGGTGGTTTAAAGTTGATAGATAATATTATCTATCTGCAAACAGATATTATTTATATGTTAAATAGATAAAATCTCAAAATCGGACTGCAACCTATCTTTTTTTTGTAAAATTTTTAAGTCAAATGCGTAGATTTCAAAAAAAAAATACACGAAGTACCAACAAAAATTAAAGAAGAAGAAGAAGAGAAAATCATCCTAAAATGCCAAAAAAAAAAGAGAAAATTATAGTCGTTTTCATGAATATTATATGCATGTCAATACATAATATTATCTGTCTTTATCTGTCAGAGAGGCTGTCACACCCCAACCCACCCTCGGTGGATTAGGACACGTGTAACAAGAGTAACCGCACCCAAAACACACATTAATTAGAAAGAAAATGTGGATAAACC
Source organism: Hydrangea macrophylla (assembly GCA_033977485.1). NCBI lineage: Eukaryota > Viridiplantae > Streptophyta > Magnoliopsida > Cornales > Hydrangeaceae > Hydrangea > Hydrangea macrophylla. Next base: position 161,455,604 of record CM066991.1, read on the forward strand.
ACTTTAAAGAACTCCATTGTGAAAAAGCCGCCCTCAAGGGCAAAATGGTCATTAAGAAAGTATGTAAAATTTTTATACCAAAAGAAAGATTTTTGAGTCCCAGTTCCAATGCAACAAACGGCGCGCGAATCCAAATTTTCTAGAAAGAGTTATGCACGTTTCCGTAAAAGCGGACGTGCTATGAAAAATACAAGCGGATCTATCCCTTCATAAAACCCGGATCGATCCATTACCCTGTTTTTCTCGCAAAATGTTCCCTTAAAAGGCCGGATCGATCCGCGACCTACAAAACAGTTCCTGCTGCTAAATTTTGCTGTCAAAACAGTACCAATGCATGTCCAAACCAAACCAACCTCCATGGGACATTAGAAAACCATTTTAAATCCATTTCTAATACATTTCCAAACATTTTTAAGCTCAAGTCAAGCATGGATCACACAAACACATTCACCATTTGATCAAATCCACTAAGAATTCATTTCATTTGAACTAAAACAAACTTTTAAACTTTGAAATTCAACTCTTAACCAAAATACATAACTTGCTGGGGAAAAACTCAATGTTATAACTAGCATTATGAGCACTAAAGAAACATGTCCAAGACACTAGCAACAACATCCGCACTTGCCGAGATGGTCAAACCCATTACTTGCACCACACTTGAGCAAAATAAGAGAGATTATACATTGGTTTTCAAATTCACTTCCAACCACCAAAATACACATTTAGGATTCAAACTCTTTTCCTACAACCCAAATATGAACATTAACATAAAAGAAACCATACTTGACTTCATTTTACAAGCTCCAAAGTGAGTTCATAAGCATGAAGCTCAAATCTCCCCCATCTCTCCCATCTCTCTCCCAATGCGCGCGTCATTTCCCCTCCGGATATGACTCCGAACCTGCGGTGGTTGTTATGTACCATAACAGAAATAGGAAAACGGTTTTCTTAAGCATTACGCTTAGTGAGCATTCTAACATGATTGTATGATTAACACGTGCAATGCTACAATTCATACATAATACGTAACTGTAATCGCCAAGTCACCGGTTATATGGTTCATTCAGACCCGTAGACCTCCCTTGTTCCAGTGGCCACTTCTATTCCTTGGACTTTCGTATTTATCGGATTCTTTCTCTACAGCACCCTTATTACTCCCAACAATGAACCATTTCTCCCGTGCTCATTGACTACCACATAGACATATAAGCACATAAACACATATTCATGTATCAACATATAATTTTCATAGAATTGACTTGGAATTCGCATGATTAACATCTTTATAACTCCTAATCATGAATTATCATCTCTAACATCACATATAGCTTTGAACCCATTAAACACAATCATTTGGTTTATATAGAAAACTCACCTTAAGCAAGATTATACCCAAATTCAAGATATAGAAGTGCTGAATTTCACCAATTAGAGCTCAATTTCTACACCAAAATGAATCCTACAAGAATTCGGTAGACGACATCTCACCGTTAAGTATGAGCTACCAAAATCCAGCAATTTAAATGTAAATTAAAGGTATAGAAACGTTTGTCTCACCTCTACGAGTCCGAAAATAGCTTCGATTCGTGAATCCGACGAACGGTGGCGACGGAACGACGGAAAAACGGTGTCGGCGTCTCGTCTCCGTCTTCTCCCCCGAGCTCTCTCTTGTTTTGTTTAATTTCTGTGCAAATGAGAGAGTCCTTGGTCTCTTGACACATACTTGCATGTATATAAGGTGTCATCACCTCAATTCCCATTATTTTTGTTTATACCCCCAGAACTTCCTAAGTTCTTATTATGAAATCCCCCAAACATTCTATTAACTACCCAATTATCTAATGAGTGTTTGTCTAAGTATCATATAGGTCCTAACGTGGGTTCCACATATTTTGTGAAATTGCTATCGCTCCTACTAATTTTAAATCTTTTTCATTTATACCCTTAGTTGGGTGTCCAAACTAATTCCAAATGCTACACATATATTAACAATAAATAATATGAAGACATTTAAACAAATATTCATGTAATCACATAAAATGAATTTAATCATTTTAAAATGCAAGTTACCAATTTACCCTTTGTTGGGTTCCATTTCAATACATGTCCCACCTCACTGGGGACTTTTCCAACTAGTGTCCCTCTCTGAACACTTTTCACAAGCGAGTCCAAGCCTCCCCTTAATCCATTTTATACACTAATTATATTAATTAATGCGTATAAAAATAATAATTTACCCGTTCTCCGGGTACGGGTGTTACATTTCTCCCTCTCTAAAAGGAAGTTTGGTCCCCAAACTTACTCTTACCTCAAGAATCGAAGAGATGCGGGTACTTGGCTCGAATCTCATCCTCTTGTTCCCAAGTTGCTTCCTCGACAGAATGGCTACGCCATTGAACCATCACCAAGGGAATTACCTTAGTTCTCAAGATTTGATCTTTCCTATCAAGAATTTGCACTGGATGCTCCACATAAGTCAAATCTTCCCAAATTTCTAAAAGCTCTGGAATTATACATGTTTTGAATCCGCTCCATAACGTCGAAGCATAGATATGTGGAACACGTTATGAACATTCGCCAGCTCTTGTGGAAATTCCAACCGATAGGCTAACGGTCCCACCCGGTTAAGAATCAAATACGGCCCAACATACCTCGGGCTGAGCTTACCTCGCATACCAAATCGTGCTATGCCCTTTGAAGGTGATACCTTCAAAAACACATAGTCACCTACCTCGAACTCCAACGGTCGTCTGCCTTTATCCGCGTAACTTTTGTAACGACTATGAGCCGTTTGCAACCGTTATTTAATCAATCTAATCTTGTCGGTAGTAATTTGCACTATCTCCGGACCCAAAAGCTGTTTTTCACCAACCTTGGTCCAACAAACAGGCTAACCCCAAGAAACTTTCGAATCTCGGACACATTCATCGGCCTTGACCAATTCATAACAGCTTCAATCTTCTGTGGGTCTACAAAGATACCTTCTTTAGAGATCACATGCCCCAGAAAACTGACACTCGTAAACCAAAACTCATTTTTCTTCAATTTCCCAAACAACTATTTTTCTCGTAGTCACTGCAAAACTAGTCTCAAGTGTCGTTCGTGCTCCTCCAGACACTTGGAATAAATAAGAATGTCGTGAATAAAAACTATCACAAACTCATCCAAATATGATTTGAACACATAGTTCATTAAATCCATGAAAGCGGCTGGCGCATTAGTAACCCCAAATGGCATCACTAGAAATTCATAGTGTCCGTATCGGGTCCTAAAGGCTGTCTTCTCTACATCTTCGGCTTTTACTTTCAGTTGATGATACCCAGATCTTAAATCAATTTTTGAGAATACCTGAGCCCCTTAAAGCTGATCAAATAGATCGTCGATACGTAGCAACGGGTACTTGTTCTTAATTGTTACCTTGTTGATTTCCCGGTAATCAATGCACATCCTTATTGTGCCATCCTTCTTCTTCACAAATAGTACCGGTGCGCCCCATGGAGACACACTAGGTCGGATAAAGTCCTTGTCTAGCAACTCTTGCAACTGTATCTTTAACTCTTTCAACTTAACTGGTGCCATACGATATGGTGCTCGTGAAATTGGTTGAGTTTTCGGCATAACATCAATACCAAACTCAATCTCTTGATCAATTAACACACTAGGTAATTCTTCTGGAAACACATCCGAAAATTCTCTAACTATCGGAATATCCTTAAGTTTCAAATCATTACCCCTAGTATCCAAAATACTACACAAGAACCCTCGACAACCTTTCTTCAACAAACGACATGCTTCAATAGCTGACACGATATACGGCGGTGATACAACACCCTTACCTTGAAAATAAAACTCATCTTGATTCGGAACACGGAATGCTACTCCTTTAGTGTTACAATCAATATTAGCATGATTAGCCGCTAACCAATCTATACCCAATATAACATCGAAGTGCTGAATAACTAACGGTACCAAATCAACAGTTAACTCTTTACCATTCACATTAATCTCACATTTTATGAACACACCCGAACTAACCAACGGAGCCCCTAAGGTATCGCGACAGATAAATCATAGCTTAGGAACTGTAATGGTTTATCAAGATGTTTAGCAAAGTGGTGTGACACGAATGAGTGTGTGGATCCCAAATCTATAAGTACATTTGCTAGATGTAAGCAAATGGGAACCATACCTGAGACAATAGTGTCGGCAGAAGCGGTATCTTCCGGCCTGAGTTGAAATGATCTTGCCTCTCGCTGCTCCCTCCTCAGAGGTTGAGTAGTCTTTGGTGTGATAGCACTGGCCGCGAAAGAACCAGAACCTGAAGTTCCTTGACGTCTAGTAGGACAGTCCTTAGCTTGATGTCCCAACTCCTTACAAGTAAAGCATCGGCCCCTCATATCCATATTTTGTTTCAGACAATTCCTAGCTATGTGTCCCGGTTGTCAGTAAATATTGCAAATGATTGGATTTGGAAGTTGATTACATCAACCCCAATGAAATTTCTGACAAGTCTGACACCTCGGCTTATTTCCACTAGAACCACTGCCGACACTAGCCGATGATCCCCCTGAACTCTGCCTCTTTGCACTCCCCTGACCACTGAACTGACTTAATCCTGGACATTTACTTTGTTGACTCGGTGGTGGTGGCATGCTTGATGTATACCCAAGATCTCTTTCAGCTATGGAGGCAATGTCAAGTGCCTTAGCGAACATCTCGGGTCGAAACACAGCCACTCGTCCCCAGATATCACTTCGAAGCCCTGCTATAAACTTTCTTGCTTTCACTTTTTCAGTTGTTATCATATCCCCCGCAAACCTTCCCAAGCTTGTAAATTGCGTTGAGCATTCACGAACTGACTTTCCCCCTTGCACTAACTCCATGAATTCTTGAGCCTTCTGATCCCCAAATGATTCCGAAAAGTATTGCTCATTAAATATCTCAAGGAATTGGTCCCAAGTAGTCGGTTGCCCCGGACCAGCTTGGTATGCCACCAGTATTGCGCTTCATCCTTTAATGTGTCTGCTGCAAATAGAACTTTATGTTTCTTCGTACACGGTAATACCCTAAAAAATTTCTCCATATCTGAAATCCAGAAGTTTTCTCTCATCGGGTCGGCTTTCCCACGGAATATGGTCGGCTTTTGCTTATGAAATTTAGAAATAGTAACAACGTCCTCCCTCGAATTTGGATTAGGTTGTACCGGTCTTTCTTCGACCACATGAGTTTCAGCCACTCGAACCAATCCCTCAATTGCTCTTTCAACTCGTTCCATTCGGTTTGAGGTGTCACCTCCAGACATAATGCTTGGCACCCACATATAGTACACACATGCATGTTACTTTTAAGAAACACATGACATGCTAATCAACATTTAAAAGCATGGTAAAGTAAATGTGTATGCATGTTTATGCAACTACATGTTGGTGCGTGCATACATGGTGCGTGCACACTACACGTCGTATACGTCTCTCGTCCCCAAAGGCTCTAGCCTACTGCTCTGATACCAAAAATTGTCACACCCCAACCCACCCCCGGCAAATTACGACACGTGTAACAAGAGTAACCGCACCCAAAACACACACTAATTAGAAAGAAAATGTGGATGAACCACTTTAAAGGACTCCATTGTGACAAAACAGCCCCCAGGGGCAAAATGATCATTAAGAAAGTATGTAAATTTTTTATACCAAAAGTTATATTTCTGAGTCCCGGTTCTAACCCAACAAACGGCATATGAATCTGAATTTTCTAGAAAGAGTTATGCACGTTTCCGTAAAAGCGGACGTGCTGTGAAAATACAAGCGGATCGATCCCTTCATAAAACCCAGATCGATCCATTACCCTGTTTTTCTCACAGAATGTTCCCTTAAAAGGCCGGATCGATCCCTTCATAAAGCCGGATCGATCCGCGACCTACAACACAGTTCCTGCTGCTAAATTTTGCTATCAAAACAGTACTAATGCATGTCCAAACCAAACCAAACTCCATGGGACATTAGAAAACCATTTCAAATCTATTTCTAACACATTCCCAAACATTTTTAAGCTCAAGTCAAGCATGGATCACACAAACACATTCACCATTTGATCAAATCCACTAAGAATTCATTTCATTTTAACTAAAAAAACAACTTTTAAACTTTGAAATTCAACTCTTAACAAAAATACATGAAACTTGTTGGGGATAAACTCAATGTTATAACTAGCATTATAAGCACTAAAGAAACATGTCCAAGACACTAGCGACACATCCGGACTTGCCGAGATGGTCAAACCCATTACTTGCACCACACTTGAGCAAAACAAGAGAGATTATACATTGGTTCTCAAATTCACTTCCAACCACCAAAATACGCATTTAGGATTCAAGCTCTTTTGCTACAATCCAAATAAGAACATTAGCATAAAAGAAACCATACTTGACTTCATTTTACAAGCTCCAAAGTGAGTTCATAAGCATGAAGCTCAAACCTCCCCCATCTCTCCCATCTCTCTCCCAATGTGCGCGTCATTTTCCCTCCGGATATGACTCCGAACCTGCGGTGGTTGTTATGTACCTCAACAGAAATAGGAAAACGGTTTTCTTAAGCATTACGCTTAGTGAGCATTCTAACATGATTGTATGATTAACACGTGCAATGCTACAATTCATACATAATACGTAACTGTAATCGTCGAGTCACCGGTTATATGGTTCATTCAGACCCGAAGACCTCCCTTGGTCCCGTGGCCACTTCTATTTCTTGGACTTCCGTATTTATCGGATTCTTCCTCTACACCACCCTTATTACTCCCAACAATGAACCATTTCCCCGGTGTTCATTGACTACCACATAGAAATATAAGCATATAAACACATATTCATGTATCAACATATAATTTTCATAGAATTGACATGGAATTCACATAATTAACATCTTTATAACTCCTAATCATGAATTATTATCTCTAACATCACATATAGCTTTGAACCCATTAAACACACATTTGGTTTATATAGAAAATTCACCTTAAACAAGATTATACCCAAATTCAAGCTATAGAAGTGCTGAATTTCACCAATTAGAGCTCAATTTCTACACCAAAATGAATCCTACAAGAATTCAGTAGACGATGTCTCACCGTTAAGTATGAGCTATCAAAATCCAGCAATTTAAACGTAAATTAAAGTTATAGAAACGTTCATCTCACCTATGCGAGTCCGAAAATGGTTTCGATTCGTGAATCCGACGAACGGCGGCGACGGAACGACGGAAAAACGCTGTCGGCGTCTCGTCTCCGTCTTCTCCCTCGAGCTCAATTCATATTATTTGTTTAATTTCTGTGCATATGAGACACTCCTTGGTCTCTTGACACATACTTGCATGTATATGAAGTGTCATCACCCCAATTCATATTATTTCCATTTACACCGTCGGAATTTCTTAAGCTCTTATTATGAAATCCCCCAAACATTCTATTAACTACCCAATTATCTAATGAGTGTTTGTCTAAGTATCGTATGTGTCCTAACATGGGTTCCACATATTTTGTGAAATTGCTATCGCACCTACTAATTTTAAATCTTTTTCATTTATACCCTTATTTGGTTGTCCAAACAAATTCCAAATGCTACACATATATTAACATATAATATGAAGGCATTTAAACAAATATTCATGTAATCACGTAAAAATGCATTTAATCATTTTTAATTGCAAATTACCAATTTACCGTTTGTTGGGTTCCATTTCAATACCTGTCCCACCTCACTGGGGATTTTTCCAACTAGTGTCCTTCTCTTAACACTTTTCATGGGCGAGTCCAAGCCTCCCCTTAATCCATTTTATACACTAATTATATTAATTAACGCATATAAAAATAATAATTTACCCGTTCTCCGGGTATGGGTGTTACAGAGGCTTTCACTGAAAAAAAAAAAAAAAAAGTAGCAAGGGGCTTTTAAAAATGGTCAATTCATTTGAATTTTTTGCTAATACACTTAATTTTTAATTAGGGGTCTATGATCTAATATCCTTTGATTTTAGGCATGGGACAGGTGTAACAAGCCTATTCCAAAGAGAAATTATTTAGTGAGCCCATCACATCACGTTAGCATTCTAGCCTCAAATTACAGTCATGACCCAACTTAATGCTATAAAGTAAGAAAAGCATCATAATAGACTACGAACAAACATAAGGTCATATGTGGAGTTGGACGTTTACACAAATAAAATAGAGTAATGCTATGTTTCTCAAATTTTTATTTCAAAAGTACTTCCCAAATGATGTGGCAGTGGGGTCAGGTAAAAATAACTTTCAATTAAAATTCAACTTGTCCCACTATAATTTGTTTGGATTTTTTTGATAATTCACTTAATTTTTAGGGGTCTATGATCGATCTAACATCCCTTGATTTTAGGCATGGGACAGGTGTAACAAGTCTATTCCAAAGAGAAATTATTCAGTGAACCTGTCACACCACGCCAGCATTCAGGCCTCAAATTACAGTCATGACCCAACTCAACGCTAAAAAGTAAGAAAAGCATCACAATAGACTACGAACGAACTTAAGGTCATGCGTGGAGTTGAACGTTTACACAATTAAATAGAGTAATGCATGTTTCTCAAATTATTATTCCAAAAGTGTTTCTCAAATGATGTAGCAGTGGGGTCAGGTAAATAATTCTAATCAAAATTCAACTGGTTCTATTGTACTAGACCTGGTCCCATTGTCATATCATTTGAGAAGTACTTTTGGGATAGAAATTTGGAAAGCATAGCATTACTCAATAAATAATGGTAAGGCTGCTGTGAGGTTTTATTTTTATATTTATTTGGGTTAATTACACTCATCTCCCCTATGTTTTGTCTTAATTACACAACCCTCCCTCGTATTTTGGAAAATTACACGGACCTCCCTTGTGCCTAGTATTTTTTTACACTTTAAGGGGGGAAAGTGTTACAGAATATCAATTTTAAGGGGAGAAATTGTTATAGAATACTAATTTTAACGGAGGTCTGTGTAATTTTTTAAAATGCGAGAAAAAACCGTGTAATTAAGGTAAAATACAGGGGAGGTGAGTATAATTGACCATATTTATTTTTATGGATGTTGTAAAGGTTATGCAAATGAGTTCACAGATGTTGGATTTATTAAATTGCACTGAAATCATAAATAAAATATAGAAAAACATACAATTTCGAAGTCAAAAGTATCGATTGATTTACTTTCATGAAGTAGGTACGTGCGTGGAATCGTGACTCTCTAAATTAGTTATACACGTAACTAACTGAGTAATACTTGGGGCACAATTAAAGTCATAATCTTTTTTGTACAACCTTCATTTTGTGTCTATCTCTCTCTTGATGGGTCTCACAGTGCCAGTGACCCCACAGTGCCCACTAGGAGAGAGATAGACACAAAATGGAGGTTGTGCAAAAAAAAATATGGCTTTAATTGTGCCCCAAGTATTACCCTAACTATATTATGTGTGTTATTTCACAAACTAGACCCCAAAGTTTTTTTTATGCTTGTTGATTAAAACTGTAGAAACATCGTGGATTAGTCAACCTTTAATTTTCCATACATGGCATACCAAAAAAAAAAAATTACTACAAACGAGACTCCGCACATGAGTAAGAGTACCCCAAAAATAAATAAACAAAAATAAGAGGAATAAAACAAGCATGAACTGACAACATATGTGTTAAAGTTCATGGATAAAATGGAAAGAAGAAGAGAACATGGCGGGGAAAAGCTTGTGAGCTCATGTTAAACATTCTTTAATTAACCACACTTTAGTAGAACTATCTGTTTAGCACTTGTCATTTGCTAAAAGTTCACAATATTGCCATTTGCATAAGGTGAGTTTGGAAAGACCCTTTGACCTAAAAATAAGAAAGACCCAAAGTTTGAACTTCCTCTGAGCAAGTGATGTTATGGTTTGAACTTCCTTTTAGAAGGAAGACATCTGTTGTCTTTACATTTTGACCAAAAAGTAAAGACACAAAAATTATATCTGCCTAAATCGGCTAATTTTGTTGCTCATAAATCGGCAACAAATTATTCTCTTTTGGGCTTGTATCGATTGACGATCTACCTCCCTTTGTCATGGAGGAAAATCCTCAACCTATTTTTGTGACTTTCGTACCTCTTTCTTCTGTTTATTGAGATGCCCTTCTTTAGCAAAAAAAAAAAAAGAAGAAGAAGAAGAAGAAGAAGAATAAGTATTGCTATGGTTTTGAACTTCCAATTAATTTTGCAGCGTTATGCTGTCAAATTTAATTTATATTTCAAATTTGGATGCTAAGCATTGAAATCACTATTATTATTATTATCATTTTTTTTTAACAATTTCTAATGCACTTTTTTTTTTTTTTTTTTTATTCTTAAGAAAACAAAACAAACCAAACAGAGAAAAATGCTATCCAATCCCAGATGGTGGGGAGTCTTTCACAAGAATAGCCAAAAAAAAAATCTGGGAAATGGAGTCCTGCCACTTGTCTCACTGGGAGGGTGCCCCTTGAAAGTGATGATGCAAGGATAGCTTAGGATGCCTAAATCCTAATGCATTTGAGATAGTCCACGTATAAGTGAAGACAATCCAGTGATATATCAACTTAGGATTAACATCTTGATTATGTCATGGTTATTGTGATGGCTTAAGCTTATGGAGGCTGTAAACGTGATTTCGAAACGCAATTGGGTGGTTGGTAAAACCAAGATTGCAAAAATTTTATTATTCCAAAGAATTGAGAGCTTGTTTGGGGCAGCTTAAGGTTTTTCACTTGCAATAACTTTTGTCAGAGTAGATTTTGGTCGGAATAGATTATGAGTTTTGTAGTGCTTGGAAATTGTATTATAAAAGTAGATCGATATGGTGGCAAACTAGATTGTGTCAGTGTTTGATTACATATATACAAAAGTTATTTTGATTGTCCAAAAGATAATTGTGTCCTTGTATTGAAAACAGAGTTAGTTTATTTTGTTAACACATATTATTAATTGGAAATAAAATTTAATTAAGCCAATAGCAATTTAAGGAGATGTATTCAATAAATAAATTTTAATGAGGAGTTAGTTTATTATGTTAACACATTATTAATTAGAAATAAAATTTAATTAAGTAAATAATAATTTAAGGAGATGTATTCAATAAATAAATTTTGGGCACTAAGTTAGATAAGTTGGCATTTTTTGGAATGTATATAGTACATCAAAACCAAATAGAATGCGTCATAAAACTTATATTGTCTATAAAGTTACACAATTTCGTAAAAAATTTTAATAATTTTTTTTTGAGTTTTTTTTGCTTTTTAGTCCTTAAAGTACATATGCTTTACAAAGAAATGGTTTTGTTTTCCAAAGATAACATTCAGTTTTTAAAAAGATCTCCTCATTTGTACAAATTTTTCCAGTGGGTAATTTATCTGGTGATAAAGACAGGTTTTTAAAAGAAGGAAAAGGTAGGGGCAATCTGGCCATTTTGGCAAAAGCATTTTCTTGGTCAAACCAGCGTTCTGACCAAAAGCTCATCCCAGCAGCTTTTGTAAATTTGGGCCAAAAGCTAAAACAATCCAATTGCTTTTGCGATTCGCTTATGAATTTAAACACCCAAACAATTGCAGAATTGCAATTGGCTACCAAAAAGCTATTTTGGGCAACCAAACGTAGTGCCCAAACAGGCTCTGAGTTATTATCGATCAATCATACTTACATTATTTTTTTTTTTGAGGGGGGGTGTTGTTTAACCAATTTGAATTTTAAATATGGTTTCGGAATTCTTTGCCGTGTGTTCTATATGTTGTTGTAGTAGTCGCGGTACCACAGGTCTCTACATGTGGTACGATTTCAAAACATTTTAGAAATTGCAAATATGGGAACTAGGAAAGCAATGTATTTTTTTTATCCGAATAATGCTATAATTTTTAAATTTGGGACATCCCAAAATACTATGAGAGTGGTACCATATGCAGTGGTCAGTGGTGCTACATCCATTGGAGTAGCTAAACAAAAAAAAAATTTGTCAATTGTGTCATTCTATAACCAAAAAACGCAATACAAAATATGGGTGTAGTAGGGTGTAGAAGTGAAAGTCGGTCAATTTTTCTCGATTTTCTCAAGTTTCAAAATCGACCAACAAGACCATTCGATTGGTTTTCTCTACTTTTGTCGATTTTCGTTAGTTTAGTTTTTAGATTGTGTGTATATTATAGTAAACCGATTGAAGCAATTGGTTCGGTTTGATTTGTTGGTTTTGCTTACACCCCTAGAGGTGTCAAACGGGTCGGGCCGGGCTCGGTCAAAGCGGGCCCCGAGCGGACTTCGGGCTGGGCCAGGCCGGGCTTCACCAACATCGGGCCGGGCCAGACCGGACCGGGCTTGGGAGTGGAGGAGGTGTGTCCGCCCTAGACCCGTGGCCCGGGCCTAGCGGGCTTTCTTCTATTTTTGAAGTGGGCCGTGGCGGGCTTCGGGCCGGGCCGGGCTTTTTCACTATTTCGGGCGGGGCCATGGACGGAAGGATGGATGTCCACCTCGGCCCGGGATATGTGAACCGGGCCTAGCGGACTGGATTTTTAGCCCGAAAAAAGCGGGTCGGCCTCAGGCCAGGCCAGGCCAACCCGACCCGATTGACACCACTATACACCCCTAATCGGATGCAATTTGAAGAGTTTCAAACATTATGAAAAATGTAATTTTAGGTTATAAGGTGACACCACAATATATATATATATATATATATGGGTGCACTACCAAACCATTTAATCGAACATACAATTCGATTGTGAAATATAATAGTTAGTAATATAATAGTTAGTTTGAACCTCATCAAATTAAAGATCTAATGTCCCTCTCGTATATTAACTTTATTTTGGTGAGTTAACTCAAAAAAAAAATACGAGTTTTTAAAATATTAAAATTGTGTATATAAATATTTTATTATCAAATTTTAGTGGGTTCAATTGAGTCCATTCACTTCTCCACCATAGTAAATATGTGAAATTATTTGAGATTTAAATATGAAAAACACTTTTTTTTTAATTTTGAGGTAACATAAACCGTTCCTTCACATTGCTGCTATTTTCTTGGGTCATTCCTTGGTGTTGGCTAAAAGACCAGAGAACCCCTCTCCATGTGCTACACCTCCAAATATTTATGTTTTTTTTTTTTTTTTTATAATCACGGTTGTCTAAGTTGGCTTGCGCACACCTCTATTAATTCCACGAAGTTAAGGCATTCAAATGAATTACATATGGCCACTTACAAGAGGATTCGAATACAAGACCTAAGAAAGTGTCCCTAGGCGCTTACCCAACGGTCACTTCACTTTGGATATTTGCAAAAAAGTATTGCTACACTCAATGACCGTTCGGTGCACCATTTTATTGCACTTCGTAAGTGCCTCAAGCATTTTTCCTTGCAGAAATGAGAGGAGGGCCTTTATGGTACTTTCCTTTGGGCTCAAAGCCAATAACTCAAAAAGGACAGATAAATATTGCAGGGTCAGAATTCAGATATGCTCTCTCTTGATGGCATTTCAAGTTGTTTCGGTCACGAAGAGGGGTATTTGTGAACCATGGTGATATAAACTGTCGAAACACGCCGCTCGTGCCGGCCCTTCCGCTATTTTTATCTATAAAATCCCAATCTCCTCCCTGTCCTCTTACTCTCTCTCTCACCTCCATTTTTCCTCTCTCTCTCTCTCTCTCTCTCTCTCTCTCTCTCTCTAGTAGTCCCCTCACACTCTCTCTCTCCTCCGCCACTCCCGGCGGCAGCACGTTTATCCCCACACCTAGATCCACCAATTTCCAGATTCCGGTCATCGGTCCCCAGATCCATTTTCTCCTCTCCCTCTCTCTCTCTCTCTCTCATTTCCAATAGTTTTTTTTTTTTTCTCTCGTTTTGTCTGTGGACAAGATGTTTGCATCGATTTTACACATCTACCCTCTGTTTTCATGAAATTTACATCCCTCTTTAACTGGCTCCAGTTGTTTTTTTACTAATTTACCCCCATTTTGGCCGTTCGGTTTGACGCTTTTATCCCCACACAAAGCCAAATATTACCAAAGTAGGCTGAAGCGTTAGTTTGTGACGTGGCATGAAATAGATCTTTTTGGCCGTTCGGTTTGACGCTTTTATCCCCACACAAAGCCAAATATTACCAAAGTAGGCTGAAGCGTTAGTTTGTGACGTGGCATGAAATAGATCTAACGGACGGCTAGGATGAGCCTCCATTCCCGTCAAATCTTGACCCCTGGGTCTTCACGAAAACGGAAAGAGAGAGAAACATCCTACTCCGTCAAACCGCCACCGCCTACGGTGGTGACAACTAGGACGTCGTCTAGGGCAGCCGAGCTGGATTCATCTAATCTGCTCCTAGCCGGCTGCATGGCTCACGAGTTTTTAACTAAGGGCACTGTTTTGGGTAAGGAGTGGGACTCGGCTCAGCTGGCCGAGCCTGTACGGGAAGTGTCGATGATCAGCTCAGCCGATGGTGGTCAATCGAGCGGGAGGCTGAAGGTGCCGCAGCAGAGCTACGGTGAGGTGGCGAGGTTGTTGAGTAGTGATGGGGCCCACATTCAAGGGGTTGTGAATCCCACACAATTGGCTCGGTGGATTCAGATGTAAAAAAAACATTCGAAAAAGAGAAGGTTTTGGGGGTACGAGGTGATTGTTAATTGGGTTCGCTTTTTTCTCATGTTTGTATTATATACCGTACCTCATTGCATTTTATTTGGGTCAGGAGAAAGTTTTTAGGTATTTTGAGAGTATCATGTGACATGTTGATGTAGTACTTTGCAGTGAATTACAGCGTGTGATTTGTGTAGAAATTAAGCTCGTGTATATATATTGGTCTCATTATTTGTAGGTCTTAAGACATGAATTCCGGCCAAATAATTCACTCTTATTAACTGTTGCAGTACGAGCAATGCTAAGCACACATAGCAAATCACACTCCTGTTTTATATAAGTGTATTCTGTGCTGTACAAATGGTACACAGAAAAATGTGAAAAATTCAAACAACACAAGGTACATGTATTTAAATCAAAGGGTGTGATTTAGGGTGTGATTTAGAATGTGTGCCTAATATTTCTCGTTGCAGTATTATGTCAGCATGTCACGTGGTATCTGAGAGTACATAAGACCCATATAATGCATGATGGAGAAACCTTTAATCAGTCCATTCTTCTGTTTGTTTTAGTTTTTGTTGATGGATCGATGTATGATTTGTTTTCTTGAAGCTTTCAGTCTCTTTCATTTTCTACATCGTATATAGCATAAATATATGTGAACACTGAACACGACAATACACACACTCACAGTTGGAAATGCATGCACGAATTATGTTGTGTCTTTTCGTGTGCGTAAATGTGACTGGAAGGTGCATGAATTGTATTAATTGTTGTGTGTATATGTCAGTGAAAATGTTTACAAACGTATGTAATCGATGTGTGTGTGTATATGTATGAAGTTTGTATGTTTCAGTAGATGGAGAGGGTAGGTGAAGATTGTGATATGTGCGGTTTGCGTGATGAGAGGGTTTGGTTGAGCAGTACCAGTACTTAAAGAGTGATCATTAGACATGGTATTGAAAAACTTGGTGGATTCTTAGTTTTTGAGATTTAACCGACGAATGAAGGTCATGTATTCTTTGCCTTGTGATACACTCCCATTCGTCTCAAATTAAGAGTCATGTTACACCATTGAAGAGCTCTTTTTTTAAAAGAAGAGTCAGCCTGTCAATCTATTTAATTGTATTACACCTAAAAAGACCCCTAAATAAGACCAGTCAATCTATTTTTAATTGCATTACACCTAAATAAGATCATTATTTACGTGGATAACTACAGCTTTTCTTTAACTACACAATAAAATAAATTAAAATTAGATTTTATTTCAAAATTGTCATTGACGCATCATGAGGTAAATAAAGTATCTACATCTGGTGCACTTGCTATTTTTCATTTTAATTGGGTACTTACTTCCTAAGTTTACCTTCAATCAAATAAGGTTTTTTTTTTTTTTTTTTTTTTTTTCACTCAAAGACATTGAAATTTTAAACCAACACGAAGGACAATATTAGAAAGTTGAAAATTTTGTAATAATAAAGTAAGTTTCCTCAAATTCTAAAAGAGGGACCTTGATTTGGAGAATTTTATCTATGTGACTGTGTGACGGTCACTGTGATCTCTTCATTACTGTAGAGCTTACGTGGAATTCACAGAATACTCGGATCACAATAGACATTAGTGACGGTCATACGAAATAATTTATCCTTAATTTGTGACAGAGGGAGAAGCTGGTTGGAGAAAAGACACGAGATATATTCGGTTAAAAAAATTATAGTCAGTTTTAACAAAAAAATTTTGTCAAAATAATAATAATAATAATAATAAGTTATAAAGAATTTCTGTTATCCTAATTGACGACTTTTACATCAATATCCCTCTCTTAAAATATGCACATCTTGATCTTGAACCTTGCATGATATGGAAAATTATCTCTGAATTCTCTTTAGGTAGTACATTCAAATTTCATGGCAGGCAAGATTTTTTTTTTTTTTTTTTTTCATGGAATATTTCATGGCAGGCAAGATACAACTTCAATTCGTGAGTTTCGTTAGTTTTAAGTTTATTATGTAATTATTTGTGTACATGAAAAAGATTGATCACATGCATGCGGTATTGGTTAGGTGATTAAATAGGGACCTTTTTATTTGAAAAATTGTTAAGCAAACCGGTTTTGTGTACCTAAACTATCCACATACTAATGTGTCGTGACATGACAATTTTGAAATTAATTCAAACTTTATATGGTAACTAATGAAAAATTGATCACATGCATGCGGTATTGGTTAGGTGATTAAATAGGGACCTTTTTATTTGAAAATTGTTAAGTAAATCAGTTTTATGTACTTAAACTATCCACATACTGATGTATCGTGACATGACAATTTTGAAATTAATTCAAACTTTATATGATAACTAATGAATAAATTTAAAAATTCACATTAGTAGATAGATAATTTAGATATCACATTTAAGTGTACCTAGCTGTCATTACTTTTTTTATTTGGACTTTCAAAGTTCAGACTAGTGAAAGTGATTCTCTGTGCAATGAATCTTTTGTCACTGTGTTGACATTATGAGTTACTCCGTAGAATCTTTCAATAGATTCTTAATTATAACTCCTCTCCCCACAATTCTGTGGTACTGTTGACACTTCGGTCATTTTAAGGCGCTTTATGTCTAAATCATTTTCTAATTTTACATGCTAATGTCTTATCGAGAAAAGATCCTTTGACAGCTTATTGGCTGCTGCTGAGGACCCCAATCTTGTTTTTCTTGGTTTCTTGCGAGTTGCGATTGCTTTCTTTTTGATAGAGATGAAATTCGATATCTTGACTCTCCCTTCCCTTTAAGCCCCGTTTGGTTTCAATTTCTAGAATGTACAAGTGATTATGGAATTTTAAAAATGAAATTGTTGGAAAATAAAATTGATGCAATGAAATCCGAAGAAGTATAGGCAGGGTGAGACGCGGACAAAATCGCTCTCTTAAGACGATTTGTGCCCCCTACGGATATTGATCGGCACAGCGGGTATAAGACGTACGCGTCGTCTCTAGAGTACAATCAACTCAGCCAATGACTATAATTTCATTCTATCTGCATAATAGAGGAAGCCGAAACTTCTCATGACATCTTACTATAGACCAAAATATTTAGAGAATCATAAGAGAGAGTATAAGAGAGAAATGTAACTCAATGTTATTTTTCTGAATTTTTTTAACACACTAGAAATCCTAGAGGATGTCACTATTTTGTAAGAGAAGGATGAGATCTCAAAAAGTGAATACAAAATCATTTCAAAACAAATATTATATGGACCAAATTAATAATATAATGAATAGTACTGAAAATTCATAAAGACAAGTAGGACATGGAGACAAACGTGATGCTAAACACCAACTATTACAAATTTGTCAGAATTGAAGTCCAATAAATTAAGCATGTATCACATGTTTTGAATAGAAAAGTTGTTGATACAAATGTTAGTCCAACAAATAAGAAAAAACTTATACTTCAATGACCACATTCAAATGACTGTTATAAACAAATGCGATTGAATATGCTCATAACTAAAAAGTTGCAAAAAGTGTGGGGGTTATAAAATACAAGCACATGTATTTTTTTTTAATTAAAATACTCCAACAGAAATTATTAGAAAAACCAAATTTTATAATTCAATTGTAAAAATGTGTCTATCACAAAAATTTGTAATTTGTCAGAAGTTACCTTTGGAGGCTTTTAACTAAAAATAAATTATTATTTTTTTTTTTGTTGCGATTAAATTGCGAAAGCTGACGTTGTACCAAACGACTCCTTACTCAGAGCTTCTTTCACTCATACATCAAACATAATTTGCACCTAATTTGACGTGTTACATCAGATTTGAGTTCTCCAATTCACACAATAAACATACATAAAATTTGACACCAGCCCCCTCTACTTGCAAGACAAAGTTGTATTAGAGTGATGCTGCAAATATTAGTTTCTCAATTTTGTTTTTAATCTCTCATGCAGACACATTCTGTCACACCCTAATTTTTAGACAATTAAATACCCATTCAATAATATCCCAATCAGTATTTAATTGTCCAAAAATCTGAGAGTGAAAACCAATCAACTTGTCACACATTTAAAATAGTAAACTTTGCTGAAAAATGGTCCTCTTTAAAATAATTCACAAACTTTAAGTAACAAAAAAAAAAAATAATCATTTTCATTGAGATCTCCATGATAAAATTCTAAGTTACAATTTACAATAATAAAGAGAATTCTGTTGTCATAACAAAATAAGAAATTGACACTTTTACAAAACTTGAATCAGAGCTACTACAATCGTCCAATAACCCCAAAATAATAAAATACAACATGGCTCACAATGCCAAAAAATAAATAAATCAAGATCACGAAGCAAAATAAATAACAATTAAAATTCACTCGTAGATCTCTGAATCACAAAATTTACTCCAACCGCTAACACGAACTATTCCTGAAAATAAGAACCCGGCTACGCTCCACGAAGAACGCACCCGGTGATAAAATCACACGGGTCAGTACACACGGTACTGGTGTGAGTTAAATAAATAACATAATAACGAAGTCTTAGGGATAACACACAGTCCCTTAGAATACCACACAGCAAAATAAGAAATTATCGGGTAAGAGAGTAGTTCCACTCACACTTCAGGACAAGCGGTAGTTTCCTTCCATGTGGTGGCGATGAGGTCTTACCCGAAAAATTTAAATAAATTCCACTTACTACCTTACCATTCCAAAATATAGTGAGTCAACCCTGCATAAAAGTTAGTGGACCCACATCCTGTACATAGAATATATTACATAGAAAAATGAAATAAAAACTATCACAAACCAAGCAAACAAATACGTAAACAACATTTCCACATTCTAACTTAAATGTCGCATTCATTATTTCAAACTTATCAGTCTTATGAAATACTCCATTGTCATTATTTATTAGCCTTTAATTTATCTTTGTGTTCCCTAGGTTCACCACTTAGCCACCCTCCATGGTACAGCCCACACATATATCCCATGTGTGCCCGGACATACTACCAACACCCACTCCGGTGCCAGTTTGGTTGGGGTATCAACCAAACCAGGTATACACAACGGACGGCTGGTCAATATGTCAAGACGTCTATACAATATAAGCCGAGCATAAGGCTTAGGCCAGCTTGATCACGAAGCCACTGGCAAAAAGTACACTCAACAAGTCTTAAGCCAGCTTGATCACGAAGCCACTGGCAAAAGAGTGCGAGCTACCAAAAACAATAACACAATAACGGGGAGCGGTGAACACTAAAGAACCATGTTGCAATTATCACTTATCGTTCGTATTATCCCAATAATTGTGAATTTTACGTTTATCACATAGTTCCGTCTCTAAATCCAATCACATCTCTAACTTTTAGATGTATTCCAATTTCTTACAATAGAGAGTTTTATCAATTAACCCGTAACAATTCTTCCCTCAATAATTTCTAATCAAATTACAAGATCCCCAATATACTATTCAACGTATCTAATTTACTCATTGTTATCAAAATGACCACACAATAAGGTCAATTATTTCAGGTACAATAACCTCAACCCAACATTCAATATTAGCCTACATAAAATCCATAATAAAAATTCAAATTCTCATATCGTAAAGTATTATAACAATCATTCCACAATATTTTCATCGGACTCAACGTAATGACTATCACCCATTTTTTTTTATAATCAACATTATATGAGAATTCATGTATCTCTAAGTAATTTTCGTTAAGTCATACAAACGAATAAAAATAAACACAACGAATCATATTTCTCCAATTTCGTACATTTTAATATACTAAAAACTGCTACTGAAATCTTCAATTTCTGCCCAAACGGTGCAGAATCAGGAAAAACTCCATTAGACGAAAAGTATGCAGAATCGCGTTTCCTACAGACCATTGCGGACCAAATGTTCAAATTCAAAGCTACGATTTTCTAATAATTTTCTCAAGTTTCTGCAACTGTATAAATTACAAAAAAAAAAAGAATTTCACATATATTTCTTAATCACCATGAATATTTCACATATGCTTTTATCAAACTAACTATTTACCTAACCCTTTCGAATACCCTAATGTCATAATCACAAAGTCACACGAAGGGAAAAGAAAATATCTAGATTACTTCAACAATAACAACGTATCCATTACAAAGATTTAATCCTAATAATTAAATTAAACATATACTAATTTAATTTACTGCCGTGTACATGTATATATACATACGTGTATATATATACTCGGATATACAAAAATTGAACTCATCTGGTTGATCAAAAATCGATACCCACGAATGCTCCGCAATTCCCCACGTGCCCACGAACCCGAGACCATTCTCCTTTCTTCTTCTTCTTCTTCTTCTTCTTCTTCTTCTCTCTCTCTCACACACACACACACACATAAACGTATGTTCTCTCTTCTTCTCTCTTTTCTTCTCTTCCCTTTTTGTTTTAATATGGGGGCTAGGATTTTTAATATAAGTATATATGTACACTACACACAACACATACCAATAAAACACACACAAATATATAAATCTCGTTTTTATTTTTTAGAAAATTAGCCATAAATCTCTCTCTACCCAGGATTTTTTAATTTGGTCTCACTTAAAAAGGATGTCAACAATAGGTCCAAAAATAATGAAATCCCCAAATTGAGGTAAGCAATTTTACTTTTTTACCCACACGTGTTATATACATAATTATATACAGATATATATAGATATATTCGAATATATATATATAGTATATAATTAAGGAATGTATGATGATTTTCAGTTACAAACAAAACCCATTGAATGTGGAGATAATTATGGAAACTAATCTTAATATCTGATATTAAAAATCTCAGCCTCTTAGTTTGAATTTTTGTATATATATTCATATACATATCACGGTCACAATCACACACTGACTTGCCAATATGGTTTTCATATACATATATTTATACATCTATATATAGTATACACAGTATTATGGAAATCATTAAATTCAAACTTAAACTATTCAATAATTTTCATATACTGATTTTGGGTATTAAATCTCATAATTATAGGGATTTAAATCACATTATTCTATATAGATTACCTTGTAAAAAAAATCTATATTGATTACATGATTTTCATATCTTTAATGATTTGCATATCTTTTAGTGCTACATGGTTTGTTAGATTATACACTGCCATTTTTTACACTGAAATTCAATGAAAGCACAAAAAAAAAAATCATGATCAAAACAAAACCATCATCATTAATCAAAACAAAACCCAACAATATTCAATTTTTACACTAAAAATTAGTGAACAAGTGCAAACTCAACACATTTCTTCACTAAAAATCAACACAATTTTACACTGAAATTCAGTGAAAGCACCAAAAAAAAACATGATCAAAACAAAGGCATCATCATTAATCAAAACAAAACCCAACAAGAGTCCATTTTTACACTGAAAATCAGTGAACAAGTGTAAACTCAACACATTTCTACACTGAAAATCAACACAATTTTTATACTGAAAATGAGTGAACAAATCGGTGAAAATGAAAAATTTTAACACTACACATTACCAAAGCAAGAAACCACAAACTGAAGCTAAAACCCAAAACCCATAAAGATTTTGAATCAAAAACCAAAATTGAACCAAGCAAGAATCTAATAGGAGGCGATCGGAGACATCGGCGGAGTTATTGGCCCAAGCTAGATCGTAGCCGTTGAAGAAGAACTTGTGCATGGTGGTGATGAGGGCGGAGGAAGTGGAGGATTCAGATCGGAGGCGGTGGAGGGCGGCGGCGATGGAGTCGAGGAAGAGACTACCAACCTTCTCTCTCTCTCTCTCTCTCTCTCTCTCTCTCTCTCTCCTTTTTCTCTCTCTTTTTGACTTTCTTTTGGGTATATATATAGATATACATATTGGATATGATTTTAAATTTAAATTTTCAGTTTTTTTTAACAATGATTGTGCACAACTAGATATAGAAGGATAGTGTGGTCCAAAATAAAATTTGTGGACCTATCACCAAAATATTTTTTGAGGTAGACCTATTATAATAAAGTTACACTAAAATGAATTTAATACTAGTTAACCCTTTATTTTTATGGGCTTACAAAAGAGACTCATATGAGCCCAGAATGCAGTACAAAGTGTTAAAATGAGTAGCCCAATGGGTACTCATGACCCCGGTACTAAGTTTTAATGTTAATTACATTATTTAACACATTCGCGGGCCTGTAAACACTATATAACAAAAATATATATCAACCCTTCACTTTTTTTTTAACAAATATAAATTAATTAAATATAACTCTCAAACTAAACACGCTCACTCATGATTTAATTGGTATGTCCACCAAACACTTAAATTTTTCAAACACATGTCTTACATAGGCACACTCATATAATATTGCTAACTAAAAATAATTATTAAAATAATTATTTACACACTTAAAAATTTTAGAGTTGTTACACATCCACAGACAAAGATGATAAAATACACAACATTAATTACTACATGGATTGGAGAACCATTCTTTGATGTAGCAAATGATCAATTTGCTATATCAAGTTTGATGTATAGAGTAGAGATGATGTTAATTCCACTTAACATTTACCCCTCCCTCCCTCGACTGAAAAAGGCTTAATTATATTTTACACCCACATAGTTTACTCTTTGTGTCAAGTTGGTCTCTGTAGTTTAGAAATTGTCATTTTAGTCCCTATAGTTTCATAAGTGTGTTATTTTAGTCCCTCAAACACTTTTTGTGACAATTTTTTTTTACTTTCAGTGACAAAATTATTCATCACTAAAGGACTTATTGGACTTATTTGACACACTTATGAAACTACAGGGACTAAAGTGACACTTTCTAAATTATAGGGATCAAACTGACACAAGTGATTAACTATAAAGGTGTAAAATGTATTTAACCTACTGAAAAACGAACAAAAGAAATTCTAGACTTTATTTCATCAATCCATTAGCCCTCAATATCCCACAATAATGCTATGCTTTTCAAATTTGGTTTCTAAGTACTTTTTAAATCGAATTCAAATTTGATTCTTAAATGCTTTAACGCTTGTATCACATATTGTATTAGTGATTAGTGGTACTATATGCCACTACATATATATGATACACGTAACAAAGAATTTAAGATTAATAAATATGGAAAGTATAGTATTACTCATATCCACCAATATCTAATTACAAATATTCAGTTGAGGAAGCTAGAGCGCATGATCTCTCAACCACGCATAAATGGCTAATCTAGACTTTATTTCAGAATAAAGGCTGAATCTTTCACTTTACTTTCTCACTATGATATGGTCCTATCACTTCCATTCTCATCTATGATTCTTTAACTAGCATCTTGGGGGGAAAAAAAAAAAATTAGAAATATTAGAATTGATCCTTGAATAGGCATTTATAGTAGGTTTGGTCCTATTAATATTGTCTGTATAAAAATAGATACCCAAATTAATAGTTGATTTAGAAATTAGTCCTTTTCCCCAAATATCTGTATTTTTTATGGACAAAATTGTCCTTTAATAGATATATACATATGTGTATAAACCATTACCTTAAAATTAGGGGTTTTAAGATTGAAACCCAAATTATTGCAAGATTTTCTCTCCCTCACATTATCTCACTATCAGTGTATTCTGTATCACAATCATGATTTCTCTCATTATCTCTCTCTCTCTCTCTCTCTTGCCATTATGAATTACTGTGCCTACTTCAATTTCAATTGAGAGAGACAAAATCTTGGTTTGGACGGCCATACATCACTGATTCACTGGTATCAGATCTATGAATTACTGTGCCTATTTCAATTGGCACTCTCCACCTCAAACCCAACACCTCCATGAGTGCCAACACATCAACACCTCAAACCCATTAACCCATTTCAGGATTTTCCAATGTTCCAGACAATGCAGTGTCGATAAAGAATGGATAGTTAAAGACGATTCATCGCAAAAAAGCCGTCGTTTCGGTGGTAAAAGAACAGGACTGGATTGATGGGTCCGAAAAGCAGCACGAGTTAACAATCAGTAGTTTCAATTTGAGCAGTAAAGGTAGTTTTGAGTTTTCAAGATGAGAAATTTTGAGCAGTTTGTATATTTGATTTGTGTAGAGGTCTGAGAAATTTTGTTTTTTTTTTTTTTTTTTGTTTTTTTGGTGAGAAATTTGTATTATTGAACTTCAAAATTCTAGATCTGAGAATTTCTCACCAAAATAGACAAAATTTTTCTCTTAGAGTCAGTGACTCATTTTAAAGTTAGAAATTTCCCATTATGGTTTGAACTGAGAATTTCTCACAATAACATATAGAATTTTGTATCATGTTATTATTGAGAAATTTCTCACTCTGTGATGTATTTTAAAGTGAGAAATTTCTCACTTTTCTTTCTCTCTCTCGCATAATATTTCTATGTTAACTCTCACTATTCTCTTTCTTATATATATATATATTATATGTGCTTTGAATTTCAAAATTTAGATTTATTAGTATATATATATATATAGAGAGAGAGAGAGAGAGAGAGAGCGAGAGAGAGAGAGAGAGAGAGAGAGAGTTATATGGGTTTTAAATTTAAAAAGCCTTAATTGTAGGAGTAGGGGTATTTTGGTCCTCAAAATAGGTGAGGGACTGATTTCTAAGTTGACTTATACAATGGATCTATTTCTAGAAAATGACACATTAAAGGACTGAAATCTAACGGACCCAAAAAAAATCTTAGAAACAAAGTCCAAGATGCTCAGCCATTAAGTGCTTTAAAACATTTGACTTCAAATTTGGTAGAAAATGGACAAGAAGTTAGTATACACAGATCAGTTGAATAATTAATTTTCTTTATGTGTGATAATAAGTTATATACATCAAAGTTTTGGACAATAGATCAATATTCAATGAGTAATACTGTGCTTTTTAAATTCAAATTATGTTGGGTGTAGCTCATATTGTAATGAGTCCGTTATACTAGGCCCAAGAGTCAAGGGGAGGGCCCTATGGGCCACAGGCCCTCCCCTTGACTCTTGGGGATTTTGCCATGTGCCTATAGGAGATTTATACATTGTAACCCTAAATTGTTTTTGATAATGGAAAACTTTTGGCTCTCCAGTGTGGACGTAGGCACATTGCCGAACCACGTGATCAATCTCTGTGTCTCTTTAATCTTTCTGTTTTTCATATATTGTTTGCGTGTGATTGTTTCAATCCAACAAATTCTAAATATCAATCTCAAATGATGTGGCACCAATCAAAATTTAGTGGATTCACTGACCATTTTTGGGGTCACTTCAATACCCTCTAATTAAAATACAGTAAACCCACTACCACATCACTTAAAATAAAATTTTAAAATTTAAATTTAAAAAGCATAACATTACTCATATTCAATAGAGTTCAATACACTTCTCTCGCTTTTCAACATTTTTTTCACTCACATCATTTGACTACAGTCAATGAAATGGAATTAATATATATATATACACACACATTATTTCTATACATGCATGTGAAGGACAAAAACATAGTGGGCGTAACAATCTTTGGTGAAATATAGTCACATATGCTATGAGTATATGACAATGACTCGTCAAAAGGACAGAATGGTCTCCCAAGTTCTAAAACTCAAGGCATGCTCAAATTATTCCTACGAGAGGGAAAAAAAAAAAAGAAAGAAAGAAAGAGGAAGATGAAGAATCTAGGGAGTTGACTATTCTATACGAGTGTTATGCTAAGAACGATCCTAATGCAAGTGTGAAGATAAATGTGAATAAATTATCGGGGCTTACGGATGTTGATGAGGATGATGAAGAATCTAGGGCATCTTTTGATTTAGACTTTCAGATGCACTTGGAAAGTGAAAGTGATATGGGATCCAAGAATGAATTGGAAAGATACTTGAACAAAGGATATGAATATGATTCTCCTAATTTTGATATATTGAGTTGGTGGAAGACCATTCCGACAAATACACCATTGTTAGCGAAATAGCTAGAGATGTACTAGCAATTCCTGTGTCTACTATTGCCTCGGAGTCGGCATTTAGCACTAGAGGTCATATACTTGATCACTTCCATAGTCATTGTCTCTGAACATGGTCGAGGCACTTATTTGCACACAAAATTGGTTGCAGCCTTCATTCGTTTGTCTTTGTGAAGCTATGGATGATATAGAGCAACTCAAAATGCTTGAATCAGGTAATTGTGTCTGTTAACATGTTTGCTAGTATTTTTAATTACTTTGACATGTTTAATTTTTTTTTTTAGTTCATGTGGAAAGGCCTTCATCAGAGTCTATAAACGTTGATGATTAAGCATCTTATTTTGCTAAAGGAGATGTTATTTATTTGTTGGTTTGCTTTTTTAAGCCTTTTTAATTGTGGACATTATTGAGTTTCTAAATTCAGCATTTCTTCTCCTTTTGATCCTTTCAGGTTTGTCCTCTTAATCAAGTTAATCAAAGCAGCAGCTTCTTGGAGTGGGAATTGAGTTTTTAGTTTTGGACTGTGTTTGTAGGACTTTTTATTGTTTTTATTTTATTTTATTATTATTGTTTGGACTTATGATTGTTTTTATTTACTAAGTTACTATGGACTATGGAGTATGGAGACAATGGAGTATGCACTTGGACATTTTGTTTGTTAGTATTACTTATTATTGGTATTGAATAGTGGTGAACTAGTGGTGATGATCTTAGACTACTGATTGACATTTTAATTTAGTATTTTTGGGACAATCATAGATCAAAAGCATGTAATTTTTTGTTGGAGAATGGTTTTTGTTTGGGCCATTTTATTGTTATTAGTTGACATAAAATAATTGGCCCAAACCCACGAACATTGGCTTTAAATCATTGACCCAAACCCAAAAAATAAAAAAACATAAAACATTTAGGCCCAAAAAAGTTGGCCCAAACCAGTAAGCCATCTTCTAGAAGCCCACCCCGAACCACGCCGAACCACCTCGTAACCCCAACTGAAACCGAACAACCCCGACCATAACCGAACACTCATCGGTCAGTTTCAGTCTCTATAATTCTAGCACACCGATAACTTTAGTTCGGTGGAAAATAATGGAAAAACCTCGATCGAACCGACCGACTTTCACCCCTATCACACCTTATCAGCACGACGACGTGATGCGATCGTCATCTTGAAATGACTTCTCATCCTCCATTGATGGAATGATCATTGTGAGTTCCACCACGGAAATCGAAGCATCAAGCTCTTTAAGCTCGTACAATGAAAACGTCACATCAGATACCATGATCACATTTATCTTTCTAAACGCCGCCACACAAACTTGTAACAATTGCATAAACGGGCTCACCACAGGATCCAAAATTTGATACAGAGGATATCCAGACTATAAATAGGATAATCAAGATCCCCATCAAGATGGTTGGAATCCCAAGACCCCAACCCCAATCAACATAATCTTGTATATACACAATCACTGTCACTGCCAAAAGATGTAATACCCTATATTTTCAGGTATATATAGATCCTTAGTACCTTTCTTAGCCTTCGGTGAGGTTGTGTGCCCAATCGATTGACCTTATCCCAATCGATTAGCATTCTGCCGACCTAACCCCAATCTATTGGCACCTGGTACCAATCGATTGAGAGTAACTGGACTTGGCCACCTCGTTGGTTTTGTGTGGTTATGATTGTTTTCCCCTCCCTATATATACCCTCTCCCTTATACATATATATGTTGGCTTGTGTGTGTGTTTGGAAGAGAGAGAGAGAGATATATATACTCTCATATATATACACACATACATATATATTATATATACACACACACACTCTCTCGGGTTAGAGAGGAAGAGAAGAGAAGAAGAAGAAGAATGAAGAGAAGAGGAGCACAGAGAGAAGGAGAGAAGGGCAGAGAAGAAAGAGAGAGAGAGAATTCACCATAGCCACCGCCGCGGAGCTCGGGACACCGTCAACGGAACTCCGGGATAAGGTGTCACGCCCCGGAGCAGCATAAATAGAGAAAAATAAATTTCCTTTATGGGTCCATAGGGAATGACGGGTGAATAATCGCATTGTCATCTACTCAAACCAATAAACACCACGATAGGGAGGATGCTATTCATAGAACATATCTTATTAACATAATCAGAGGCTACATCGGAAACTATAAAAGGTATGGAAGCAACAGATGCCCAAGTACCAATTATAAAAGTCTACTAAAACTATTACAACAGCTGGCTTATAGTCTCAGGCCTATAACAATAACAACAACAGATATACAAACTAACTATTACAAGCAGCACGTCTTCTTCTCCAAGCCTTCAGCTCCAAGACCGGCAGAACATCAGTCTCTCGTCCTCAAGTCCTACGAAGCTCTAGACATTGGAATGTCCAGGGCACAAACGCCATCAGCTTTGGATACAAAGCTGAGTGAGTACACTAAACAACACTCCTCGCCGTTATTGTTCAGCATCTTAAAATGCGGTTAATCTCTTAACAATGGCGTCTCTCACGGACATAGCAAAGGTGTCATTAAACTGTATATGAATTCAACGATAATAGAAATCATATTGAATGAAAACAATAATAACGATCATGGAATAAATATCTCATCACGTATTCACCAAATCCATGCATGTAACCCATGTAACCACCTATGCATATACCTTTACGTCGGGACGCTGAATCCACGACTGAGCATTAATCTCATCATATACGTACTCACATTCATACCTCTATCCATCTCTGTACCCATTCATCAATACCATATTAAAAATCTGTGTTCATTCGTCGATACCGAAATCTCATATCCGTATCCATACGTTGATACAATAATGCCAATCAGTATTCATTTGTTGATACAATAATGCCAATCGGAATCACCCGACTAGGCAGTAGGTCCCATAATCCCTTGATAGGGTTACTGGTCGTCTACACGGTACCACCTATCTGTAAACGATAGAACGGCACATCGGACGTCTTCAACGATGCATATACCCTCACTGGTCGTCTACACAGCTGAGAATACATTAGAGCACTAGCCGGACGTCTTCAACGGTACACTGGACGTCTTCAACAGTGCATACGCATCACTAGACGTCTTCAACAGCGAGAGGCGCACTAGGAACTCTAACCATCCCACGTCCACCCGACTCGTCAGCCGTTGATCCCATGGATCCAAAGTACACATATCTCATATTCCACATAAGTCCCATATCCCAATTCTCATCAGCTTCTCTTGCCTCTTCACATCACTATCCCATGCATGCTGACACATGTTGTGAATTGCTCATATACTAAGTACTGGAAATACCACATGCTCTGTATTAATCATATCTACTCATTTCTGATTATTAACATGCTGTCGTGTTCCATTCTACTAACAGTTCAGCAATATTATTATGTAACAGTTAAACAGTTCATCTCACAATAGTGTTGCATTATCTCTTAAATTAACAATATCGCATATTAAAGCATGGATCAACATTTAATAAACTAAATAGTTCATATAATAAACAACAGGAATTAATCATGTTATGCGAGGTTCGATCGATTGAGGTCCTCTCGATCAATTGAAGTCAAACAAGTTCGGTCGATCGAAGTCCCTTCGATCGATTGAAGAAACGGAGAGTTCGATCGATCGAAAGCCATTCGATCGCTCGAACATCATCTTCTACCCAGAAACTGGGCAGAGACGAACAAAGGTTTCGGGGTCACAATACACACGTCCTAAACATACAGAAATCATCCTAAAATCATCCCTTGAGTGAGTTAATGAACTCACCTCACTCCGGTGGTCCGGTGGCGGCGTTCCGAGCTCCGCGGTGGCGGCTATGGTGACGGCAAGCTCGTTCTCTCCCTCCTCCTTCTCTTTCTCTCCTCTTCTGATCTCTGTCTCTGTCTTCTTCTGCTCCTCTCCTCTTTCCCTCTTGTTCTCCTTTAAGTATATATATACACACATAATATATATCACACACACACCCACGGTTATATATATACAAAACACACACACACACACACACACAAGAGCTCTCTCTCAACTCTCCCCTGAACTGCCAAAACACCCACACACACAAAACACAAGTATATATATAAGGAGGCAAGAGAGGCAGGTGGCAGAAAACGTATACTGAAATACAACGTTCGATCGATCGAAAGCCATTCGATCGATTGAGAACAGGTCGGTTAAGGTTCGATCGATCGAAATTGGTTCGATCGCTCGGGAAAGGGTCCACATCACAGAATCAGGTCGGCAGAGATTCGATCGCTCGAAGTAGGTTCGATCGATCGAGAATGACAGAAGTTCAATTGCTCGAGAAGAGTTCGATTGATCGAGAAAGGTTCTTCACCAAGGGTTCACACAAGCATACAGGGTCTTATTTATATAACCATGCATCCAAAAATACAGGGTATTACATAAGGTGAGTTTCATTAACTGACTCAAGGAGGTGTTTTTGAGATGTTTGTATGTGTTTAATAACGTTTATAAAGAGAAGAGGATCCCCACATTTTTTATAATAGAACCAGCAGTTTTGAGGAAGAAGATAGAGTCCAATCAATTGGCATTGGATCCAATCGATTGATAATTTCCCAATCGATTGCCATGAATCCCAATCGATTGCCAGTTTGTCCAATCGATTGGTATTGTTTCCAATCGATTTCCATGTTTGGTCAATCGATTGGATATGAGCAGAATGCTATTTGTATGTTGTCTTATACTTGTGATATATCAGACTTGTTAATAGTTGTACCATATGGGTTATTGCGCTGTGTGGGTAAGATCTATAATACTATGTCAGGACTAGACTTATATACAATTATCATTGATATTACGAGCTAAATTATCCTATGTCAACTGTTGATATGAGATGAATTGTTTAACTATCATATGTTATTATCAAACTGAATAGTAGAACGAAATACAACTGCATGTTAATAATCAGTAATCAGTAGATACGATTAATACAGAGCATGTGACATTTCCTGTACTTAGTATATGAGCATTTCACAACATGTGTCAGCATGCATGGGATAGTGATATAAAGAGGTAAGAGAAGCTGACGAGAAAGGGGATATGTGACTTATGTGGAATATGAGATATGTGTACTTTGGATCCATGGGATCAACGGCTGACAAGTCGGGTGGACGTGGGACGGTTAGAGTTCCTAGTACGCCTCTTGCTATTGAAGACGTCCAGTAATGCGTATGCACTGTTGAAGATGTCCAGTGTACCGTTGACGATTACGTCCGGCTAGTGCCCTAATGTATTTTCACCGTGTAGTCGACCAGTAAGAATATACACAGCGTAGAAGACGTCCGTTGTGCCGCTTCTATCGTTTACAGATAGGTGGTACCGTGTAGACGACGGGTAACCCTATCAAGGGATTGTAGGACCTACTACCTAGTCGGGTGATTCCGATTGGTATGATGGTATCTATGTATGGATACGGATCTGGATTATGGTATCAACGTATAGATACGGAGATGGATAGAAATATGAATATGAGTATGAATATGATAAGATAAATGTTCAGTCATGGATTCAGCGTCCCGACGTAAAGGTATATACATGGGATGGATGCATGGGTTGCATGCATGGATTTGATGAATACGTGATGAGATATTTACACTATGATCTTTATCCTTGTCATTACTTAATATGTTTCCTGCTATCCCTGAATTAATGTATAGTTTACTGAGACCTCTGCTATGTTCGTGAGTGACGTCATTGTAAAGGGATTAGCCTCATTTTAAGATGCTGATCAGTTACGGTGAGGAGTGTTGTTTAATGTACTCACTCAACTTTGTATTCAAAGCTGATGGCATTTGTGCCCTGGACATTCCAATGTCTAGAGCTTCGCAGGACTTGAGGACGAGAGACTGATGTTTCGCCGGACTTGGAGCTGAAGGCTGGAAGGAGAAGACGTGCTGCTTTGTAATAATTAGTTTGTATATCTGTTGTATTGTTGTTGTTATTATTATAGGCCTGAGACTATAAGCCAGTTGTTGTAATAGATTTAGTGGACTTTTATAATTGGTACTTGGGCATCTGTTGCTTCCAAACCTTTTATAGTTTCTGTTGTAGCCTCTGATTATGTTAAGAATATATGTTCTATGGATAGCATCCTCCCTATCGTTGTGTTTATTGGTTTGAGTATGTGACAATGCGGTTATTCACCCGTCATTCCCTATGGATCCATAAAGAAATTTTATTTTTCTCTATTTATGCTGCTCCGGGGCGTGACAAAAGAATAGATATCCCCAGGCCGAAATAGTACCAGTTGAAGAACTTCCATGTTTTGGTCTTTTGTTTTGGATCTGTTTCGTAGTATTGTTCAGCCCCGAATGCCACCATGCACGGCTTGATTCCACCCGTTCCCACCACAGTTAGGAGGAGAGATATGTAGAAAATTGCCAACTAGCCGAAATTGGCCTATTGGCACACTTGTTCATCTTTACATGGGGGAGGTCTCAACTGTGGTAGTGTTGCTATATTGTTAAGCATATCGTACCCTGATCATATTGTTAATTAAGCATATCAGACCTTGACAGAATGTCTATTATTCAATATTATTTTTTGTTTGAAACTGCATAAAAATAAGATCACCTCTAGCCCGAGCCTTGTTTTTCTTTTTCTTTATTTTTTTTCCAATCTGATTTTTATGAAAGAAATACTATAAATGGGTTTGATAAAGAACCTGATTTAAGTCATGTGATTTTAGATTGTACACAGACTACTACGTAATAAAAGAGCATTAACCAAGTATTTTAATATATAAAATATGTTCACTTATTAAACATATAGAATCAACTCTTAGACTTTTTAAATAGCCCTTAAGGGAGTAGCATCCTACAAATTAGAAAAATGCTAGATTTTTTCAAGACTCATACAGTCCTGTAATTA
Source organism: Hydrangea macrophylla (assembly GCA_033977485.1). Lineage (NCBI taxonomy): Eukaryota > Viridiplantae > Streptophyta > Magnoliopsida > Cornales > Hydrangeaceae > Hydrangea > Hydrangea macrophylla. Next base: position 161,489,113 of record CM066991.1, read on the forward strand.
AGGGTGTACTCGGTGAATTTCGGTCTATTTTTTTGTAAAATAAAAATAAAAAAATTGATCAATAATGGTGATCGGTCGATTTTTGAGCATTCAGTCGATTTTTTAATCGATTTTAACTTGAACATATATTTAAATAATCGACCAATCAATTTTTTGATTAATCAATTTTGGTCAATTTTTGAGTTTTAATTTTTTACCTACACCCGTACCTATAATAAATGAAAAAAAAAATCACCAAAAAAGATAAAGTCGTTCAAACGATCTTTTTGGAATTGACTAATCTAACGGCCAAATAATTTATGTTGAATCAACCATTGGCTTGGAAAAATTGCATATTTTAGAACTTATCCATAATTAAGATCATGACACATGTGTTTATCATGATGATTATTACATTATTATTACATGGCAAGTCTCTTTTTGGAAGGTTGTGTGAAGGTTGTGTCACAAGTATATATTACTCACAAGATGTGAACCCCGTGCAATGCACGAGAGCTTAATTGGAAAATAAAATATTAATTAACCTTTAAGATACGAAAAAATACAAAAATAATTTAAAATAAAATGTTAAAATTTGAACAAAAAGTTGTCACTTAGGTTTTTTGTATATCTATTAAAAATGAAAATTTATAACAGTATTAAGAAAGGTACATGATTAAAACTTTTTGAGGTTTACAATTTAAACTTATTTCTTTATATATAAACAGTGCAATAGTACTCTCTTTCATTTCTTATATAAAGGAGCTGTTATAATTCTTAATCTGGCAAGCTTCCTATCACATGAGTCACGAACATATGTGATGCACATATATCTTCATGTCACTTGCATAATTTTTCAGTCAAATATATACAATTTGTAGTATTACATATCCGCAAATTAGGGACATTTATTATTCTCCAAATCATTATGACTTTCAAAATTTTTGAAATTATTATGATAATACATAGTCATTAATGTTAATTGAGAGAAACTAATATAAATTTTTGTAATGAACAACTCATTTATTTGGAACTTAGGCAATTTAGACATCCCCACCCCCACCCCCACCCCCACAAATAATATATCTGTCTATATATAATGAATATCCATAATTTAATTATATATTTGTTTAAAATGTTATATAAATATATGCCTCTTTCTCTCTCCCCAAAAGTCCCCATCGATCCCACTAAGACCACCTATGGGGCCACAACCACCACCAAGTCACCAACATATATGCCAGTGCTACCACAAAGGTTTTTATAGGTTTTGTAATTATTGAATTTGCTTCTTTATATAGTCTTAATTTAATGCTTTTGTTTTCCTTTTTTTTTTTCATTGTTAACCTTTAGGTTCCACAGGTTTTGATTTCAAGCAACCAAGCTGAGCATCAAATCCAAACATTTAGAAGGAACTAAAAGAGCCTAAAGTTTGTTTGGACTCTAAATTGATTTTCCATTTTTCTCTTTTTGTATTCTTTTCTAATTTCCATTTTTGTAGTAAATGGAAAAGAGGGACCAAGTTAGCTTTTTAAGAGTTTTTGAGGGAAACAGGAAAAGAAAATGTCATATTGGTTTTTTTTTTTCAAGAGTTTGAAAATAATTGAAAAAATGAAAATTAAAAAATATACAGATGCTTTATTGGCTTATTTCATTTTTGTTTTCTAGGTGTTAACCTTTAGGTTTTTTTGCATTATGATCACAAAGAGGCAAACACATCCTTTACATTTAAAAGGATTCAGATAAAGCCTAAAGTCTTTTTTATATTGATTTTTCTTTTTTCTCTCTTTTCATTTATTTGTCTCTTTGATTTTTTGTCTTTAAAAAAATATATATATAAATATAGACCAAGTTAGCCTTTTGCAGTTTGAGGAAAACAAACTGAAAAAGAATAAGTCATTTTTTTTTCATGCTTCTGAAGGAAAAAGGAAAAGAAAAGATGTAATTGAGTGACTTCTCTAAAAAAAAAATATTATTTAAATATTTTTTAAAACTTTGTAGTTGGACAATATCTCTCTTTTATGAGACATTTACACAAGTATATATACAATTTTTTTTTCTTTATCAATTTAAATCACGTGCAATATCTTACTTCTATTTTTTAATTTAAAATTATTTTTTGTCATGTGATACTTTGTCTTGCTAACTTTTCCGTGCATTGCATGGGGTCATTACTAGTATATATATATAGCATAGGACTATATTCATTGGTTTTGTTTATTGTAAGTTTGTAACGAGTATTGGTCTTACTATCTGGTACATAATTGAACCCAGTGTAATAGTCCAGAATTAAGGGTCCGGCAAATGAATCGGCAATGAAGGCGCCAATTAAGGGCGTTAAGCAAGGCCGGCCCTGAGATGCCAAAATTTGGCCGAGGCCTCAAGCGAACTTTCAAAAGGGCCTAAAAAATGAGGCCCCTATGATAAGTTTCATAAAAATTAGGAAGAAATTAGAAGAAAATAGGCTTAAAAACGATAAATTTCATAGAAATTGTGAAGAAAATAGGCCTAAAAATAATAAGCTTCATAGAAATTGGGAAGAAATTTGAAGAAAATAGGCCTAAAAATGATAAGTTTCATAGAAATTATGAAGAAATTAGAAGAAAATAGGCCTAAAAATGATAAGTTTCATAAAAAATAAGAAAAAATTAAAAGAAAATAGGCATAAAAATGAGGCCTAAAAATAAGGCCCCATGCGACGGCTTGGCCGCATGGCCTCAGGGCCGGCCCTGGCGTTAAGCTTGCAGTTCCATTGAAGTTAGTGAGAGCATTAGCAGCTTTTGTTATTGGCATATGTGGCTGTTCTATCAAATGAGTAATACTTGGGGCACAACTAAAGCTACAACCTTCTGCTCACAACCTCTATTTTGTGTCTATCTCTCTCCTAGTGGACACTGACTGTGGGGTCATTGGTACTGTGGGACCCATCAAGACAGAGATAGACACAAAATTAAGGTTGTGAGCAAAAGATTGTGACTTTGGTTGTGCCCCAAGTATTACCCTTGTTTTAATCCTGTGGGTATGCCCCTTGTACGCATATACACCTTTTTTTTTATTTGATTTAACCCTTTTTTCCAAAAAAAAAAAAAAAAAATCTTTCTTTGCAATTTTTTCGGTGTCCTGATAGATTTCATTTTTCTTCATTTCGATAAAGTTAAATAAATAACAAAAATATAAATTTTTCTAGGTTGTAGCCTGTACGGCTAAACTTCTTGATGAATCAAATTTGTCAATTTCAAAGAAAGGAGACGTAAGTGTAATTTACCTAAAATATATTCAAAGAGAGAGAAATAAAAAAAAAAGACAATTATCGAATGAAAGACCATTTGTTATTGGGTATTTGTTATTCGAGCGATTGTCACATCACGTGCGTTTGGATCTTTGCTACGTACGCCTACTGCACTTTTTATATGTTTGTTTGAAGACTTCGAACCAAAAGCCGAGAAATAGAAGAGTAAATGCTTTGCAGTTGCCTTGGCCAGTGTTTTACACACACACACACTTTCTTTCACCAACTAACATCCTACTACTCATTTATTTATTCCCATTTCCGTCCCTAGAGGCGGCAGTGTTGAAAGTTTTCAACTAGCTGGAGAGAGAAAGAGAGAGAACTGAGATTGCAAACTGATCACCATGTCTGAGATCGTCAAAGAAGCTTGGAAGAAGTATCTGTTAGAACTCCAACTTCACCCTCTCAGAACCAAGGTCTCTTTTTAAACTTTTACCCACATACATAAGCACATCTCTACATACATGTAGTATTTGGATTTTTTTTTTATTCTATATTTTTCGAACTAATTTTTTGATTGTTGTTTGATTTGAATGTTCATGGTGTTGAATGTATTTTTTCATGTACTTTTTCTTTTATTGCTAGGCAATTAGTGCTGGGGTTTTGATTGGGTGTAGTGACATAGTTGCTCAAAAGATTTCTGGGGTCAAAAAGCTTCAATTGAGAAGATTGCTTCTTTTAATGGTATTATTTCTACTTTGCTGATCTATTCCATTTTCCTTCATAATGCTTTGATTTTGGGTCTTTAAGGTTACTAATTTCATTAAATAAGGGTGTATAGGTGTAGTTTTTTTTTTTTTTTTTTCCTTTCTTTTTCTTGATTTGGTTATGTGAAATTCAATTGCTTTACAGTTCTATGGATTTGCATATTCGGGACCATTCGGGCACTTCCTACACAAATTGATGGATATCATTTTCAGAGGAAAGAAGGGCAACGAAACTGTTGCAAAGAAGGTCAACCCTTTTAATGAATAAATATATGAATACTCACACACACACACACATACACACACACACACACAATGCTAATTCGAGCTTTTGAAGTTTCTAAGATGGGTTTTTGGTGTAGAATTCAGAGCTCACTTATATATTATGGTATATATATCGTAACAGATTTTACTTTTTTTCCCCTTTAGGTCTTGTTGGAACAATTGACATCTTCACCTTGGAACAACTTGTTTTTCATGATGTACTACGGGTTAGTAGTTGAAGGTATGTTCAATAATTAAGTGGTATTTTGGGACTTAAAATCCCAAATACTTTCTGTTTTTGCTCGAGCGGATGCTAGACAGATTATTTATTTTGTTTTTCTTTTTCTTTCTTTCTTCTTGTTTAGTTATTTTCAACTCCAAGGGCTTCTTAGATCTACCAAATATTAGATTAATAACATTAAATGGAAAGTATAAACCCCATAAGAAGTCTAACAAGTACAAATTAGAGAGCTAAATATGCAATATTACTCCACCCATCAAACATCACACTTGTTGTATAGTACTTGTATACAATTTAATCTCCTTTGGTGGATGAATACATTTAGTAATTGCTCATATTGTCACGGATAAGAATGAGAGACTAGCCTCGATGGCATGTCACGTGCTCGTAATCCACCCGTTGTGGATTTGGGGCATGACAATTTTGGTACTAGTTTCGAAATATGAATCTACTTGGAGTAATGTAATTATTTTTTCATTGTAAGGTGGTTTTTACTTTTTATTCAAGCAATATTTGCCATTTCTCTGTCTGTGAACTTAGGAAACTTCTATCTAGATTATTTGTTGTCACTTGTCATTGTTGATGGAAAAATTCTTGTATCAGAAAAAAAAAAAAAAAAAAAAAAAAAAAAAGGTTCTTTGGTTTCTCCACTTCCTGTTCTTGAGTTGTTTAGCTATTGATGCTTCACTTCAGACTCTGTTGGGTTCATCGATTTACTGAGACAAAAGAAAAGAAAATATAGAGGAAAACACTTTCCTCCGTTTTGTTCATTAGGAAAATGGCAAGGAAATAGGAAGCAAAAGAAAACTATGGTAAAAAATATTTTTATTTTAAAAAATTTCTAGTCGCATTCCTTCCTCTTCTCTTAAGTTTCTATTATATTGTGAAAAATTCTAAAATCTTGTTATTCAATCGCGGAGGAAAACATAAGGGAAAATTCTTGGGAAACAATTTTGTTTATAATTTTCAGTTCCTTTTACTTCTCCAATTCCGCAAACGAAACAGAGCCTAAAATCTGAGGTTTAATTAGAATTGCAGATTGCATATGCTTTAATGGACACTCAACGATGGGGATATTTTGAAATTTTGATTTGGTAAAAAAGTTGGCTTATAAGTCTTAGCTTTGAAAGTATCCTCATGATTTTTTCTCAAGACGATGGCTTTACATCCTTATTTACCCATGTCCCCTTTCCTCAACTCCATCCAATTGCAAAGAACACAGATGGAGAAGAACAGAGAAGCACAATTCTTATTCCAATTAAATTTTAATGAATTCAAGGATAGTAATATTTAGGCTTAGTTTGGCCCCCATGTGGCTTTTTAAAAGGAGCTTATGAAATTTACTACTAAGTTGTTTGATAATTTTGTACAAGTGACATACTACTTTTCAAAAATATATCATGAAACCAAAAAGCCACCTTGAGCTTTTAAAAGCTCCATTCTAGAGCTTTTAAAAGCTCCCCAAAAAAAGCCCTAAGTTCAATTTTTACAAAGCGCATAAACTAGTTACCAAATGAATTAACATGAAATTATACTTTAAAAATGGAGAAGCACCAAAAGGGGGGCCAAACTAAGCCTTATTGCAATAGGATCTTCCTAGTTCTAGTAGTTCAACATTATCAGTAAAAAAAAGTTGGCATTTTTAATTACAGTTGATTGGGAAATTGAAAGAGGATTATTCTTGAAGTCAAAATGTATTTTTTGAAGATTTGAACCATAACATGGTCGAGTCGCTAGAGGATTGATTAACTATCGATTTATGTTTATCGTGAAAAATGCTTCTGCTGTAGGAATTTTGTGGGCAATCAAGAACTATATTGTAACTAGGATAAATGCTGTAGTTTCTTCTCAATCCTATCAAGTATCAAGTGATTAAAGCTGTCATCATGTGTTTCAGGAAGACCATGGAGTCTAGTGAAGAGTAAAGTCCGAAAAGACTATCCCTCTGTTCAGTTGACTGCATGGAAGGTATCAAAATATATAGCTTATCTTCGATGTATGATGTATGTCGTGATATGCGATTGTTTAATGAAGCCGTACTAAAGTCATGATGCTACTATTTTCAGTTCTGGCCTATAGTTGGTTGGATCAACTACCAGTATATGCCTCCACAGTTCCGAGTCTTATTCCATAGCTTTATTGCTTCTTGCTGGTGCGCCCGTTTTACTCTCTCTCTCTCTCTCTCTCTCTCTCTCTCTCTCTCTCAAATGAAAATTCACCATGAAGGCCTAGTCCAAAACGGCAGTTTTGGGATGGAAATGCAACCCATGTACAGATGAGGTATACATGGGCCGTGGAAAGAAACACTGAAATAGAAAAGGTCATAGCTGAGCAACTCCCAGAAATTCCAGTAGAAAAATTAGAGAAGAAGTACACTCTTTGAAACGTGTGGAAATATAAGACTATCTAAAATAAAAACTACAACCTATAAGATCGGGGATCGAATCCATCAAATATTCCATGTAACTTTCTTGCCAAAGAAGGATCTAGAAAGATTTTGTAGTGGTGACCAAACTGAAAGTATTAAGACACAGATTAAAAAAATTGAAAAAAATAATTTCTATCCTCCTTCCAAATAGATGATTCAATATTAAGAAATTGATAAAATTGTATAAAGGTCAATGCATGAAAAAATAACCAAACAGTTCAACAGGTATATCGCAATGTAAACTTTGGCATAGGTCTCCACAAAAAAGAGAGACAACTCGGGAAAATTTAATTATTTAGTAGTTGTACCTTGTGCTCCTTTAAAAAGCTGAAAATACACTACCAGACCATTCGTGAGGAAACCATCTTCCGGCTTGTTTCAAAGCCCTTCTGATTTAATAATATTCATAGCCGAAAAATTCTTGTTTGGTATTTGCTATTGAAACTAAAAGAGTCAATACAAGGTGGATCAGTCTATCAACAAGAGGATCAATCATTGCCTTTCCCGTTTCCATCAGTCCTCAATAAAGTTCAGCAACCGTTGGCATGTTCTTTAAATCTTGGTGTTGAGTAACATCAAGACCATAGTGTTGCAACTGATAAAACTTTCCTGGTAAATCTTTTTACGAGTTTTCAATATTGAGTAATCTATATAAGTCTTTGGAATCTAAAGATGAGCCAAAAGTAAATGGTTCAACCGCACGCTTATTGAAACTCTTCTGCAGCTCCTGCAATTGATACTAATTACAGCAATGAATATCTCAATTCAACATTAATGTAGCATAGTTCATCATATATTCCAAATACATGGGACTGCTCCTTCCTTAAAATTCCAGTTCCAAAACTTGCACCAATCTGGGGTTACTTTATACCTTCATTGTTGCAAGTTAGTTTTCTTGGGAAAATTCTAAATGCAGCTGCAATTTTTTTTTCTCCCCCTCTATACCCACGTCTGTATAGACTATAGAGGAGCTATGCAACATCCCTTGTTGTGCATGTAGTTGTAGCGAGGAAAATTGCGGGTGCATCTAGAATTTCCTGTTTTTTAACTGATGATTAGTCATGCATTTTAGTAGCATGAAACTATATGGTTTTTGTAATATGTTTAGGGAATTGTTATTGCCACTCCATCATTGAACCAAGGCACTCCATGGTATCTCTCTCAGAGCATGTGGTACAATGTGTGCAATGCCTGACTTGCATTGTACCACATGCTTTAAAAGTGGTACCATGGAGTGCCTTAGTTCAATGATGGAGTGGCAATAGCATCACCCTATGTTTAATATAAATGGGCGTGAATGATTGTTACTAACTTACTTATCTTTTTTTTTTTTTTTTTTTCTGTGTTTACCTTCAGGGCGATCTTTCTGAATCTGAAAGCAAGATCAGTTGCCATTAAGAAGGCCTAGAACTTCTCTAAAAAAAAAAAAAAAAAGAAGGCCTAGAACTCGACGGAAATCTGGTTTTTGTGATAAATTTTTCTTCCACTTCTCTGTTTCGACTTTAGCTTACAACTCTTACGTTGCGACAGTTCCAATACCTCACTTATGTAATAGGCTTCTTTTAAATGTTTTGAATTATGGAATTTGCATAAATATCATGGGTGATATGTGAGTAAATGTAAGCTAGGCTTAAGCAGACTTGGCCCTGTTTAGTGCCTGCTTAATTTCAGCTTTTGTAATCTTCAATGGGAAATAATATTTGGGCTTATTACACAAAGGTAATCAGACTGTTTTGGTCATTTTTGCATTATTCTCATAGCAATCTACTACAGATATAAATTGTTTTGGGAAGTAGCTTTCATCATATTTTTATGTTTTTTAAAAGCTATTGATAAACTACAATAAACAAAGGTTTAGGCAAATTTACAGGAGGGAAAAGATGAACAGACGAGTCATTGTAAAATAATTTGATACTAGATTTTTCAAGATGTTAATTAATTCTCTCCCTTTGTTAATTCAATCGTTAAAATGAAAATTTGGATAACAAGGTTTTTTTTTTTTTTTATTATAACCTCCTGGATAACAAATTTCTGGTTGCAATTGAATCGGATTTAATTTCAAATACAGTTCGATTAACATCCAAATTCAATTAAGTATAGTTATGATATTTATATGTTCACGCATTTTTCTTTGAAATAATAATAATAATAATAATAATAATAATAATAATAATAATAATAAGCTACTAATTTAATGCTAACACTTGATTAATAAATTAGGTGCAGTATTATATCTGTTATTTGAGGGCATTCCTATTTCAAATTGAATTTTTAATTCCCACCCAACTATTAAGATCCGTTGAGTTTTGGGTCAAATTTGGAACTTCGCCTGATTCACATTAGGACTAATATAAGAATGGACAGTGCTGTTAACTTGGGTTCTGTTTCGAAACAAAAAAAAAAAACACAATTCTTTAAAGGTTGTACTGTGCAGACTGTTGCACAGAGCTTAGGAAAAAGTAGGTGTGTAAAGTGGGTCGAATTGGCTCAGTTCACCCCGTCTCGGCAATCCACGAATAAAATATTTGTATTTAATTATTTTCAAATAAATTATTTATTAATAAACAATTTTATTAAACTTTCATGTAGAAAATAAATATAATTTTAAAATAAAATTAAAACAGTCTTCAAATACTTTTTTTTTTTAAATTAAGTGTTTTATTAAACTATATTTCAGAAAATAATGATTTATTTTTAAACTGTTTCTAATAAAATTTTAATAAACTGTTTTGCAGGACACTATTTTTAGTAATTTATTTTTTAATTAATAGTTTTTAACAAACTGTTTTTTTAACAACTATTATCAAATAAATTTTTTAATAAATGATTTAAGAAGTTATTTTTATTAAAAATAAAATAGGCTTTTGCAATTAACCCGCGAGCTAACTCGTGGGCTAATTCGCCAACCAACCCGCAAGTCGCCCTGGCTCGCCTCGCCCTGTTGACCCACGAATTAGTGGGTTGGGGCGAGTCACCCTATATCCCTTACTAAGTTAATTTACCCTGCCCTGGCTCACCAAAATTCGCCCAACTCATCAAGGTGGGGGATGGGATGGGACGGGCCGCCCTGTTTGATACCTCTAAGAAAAAGCATTGAATTGTTGTCCAGTAAAAATAATGATATGCTTTAAAATTTCGAAGTGCATTTTAAAACGTATAAAAACATACACGTTTTGTGTCGTAGAATCAAGTTTGGACCAAAACGTACGTTTGAGAAATGATTTCCAAACATGGCTTTAGTGCTAGTGCATGCTTTGAGTTTGAGTATTTGGTTCGTTTTGCCTTTTGATTAATTACTAATTGCGATTTTTGTTTTTCATGTAGCAAATGAGATATGTGAGAAGTTGGCTGTGATGGTGGGGTTTGCCGGTTTGGTAATAATATGATAAGCTTTTTGATAAGCTATTTGCCGGTTTGGTAATCATTTGGGGTAATACTTGGGGCACAATCAGAGTCACAACCTTTTGCTCACAACCTTAATTTTGTGTCTATCTCTGTCTTGCTGGGTCCCACAGTACCAGTGACCCCACAGTCAGTGTCCACTAGAAGAGAGATAGACACAAAATGGAGGTTGTGAGCAGAAGGTTGTGACTTTGGTTGTGCCCCAAGTATTACTCTTAAAACAATAGGCACAAAGCAAAGCAAGCATAGAAACAAACTATGCAACATAGGACGAAAGACTTTCTCGAGCTCAAGGCAAAGAAAGAAGTCCACCCCACCCCACCCCACCCCACCTCACCTAAGCATAAGACAAGTGCAAAAACATAGAAAGGAAACAAGAAACAAGAAAAAACTGTCAAAGTCTGTGTCGACCCTTGGGCCGACTTCCACTGAACTTCATCTTAGTTTCTTTTTCTTTTGTCTACCAGAAATGGGGCTATCCGAGATTAGGTCCGCTGCTACAGCTTCACTTCCAAAAGAGACATCAACTTCACCCTTAATCGCTTCGGTAGAGAACACAGGATCCTCCAAAAAGGTATCTTCTTGGGAAGCAGAAGGGTGATTAGAGGAGCTAGCCCCTGTGCAAGAAAACCTTGCTAGATCAACAGTTTCGACTATCCTTGTATTATAAACAATCTCATCATTGCATGGGGTAAGAACTGAGAAAAATGACAGTAGTGGTGTTGCCCTTAAGATTCACATCTTTGGGAATAAGAGAGGTCTCGTCAAGTACTATTTTTCTTTTATCCTTCCTGTTAACAACTTGCCAAACACCAATCTCTTCCTTTTTTGTAGGTACTCTTTGGTTGAAACCGACGATAGTTCGAGCTGGAATAATGTGTATGAGGGACTGGTTTCGAGTTAACAATTAAGGAACAATCATGTCCAAACGTAGAACACTTGGAACATCGGGGAAGAAACCATTGGTACTCCACATTGATATCCGTAAAAACAACATCTCCCCTTTCATTTGCAGTTTCAAGGGTAAACATTTTGATTAGTTCTTGATCACCACTAACCTCAACCCAAACCCGAGTGTAGGAAATACGTCTTCGACTGGCCGTCATTCGATCCACTCTCAAAGGCTTACCAATAAAACTTGCAATAAAGCTAAGACCACTGTAACAACCTGCATTTGCATTTAATCTTAAATTGACAATTCCATAATTAATTTGTATTTGCATTGTCATATTTAAATTTAAATTGTATTGTCTACTTTTAATTTAAATTCTCATACATAAATCTCGTTATGGGTTTTATTTCATATTTAAAATTCTTTTCGGGTCAAAACTACAATTTCTATAAATTTAGCAATACCTGTGTCGAATTTCAAAACTGTATTTCAAAACAATGGAAATATTTACTTTTGACTCAATCAGTGTTTTTATAAAACTGAAAAATCATTTCCTATGTTAAAATGAATTTTCTGTATTTTTGTGGTAAAAACAGCGTCACAAAAATACCAGTTTATGTTTAAAACTGTCCGCGCCGCGATGAACTTCCATAGATTTTGGAAATGACGTAAAATGTAATTGGACATTTGCTTTATTTTCCAATTATGGAAAGTAATCATTTGATAGGGCTTGGTTTGGTTTTGCTTATTTGTTGTGTATTAGTTGTGCCCATAAGCTTCATTTCCCAAACAACTTAAACTTGACCCCTATGGATCTATACTACCCTTTCAAAATCTGTGAAGACATATACGTATGTATCTGTGTATGTATATTCTACAGCCTTGATTAATTGTAAATCAAATTAATTTGTTGAGCCTTTGGGGTTGAACTTGGTGGCCAAATTTGGCTTTCTCTATATATGTACACTACTCACACACACACATCTCCTACTCTTGTTGTAAACTAAACACTGAGAAAAAAGAGAGAGCTTGAGAGTTTATCTTGCTAATTTTCTGGAGAGTGAAGCTTGGACTTCCATAGCTTAAAAGCTTAAAGTGGACTTTTCCTATTGGTCTTTCTTTCCCAACTGATGATGTCAAAATTTGGTAAGAATAAAGTAAAGCAATTTAAGGAGAGAGAGAGAGTGAGAGACTATTTTTGTATGTGGTTCGACCCTGTTAATGAAGATACCTACGTCCACGTGTATGTCTGAGCACGTTCACTAGCAGATCACCGACGGGCCTGGTGAGCCAACAAAGAGGGGCGGCACTACCAGTAATACCGGCCGGGGCATATAATGGTGAATTATAGAGGTGTTGTGTAGACTGAGAAGTTGGCAGCCCCTTCAATGGGGGGTGAGAGGTCTCTTTTATAGATGTAAGAGACCTACTCATACATGGATAAGGAAATATAATCCTATTGATATAGATTGTCATTAATTATGGGGATTTTCTAATTGGATTAGGAAATAGTGTGCACTTTCCATTAGTCTTCTAGCTTGAGTAGGAAACTGCCAGTAATGTTCGGGATCATGCCTGTGGGCCCGGATGAGCTGTTCCCGCAGTGGGATGTGCCTATGCGATTTTTCCGACCTGTTGGCCGGGTCGTAGATGAACCGCTTGGGACGATGAGTAGACAAAACTGCTCGGGCTGATGCTTCTGAGGAGTTGTGCATGATTTTCCCGGGGCATGGACTAGCTGCTGATTTGAACCGCTTGGTCATAAGATAGAGCCAATTTTGGGCGTATCAGCTGCCCCCCATTTCCAAGATTGGCCAGATGCTATACTGGGGCAAGTTTGGAAATCAGCCTGATGTTACTTGCCGCTGTCTGAGTACTTGTGGAAGCTACTTCAGGGCTTCTGAGCCTGGTGAATCCTCGGGAACTGACTGAGAGTTGAGACCCAGCCTAGCTCGGGACCTTTAAGTGCTCAGGAACTGACCGAGAGTTGAGACCGGCCTAATTCGAAGTCTTTGAGTGCTCGGGAAGTGACCGAGAGTTAAGACTCGGCCTACTCCGGAGTCTTTTCTGCTTGAGTTAGCTCACAGGATGGTTATCTTCTGCCCGTAAACCTTCGTCAAGGCTGTGGGTAGAAGGATTTTACCATGTTGGAAAAGCCGACCTAAAGCGTATTGCTCTAGGGTCCTTTTTTATGTTAACTCCCCAGGATGGTAGTCTTCCGCCCGGCCAGCCTTCGTCTAGACTGTTGGGAGAAGAGTTTGACTATGTTAGTGGAGCCGACCTAAATCACGTTGCTTTAGGGTCCTTTTGCTCCTCTATCGTCTGCCAACCTAAGAGATTTTAGTCACCTCTATCGTCGGTCTGGACCTAAGTGGAGTTAATGTCTCTGAGTACTGTAGGTGAACGGGTTGTCCAAGATTTTGACTTGGTTATCTGCGAGGCCTGTAGATACCCGGTATGATTACCTGTTTAGTTCACTACGCCATCTTGTCCCCCAAGCTTTCGCTAAGACGAGGGTCTTACAGAGGCTAGGATCTGTAGGTAACCGACCTGGAACATGGTGGTTACAGGGTCTTTTGAAGCTTGCCATCATCAGCCACCAAGGGGGTTTGCCCCCATTGTCGGTTTGACCTCCCGAGGTCTTTGGTGCCTGGGGCGTGACCCCGAGGTCTTTGGTGCCTGGGTTCGGAGCCCGAGGTCTTTTGATTGCCTGGGTTCGAAGCCCGAGGTCTTTTCGAGATGCCTCGGGGTTAGGCCCGAGGACTTTTTAGATGCCTCGGGGTTAGGCCCGAGGTCTTTGTATGCCTCGGGGTTAGGTCCGATAACTTTGGAAGGGCTCTAAACTGATGATTGGCGGAGCCTCATATGGTGATCAGGAAAGTACCACTGTAGTCGGGCCCATCTAGACCGATGGAGACAGGAGGTCGGATCAGGATCGTCGGGCTCCTGATTTCTCTGTGTTGGAGGCAAAGTCGAAACTGTTTGATCCTGACCGATGTGAACTGGAGGTCGTGTCAGGGCGGCCGGGCCCAGACCACTGTGAACTGGAGGTCGTGTCGAGGCTGCCGGACTCTGACCACTGTGAACTGGAGGTCTGGTTGGGGCTGCCTGACCCGGACTGCTGTGAGCTGAAAGAACCGTCTGAGCTCCCGGGCTGATCTCGCTTTCGCTTACTTCTGGAAGACTTGTTCCTTTCTTGCCCGGGGTCTTTGATCTTTAGAAATTCCTCAGTGTCGATGTATTTTCCAACCCTCTCTGTGAGTTCGACCAAGGTTACCGGTCAGTTTCTGTGGAACGACGTGGCGCACTTGGTGTGTTGAACTCCCGAGCAGAAGGCTATAATGGCTATTGTTTCGTTCAGATTGCAAATTTGAAGATTCTGTTGGTTGAATCAGTCGGTGAACTCCTTGAGGGACTCATTATTCCGTTGTCTGATTGTCAGTAGCTGCATGTCTGGCTTTGGCCGCTCATGCATACCGGCTAACTGGTTGATGAACTGCTTGCTGAGTTGTTTGAAACTGCAGACCAATCGGGGCTCCAAGGAGTAGAACCACTGCATGGACGGGTCTTTTAAAGTGCTGGGGAAGGCTAGGCAGTGTAGCTCATCGGAGTGGTGGCTAGGGCCATTTGAACCTTATAGGTCCGGACGTGGTCGATCGGGCTTCCCGAGCCGTTATAGGGATCTAGGCGAGGTTGCTTGAATTTGTGTGGGATGGAGAACCTCGTGATCTGGCTGGAGAGTGGTGACTCTGTCTCGGTATTGGCTTGATTCGGAATACGGTTTTGACCAAGCTTTTTGGCCACTCCGTCGATCTGCTTCTGTAAGTACTTGATTTGGGCTTCTACTCCTTCCTAACCGGTATCTGAGGAACTGGTCGGGTTGGTGGAAGAGGCTTCTTCATGGCGGGGTGCTGTCCTCTGGAATCGGGCTCGGCTATGACCCCGGGTAACCGTTCGCCAAGGGACGACTCGGTTCTTGACCGAGTGACCCATGGCTGATTCCCGGGCCATATGCTCCTGCCTTTCCTCTCGGGCAGCACGCCCACTGTTGATGTCTCTGGCATCCTCATCACGGGACGGGTTGGCTCGGGCAAGTTGTCTGGTCAAGATCGGTTCTCGACCGTACGCAACGTTCCCGGGTCGTTTCTCGGCCACTGGAGGATTGCTTTGCTGGGCTAGTAGGGCTTCAATCTGTTGCTGGGTTTGACGCTGGCCCTCCAAGAGTTGTGTGTGTGTTGCGGTGATTTGCTCAAATGTCATGACTGCCGCAGCCGTTGTCGGGGCCGGAGGAACATCCCGGTTGGACTGCTGGTCAATCTTCTTACCCTTCTTCGGTGGCATGATCAGTTAAAAAATTTGTTGATGAGAAGACTTCTCGTTTCCCACAGACGGCGCCAAACTGATGATGTCAAAATTTGGTAAGAATATAGTAAAGCAATTTAAGGAGAGAGAGAGAGTGAGAGACTATTTTTTGTATGTGGTTCGGCCCTGTTAATGAAGGTACCTACGTCCACGTGTGTGTCTGAGCACGTTCACTAGCAGATCACCAGCGGGCCTGGTGAGCCAACAAAGAGGGGCGTCACTACCAGTAATACCAGCCGGGTGTATGCATATAATGGTAAATTATAGAGGTGCTGTGTAGACTGAGAAGTTGGCGGCCCCTTCAATGGGGGGTGAGAGGTCTCTTTTATAGATGTAACAGACCTACTCATACATGGATAAGGAAATATAATCCTATTGATATAGATTGGCATTAATTATGGGATTTCCTAATTGGATTAGGAAATAGTGTGCACTTTCCATTAGTCTTCTAGCTTGAGTAGGAAACTGCCAGTAATGTTCGGGATCATGCCTGTGGGCCCGGATGAGCTGTTCCCGCAGTGGGATGTGCCTGTGCGGTTTTCCCGACCTGTTGGCCGGGCCGTAGATGAACCGCTCGGGACGATGAGTAGACAAAATTGCTCGGGTTGATGCTTCTAAGGAGTTGTGCATGATTTGCCCGGGGCATGGACTAGCTGCTGATTTGAACCGCTCGGTCATAAGATAGAGCCAATTTTGGGCGTATCACCAACTTATACTTCTATCTCTATATCAGTGAGTATTTTAAACTCACTCTAAATGTAATTTATGCTCAATTATTGTCAGTATGTATGTATATATTGATTCACCATTGTTGATTTTCATGAAAGCTTGAAACTTGAAAAAGTGTGATTTTACAAACTTAATCAAAACAAGTTTTTAGAGATGATTTAGAAGGATTATAGTTATTAGATGCTACAATCCAAGTATTAAAGTCTAATTTATTCATATGAAAAAGTATATTAAGATTGAAGTTTTATCATCTTTTAGTTTTTCGTAAAATTCGTGAACTACGTTTGGATTCAAGTAAAATTGAATGTAGATTCATAATCCTTACGAAAAATCGAAGAGATTCATATATTATAAGGCATGGTAACTTACAGAATCAAAAATGGGTCAAAATGACCCCTTAAAACTAAAACAGGGGAAAGCCAGCGAGGAAGATGAAGACACTGCCTGAACTCGCGCGTACGATCACGCGAGTGACCCGCGCGCGTGAGGTTTGTATTCCCAGGCAGACATAAAAGTTTTGTAAAAGAAAAATTGAAAAATAGGCAGGTCGCGCGAGCGAATCGCGTGAGCGACCCGCGCGCGCGATCTCCGTGAACTCAGGCAGACAGAAAAGATTTTAATAAGAAAACAAAAAATTGAGCATATCGCGCGAGCGGACCGTGCGAGAAAATTGCGCGAGCGACCCGCGCGTGCAACCTCTAACAGTTTCTAGTTTTTGCTTATTTCATGTTAAGGAACTGTTTGGTTGCTAACTTGTGGGTCTTTAAGGCTCTGTTTGCGAAAAATGTTAAAACATATTATATTTTGGGTATGATTGGTCATTTAGGAATGATTATGATTTCGTTTCTTTTCAAATATACGTGGTTATCAATCCCGGCATTTCATATGTTTTGTTTATAGTTGCATGACATTCATATGGTGTCAGTTGTACATGCATGGTGAGTGTGAGTATTGGTCATGTGGAAAAGAGTAATGGTCAGTGTGGTAAAGAGAGTGTGGTTGAGATTGTGTTGTGGACACTCCCTGGTAAGTGAATACCTGTCACACCCCAACCCGCCCCCGCAGGCTAGGACACGTGTAACAAGCCAGCAAACCAAACAATCATTTTTAACGTTCCAAAAATAACATTTTAAAGTGAAGTACCAGGGGTAAAAATAGCTTTTTATCAAATAAAATAAATAAAATAAAGGTTTAAAACCATCGAATGGTACTTGGACAGAGTTCCCCCTATTACAGCACCATTTCTCCCTGTTAAACAAGAAATTAAAATACCAAACTATCACCAAAACATTTGAAAAATACTTTTAAAACTTCAATCCACAATTTATATTACAGGGATTTAATAAAAACTAAAACATAAACTTATCTCCAAAATTCACACACTAGGAATATAACTACTCATCTAAATCCATTTACATATGAACACATTAAACATTAACCATTAATCTCGAGCTGTCATAGAACCCCCAAAATTCAACGCTTCTCACTGTGATATTCGTCCGAACCTGCGTGGTCATTAGCCACAAAAATTGATTAAGCTTTCGCTTAGTGAGTACGTGGTACTAATCATGCAATTGGAATATTTAATGTATCATAAACACCAATTAAGCATTCACAATAATAAATGGTCGCCGGCGTGTCAAATAATCAATCACCATCGTATTGGACCCTTGATTCTGGGCCATTCTCACTTTGTCGTCGCTTTAAAAGCGATATCACACACTCTCATGTGACCGTAGTCAATTCATTGTGATCGTCACCACCATCCCCTTTTCTCTGAGGACTTCATCATCATCCCCCTTTTCTCTGAGGAATGGGCGTCCCTTATATACGGGCTAAATAATGGTGATTATCAATTGACACCCTTTGACCCAAATAAGCATATAAGCAACTCAACATGGCAACATGACAATTTCAACATTTTTGAACATGTTAAATAATAAATTATCACATTCTTTTCTACTTAATTATAAATTAAGCATTCTAAGCATTTAATAACAATTAAAAGACATTTAACATCCAATTTTGGGATTAGGACACTCACCTCACGAATAAGTCCCAAATAAGCCTAGAAATCCCAACCTCCTTCGCAAAACTAGCTCTAGGTATTCCCAATGATATTCCTACATATATAGGTCACATATATGTATCACCCCTTAAAATGGGTCGCGGAAAAATATCACCAAAATTGAAAAAGAAAGACATAGAAATAATTCTCTTACCTTCACGAGTCCGAATATGGTTTCGGTTCGCGAAATAGAGGTCGCACGGCGAAGCTACGACGACAAAATGGCGCGAAACCCTTTATTTTCCTTTTCCTCTCTCGGTGACTAACTCTCTGAAACTTTTTTTTTTCCTTAGTTTGATGCCTACTAACTAACCGACTAACAATCCTCATATATTAGAGGATATGTTATAATTTTACCATATTCTCATTTACACCACCACTACTTTTTAAAGTCTATTATGAAACCACCTAATAATTATATTAACTACCCAATATCTAAGTGAGTGTGTGTCTATGTCACGTATGGGTCCCAAAAGTGGTCCCAAATATTTTATAAAGCTGCTAATTAGCCTAATAGTTATGAATTAAATTCATATTCGCTCTCACGCGGGTACCCAAACTGGCACCATAAAAAGGTCATAACTAGCAATAAAATATTCAAAAGAATTAAACAATTATTCATTTAATCACATAAATGCAACTAAATGCAATTCATCTAATCTGGACCTCCCGTGGGTCCCATTTCACATCTATCCAATTGTGCCCTTATCAAAGCACTTATCACATCAGGGTAACTGAAACTTACCCAAATATCACATGCGATTAATTATACTAATTAATGCATAAAAAATAAATTTTACTTCCATTTTCTGGGTACGGGTATTACAGTACCAAAGTGTGTTGTGGTTGAGATTGGGGCGAGAGTGTCTTTGAAATGCGACGGTGGCAAAACTGGACACTCCCTGACGCCCATAGAAGCGTTAAAGTGTATGACGCCGAACTTGGATATTCCCTAGCACCCATGGTAGTGCTAAAGTGTGGCCTACGGACACTCCCTGGTACCCGAGTCTGGATACTGTGTGATGTATTTGCGAGGCTGATTAGATACTAAAGTGTGAGGCATTGGACATTCCCTGGCACCCCGTGCTAAAGTGTGAGGCAAACTGGACATTCCCTGGCACCTCTGTGCTAAAGTGTAGCTATCGGAGTATTTCAAAGATACTGGTGTGAGATAGTGGGTTATTGTGTTTGTCGAGAGAAAAGAATCAGTAAGGTGAGATGGTGCATTGTTTTCATACACAGTCACAAATATGTGAATTAAAGCTTTCAAGTGATGTTGTGGTTGTTTCCTAAAAATGAACTCTTTGCTTTAATATAAACTTGTTAAATTAAATGGAAATTGGAAAATAGTAAATGAGTATGTGTTACATTCAAAGTTATGTTTTTAATACTCACCCGCTTCTTAAAGCTGACGACGTTGATGCGTCCTGGACATTCGTGTCTAGGCTTTTCAGGTTATGATATTGCTGGACTGTACAACTACGCAAATTGAGAAACACTGCTGGAAAGAGAGTTTACTTTGGTGTTTTAAGTTTATTAATTATTTTGGATGATTGTAATAGACGATAGTTATTGTTTTGATTTAAGGCGGTTTATGCCTCTAGAGACCCCGTGTTGCAATAATTGTTAAGTTAGAAAAAACTTTGTAAGCCTTGATTGCTCTGCTCTGATTAGTATGCTTATGTTGTTCGACGTTTGGGACGAAATCGATCCTTCAAACTGTCGCGACCTACGGGTCCATAAAGGAAATTAAATGCTTTCCATATTTATGCTATGTCGGGGCGTGACAACCTCTAGGGTTCCAAAGTTCCAACGGAACACCAAAGAGATTAACCCAGATAGGAAGGGTATGAACGGCCTCCTTATCAAGCTTAGGGTTCATTTTCCAAGGTCTCAAGATGAGGGGTTGGCCAGTAATGTACCAAGGGCCACCCTCCAAAATAGAAACCCGTGCCTCCACAATCGAGAAGGTGAAGACGAAAGAACCTGAATCAGTTGCAAGGAAATCAATTAGACCTTTTTCAGTCCAGAGCCTTTTAGTAACCGTAGAGACAAGGGAGTAAGGTAAATTTATACCCACAAAATACCCCACCAAAGAGGTTTCCCAGTCCTTCATGCCTTCATCTATCATATCAGTGGGAACCTTTAAAGTCTAACTTTCATTACGTGGACTGTGGGGAACAAAGTCAAGACAAAAAGTGCCAAGCTTACAATCTGGACCCACGTCCTCAGGAACCGACTTAGAAAGACCAGAAAATAAAACTTTATGATCAAGATCAAGGGGCGATCCATAGGTCTGTTTAAACAGCTGATTAAAAGGCTTAAGAAGGGGGGGATGACATGTTAGTGGCTGGGCCCACTATATCATGTGAACCATTGTGCATTGGCTGACTATGCATGTCAATGCTAGGAGTAGGTAATGCAGCAGCACTATAATCCTTATAAGAGTTTGACGTGGCTAGCAAAGCAACAACAGATGTTGGGTGAACAAAAGAAGAAAGTTTCCCACCACATGAAGAATCTTGTTGCTGACCGCTGGGACCCATCAAGTCTCCATTACCTTGCGTGTGTGGAGAAACAAAGATAGTTGTAGCCGCTGATGTGCCCATCATGGGACTAGCTGCATACAGAGGGCAAAACTTGACTGATGGGTTCAGGTGAGCCAGACGCGTGCACCACACTCGTTGGAAACAACATAGGACTAGGAACACTATCATCTTTTGGATCAAAAAGTGTGCTTTCACAATTGTTTTCATCAAGGGCATTTTGAATATGAGTTTCAGAAGGATCCAAATCAACATAAAGAGCAAAATCTGAGCATTGTTTAGGAAAACCAGAATCATCCACAGGCACAAGATATGATATGAGCTTGGGACACTAACCTTAGCATCGACCTGAAGAACTTCCAATAAGAACGATTCAAACTTGATGGGCCCTAAAGAAATAATATCATAATGGTCCTTAGTACCAGTAAGTTGAATACCACCTTCATCTTTGTTACCCGAGCAAACTGGAAGGTCAGAGATCTCAGCATTTGAATGTCACGCCCCGGAGCAGCATAAATAGAGAAAAATAAATTTCCTTTATGGGTCCATAAGGAATGACAAGTGAAAGTCACTGATAATCCACACCACACAGTACTAGTCCACAAGAACAACAGGAACAGTAAACCACTGAAATATAAACACGATTCTATCTATTACAATCATCAGAGTATGGTCCACAGGATCACAACAGGTCTGGAGACAAAATATGCCCAAGTACCCGTTAAACTACAAAGTACAACAGTAAAAGAAAAGTAGTAATATAAACTACTATCTTTCTTCAGGTCTTCAGCTGGCGTACGGATAGGCGTCAGCATAACTGGCATCAGTGGGGCCATTCTCTACGTAACTCCCTTCAGGGTAATCGTTATCGCCATAAGTTCCGTCATCTGCATTGTAAAGGACAGGATAGTCTGGACGGGGAATGTCCAGGCAATAAAGGCCGTCAGCTTGTTGAAAGCTGAGTGAGCACTAACTAACGCAGTCTCATAGAAATAACATATTTACAGTTATGAACAATAGATGACAGTGATACGAAATATATCTCTTCCTCTTTTATTCAGACATATCATTAATCGATTCTTATTAATTCCCACTCTAAGACTGATCTCACAATTCCCAACTGACTCTCTCTCTCGAACTGATTATATCAGCACAACATACCAGTGCTCTTGTTCACCGCTTTTAAGAACTCTTACTGTTCACCGCTTTTAAGAACTCTTGCGAGCACCCATACATTGTTCTCATATAATGACTGGTCCATGGATGTACCCATACTCTTGTTCACCGCTTTTAAGAACTCTTACTGTTCATCGCTTTTAAGAACGCTTGCGAGTACTGTACATACATAGCTCTGGTAATTCAAATCATGGGTGTGCCACATCTACTCTTGTTCACCGCTTTTAAGAACTCTTACTGTTCACCGCTTTTAAGAACTCTTGCGAGTACTGTGTACCCATAATTCTCACGGTCCTGATCAAATCCTTGACATACACTTATTGGATTCAACCTGAGCGAATCATCAGCTCGACTCACACAACTTTGAACCTACCAATCATCTTACTGACTTAACTCCCAGTTATCCAATACTACCCAGTGTTACCATCTCGAACTTATCTCGTTATCGCGTCGTGCTATTACTAACGTTCCGAACCCGACTACGTTACTCACTATGTTATCTCAATCTCATTATCGTATCCCATTACCTCCGTAATCCATAATATCGCATAATAGGAACATGAAACAACAATTAAACAACTACGCACTATGCAATATAAACTGAAAGGAAATACATTCAAGTTCTGCTAGGTTAGATCGATTGAGATCATCTCGATCGCTCGAAGAAAGTGCTGTTCGATCGATTGAAGTCTTCTCGATCGATCGAAGTGGAGGTAGTCTCGATCGATTGAAGTATTCTCGATCGATTGAGACTCAGGGATGTTCGATCGATTGAACTCCGTTCGATCGATCGAACTTCGTCTTCCATAGATTCTACCAGTGAACATGCAGAATGTGCTAGGGGTGTTTGGGCTATATTAAATACGTCCAGAATATGTAAAACATCATAACTAAGCTACCGAGTGAGTTTGGAACTCACCGAAAGTCGTTAAGGGCGCGTTTGGCTTGTTTGAAAGCTTTCAAGCTTTAATGGTGGCTCCTCTTTCTTTCTCTTCTCCTCTCGGTCTCTCTCTGCCTCCTTCTCTTTCTCTCCTTCTTGTTCTTCTTCTTCTCCATCTCTTCTTCTTCTGAGTATACATATCTCTATGTGTGTGTGTATATATTTATATATATATAGATGTATGTGTATAATATATAGATAACACACACTCACACTCTCTCAAGCTCTCTCAACTCTCACAATTTCAGTAAACACACAACACCCACGAGACTAATGTATATATAGGGGGAATGGGGGTGTAGGTGGCAGCATTTGCACAGAAACTGGAATTCCGATAATTGCACTCTCGATCGATCGAATGATTCTCGATCGATCGAACTCAGATCGGTCAGTTAGATCGATTGAAAAAGGGTTTGATCGATCGAAGTGGGGACCACGTATTAAATTTATGTCGGTAGGGTTTCGATTGCTCGAAAAAAGGTTCGATCGCTTGAACTTATGGGATGCTCGATCGCTCGAAAGAGCTTCGATCGATCGAAGATGAAATTTCATGAATGGTCAAGGGAAGTATATAGAATCTCTGTGCATAATTATTTATTGGAAATACAGGGTATTACATTGAATGACCAAGGTCATCAATCAATTTACCTTTAAGTTCTTCAATCTTAAGCTGTAGATTAGCAATTTTAGCCGAGATGGAGAACACATTAATGTCATTTAAACAAAAAATATCAGTGCCACCACCACTGGAGGTAATCTGCGTAGGACTTCCATTAGGCACAACAGCCTAACAGCGGACTGATCACCACAGCTAAAAACGGCAGGCTTAGCTCTTCGCTGCTTCCATAGATCCCCCACAAAATCATAAGCAAACGAATCCTTTGGGGAGCCTTTCAATCTGAGGGAGCGTCGAAGCTTGCTTTCATTTGTAATACCTTCGAATCCAATAGGGTCCTCATCTGAAAGCTCATCAATAGCATAAGAAACATGTGATGTTGCAATAGAAGAAGTAGCGACCACTTCCTTTAGTTCCTTCAACGAGAGTTGAATTTTTGAGTGAGTTGGAGATCTCTTAAGTCTATCTTTTTTCCCCATAGGAGAACACACTTAGAAAACTAGAGAGAGGGAGGAGCTTCTCTGTCTAAGTTTCCCATCTAACAAGCGATAGATTCAAAGAAAGATTTGTTGAATCTATCAAGACATGGCTAATTTGTTACTATGCGAGAGGTAGATATCAAATTTGATATCTTCATTTGTTTGTATGGTTGAAACCTCTCCTTTTAATGTGGCACAACAAATTTTCTTTTTTCTTTTGTTTTGTGAAATTGAATTTGCTATGGTATATTACTATATTCGTTCATTTGTAACACCAATAATATCAACCCCTAATAGAATGATTTTGTTTGGGTTGATATTAGGGATGTTACAAAAATCGATTGGACCGAACCAATATGCTGAATTGATTGGCTCGGTCGGTTTAAAAAAAAATGTATTAAAGGTCCATTTGTAAAATTGAAAATTAAGTGTTGAATTTTAAATACTGAAAATTTGAAGCGATTGAATTTGCAATACTGAAATAGCGTTTGAAGTACCGAAAATAGATTGCATTTAGTGATTATTTTCAGTAGAAATTATTCACTTATAGTTTCAGTTAGTTTTTCGCCGCTGTTTCAATTAAGTGAAATATTATCAAATGTTTTGAAATAGAATAAGTGCTGAAAGGTTTCATTTTCAGCACTTAATTAGTTATCAAACGCACCATAAGCTTAAAAATTGACGAAACCAATGAAATCCGATCAAACTGACATTTGGTCGATTTTGAAATTTTGAAAAATCCAGAAAAATCGACTAATATCTTTCTTTACTCATCAACTACTATTTTTTTTGGTCAGACATTAAGTAATTTTTTTCCTTTTTTTTTTGTTTGAATTGCCAAATTACTTCATTTTGAGCTATTGCTCCCTAAGTCCCTGGGCTTTGTTTGCTGTGTTGTTGGGGCTTGTCAGGTTGCTCCTATGTTGATTTGTACTTGTCTTAGGCTTCTTTTGTGCTTTGTGTGAGTGTCCCTTCTTTTTAGTTGGGCCCCTGATGTACTTTCCTTAGAGGTGTTCTCCACCCCCTTTTAATAAAATTGCTCTTTGCTTTTCGCACACAAAATCCCATGGCCAACGGGATTAAGTGGGGATACGGGGATTGACTTATTCAAATTTTTTTTTTTATGGAAAGTGGGATTTCATTCAAAATCAATAGCGGACAGGCTCTTGAGCAATCAGAGGCTGAATACAAGAGTGAAACTCATTAAAAACAAAACATCCATTCTATGAACACTAGCCAAACGAGCCAATGCGTGAGCCACTTTATTCCCCTCCCTACGCACATGAACAACCTCTGAAATAGTTGATCTGGAGAGTTTAAACTCTGCTGCATCGATAATATGCCCATAGGGAACTAAGGATGAGACGTCCTCCTTCAAAAGATTCACCACATTCAAGGAGTCGAGTTCTAAGATATCCCCCGTAATACCAGCCTCGTTCAAAGCATCACAAGTACGAAGAACCGCCATTGCCTCGCTCACCAAAGGTTCAAGATTACCCACTGCAAAAAAAGAGAGACCGATGATAACATGCCATGATGATCCCGAACCACCGCCCCCATCCCATAGCCATTTAGGTCTTTAAAACATGCCCAGTCCACATTAAATTTTAATCAGTCCCTAAGATGGTGCTTGCCAAGTCACAGGCGGAGCCACTTCCCTCCCAAATAGATGGGTTTCCCGAATTGCCACCTTGTTTCCCTTTAAACTTTCTGGAATTGGAAAAACCGGTCTGAAAGTTGAGGGACATGGGATCCACAGATCCAACCCCATATGCACATTGTTACCATCACCAATGCGCCATTTCACACCCCTTTTGAATAAGTCCATCGCCCCCCATATTGATCGCTAAGAGAATGATGGGTGTGAACCCACATTTGCCGAGAGAAGATCATTGTTAGGAAAATATCGTGCCTTAAACTCCTTAAAAAGAAGCGAGTTTTGCATTTTGGATAGTCGCCATAATTGTTTAGCAAGAAGGGCTAAATTAAAAACCTCCAAATCCCTAAACCCCAACTCTTTCTTTGATTTACACAGTCTATCCCATGATACCCAATGGATTTTCCAGTTTTCCCCCGAACTACCCCACCAGAACCCAGCGAGAAGTCGTGTGATATCATGACAAAAAGAAGAAGGGAGCTTGAAACAAGACATGACATAAGTGGGGATTGTCTAAGCAACAGCTTTGATAAGGACATCTCTACCCCCTTTTGACAAGAGCCGCTCCTTCCATCCTTTCACTTTGCATGCTACTCTATCGCGAATACTTGCAAAAATTTGCTTCTTCAACCGACCAATAAGAGATGGTAAACCAATATATTTTTCATGAAGCATAAGAGAGTCAACACCCAAAATAGCTTTAATATTTGTGGAAACCTCGACCGATGTATTTGGGCTCAAGAATACACTCGATTTATTTACATTTATTTCTGACCTGAAACCTCCTCATAGCGATTAAGAATATTCATTAGGTGAGAACATTCTTCCTCCCGAGCACAACAGAAGAGTAAACTATCATCTGCAAAGAATAAGTGAGTAATACTCAGACAATTTCTGGCCACTTTAACACCCCCAATCGCTCCCCTTAAACTTTCACGGGTCAACACGAAAGAGAGGACATCAGCACATACAATGAATAAATAAGGAGAGAGCGGATCCCCTTGTCAAATTCCACGGCTCGGCACAAAACAATATGATGTATTACCTTTGAGCAAAATGGCAAAAGAGACCGATCTAATACATTTCATAATACGATCCACCCACTGTTTGCGGAATCCAAGTCTAGTCAGAGTTCCTTCGATGAAAGCCCACTCCAGACGGTCATAGGCCTTACTCATATTAAGTTTAAATGGCATCTGGAAAATTATTTCCCTTGGATTTTGATTTCAGATAATGCATCACCTCAAACGTAACGATAACATTATAAAAAATAAGCCTCCCCGGAACAAACGCACTTTGATTTTGAGAAACAATGTTAGGGAGGAAGATCTTGAGTCTGTTTGCAATCACCTTGGATATGATCTTGTACACCACATTACACAAAGAGATCGGTCTAAATTCACAAACACTCTTCGGGGTCTTAACTTTCGGGATAAGGGCAATATGTGTAAAAGTAATCCCTTCTGGCAAGACTCCATGAACAAAAAAATTTCTAACCACCCGAAAGACATCTTAGCCCACACAATATGCCAGAAACGCTGGTAAAACAAAGCACACATACCATCAGGTCCTAGAGCCTTCCTGGGTCCCATCTGAAAGAGTGCAATCCTCATTTCCTCCAAAGGCACTGGTCTCAAAAGGCAGATATTTATCTCTTCTGTCACCCGCGGTTCAACTGCTTCAAGCATATCATCCATGTTATAGGGGAGCGAAGAAGTAAAAATCTCAACAAAATAATCAACTGCCACCGAGTGGATGTGATTTTCTGTCGACCCCCAAACTCCATTCTTATCCACTAGACCTTTAATGAAATTTCTTCTTTTCTAGTGAGAAGCTTTTTGATGGAAGAAAGTTGTATTACGATCACCCTCCTTCAACCACGCTTGCCTTATTCGTTGTTTCCACATAATTTCCTCTCTTTCAAGAAGAGAGTTAATCTCAGAGGAAAGAATACGTTCAGCCTCAAGATCCTTCTGATGAATTGGATTTCCTTTGAGGTGAGAGAGAGCTTCTTTTTTTGGTTTTCAGTTACCGCTAGACATTACCAAAAGTGGTACGATTCCAAGAGTCTAGGCTTCCTCCACACATTTTAATTTTTTTTCCATAATATCATTGTGGGTCATTGTACCAGCCCAAGCAGTAGCAACAACATCCTCACATTGCTTATGATTGTCCCACATAGCTTCAAAGCGGAATCGTCTCCATCTACTAATAAAAGGGGACTTTCGACCTTTCAATTAAACGAATCACAATGGGGTTATGATTCGAATAAAGAGTTGAAAGGTGATGAACATTAGCTAAGGAAAAGCAAGCCCTCCAACTACTTGAGGATACAAAACGATCCAAACGCTCTTGAATAAACATACCATTGCCCCGATTACCTTGCCAAGTGTGCATGTAACCTTGAAATTGAAGATCCGTGAGTTCACAGAAATTTAAAGTCTCTTGAAAAGCATTCAGTAACCGGAAATCCCGAATGTTGCCGCCTTCCTTTTCCTACGAATGTAAAATTTCATTAAAATCACCACCCACGAGCCACAGCAGATTCGATACCGACTTCAGATGCTTCAGAAGATTCCACGTACTCTGTCGTCGAGAAGTTTCCGGGTGCCTGTAGAAACCCGTAAAATGCCACCAATCATCCCTATTACTCTCCTCAATCACCACATCAATGTGATAGAGGGACATTCTCTGAAGGGAAACAACCACATCATCATTCTACAACAGAGCAAGCCCACCCCCGTTGCCTGCACCACAGATAGAAACATAATTTCTCAAACCCACAAAATGACTAATAGCTTGAACTCGAGAACCAATTGAACGAGTCTCCGACAAGAAGACTAGATTGGGATCTTCATCCTTTATCATTTGGTAAAGTGCACGAA
The DNA here is from genome assembly GCA_033977485.1 of Hydrangea macrophylla. NCBI lineage: Eukaryota > Viridiplantae > Streptophyta > Magnoliopsida > Cornales > Hydrangeaceae > Hydrangea > Hydrangea macrophylla. The sequence continues at coordinate 161,517,773 of CM066991.1, forward strand.
CTGCACGAGGGTTCCCAAGCCCCCGGCAGTTCCAACATAATAGATTCATTGGGTTAGGCAGTGCAGGAACCCCAGTCACCGCCTCTGGTCTAAAATCAGGAACTGACAAAGAAGGGTCTACACGAGATTTCTTGAAATCTTCTTGAGACTGCCCCGGCTCTTCTTCCAAGCATAACAGTCTCTTTGTAGATTGAGGTTTTTTACTGGAGGGGTGCTCCAGTGTGCCAACTTTGGAAACGTCGCGTGCTCTACGCTTCCACGAAGATCTAGCCCTCATGTCTTCTTCCGGATGAGAGTCCAAGATCATATTTTCATTTGCTGAGTCCGGCGACGCTGCATGAATCTTTTCAGCATTGCCCTCAACCGTTGTGTGTTCAGCACTTCCCATCAACTTCAGAGGACATTGAACTTCACTAACATCATTACTGCAGGAAACTGGAGCTGTCCTTGGCGATGAAGATGCTGCAATACCTAGGGACACAACCTCCTTGCCACGCAAGCCCAAGCCATCCATATTCCCAGCATTTTCATTAAAAGTGTCTCCCTAATCAGACCCACCCTCTTGAGATGGCGACGATGTCCTCCTATTTACTTTCGGCAATCTGACATCAGCACGTTTAAAATTTGAAGCACACAACCAAACCCCGTATTGAGTTTGTGATTGCATGTGTCACAGGTCCCCACGGAATCCATACTCACAGTCCTTCTCCGAGTGCCCTATCCTACCACATCTGAAACAAAAGTTTGGTAAGCGCTCATATTTGAAGCGAGCCCATCTAGACTGATTAGTATTCTTGATCATTGCTCCTCTCTACAATGGCTTCGAAATATCAATCTTGACACGAACTGGAAGGCATTCACCCCATCCATCTCCAACTGCATTTGTGTCCACCAGAATGACTTCTCCAATGCGGCGCCCCAGCCGCAAACCCACCTTGTTGGACATGCTTCCAATTGGTAAATCATGGATCTGCACCCATATTGACATGTACTTTAAGGACATGGCATTCGCAGCCATAGTAACATCAAGATCCGCAAGACACAACAAATGGTTATCGAATGTCCAAGGTTCCATCCGTAGAACCCTTTCTTTATCGCTGACATCTTTAAACTCCACAAGAAAATGATTTATCCCCATCTCCTGGATTACGCATCCTTTTCCTTTCCAAAGTGGGAAAAACGCCTTCCTCAAGTTCTCCACAGTGATCTGCCTTGGTGCAAAAAGATAGCCCATGATACACAAACCTTTTTTCTCCTTAACCCTAGTAAAAACATCATCTTCTAGGGAAAGATCTTCTCGCTCCTCCGTGGTAAGATGTAGATTAGAAAATGGTTTGTCAAAATCAGGATCTACACTCGAACCAGAAGATCAAAAGGATTAAAATAATGAACCAATTCACACAAACACCATTGAGAAAACCTCAAGGTGACAAAACGTGGGACAAGCCCAGACTCCCTCTTCGAAACCCTAAAGGTTACAAGAGACACCCTCCACGGGTTACATATATTTAAAGCATAGGATGTGGTTTGGGATGTGGTTGACTTATTCAATTAAAATGGATTAATAGTCTGACATTAGGGTCGATAATAAGACACATGATTATTAGTCCATTTTAACTAAATAAGCCAGAATATGAGCCACTTGTTTTATCAAGAGACAAATTTCATAAACGACTCTCCCTCCTAACCCATGGTTGGATTGGAAATATTTCGTAGGCAGGCCAGGCTCTGCTTTTGGAAAAGTAGGCTACTGCCTAAGGTCCCTAAAATAATGGGCAATTTAAGAGCTCCCAAATCCTAAGCACTATATTTTTAGTAGTGTTAGTTTTTAAGTCCAAAGGACCTCAAACACGCCCTTATTGTTTTGTCATTAGTCTGAATTTTACAAATTACAATTAACAATCAACCATTATTAGGCTTTGTTTGGTTCACTGATTTAGTGAGGGAAGTGAGAGAATGATTAGACAAAAAGAAAATTTAATTCCCTTGTATTTTTTCTTGTGTTTTCATCTATGCTAAGATATTTTTTCTTTTGTTTTTAAATTTATTTATAAGTAAAGATTTAGGCACTGACGAGGTGCACCGAACGATCGGTGCCGTCCATCTCGGTGGAACCCATGCTCTGATCGCGTGTGGCCCACCGAGATGGATGGCACCGATCGTTCGGTGCACCCGTTCGGTGCCTATAGCATTGTCCTTTATTTATCACTATATTTTCTCGTCTTTTCTACTTTCTTCACTTTCCTTACTCACTAAACAGGGAACGACCTGTTTCTTTCAAACACCAAAACCTCACAACTTTCAAAATGCATATAAAGCTTCATAGAAAAAAACTACAATGTTCTTTTATACAAAAAATCCTACCCCAAAATGAATATAAATGGACCAAAAAAAAAATCACTTCGAAGTCGCTGACTTGCTGCCCCGAACTCTCTTGTGACTCTGCTACTGGGGCTTCACTTCAAGAGCTCGCCTAAGGCTCCAAAATGTATAGGTTTCTTAGGACCTGTTTGGCATATGTTTATGCAATTTAATCTTAAAAAAATGCTATGATTAAAAGCAAATTTGTGCCATTTACTCACATCTTTCTTGCGATATAATCGCACAATCTAATTTCCTAAACAATTTTACTTTAACTTATAGTATTTCATAATTCCATGTGAACTTCAAAAGCTGTTGCAAAAACACCCTCCAAGTCCTTACAAAGAGTAAAACTTGGGACACAACCAAACACACAACTTTTGGGACACAACCTAATTAATGTGTCTATCTCTCTCCTGTGACCTGTGACATTCACAGGAGAGAGATAGACACATTAATTAGGTTGTGTCCCAAAAATTGTGTGTAAATTATGTCCCAAAAATTGTGTGTAGATTGTGCCCCAAGTATTACTCCCTTACAAATGAGGGTTGCACCTTTGCCAACCCATTTTGGATCATTTTTTTGTTTTTTTTTTTGAAACCCATTTTGGATCATACTTTGGCTCTGCCCATCTTCCCGCCAAAAGTCTGGATTCCTGTATAGTGGCACCGGGTAGGAGCTCTTCGTCTTCTTTCTTTTTCCTCAGCAAGACCCCTCTCAAATTCATCATCGTCGCGTGCACATTTACAGGTATTATCTTCAACAGTTTATTCGTATGAACACATTTGTACAATTTGTAATTATCAGATTCATGCATCATTAGGGATTTTTACATTCCTTTGAATGTAAGGGAAGCGCTTTATGGTTAATGTTTCTATATTCTTTCTCAAAAATTTCCCAATAGTTTCAACCAATTGGGAGTTTTTTCAAATCCCTAGCCATACACCAAAAAAGGGCGGGGGGGAAATAGAGTAACATACGTTCAATGGTGTTTATGAAAAAAAAAACTAAGGGATTTGTTAGGGTTAGTCTAATGATCCTGTTGTAATTTCATTAGTTATAATTAGGAAAGAAACAAAGATGAAGATGGTAATGAGTAATCTCGAGACAATGCTTGGGAATTGGGTTATGGAGGAAGGAGAGAGAAACATAGAATGTGAGGGATATTAGTTATATAATTTTGCTATATTTATTTATTTTTGTTTTAATGGGTAATTAGAGTTTAGTCCATCTTAGAGTACTTTTTAATCATTTAGGTCCAACAAGGAGAAATTTTCAAGGAAAGGTCTCTCACATAAAAAACTGGATACAATCCAGATGGCGTTGTGAAATTTCACTAAACTTTTTTAGTGAAATTTCATAACTCGTCGGGATTTTTGGTTAGAGTGACCCCTTACTCTAACAAAATACTTGGGTTGAAGGATTTTTTACAAAAATATTTTCATTGTGTTCTTTAACCAATAACTTTCCATAACGGGGGATTTGACACTATTTTTTTTCCTGGCTAAGGGTAAACAAACTTTTTTAAAGAAATCTTTAGGAAAGAATTCAGTTTCATCGGTAAGGCCAGACAAAAAGGTAAATGTTACATAAATATAAATATCAAGGGAGGTCTGTGTAATTTTTAGAACATACACGAAAGATGCATGATAAAACTGAAAAGCAATCAGCTTCTAATGAAACATGTCAAGGGCAGTTTAATGGGTAAAGAACAATTCTAATGCACTCCCCTAAGAAATCCAAGAATATATATTCCAATCAACCCACAAGAATTCCAATAGACCTGCATTTTAAGGCAGATAAAGTGTTAGTATGCATCCTTTATCACCAAATAAATAAAACTTTTTGAAGCTTTTAGGCATGAAACAAGATGAACAACGGAATCACGTAATATAATGAAGCTAACATAAATGGGAAACACAAAAAAGATTCATTTAAACTATTGGACTATTCTGGAGTTCTTTTAGTCATTTTGTAAGAACTTGGGAAGCGAAAAGAAATGCAAATAAATTCCACACTGTTATGAACAATGGAAGGAAGGATGAGAATCTCCCTTTTGTCAAAATGCGTTGTTATTCTGGCTTAGTTTTGACAAAACAATTTGGGCTTTGTTTGGGTTGCGGATTCACCTATGGAAAGGAGAAGATAAAGCAAATCAAAATAAAGAACTATTTCCGTTGTGTTTTCCTGCTTGTTAAAATAACATTAAAAGTTAAAAAAAACTTCCAAATATTATTCTGATTTACGGAAAAAGAGAGGAAGGTGACTCACAGAATTCAGAACTTTAATAGGTCCCACTATCCTTTCTTTTGCTCACTATTATCCTTGGTAACAAAAACAAAGGAAAATGGCTTCTTCTGTGTCTTCCTTTCTATTCCTCACTAAATCCACAAACCAAACAGAGCCTTAGACTTGATAAGTGTTTCTTGCTGCATATTTGCTTTCTCCAAACCTTAGTTCACTTATTTCTCAATGGGGAACGGTAGCTCTTTTTATTGCAATGTACTGTCTTCCCCCTCCTAACTAGGTTGATGTATAGCTAAAAAGTAGTACAAATCAGGAAATTTATCAATTCAATTTTTGTAACTGATGTTTCTATCTCTCTTTTAGAAGCAATCCCTGCAAGGTTATGTTGATTTAGCATCCCCATACTGCCTAGTTTCGAGTCCTCTGTTTGTCCTTTATCTTGGAGTACTCTTGAAGAAGATAGCATCAAAGTGAATTGTGATCCTGCATTCTCTAACAAAGCTGGTAGTGATGGAGTTGATCTTTTGATGCCATATAGCTAGTTATCATAATGGTATCAATGTCTCAGGAAATCAAGGTGTATTGTATCTCATCTCAGTTATCTTTTATGAGTACTGCTACACTCACACAAAAATCCACACAAAACAATCCTGGCCCTTGATTTCGGTGGATCCCGTGTGGGACCCATGTGTTCCCCACATGGGGACATTGGAATCAAGAGTCATGATTGTTTTGTGTAGAATTTTGTGTGGGTCTAGCATTGTTGATATTTTATTGTAGAAACAGGGGCTTTGCTTAGCAAAGTTATTTTCATGGCTGTGATTTTTTATTTTTTATTTTTAGTTTTTTTTAATTTTTATTTTTTGCATTTGTAATAAAGAGAAAGTGAGCTTTGGTTGAGTTTGACTCTCTGAAATGTTCATGCTAGCTGTGGAAGATGTAATTAACTGCTTTTTGATGCTGAAAAGAAAGAAGAAAAATTGAAATGACCTTCTTACCTCCTTTTCAAGAATATATAATAATGTTTCAGATGCAGATTAAACTTATATTGTATCTATGTCCTTTTATTTGTTTATCTCGACATCAATTGCTTGAGACTTTTTCTGTTTAAAATTATTTCACAACCAAAAACCCAAGAAAGAAAAGAGAAAAAATTATTGCTTAGATGCAAAATTTGAAGTTTTAACGGAAATTAATTTTAGCAAGGTTCATCCTTTATAAATGCAAAGGGATTTGTTTGGTACTGTTGTTATTGATTTTAACTATTTCAGGAAAGAAACAAAGATGATTCGACCCCATTTGGGTTAGCTGAAACTTAAAAAATTAAGTGATGAGTTGTGAATTGCGAGAAAAAAAAAGTTATTGTTTTATAAAATGGAGTTAGATTCAGAAAGATTAATACACAAAAATTTAATACGTGTCTATACAAATATATCTGAGAACCCACATACATATATGCTTGTGTAGGGATTAAAAGATCATCTTCTGGGTGTAGCAAGATTGTGGGTGTAGAGAGATGAAGGCCAGGGTTATATTTGGACAAATAGTGGGTGTAGAGAGTGAGTGCAGAGAGTAAAGTAGAATTTACGCTTAAGAAAAAAGAGTATGGCCTGATTAATTGAAAGACTATTTTGTCCACAGATGTCCATCGTTTGAAGGGTATTTCAGTAAAATCAGTTATAAAAGGCAAACAATGTACGCTTTCTAGCGTTTTGTATTTATGTTGCCCATTATTTCATTTCAGAGATTACATAGTGGGTCCTGAATTCACCGTCGAGTCGTTGATTCTTCCGACTTCTGAATAAACGCAATTAATAGATGGGGTGTGCAATGTGCATGATGTGGTTATTGGGTTTAGAAGTACCATGTGGAATAAGTCATGTGATTGATTATACTTTCTGACCATCACATCTGTGTGACTTCATTATGATTGGAGTTTTCTGTGAGTCATACGTGAATCTTAAAAAGAGATCATAGTGGTCTTCACGCAATAGAATGGTCATATGGAATCATTTCTCTGTGGAAGGGATTATTCGTTGTACTTTCTTGTACACCTCACAATATAATAAATATGTGACTTGCACATGTATGTTTCTAGTGTTGCGATAAATAAAAATATCAACTAAGGGAGAGGGAGGTCAAATTTAAAGTATGCAAGAAAGATTAATGATAAAAATGAAGTCAGGTTAATATGATTTCTGCAGAATTTGTGCAGTAGGTTGCTGCTTCGTTGGGGCTTGCTGCTCAATTTGTGAAGTGACGTTTGGGCCTTAAAACTAATCGCCTTGTAAGATTAGGGTGGTTAATTTAACTTGGTTTCTGGTTTTGCTGCTGGGCTGTTTGTTACATTTGTCTGGGCTGTTTTTGAAGAGTTTTCTGCAGAATTTTGTGCTTTTGGTTGCTGCTACATTTCTGCTGCAGAATTTGTGATATATGATGTTATTGAAGAGTTCTCTGCAGCATGTGTGCATTTGGCTTCTGCGTTCTATGTGTGATGTTGCAAATTCTGATTTTGCTTTTGGTGTTGGGCTTTCATGTAAGGGTTCTGCTATAATGGTATGGATGTGCTAAAGGTTGTTCTGGAGGGTCTTGTGGTTTGATTTGTACTTCTTGGGACAGGTTGGTTTTTTATTTTTGGGATTTGGGGTGGGTGTCCTTTTTGCTTCTCATGTCTCAAAGTAAGGTTTGTGGTTTGCCAGGTTTGTCTGGCTTGTTGAGGTAGTTTTGTTTGCCTTGGATTCATCTATAAAATGGCTTTTTTGTTCAGCAAAATATATATATATATATATATATTTATAACAGTGCTGTGGGTTGGTTGGTTAACTTTATGTGTCACATCAGGGCACAAATTCCCACCATAGAATAATGAATAGAATAAAGTACAAACTATACAGCAGAGAAGTGAAAGCAAAAGGCAAAGCATTCAGCCTCTAATTAACCATGTCAAGTGCACTTTAATGGGTAAAGAATATATTCTAATCCACCTCAAAATGAAATCCAGAATATATACTAATCCACCCCCAAAAGAATTCAAGTAAACCTCCATTTTAAGGCAGCCAAAGTGCTCACGCAAGACAAATAGAGCTTGTTGAAGTTTATAGGTAAGAGACAAAGATGAACGATGAAGTCATATAATCTAGTGAAAGCTAACACAAATGGGAATTTCAAAAATCAATTTTAAAAACATGGACTATTAGTTGTAGAGTTCTTTTAATCATATTGTGTGAATATAGGAAACAAAAACAAGTGCATCATGGAGGCCATTAGAGCTAGTATATAATACTATATATGAAGCTGAATCAGAGTTATTGAAGAGTATTCCTTGTATAGATACTGCTAAAAATTAAAGGCCTTACTCAGATATTCAGATTTCAACCGTATTACTTATTCGTTTAAAAAAAAAAAACCGACCCTTCTCGAAATACCAAACCATGAATTTACAATTGGACTAAAAAAGCTCTGACAATTAGTAATATGTATTACTAAACCATTCAAACTTATTGAGTAATTAGCTAGCTCTCTTATTTTATGATGGTAGGGACATGCAATAGCTTCCATTACTGACCAGAAAGACAGAGTGGGTATATGAGTGTCTTTCGATTTCAAATGATTAGGACTCAGTAAGCCACTATTTAGTAATGGCCTGATGGTTTAAGCATTTTATTTCAATTAGAATAATTTAAGATTGAGCAAAAAGAAAAGAATATAGTGTTGGCTTAGCTTTGTAAGTTTCGTACCCACCTTAGAATTATGAACGGAGTAAGGTATAAAGCCTAAATTGAAAGCAAAAGGCAAAGCATACCCTGATGAAGAATCATATCAAGTGCAATTTAGTGTTTAAAGTATATATTCTAACCCACCCACTAAGAATTCTAAGAAACCTCCCAATGGATAAAGTGTGTCTATATATATGCACACATACATGAAACTGATAAGTTTTACACCCAAATTCTAAAGAAAGAAGCCAATTGACCTCCTATTGTTCTTCCTGATATATCACTCATGGAGAAGGTGGGTGAGTCAGTTGTCTCTTTCGTCGTGGAAAGATCATTAGGTTTATTGCTTGAAGAAGTAAAATTCTTACATGGAGTGAGTGACCAGGTTGAGGAAATTCGAGCAGAGCTAAGGTGGATGAATAGCTTCTTGATAGACGCAGATCGGATACAAGATGAAAGCGCAATGCTCGACACCAAAGTTGAAGAGGTCAGAGACCTTTCTTTAAAAACAGAAGATGTCGTTGAAACTTTTGTCCTGAAAGTTGCATCTAGGAGGAGAGGAGGAATTTTTCTCAGCGTCCTTCAAAGATATACTTGCATCTTGACTGAATGTATAGAGCGTCATAAGGTTGGTTTGGAGCTTCAAGGTATTAAAAACAGGATCACTGAAATCACCAGGAGACTACAAACTTATGAACAAAGAGAAGGCTCAAGCACTGCATCCCAAAGGAAATTTCCAATAATGAGGAGGACCTATTCACATACTGATGAGGAGGAGTTTGTTGGGATGCAGAAAAATGTTGAGGAATTGGTGACACAGTTGGTGGACGAGAGAAAAAATTGTCGAGTTGTTTCCATTTCTGGGATGGGTGGTATTGGAAAGACCACCCTTGCCCGGAAGGTTTATAAGGATATTCGTGTTCAACGTTATTTTGATGGTTGTGCTTGGGCTTGTATATCTGAGCAATTTCAGCAACAGCAAACGAAAGATGTTCTGCACGGGATCCTAAGCAGACTTACCGGCGAAAAGAGTGAGGACGAGCTAGTCAAGCGTCTCTTTGAAGTCCAAAAAAATAAGAAATGCTTGGTAGTTCTTGATGATATTTGGTCAAGCGATGCATGGGACTGCCTGAAACATGCCTTTCCAATGAAAGAGACAGGTAGCAAAATCCTGCTCACAACGCGTAACAAAGAGGTGGCTGAGAGTGTGGATCCACGAGGTTTCCACCTTGAACAACGGTATTTGACAGATGATGAAAGTTGGGAGCTGCTTCAGAAAAAGGCATTTACAGAAGAACACAGATCAGGTAGTTTATCAGCCCCTCTCCAAGTTGTTCTAGTGTTAATAAAATGATTGTTTACTTCTAGTTTCGGATCACCCTTAATCTGGTATCTTAAGTTTTGTATCTTCTATGCTTAGGTTATTATCACATTTGATAATTAGTTAAAAGTATAAGTAGTGCAAGGTAGTTGAAGTTGGATATGATAGATGGTAGAGTTGAGATATTCTGGACACAACTTTTACACTATTGAGTTAGTATTAGTACTTCTATGTATTCGAAGTGGGATTTTTTTATTTTTATTTTTGAACATCAAGAACAACAGTAGTTACAGTATCTTGCAGTAGCACACCCTAGTACCACAATCAGATCATTGCAGAGGAGCCTACACCTTACTATAGCATCTTAACAAACACCCACCCCAAGGACACCTAAAGAAAGCCTGATAACACCACCCAACCTAACACAAGGCTCACTCATAATCACAGCTAAAAAGAAGATAATAATACAGACGTAGAAACGCAGCATAAAAACATAAAACGCAAAGTGATACATGAACCACTATAGCCAAGGTAAAAAGAAAAGGAGATCATCATACTCGGACGTAGCATCACTTGGGCATTGTAATTGATCAACTCCAAGACAACAGCCAATACGTTACTTTGACATTGCATTTGATCATCTAGCCCAATTAGAACATCTACTGCATCCCAATACCTGAGGAACCTGATATATGAGTAGGCCAGCAAAGGGCAATCATCTATATAACAGCCACAAAGAATAGCATCGAAGGAGTAGAAGCATCCACTTAATACCCACAACCTGAGATGTCAGCAAGAGAAACGTCTCCAACCAAGATAGATAGTATTCAAGAAGCACCAGCAGACTCCTTCAAGGAAAGATCAGAGAAGAAAACAGCATAATCCCATTGAAGCAATTGAAGGAATGGTAGAATTTTCATCAGCAACCGTTGATAAGCCAGAGCCACATATTATTGATTGCAGTAGAAGGCGAGAAGACCTAACATGGCGTGTGCGCGCACGCATACACATACACATACACACACACACACACACATACAGCCGATGCACCAAAACACTTGTACACATTGAAAGCAAACACACACCAAGCACAAAACTTAAAGAAAACACACGCCAAAGACACACACACCTAAAGAATCGGCCAAGTAGAAATACAACCAACAAACACATACACCCCCGCTCATAGATGAAGACCCGAACAACTTGAAAGGACAAACAAAGAGTGGAGGATCTATCGACCCCAGCCTCTGCAAGTGAATCCGCTAATTAGTTACCCCCCTTTGAGAGTGTGTGAAATATGAATTCTCCCAGTTAAGATTTGAGAGGAGAGAATGTCATGAATTTCGCTAAAAGCACAGCTAAGCTTCCATAGCTTTGAGGGACAATTGTTTTCCCAAGAAACCGCTACCTTTGAATCACTTTCAATAACAAAATTATAAGAGGTGCTCTGATGAAAAGAAGAAATGAGCAGAAGGGATTCTCGGATTGCTAGCAATTCAGTTGCCTTTGAATCCATCTTGGAAATAAAGCCAATGATATCAACATAAGTATCTCGCAACGCTCCACCAATTCCTGTTGGGCTTGGCTTACCGGATTGAACAGCCAACATTGAATCTGAGAGATCCAACAGGTGGAGCCGTGGAGATAGCCAATGGCAAAGTGGAATCGATTTTGGATGAGAAGAGGAAGCAACAACTTCAACAAAGTTGATTAACATGTCATTAATAGTGAGGTCCACTTCACCATTCTTTGCTTTTAGCAACCAAATTAGTCAAAATTTAGTGAGATCTAATGATTCCCCAGCATTGAATAAACCTTGTTTGAAGCAAACTTCATTTCGAGAGAGCCATAAGGACCAGATGATGGCAAAAAATAGGAGTTCCTAGGCTGTAGCAAATCGGATTTCTGGACATAGAAAAGGCCATAGTAGAAAAATGAGGGAAGAAATGAGGGAAGACCATTGATTATGTTCCCAATTAAATGGCGGTTTGATTTCCTGAAGCCGAGAGCTCAGTCTTATGTCATTGATAGTAGAAATGAGGGAAGACGATTGATTATGCTCCCAATTAAATGGGTTTCGGCGAAGATGAATGTTGAACTTCAACACATAGTTTATAGTGGTTAGAACTCAGATATTATGGACACAACTTTTAAAATATTGAGTTTCAAGGCACCTTTAACTTGTAGCTCCCCCAGTTGAATGCCAAATTCTTTGCCTTTTCCCATTGATTTTCAAATTCACCAGCTTGTGTGTGTGTGTGTGTGTGTATTTGTTTCTTTATCTAGTCAGTCATGAAAATTCATCTATTATGATATCTTTTGTACACTTCTGCAAATATGAAGAGTCACCTTTACAAGAGCGCTCATACGTTTACAAGAAATTTAACATTCATTTTAACTGTTGTTTTGTTTTGCAGATCCAGGAGAGGAGAAAAGCATGGAGCAAATAGGGAAAAAAATGGTTGGACATTGTGGAGGTTTACCATTGGCAGTTGTGGTGCTGGGAGGCCTTTTGGTAACAAAACACTCATTGAGGGAGTGGGAGATGGTGGAACGAAGCATTAATTCATATTTAAAGCGTGACAAAGGCATTGGACAACCACATGGAAATGTTCAACAGGTTTTAGCTATAAGTTATAGTGACTTACCATATCAGTTGAAGTCATGTTTTCTTTGTCTAGGTAATTTCCCAGAGGATTCTGATATTGAGGTGGATAAACTATATAAAGTATGGATGGCTGAAGGTATGATGGTATTATCAGATGACCGAGCAGACGAAGAAACATTGATGGATGTTGCAGAGCGATATTTAGGCGAGTTGGGAAAGAGGTATATGGTTGAGTTGAAAACAGACCATGAAGAACTAACTGGGAGATTTTTATTATGTCGGCTTCATGATATGATGCGAGAACTATGTCTGTTAAAGGGAAAAGAAGAAAATTTCTTGAAGTCTATTGATATTCGATCAGGTGCCTCATCCTCCACTTCATTATCTATTAGTAAAGTTCGGAGACTCTCAGTATACTTGGATGAAAACGTTGAGGGATTTGTTCCACCCGAACAGGGTACAAGTACTCACCATCTTCGCTCACTTATGTTCTTTACCCCTCAATATGGAGAGGCTAAATATATCCCGAAAGTAATCAAATCATACTTTAGAGACTTCAAGTTTCTCAGAGTTTTGATTCTCGAAAACTTTCGTGGTTCCTCTGATGAACTGAGCTTACCAAATGGAATCGGAAGCCTAATACACTTGAGGTACTTGAGCGTAAGAGATTCTAGATTCAACAAGTTACCATCATCTTTGGGTAACTTGGCGTATTTGCAGACCCTTGATTTAGGGGTGTGTGCATCGAAGGTTTCATGTTTCCCAAATGTCCTATGGAAGATGAGACGATTGATGCATTTGTATCTCCCCCGTGATTTTACGACTCTAATAAAGAAACTGAAATTGGATGGGTTGAGCAACCTAGAAACACTAGAAAACTTCAACCTGATTGTGTGTCGTGCTAAAGATCTTTTCAAATTAACCAATCTTCGGAAACTGAAATCGATAATCACCAGCGAATGCAAGCTCGAGGAATTGGAAATCATCATCAAGTACTTAAAAAACGACGACGTCACCTCATCAAATCGCCTTCTTTGCCATTCATGCGTTTGGCTATATTGCTACGAGGAACAGCTGGGTCAAGAAAAGTGGGTAGCTGCTTCAACACAACTGTTAGCGTGTCATCATCTGCATGAGCTGTCCTTATATGGTCGTTGTATAGACAAATTACCAAGCATTTTCTCGCCAAGCATCACCAAGTTGACCTTGATCGATACGATGCTCGATGAAGATCCCATGGAAACACTGGAGAAGCTGCCTCTGTTGTTAATCTTGTCGTTGAAATATCAGTCCTTTATGAGGAAAGAAATGGTGTGCTCTACAATGGGTTTCCCCCGGCTCAAGTCTCTAACGCTCTATAACTTGCCTAACTTAGAGAACTGGAGGGTGGATGAAGGAGCAATGCCCTGTCTTACTCATTTATCCATTGTGGGATGTTATAATCTGAAGATGGTTCCAGATGGATTGAGATTTGTCACCACCCTCAAGGAGTTGAAGCTTATAGGGATGGCTGAAGCTTTTATAGATATGGTTCGAGTACTTCAAGAGAAAGATGGGAAAGAAAGGAGAAGATTTTGACAAAGTCAGACATGTGCCTTACATCACATTCACGCGTTCATGATTTCATCTTTTTTTTTTTTTTTTTAGAGTTTTTTGGTTTTTACTTAAATCACCTTTCTTGGGTTTTGCAGAACTGAAATTTGAGTTTTTAAGTATTGTTTGTAGGACTGTTGTGTCATTTTACTATGAGTAAAGATTGGGAGACACATAACACATAACTTTTAGGACACAACTCAATTAATGTATTTATGGATACAACTCAATTAATGTGTTTATCTCTCTCCTGTGATGAGAGAAATAGATACATTAATTGGGTTGTGTCCCAAAAATTATGTTTTTTAGGTATGTACCAAGTATTACCCTTTTACAATCTATGAGTTTTAAGTATTGCTCTGTATCTTCACCATTTTTAAGTTTTTTACTTAATTCTTCCTTTTCGGTTCATTCTTATGTCTTAAATTTTTGTTTTTGTTTTGTTTTATTTTTATTTATTTATTTATTTTTTGTATAGGGAGGGGATGAGGTTCGAACTCTCAACCTATGCATTGGAGGGGACTTATATATGTTAAGCTATTTGTCACTTGAGCTATACCAACCTATGCCTTATTCTTGCTTTTACTAGTACCATATTCAACCCTGGATTATTTATCTCTCTCTCTCTCTCTCTCTCTCTCTCACACACACACACACACACACACAAACACGCACATACACACACACACAAACTCAATCAGCTCTAAAAAAACTTTTTAGAGCCAACTAATAACTACTGCCTACTATGTCAAAGCATTGATGACCTAAAGTTAAACTGTCAAATACTTGGTAAAAGATTCATGAAAAAACGTTGGAATTCATTTCGTAGTTTTGATCAAAATTCTCAGATTCATGAGAAATATATACCTGGATAAATACTGCAAATGGATTAATGACGAGAAAATATTTGTTGTGACGGTGATACAAGTCATTTATGTAACCATACGTATACACTTGAGTGTATTCCTAATGTATAAGGAAGTTTTCCCAAATTTTAGAAGACACAAATATCCAAAAATGAGATTTTATCAGCTTGTCACACCACGTCGGCACAATAACCTTTACAATGAATATTTTTCTTGACTAATGACCACATCACATTTGCACAGCAAGGAACAAATTTTACTCTCCCTCTGGAACTGTAAACAATGCCTATCAGCCTATGCTCTTTTTCTTCCTCTATGATTTGTTCTCCTTCGTCAGCTTCATCTCCGACTCGATCAAATCTACAAGGTAAATCGAATGAATTCTTTCATTTCTCACGAGCCTGACTAAAATTTGTAATTATTAAAAACAAATCTATAAGACTAGGAACTCAATTTTTGTCGAGTATATATGTACATATCTATTATCGCATATACATACATTACATCTTCCTTCTAAAATAGAAACACCAATATAGAGATCCAAGTTAAATCATATAATATCAAAACACCGCTCTCTATGACGATCACTTTTTTTGTTACTAAATTGCATGGAATCATTGGAATGTGACACCAAATTAGACATTCAAAGGCAAAACTAGCTCATACTAATTCTTGAGGAACCCTGTTAACCCAATCCTTACACGTAGAGGCTGACCACTTTGATTTTAATATGCCCATTCAAAGTCAAAATCAACTATTCCAAACCTTCAAACCTTACAGCTCGATTCAATAAGCAAAAGCTTTACTCTACTTGTAGAGTTGTTAATTTATTGTTAAAATGGTTGGCAACTCCTAAATATGCATTTTTTGAATAAAATTTTTCATGCAATTTTATTGCACTTTTCACAATTGTTTTTCACTCTTCCTTCCTATATACGGAAAAAGGGAACATTATATCTTCAAAATGAAATACTTTTTCCTTACGTACTCATGTTTCATTCATGCTGCTCACTTCCAATTTCTCTAATTATAGTCCACTGGTGCAACAACCAGTTATGCTAGTTATCCATAACCTATTATGCAACTTCTTGTTGATTTCTGGGATTACAGAACTACATGAACTGAAACCTGCATAAAGGGACATACAAGATTTTCTTTATAAATTTCAAATAAAACCCTTACAGATTATTGTTCAAGAAAAAGATATGGTCTAGTTTGTCGTCTTCTTTGCATTGCAAAGAGTTCATAATTTGTTGATTACTAAAGCAAAGTGCCTTCATGGTGTGAGTGGCCAAGTTGTGGAGATTCAAACAGAGCTAAAACTGATGCAATTCTTCTTAAGAGATGCAAATGGTAGACAAGTTGAAGATGATACAGTTGTTGGGTTTTGTGACAAAAACTCATAAGAATACGAAGACGAAGATGAAGACAATAAGCCAAGGAGGTGAAGACCGCTCGAGCGGGCAGGCGGGCGGGGTGATCTATTGGACATTCTAGAATGTCGCTTGAGGGAGGATCCGCCCAAGCGGGCCGCTCAAGCGGGAATGGGGAGCAACAGCAAATCTTCTTGTTTCCTATTAGATTTAGAAGAAAGAAAGATGGAAGAATAAATTGATAGATTTATTCATTCACAATGTGTATGTATATATACAAGCTAAGAAAACAAGAAAATGAAAGAACGGAAAAGGAAATAAAGAAAAGAAAGGAAATAGACAATTATAATCAATTACAATTAATATAATCCTAATTAGTCCGTGATTGAGTTTGACTATAATAAACATATTCCAACACTCCATTTCAAGCTGGAGATGGAGCAAACGATATCAATGAGACCCAACTTGTTTAGAGACGACTTCAGGAGAGAGGAACCGACAGACTTTGTAAACATATCGGTAGCTTGATTGGAAGAGGGCACAAACTCTGGGGCAATGATTCTAAACGAACTTTTTCTCTAATGAAATTAACATCCACTTCAATATGCTTAGCACGCTCATGGAGAACCGAGTCAGAGCAAGCATAAGGGCAGATTTGTTATCATAGAACAGCGTAGATGAGCCATTAACCGGATAACCCAACTCTTTTAGAATAGAACGCACCCATAGAAGCTCACATGTTCCCTGTGCCATGGCTCGATACTCTGCCTGAGTGAAAGAACGAGAAACAACAACTTATTTTTTTTCTTTTCAATGAGAGAAGATGATCCCCATAGAAAGTTCAGAATCTGGATGTGGACCGACAATCACTCTTAGACCCAGCATAATCAGCATCAGTGAAACAGGACACTCTAGACTGTGTTCCTGCTGAATAAAATAATCCAAGATCGAAACAAGTCTTGAGATACTGGAGTATATGATGACCAATATCAAGATGAGATGACCGTGGAGCATGTATAAATTGACTCACAACACTGACTACAAATGTAATGTCGGGCCGAGTGTTGGTCAAGTAGATAAGACGGCCAACAAGGAGCTGATATACTGAAGAATCAGGAAGAAGTTCCCCAGACTCATTAGACAGCTTATGACTGGGATCTATAGGAGTGGAGGCAAGACGACATCCCATCATACCCGTATCCTGCAGAAGACCCAGAGTGTACTTTCGTTGAGACAGTGATACACCTCGACGAGAGCAAGCAACTTCTATCCTAAGATAGTATCGAAGAGGACCTAAGTCCTTAACATCAAAAGACTGACTAAGAGCCTTCTTGACTTTGGTAATGCCCGGAGCATCATCCCCTATAATAATGATATCATCAACATATACCAGAATAATAACTGTTCGGCCATCAGGTTGATAATGGGTGAAACAAGTGTGATCAGAATGGCACCGAATGAAGCCTAAAGATAAATCACCTCACTAAATGTCATGCCCCGAATCCACACATGTGAACCCAAGACACGTGGCACGCCACCAAGGCCTTCAAACAACAATTTACAAATGAAAAGGAGGGAAAACAAGCACGTTTACTCCATTATGTTAGAAAAATTAAGCCCAAGGGCAAAATGGTAATTAATAAGGTATAACAAATTTTATACAAAAAGATAGGTTTTTGAGTCTCGGTTTCAACGCAAAAAACGGTGCGCGAATTCGAGTTTTCTAGAGAGAGTTATGTCCGTTTTCGTAAAAGTTGACAGTGCAGCAAAATGACCTGCGGATAGATCCGCCCCAAAACCGGATCAATCCAGTTTTAGCAGAACCTCGTTTTTGGCCCTCCAGAAGTGCCGGATCGATCCACTCAAGACCTGGATCGATCCGAATTCTGCAGCACACGTTTTGACAGCAAAACTCCTGTTCTGCAGCATCCTAACACCTCCAAATCCCATCCAAACTTCATGAAACTTTGCAAAACCATTTCAAAACCAATCTCAAATAATTCCAAACCATTTCCAAGATATCTTAACATGATTTTAACACATTAATCAAGATCCACCAATGCTACAATACTCAAACACTTCCAATTCTCATAAAAACAAACAAAATATATGAGTTTTGATCCAAACTCACAACTAACATATCCAAATCATAAAAGCAAGAGTTTGAAAGTTACCAACATGATTTAAAGCCATGAACAAGATGTGCAATGCAATCTCTCCCAAATCTCTCCCAAATATTCCCAATTCCCTCAAGATCAACCAAAACATGCTTCTTAAACCAAACTTCCATTCAAACATGCTCCAAACTATATTAGCAAAGTATGAAAGACACCAACAACATCTTAAGCTCCGGTTACAAGATTTACATGAGTCTTGGAGAAATTAAGGCAAAACTAACATAATCTACTAAGTTTTAGTACAACCCCAAGTTAGCTACTACAAACTACAAGTTTTACACCAAACCATAAGTTTTACTCAAAACAACTATATACATGAAGCTACTATAATTACAAGCTTCCTGGTTACCACAAATTCCACGTTCATCTCCCCGGATTCTCGCCGCCGTGCTCACCTACAATGGTTATTCAATAACTACTACAATATATAAGCTATATGCTTAGTGAGAAATATCAATCAAGTACACGGATGACATATCAATGTTTATATTCAACTCAACAAATATAATGATCTCTGGATAAGCAAGTATTTCATCCACCACTACCCGCAAGTCCGCGACTCCCCCGATAGTCCACGGCACAAGCCAATGACCCACGCCACACATGTGCGGTCTAATGCCGTTGTCGGCAACAAGTGGTCGTCACCACGGAACAATCTCATAGCGGATTCATACAAGCTTTCCTTTGACCCACATAGACAACTAAACATGCTCACTGATCGGGAGAGAACTAATCCTATTTATACGCCTTAACGAGCATTTGTTAGTACCTTTTTATCCTGTTTTTGTATATTTTTACTCTGTTTTCTAGTTTCTGACAGGTTTTGGAAGAAATCAACTAAACCAGGCTAAACAGGGTGAAAAAGCAGAAGAAAAGAAGCTGAAAAAACCAAGTCGCGCGCGCGACCCGCGCCCGCGAAATCCGAGAAATCGCTCGCGCGATCCGCTCCCGCGAAAGCCAAATGTCGCGCTCGCGCGACCCGCTCGCACGATATGCCCAAAAACCAAAGTTGCGTATTTCAGTATACTGAAGACTCCTGTGCAAACGAGACTGCTAAACGACGTCCAGACTGTAAATTACATGCGTTTCAGTCCGTTTCGAGTTGTAAAGGCTTCCAAAACATGTTGTAAATCTATATAAACTCTATTTTACTTCAATTAGAGGGTTGGCAATTATTATACACACATTCTACAACCATACTTCCAGCCATTGAAGGGAGGGAAGCAAGGAGAAGAAGAAGAAGACCAAGGGTTTCCATGGCCTCCTCCATCAACCTCTTGCTATCTACTACTTCTATGGACGGCTAGATCATTGATCTAGGGTTTCAATGAAGCCCTAGATGAGTAATAGGGTTTTATTTATGCTTTTATTTTAGTTTTATTATGTATGGATGACAGTCACGTGTTGAGAGGATTTTTATTAATAAATCGTACTTCTAGTGATTAAATCATTGCTTTCAGAATTTATTCTTGTCTTAGATCTATTTTGACTGTGATGTGCTCAACGATCTATTCTTGCTGTGCTTGTTTAGATTGTTTACATGTGATGGTGCTTTATTGATTCGTGCTATCAAGTATCCGAATAGTCCATGCCTAGGTTAGACGGATTAGATCACAACCCTAGTTTAGTGTGAGATAATTCGTGCTATCCGCAGATGGATTATGTTGGTGCTTGAACCATGATTATCTTCTTGTCGGAGGAATTGGGCTTGTAGCTACGATTCCCCATATTCATCCAACGTAATAAGCTAAAGTAATTCATAAATATTCCTATTATGAAGCTAGTGGTGGATTTGCAATCCTAGGTTTCCTTTAAATATTATTTAAAAAACACTTTTAATTGCTTTCCTAGTTTAGATTTATTTATTGTTAGTAGTTTAATTAAATTCAAAATCAAATCTGTTTTCCCTAATTAACTAGACTTAGGTTCTAAAATTAAATCGCTGTAGTAATCAATCTCTGTGGGTTCGACCTTTACTTCCACACTGCAAATCCTTTGAAAAGTAAAGAATACTTTTATATCTTGATTCTGACAAGATCAATTTTTGGCGCCGTTGCCGGGGATTGCATTACTACCTTTAGTTTTATAATCTTAGTTTAGTTAATTTGTAAATATTAGGTTAGTTTTTATTTTTCTTATTTTCCGTTTTTGTTTTTAGTTACTAACTTGTTTTTTTTATTATTTTGTAGTCAACGTTTCCGAGTGGAGCAGCTAATTACATCAAAGGAGCTTACGCAAAAATAAAATAAATAAAAAAATTAAATAAATTGCTTCCTTTGGAATTCGCCTTAAACCGCTGTAAGTCAGGGCGCTGTGACGCACTATTTGCATTAGTTTAGGGTTAATTGCACTGCATTAGCTAGGAAACCCGGGGCGCTGGGCTTGACGCGGTCATTGCATTACAGGATAATTTGCATGCATCATAGTAGTTGAGTGCTTGTTATCTTAGTTGCGTGATTGCTTGCTATTTGTTTTTTTTTTAGTTGAGTCAGTCGTTGTTTTTAGTTTCTTTTTCTTTATTTTAGTTTATGTTGGGTACACGTTCAAATAAACCAGATTTAAAATCTTTCGATCTTGAACTCGAACGTACCTTAAGAACCAGTAAGTCCACAACCCAAGCTTCTATAGCTAGGGTGCAAGACGACGAATCAACTCCGATTCCGTCGTCGTTGTTTGAGGCCGAAATTCAGAGTACCCGTGAACGGATAAGGAAAACTCGAACTTTTCAAATCAAACCGATTCAAATGGCTGATGGTGGAAATAACAATAACAACCAAAATAACGACGGTGCTAATATGAATAACCTTAATATACCGCCACCACCTCCACTTAGAAATTATTTTATTCCTACTACTTACACGCCACAAGCTGGTATTGAATTACCGGAGGCGACGGCATCTCACTTTGAGTTAAAGTCGTCTACGATCTCGCTACTACCTTCCTTCCATGGCCGTCTAAATGAAGACCCTTACCAACACTTAGGGGATTTTCAGGGTATATGCTCTACTTTGAAAATACAGAACCTAAATAATGATGAATTAAAATTGCGGCTCTTCCCATTTTCCTTAAGAGACAAAGCGAAGTATTGGCTTCAATCACTTGAGCCAAACACAATAAAAACATGGGAAGCCTTACACACCGCCTTTTTACAAAAGTTTTTTCCTATTATGCGTACAAATAAGATAAGAAAAGATATAACTAATTTTGTAATGCAAGATGGGGAATCACTTTATGACACGTGGGAAAAATTTAAAGAATTATTACGTTCGTGTCCACATCATCAGGTGCCCAAGTGGCAATTGGTTCAAGTCTTCTATGAGGGGCTTATTCCCTCTGTTAGGAATACCGTCGATGCCGTTTGTGCGGGAACTTTCCTACACAAAAGCGCCGACGAGGCCTGGAAAATTTTTGAAACTTTAAGCGAGAATTCGATGCATCAGGCTGTGTCGGTACGTTCTGAGGGGTACCTTCAACCTAAGCGAGAGGTGACAGTTGAGTCAAGTCAATCAATTCAAATACAAGAATTAAATAGAAAACTTGACCGACTTATGCAAATGAACAAAACGTCTAATCCACCCTCTTTAGAAGTATGTGCATTATGTTCTGAACCGTCCCATAATATCTTTGCATGTCCTTCTGCATCTCAATTCCCGGAATTTGTTGAGCAACACGTTAATTCTATGCAACAATTCCCGCGAAATAATTATAATTCTATGTCGAATAATTTTCCTAATACGTACCGACCCCAATATCAACAAGGTCAATACCAACAACCACCTCCTCCACCTCCACGTAATAGTGCATTCGAGGAGAAGGTGTTGGCCTCACTTGAAAATTTTGGGTCGGTAATTCAGTTAGTGCACTCTCACACTCAGTCTATCGCAAAGCTAGAGTCCCAAATGGGACAAGTAGTTAATACATTAAACCGTTTAACTGAGAGTAAGACGACGAGTCAACCTACTCAGCAACTTAAGGGGCAATACGCAGTGGGTAGTACGAGTGAGAGCGTGAACGCTGTTTCGACTAGGACGACTACTAGAGATGAGGAAGTTGCTGTAATTCCGGATGGGGGTGAGAAAGGTAAAAATTTAAATTTGAATAAAGAAAAGGGTGAGGATGTGAATCAAAGTAGAAAAGAAAATGAACCGGTCTCAACGAATTATATTCCGAGAATGCCATATCCACCAAACGTTGAGGGACCGTCACATTTACCTAAGAAAGGGTCTAAGGTTGAGGATATACTCGAGGTGTTCAAACAAGTTAAAATAAATATTCCTTTCCTCGATGCTATAAAACAAATTCCCGCTTATGCTAAATGTTTAAAAGATCTTTGTACTCAAAAGCGCAAAATACGGAGTCATACTCCTAAAAAGGTCTTCCTCACGGAAAAAGTAAGTTCTATATTCCAACACGCACCTCCGAAATATAAGGATCCCGGTACACCTACTATTTCATGTGTCATAGGTGACACTATCATTCATAGGGCTCTCCTTGACTTAGGTGCAAGTGTTAATCTCATACCTTATCATGTCTACAAACAACTAGGTTTAGGTGAACTGAAACCTACGGCCGCTACTATTCAACTAGCGGATCGTTCGATTAAAATACCTAGAGGAATCGTCGAGGATGTATTGGTTAAAGTTGATAAATGCTATTATCCTGTAGATTTCATGGTCCTTGACACCGAACCCGTGCTAGATGCTAGGAAACATACTCCTGTCATTCTGGGCCGTCCATTCTTAGCAACCGCTAACGCACGTGTTAACTGTCGGACGGGGGTAATGAAAGTGTCGTTTAGGAACATGAACGTAAAATTAAACATTTTTAATGCTATGGATCAACCTTCTAAAGACGACGATTACCTATGTGAGGCGGAATGTGAGGTTAAACGGAATATTGAACTTACTAACGTAATAAATATAAGTGCGGGGAATAGTATAGAGGATGATGAGTGGATGAATCCTAATACCTCGGCCCCTAACGATGAATTTACCCGAAAGGTGAAAAATCGACTTGACGATAAAGGTGAGCCGTCAAATGAATTAACACATAGCGACCTTGTTTCGACGTTTCACCGGAATCTC
Source organism: Hydrangea macrophylla (assembly GCA_033977485.1). Lineage (NCBI taxonomy): Eukaryota > Viridiplantae > Streptophyta > Magnoliopsida > Cornales > Hydrangeaceae > Hydrangea > Hydrangea macrophylla. The sequence continues at coordinate 161,541,119 of CM066991.1, forward strand.
CCGAATGCCCTAAAGGGTACTAAATCCGAGTTACGGCCTCCATGAGTCTTGTGCTAGAAAGGTCTAGCTAAAGACATAAAAATTAGCGCTTCTTGGGAGGCAACCCAAGCTTTATGTTGTCCGTTCCTTTTATTTTTGGTCGTTTTTGGGTCTGTTTGTGTCTGTTTTAGATATTTTGGACAGGTTTGGGGGTTGGAATTAAGTTATTTTAATAATATATACATAATTTTAATCAAAAAGTGGAAGAAACCATTCTCGCGCGCGCGGCCCGCTCGCGCGAGACGTCGCTCGCACGGCCCGCTGGCGCGAGTTTGCCCCTTAACGTTTTTCTTTGCTTTTCTTTTTATGATGCCTCAGTAGTTACTCGCGCCTGATCTCGCGGGCGCGAGGTACCTCGCTCGCGCGAGATAGCATTAAAAAAAAAAAAAAAAAAAAAAATTTAAAATTCGCGCGCGCGACGGCCGCTCGCGCGGACCGCTCGCGCGATTTCCCCAATTTCTGTTTTTTCTCTTTTATTTTCTGTATCTTTCCCCCATACTTGTTCTGATTATGTTTTTGTTTCTGTTTTGTTTATTTGTTTCAGTTTAGTTCAATTTGGTCGTTGTTTTCTTTATTACATTTATACTTTTTCGTTTTATTTCTTTTCCTTTTGCTAGTTTAGTTTAGTTTAACTTATTTTTTAGATTTTTAGTTTGTATTTTGATTTCATTTACTTTTCATATTCTTTTGTTAGTTTGTTTTTTTTATTAAGAAGTAACAGGTAACATTGAACTTTATAGCCATATTCCTTTGTGTTCACCTGTTCTATGCTTGTCCAGATCGAGGTATTATCGTTCCTTCTGTACTCTCCTTTCTTTCGATTTATTGTTTCATTAGGGACAATGAAAGGTTTAGGTTTGGGGGTATGCACACATTACTTTATGCAAAATTTTAAAATTTTTCAATAAGTGTGTTTAAATAAACGATGTTACCTACGGTTTTGCAATCGCTAGTCGATACTTCTTGTTATGTAATGTGATTTGTTATAGAATGGTAAACATGAGAATATGTGATTAAATGTTTGCTAAAGTTATGATGAAACGTTTTAGGTTATGTATCATTTGAATCGTAGTTTTATATCATAGATTTGCACATAAACCTATGCACTGCACGTAGTCGCTTGAATACATGTTGGTTGTGAACTATAATATGATTCGGATTTCTAGATAACATATGGTGGAGACTAGACCCGGTGAGCTTTTGAGCCTATCTTTTCTATTTAGAGGGTTATAAATACATTTTGTGTTTGTCGAATTTCATTGAAATAGCGCATCTACTTGTTGATTAGTCTCAGTATTCTTGTTTTGGTTGATAGTCAAGTTAAAATATTTGTTACCATGCTAAATAATCTTCCATTGTAAACACTGAAAAACCATATAACCATAGGACATGATTATAGGCCCTCTTTGTTTATGACCAATAAATGAAAAATTTCCTTAGTTCGCCCTTTGAGCCATTGAAATGCCATTTCTTTCTTAAATTACCATTATCCTTGTTTTTGCTCCAACTTGACCAACTTGGAGTTCACCACTGAAAGATTCGTCACCTTTTAGTGTTGTTAAGGCGATGTGTGATTGAGAAGAAGAAGAAAAAGAAGATAAGTTGATGTTTGGGGTTTGCCTTGTTAATTATTGAATATTCGTTTCAAAAGCAACGAAAAGGAAAAGAAAAGATTGAAAAAAAATAAAGAGGAAAAAGGGTTGAAAATAAAAAAAAAAATGAAAGAAAATGAATGAAAAGGAATGGAGAGAAAGAAAAGATGAAAAGTTGGTAGAAAAGATGAATGAAAGAGATCGAACATGCCTTACAATGCCATTCTAAATCTACCCATATATCCATTTTACCCTTTTTCATTACCTGAGCCACATTACAACCTTTAAAAAGTCCTATTTGATCCTAAAAAAACATGGTTTGGATATGAAAACGATGGGAGGGGGATTAAAACATGGTAATGATTAATTTTTCTTGATTGATTGGCATCTTATCCATGAGACTACTGTTTTTCGTGTCATGCGTCTTTTTCGAGTCATATGTGAGCATTTCTTGTTTTGAAAATATATTTCCTTTGCTCCCATATATTAGAAAAATTACACCTGTTTCTGAGTGTTTCATTTGAGAGTGTAATTGACATTGTGAGATTCGTAGTCAAGACATAGTTAGATGGTCATCCGAGTTATATTCCAAGTTAATGACATGCGCGTGTTCATTTGACTACCATATCACACACGTGCAATTTTATGAGAAACTCTATTGATTCATACATTGCATGCACTTGATTGTTTCTCATGATATAGGTGAACGTTTGATTCTATTTCTTTTTGTTCGTTATTCTATTTCAAATCTTTGTTGTATAATAAGGAGTATTGATTGTTTTATTTCTCGTTTGAATAAAATTTTTTAAATTTATAAGTTAATAAAGATGGTTGTGGGTAACTTGTTGACGAGAACCCTCACGAGACTTCACTCGTCCGACTAGGGACACCTAGGGGTTTAAAAGGCTTGTTGCATACGCTAAATGCAATCGTGATCCATACGAAAATGGAATAAATTTTTATTAGTAGTTTTTATTTTAGTTTTGCTCGAGGACTAGCAAAATGTAGGTTTGGGGGTGTGATCGGGAGAGAACTAATCCTATTTATACGCCTTAACGAGCATTTGTTAGTACCTTTTTATCCTGTTTTTGTATATTTTTACTCTGTTTTCTAGTTTCTGACAGGTTTTGGAAGAAATCAACTAAACCAGGCTAAACAGGGTGAAAAAGCAGAAGAAAAGAAGCTGAAAAAACCAAGTCGCGCGCGCGACCCGCGCCCGCGAAATCCGAGAAATAGCTCGCGCGATCCGCTCGCGCGAGAACCCCAGAATCGCTCGCGCGATCCGCGCGCGCTAAAGCCAAATGTCGCGCTCGCGCGACCCGCTCGCGCGATATGCCCAAAAACCAAAGTTGCGTATTTCAGTATACTGAAGACTCCTGTGCAAACGAGACTGCTAAACGACGTCCAGACTGTAAATTACATGCGTTTCAGTCCGTTTCGAGTTGTAAAGGCTTCCAAAACATGTTGTAAATCTATATAAACTCTATTTTACTTCAATTAGAGGGTTGGCAATTATTATACACACATTCTACAACCATACTTCCAGCCATTGAAGGGAGGGAAGCAAGGAGAAGAAGAAGAAGACCAAGGGTTTCCATGGCCTCCTCCATCAACCTCTTGCTATCTACTACTTCTATGGACGACTAGATCATTGATCTAGGGTTTCAATGAAGCCCTAGATGAGTAATAGGGTTTTATTTATGCTTTTATTTTAGTTTTATTATGTATGGATGACAGTCACGTGTTGAGAGGATTTTTATTAATAAATCGTACTTCTAGTGATTAAATCATTGCTTTCAGAATTTATTCTTGTCTTAGATCTATTTTGACTGTGATGTGCTCAACGATCTATTCTTGCTGTGCTTGTTTAGATTGTTTACATGTGATGGTGCTTTATTGATTCGTGCTATCAAGTATCCGAATAGTCCATGCCTAGGTTAGACGGATTAGATCACAACCCTAGTTTAGTGTGAGATAATTCGTGCTATCCGCAGATGGATTATGTTGGTGCTTGAACCATGATTATCTTCTTGTCGGAGGAATTGGGCTTGTAGCTACGATTCCCCATATTCATCCAACGTAATAAGCTAAAGTAATTCATAAATATTCCTATTATGAAGCTAGTGGTGGATTTGCAATCCTAGGTTTCCTTTAAATATTATTTAAAAAACACTTTTAATTGCTTTCCTAGTTTAGATTTATTTATTGTTAGTAGTTTAATTAAATTCAAAATCAAATCTGTTTTCCCTAATTAACTAGACTTAGGTTCTAAAATTAAATCGCTGTAGTAATCAATCTCTGTGGGTTCGACCTTTACTTCTACACTGCAAATCCTTTGAAAAGTAAAGAATACTTTTATATCTTGATTCTGACAAGATCACTCACATAAACATATCACCATGCTTTTCACAAAATCATAGCTAAATATGAGTGATTAAGCTAAATGGACATTAAATCAACATCATATGAACGTAACCATGAATCTCATCCATAGGCAAGATTGAAACCACTCACCTCTTGGCAATTCGTTCCTAGTTGTGAAATTAAAGCTCAAATCTACTCCAATTTCAAATCCTACGTGAATTCGACAAACTACGGATTACCGCTCTGAATTGGGTTGCGAGAAATACGACAATCATACTCAATAAAATCAGTACCAAAATGTAGAACTCACCTCTACAAGTCCAAATCTGGTCTCGGAATTAAAATTGGATGTCGAACAGCGCGTCGATTGACGTCGTAGAGCTCCTTCGAATTCTGTCGTCAATTCTCGTTCTAACATTTCCTCTGTAAAACTTGGTGTATTGGTTTAGGAAGAAGTAGACTCATTGTGAGTCATAGGACACATGTCCTCACACATGTAATTCATAAGGTTTTAGTTTCATAGTTTACCTCCCCACATTTTATAAGTTTTGCGATTACACCCCTACTAGCTTTAGAATTATCCCAAACTTAAATAAGTCTTTGTCTATGTCTTGGGGGGGGGGGGGGGGGGGGCCATAAGTGGTCCCACATAATTATATGAAGTTGCTAATTAGCCTACTAATTATATAACGTGTTCATTTCGTCCTCACCAAGGTACTCCAAATAACCACATAAATGGTCTCTAACAATAAATAATAAATTCTAAACAACATATAAATATTTCACATATGCCTTAATAAACATTTAAGCACATACGGGTGATTCCACAACTTTGTCCCATCACAATGGAACTTTCTCAACTCATGTCCCAATTTGGGACTACCACATTGGCCAGCACTGGGTTCCCAAATTGGACACCCACAATCAACTAGTGAGTTAAAACTCACTTAAACATGTGTTAATAAACACCAATAATATATGTTAATGCATGCTAAATCACGTTTAATGGTTAATCGCGGGAGCGGGTGTTACACTAAAGCAGTTGAACCAAGCTCGGGGAGACTGCTTAACTCCGTATAAAGATTTTTGAAGACGACATACCTTCTCTAAATACTCCCCCTTAGCCCGAAAACCCGGTGGAGGATCCAAATAAATGATCTCATCTAAATCCCCATTTAAGAAGGCATTTTTAACATCAATTTGATGCAGGGGCCAGTTGTGAGATGCATCCAAAGAGATTATAAGCTGAATAGATGTCAATTTGGCTACAGGAGCAAAGGTAGCACTAAAATCCTTGCCCGAGATTTGAGTAAAGCCCTTGGCCACTAAATGTGCCTTCTATCGCTCAATAGTAGCCTGATACTTAATAGTGAAGACCAACTTATACCCAACAGTTTTCTCACCCAGGGGAGGAGGCACAAGTTCCCAAGTCTGATTACGTTAAAGAGCATCCATTTCCAAGGCCATGTCAGCCACCCACTATGGATCCTGGACGGCTTCAGAGACAGATCGAGGGATAGATGTGGAGTCAACCTGACTAAGAAAAAAGTAATAGGAATATGAGAGTCCCTGGTAAGACACATATTGATCAATGGGGTGATTAGTACTAATAGAAAAACCATAACGATTAGGAGGGCGACGAAGTCTAGAGGGATATCTAGATGAAACAGAAGGTAAAGGAGTAGAAACATTACTAGATTCCGATGAAGATATTGGAAGTGGAGTATGAGCAAGAGGTCGACAAGAGTACACCTGAGTAAGAGTAGTAGTGATGACCGGAGTAAGGTTGGAAGAAGTTTCCAGAAGTTGTTCAAACAGAGGAACATGACGCGGAAGAGAGTTTAAATCCTCAGAGACTTCGGTAGAAGGAGGATCAAAAACAGATTGAGGACTTGCAAAAAATGGAGTGTCTTCCAGAAAAGTGACATCCAGAGAATGTTACATATGACAAGTGGTAGGATCATAACACTTGTAACCTTTTGACATAGGTGAATAACCTAAGAAGATGCAGCAGACATCTTTGTTATTTAATTTTGTGCGAGTTGGACTGCGATCTTGGACAAAGTATGTACAACCAAAGACTCGAGGTCGGATAAGAAAAAGGGTTTTATCGGGATAAAGAAGTTGCAAAGGTGTCTTTCCTTGTAAAACACGACTTGGAGTCCGGTTAAGTAGAAAGGTGGCTATAAGAATGGCCAGATGCTAGAAATATTTGGGTACATTCATTCCACACAGAAGACACCTAACAATAGATATGATGGTGCGATTCTTTCGTTCTGCCATACCATTCTGTTCTGGAGTGTAGGGACAAGTGAATTGCTTGAGAATACCTTGTTTATTAAGTTCAGCCCGAAACTCATTAGTAATGTATTCACGACCATTACCAGAACGTAGATTATGAACAACAGTGCTAAATTGGGTCTTAACCATTTGTAAGAAGTTAGAAAACAAGGAGAAAACTTCTGATTTCTTTTTAAGCAGATAAACCTATGTATACCTAGTGTAATCATCAATGAATGTGACATAATAACGATAACCAGAAATAGCAATAATTGGGGAAGGACCACATGTCACACCCGTTCCAAAATTTCATACTTTTATCGTACATATTTGGAAAGTTGTGAGTATATCAATGTTATTTGATAATTGGATTGAGATGAGGTTGACTGTGGGTCAACGGTAAAGTGTCAGTGAGGACACGGGAACATGGCAGTTCATATTGCATGAACATGTGTAAATGGTATTTATATGATTTAAATGTTATTTGATATATCTGGTATTCCGTGAATAGTGAATTTACCTGAGTAGAGTAAATTCTGGTAATTTTGATATTGTTATATATCGTTTTGAGAACTGTGGTGAGAACGTGAGTGACACGTTAAATAAAAAGGTAGGTTGTGTAGAGATTCCACAGAATATAATTTTCGGACGCTATTTTTGGACCCAAACGAAACCTAGTCGGAAACTTTTGAAATTTATAATTTTCACTCGTAAAGGCATAAAATGAACGTGTACGAAGTTTCGAGAGCTAGTTAGAAGTTTGAGGAACTCGTGGGGAGGTAAACGTAATTTCTGCAAAGTTTGCCTATATATAGTGGTGGATGAGACTCATTCTCATCCAAACATTTCAAAATATCTAGAGAGAGGAGAGAGAAGGGAGATTGGCTCCTCTGGGCTTTGCGACGCCGATCGACGACCTTCCGTTCGCCAGATTTTATCCAGATTTCATATTTGAACTCGTGGAGGTAAGATCTACGTTTTGATACTAATTAGGCCATGTTTGGCAACCTTTTCTGAAAAATCTAATTTCTAGAATTTGGGGAAAATCCAGTAAAACTTGTAGGAATCGTCTGAAATTCGAAATTCGACGATTAATCGGGGCCCTAGACGATCCTTCAAAGTTTCGGAGAGATCGCACGAGGTATGAATTCTAGAGGTATGAATTCTAGATCTATGAAATATATGGATTTTCATGTTTTGAACATCAACTTTGATATCCTTGGATCCGGGCGAAATTCATGTATTAATTAGGCCCGTTAATTATGCACGCGAAATTGTATGAAAAGCACGTATAACTGTTTATGTGAGCATGTTATGTGTCTACTTGGGTCAAAGGGGAGTTTGGTGCAAATTCATGCCGGAGTAAGCTTCTCGTTGTTTGAGAATTTTAGTAGCGACGACTACCGTGCATGGTTGTAGGCTTGGACTTGCCATGGCACTTGTGGGATGTAATGGTTGTAGGCTTGGACTTGCCATTGACATCGCGGTTTAAGGCTTGGACTTGCCGCTACCAGATGAATGCGTACCACTCACCCTAGCGACTACTTTCTATGTGTTTTAGATGCTTAAACCATGAACTGTCATATAAGCATACATTTAGAATTGTACGCTCAGCATATAGCTGAGCAGTGGAGATGTACTCCATTGCAGGTAAGAAGAAAGACAAGAAGAAGCACGATGAGTGAGGCCGATGAACGCCGGGGAAATCACTTGTTTATGTTTTTGTTTTAAATCCTAAACTTGTGTAAGGATTTGGGAATTGTAATACGTTGTAATAGATCCTTGAATTAGTTCTGTAGTATGGAAATCTTGTAATTGAACGTCGGTAGTTATATTTTAAATGTTGCTATTTGTGTTGGTTGGGATTATTGTTGGAATTAAGAAGCATGAGTTGTTAGTATTTTCAACACAGGGCTGCCAGCAGGGGAGCAGTCGACTGGACCCTGGGTCAGTCGACTGGATCCGTGTGTTTGAGACACTGAAAGTGAATAGTAAGGGAAGCAGTCGACTGGACCATTTGTCAGTCGACTGAACGTTGTAGATTTTTGGCTACTACTTCTATTAATGTCAAAACCAGTCGACTGGACCCCCTGATCAATCGACTGGACCCCTTTTGAAAACTGATGAATTTTGGTTCTGCATAACACAGTCGACTGGGTTTCCTGATCAGTCGACAGGACCTCTGTTGAGGATTTAGGGTTTTAGTTTCTGCCAGGCACAGTCGACTGGACCTCATTACAGTCGTCTGGGCAGTCGACTGGACCTCTGTATTTTCAAATGGATTCTTGTGAACACTTTCAATTGAACAAAAATTTTTATAACTCTGATTCCAATGGATTTTTCAACTCAGAGGGTAACGTTTCCTAAGTTTTAATTTACTCCGGGTTGTTTTAAAGAATTTTCCGCTGCGTATAGTTATATGATGTTTGGATGAGCCTTGGTGGCGTGCCACGTGTCCTATTTCCACGCGTAGTGGGATGGGTCGTGACATTTATTGGTATCAAAGCAATAGGTAACAAAACTTTGGGAACGTTCGACGACGAGTGGAGTGTTGAGTGAATTGTCACATGTTCTAGAATACATTCACATATTGTAGAGATGTTTGATGCATATGGTATGTTGTTATACATACATGATTATGTTATTGTCATACATGCATAGTATTTATGCATTTGTGAATCGGTGGAATCATACGGATGTAGAGCTGTATGATGAGATGACGATATCATGAGTATCATAGGCCGCGTGTTGTGGCAAGAGGGAGAGATGATATCTTGGTGGTGAGGAACCGTTGGATTTCTAATGAAAACTGAAATGATTATGATCGAATCGTTTGATGTTCTCAATGATAGTGACGAGTGTCCATTGGGGGGATTTAACCGAGAACGAAGTCGAGTAGCGAACGCCAGAAGAGATTTCCGTATAGTTCACCTAGAGAATGAAAGTGATGGTTCGTAGCCAAGTTGTGGGATTGAGATTAATTGATAAAAGTTCTGGTTCAGGTATGGGTTAGACGTCATGACGTGAGGGAATAGAAATGAACAGTTGTGGTTTATGATAGACAGATAGTCCGGCAGCATGTATTGTTCGTGCATGGGACAGGTGAGGACTCTCTCACCTTATCTTATGGTGTATCTTACGATTTATACGGTGCATGTTGTATCTTACGGTATGTATTGGATGGTTGAGGAATCTCTCAACTACGGTATGTATTGGACGGTTGAGGAATCTCTCAACCTATCTTGTGGAATGTATTGGGGATTGGGCGATATCTCTACGGGTTATCAGTATTGTGGTTGTTGAGGAATCTCTCAACTGGACCTGGTTTCAAATAGTCGTGGTACTATAACAGATGCAGATGCAGTGTAGGGATTTGTAACAAATGCTATTGAGTTAATAGTATAAAGGAAATTGTTAGGATTTGAAGGTCAACCTAAGATGAGAATTATGAAAGGAAATAATAGAGTATGAGTGAACAGTTTGAGCCTATAGATAGTTGAAAGTTAACTAATGACATGATGAGACTTCTAGAGTGGTTTCCTAGACTCGATGGTTATGCCGTAGAAATGCAACGATGAGGATAATGACTGATGTTGAAGGACGACATAAGTCGGACGAGAAATTGTAGAGGTCTTGGTGAGAAACAAATGAATGGACATGCATAGTAATGAAATTTCGTTGGTGTTTCGAGACGGTTCCCCAAAGGAAATGTAATAAAGGAAGAAATAATAGGTGAAGGAAATTGATCAAAAGGGACAGAAGTTTAGAGGAATCAAATTGATAATTCGATAACATCAAGATAAGAGGATCTTGGTAGAGAAATTCTATGGAGAGGTTGATAGAGAATAAATGGACAAAAATGCAGAGTAATAAGATTCCCTGATGTTTTGCCGGGGGTTGTTGGAAGAGATAGAATAAAGGGAGTAAGATTAGGAGACTGGGAATGAAAGATAAGTGTGAATTATGGAACGTGATAAGAAACTCAGAGAAATCGAGTGGAATTTGGATATCATGGGGATGAGAGTACTTTGATAAGAAGCTTGTTGTGAAGGTGGTTACCACAAAGGGGTGAAGTACAGGCGATGTTAAACCTGGAATTTTAACGTATTTTCAAAATAAAATGAAAAAAATTCCTTTGAATGCTTTTAAAATATCGTTGAATATTTAACACAAGATACTATCAGCAGGACGCTAGAGTACAACGGGTATTACGATAATGAACAAGAGCGGTTGTGGGAACGATAGATGGGTAGAGAGAGACTTCGGGTAAGTCAATGTAGAGAATTGAAAATATAAATCGAGGAAGTGAAGCTTTAATGAGTAAATGAACGGGAACAGTTGAGTGGAATGAAGACTTGGTAGTACGTTGAGTACGTTAACAGATATGATAGCGGGAATGTGAGGCTGATAGAGTACAGTGGTGGATGCAATGGGAAGCTATCACAGTTGTCTTGAATTCCAACCTGGTTAGAGGATTTTGAGAATGTCAGATTCCGTACCTGAGAAAATTTTAAAATGTTTAAAATATTTCAAAACATAACTTTTGTTTAAACGAGGGATGTGGTATTAAATACTGGCAATAGTGTATCGAGTAGGTTTTGAAAGCTAAGTATTGTAGGAGACAGTATGCTTAGTGCTGGGGAACAACAACGGTGGTTGAATGACTGAGTTCCACGTGAACAGGTAGTGAACTTCGAAATCCCAGAGTAAGGAGATGGTGGGGTTTCGTGCATCGGAATTTGATAAGTCTGAAGGTGTGACATTGAGAGGGTTGTTGTGAATATCGTGCCAAAAGGGAACTTGATCTGGGTTTAGGTATTGGAATAATTCGAGATTGTGAATGATTGAAAGTTTGATCAATCAAGAACTTGATGAGATTCATGACGTATGAAGCACCTGAAGGATGATAGTTATGATCAATCGGTTGACTTTAATAATCGAAGTGAGAATAGGGTGATTTTGTGTGTTGTCGCGACAAGTATGAGAAGTGGGAGTTGATTAGGAATACACTGAACACAGTGAGACGTACCTTATAGAAATATTTGATTACTGGACTACCTCTAGATGGGTTACGAGAATAATATGAACGTTGAGCAACAGAATTATTCGGGAACAATGGAGTGGATATCCGGATAGAACAAACAAAGGATTAGAGAGTTCGAAATGAAATTAAGTCAAAATCGACTACAGTTATGAAACATTAAAGGTCGGGATAAAGTATGGAGTCGTGAGATGTTATACGAGGAGCATATACTTGGGGTGAAGGTTATTAAGAGCTCGGTATGAGTTGAGGTATACGGAGGTGTGAATGGTCTGGACTTGTGTAAAAGTTAAAGTGAAACAACCGAGGAGTAAGAAAATTTTACTACTACGGCAATGGTAAGGGACCTACGTGGACCGATGAATGTAAAGAATAGTAAACGGGTAAGGTATGAGATGGGAATGGACTACAGTGGAGTTGTGATCTCCGCTAGAGAAGGAATTGGCTTAGGGTATATGTATACTATGAGAGTCGGATGGACTGTGAACAATCAAACGATAGAGACAGTGATGAAGTATGTGTTGAACGTAGGGATACATTGTAATGAACTCTGTGATACATGGATGATTGACTAAGTTGATTTTGGGCGACAATGTTATTTGTTACTAAGAATAGTGGGGCAATTATGTTGCGAGAAAGGATGAAAGTATTATGTGAGATTTTAAATCAGCTTGTTTTAAATCATAAAAGCTAAATGTATTTGACTTTGTTGAAAAGTTTTAAACCAAAAAGTATGAGGTATGAATTCTTTATTTCAATCAGTGGTAGTTCGAGTGCAAACTTGGGAAAGAGGAACGATAATTGTATTTGGCTTCACCGTGGGTGATTTGAGACATGTGCAGACTTGAACGAGTGGAATAGTGTGAAATTTTCAATAGAGAACTCGATTGATACGTCATGAGGTACGGGTGATGGGAGTATAGTACGAGGTTGGTAAAACCTGAATGGAATGATAAGAATTAGTGGAGACAGAGGGAGAGTACGGGTGTGATACACTACCGACTACGTGATAGTCATTCCAACTGAAGTTGTCGTGATATGGATGTATTAGGAAAGAAGAATTTGAAATTGATAAGAACTCGGGAGTCGTTTGAAATGCGTTACAGTGCTACAAGTGGTTTGCTGATCAACAGAGTAAGAGCTGAATCTATAGTATATGAAACAATTGATTGAAGCATTGACTTATCGACGGGTATATATGTATGATGCTACTCCGCTTTGGTTCACTTCGAGATGAAGAACCGTGTATGATTGTTCACCAGCTAAGACATGTTGTCAACGATTTTTAGTCGAAAAGCAAGATAGGTGAATGAGAGATGAATTATTTCCTTGGGTTGAGTATTGTGATGAAACTTTTGAACTCCGGAAATGAAATGTGACACGTACAATGAAATGATATGTGAGTTGACGTTGGGATGCCGTGAGGTGAGTTAATGTCAGGTTTGACTATTGGGTAAGTGTTACTCAGGTATTGATATTCTTATCTATCGAGATGCTTTGGAGTATTGTTAGGATTCTGTATGAATATTCTATCGGTTTGAGACAAGGGCTCCAAGGATTTATTTTCCTAAAGAGCCTGAGGATTTATTTTCCTCGTGAGATTATGACATCTCAGTAAAGTGGGTTGTGTATGAAACAGATACTGAGGGTACTTATGAGAAGTCGTAATAAATTGCTGAGATGGTTTAAGTTTGGGGACAAACTTCCTTTTTGGAGGGGAGAGTTGTCACACCTGTTCCAAAATTTCATACTTTTATCGTACATATTTGGAAAGTTGTGAGTATATCAATGTTATTTGATAATTGGATTGAGATGAGGTTGACTGTGGGTCAACAGTAAAGTGTCAGTGAGGACACGGGAACATGGCAGTTCATATTGCATGAACATGAGTAAATGGCATTGTGGATATCGCAATCTTCTTACCCACAGCTTTTCTTTTAAAATTCTTTTAAATTTTAAGTTTGAAACAAATGAGTCGTCACTTAATTTTTAAAGGAAAAATTAAGAAACCGTTTCAAAAAGAAACTGATCTTTTGCGAAACCAAAGATTAACTAGGTCCGGGGATTATGGAATGAGAAGGGAAGGAGCCCATCGGATTAAAACACCCCTTCTCATCCTATCTCGCGATAGGCCTCTACTTAACATCCTTTTAATCGAATTATTAATTTAGGTGTGCCCTCAACTAATACATATATGTATATATATACATCACAAAAGCATGTCTAAAGGGTGTAAGATTGCAAATGGCAAAAATATCATTCATAAGCCACATATATCAAGTAGCAAGCAATATGATGTGCAATAGGGAACAAGAGAGCTTACCCGGGATCCAGCAGTGATATTAAACATGCAATGCATGCAAATAGATAAAACCTAAGAATAGAGTCTCTAATCCATATATACAAGTAAAGCAAGTCCTAATTCTAAGGGGTCGCGCATTAAGTCGAAAAATTGATAAAATCAAGAAATTAGCATAAACTAAAGAGGAATTCAAGAAATTGCACCTTAATAGCACTACAAAACAAAGGGTTAGTCCACATGATATGCAAAAATAGAAGGTTGGATCTTAAATAACAATCCTAGACTTCTAACTTAAATCTATAAAATGTAATTAAATCTAAAGCATGCAAGTCCTAATTACAAGCATCAAACCACATAGATGAATATGTACAAGAATAAATATTGAAATGCTCAATGACTTAGATCATTTAAACTTTGAATTCAAGCTTAACTAATCATTATTAAAATATGGTTTGAACCCTAGGTCATAGAAAAGTCATTTGACCCATTATTAACAAAGTTGGTCAAATGTGTCATAAAATTCTGAAAATTGCAGAGAGCAGACCAGAGCTTAAAGAAATCAAAAAGCATGGCTCCTATGGTTTGATGTCGGTGAATTTTGGACACAAGATGCCTCTATGAGTCTAGTTTCCAAATCAAAAAGAAAAACAAAGTTTCAACGGTTAGATCTCTAGGAAATAGACAAAAACCAGACATCACTCAGAGATGTACAACTCTCTGTCTAGAGATATTGTTTGATTTTTTAAAAATAGCAAAAAGCTTCGAAATGCTTAGTTCTTTTTAGGGTATCTTCCTAACACATTGAACCTCATAGAAAAAATTATTTTGGGTCTCAAACACTTTATTAGAACTCTGATTTACTTATTTCAAAAGAGTGTTGCTGTTCTAAAAATCTGGACAGATTGTAGTGACTTCACAAAACTCATGATCAAACCATTTTAAACATAAAACTATCTTAAACCAAAAATTACAGTGGTAGAACATTGTGCTATTGACACTTTCCCGTTGGTTTCATTCGAATCCAACGGTTAGAGTTTGTAAAAATCTTTGATCAAAAACAGTTTGTGAACTCACTGTTTTCATTTGTCAAGTTCAACTTTTATTTGCTAACCCCAACTATTGAATCATGAAGTTGGACTTAAGCTAAACAACTTTTCTTACCATTTGATGGTCATTGGAGGTTAAGGACCTTCACATTTGTAGATTTCAAATGAAGTATGAATAGACTTCATAGAATCTCAATATGATGAATCTAACCCATGGAAATGGGCTTAGGCTCCAAACCACTTTCTCCTACCATTTGATGGTCATTGGAGATGAAGACATGACTAATACTCATGAGTCTCAAAAGAATATAGAGAGGATTCCATGAAACATCAAGTTAGAGAATCCAAGTCATGAATATGGACTTGGATCCATCTATTTGTCTATAATAAAAATGATGATCAAACTTTGACTCCCATGTGAAGCATAAGCTTACATGGGATTCAAAGATCATGTTCAAGAGATTTCAAGAGAGATATTGAGAATCTCCAATAGTCTCAAGAAGAAAGCATGATCAACAAAAGGAATGAAGCAAAGAAAACAAAATAGTTTGAGGATTTAGAGATTCAAAAGGAAAGAATGCAAATAAACAACTTATAGTTAGAGGTTCACCTCCAACTTATCCTCAAAGTTTCTCTCATTTGAAGTTATTCCAAGCTCTTCTTCCTAGTTTTCTAAACTCTCCCTTTTCTCTCCAAAAATGTTGGTGTAATGGTAGTCCTTTCTTGTATTTTCTTGGTGTTTCTCTTGTATATTCTTGTTGTTCCTTTTTTTTTTGTGTGCCCTTCCAAGGGAGATGCCTCCTCTTATATAAACAAAAACTACCAAGTATTTTCAGTGAATTCGGAGTAAAAGACATGTGTAAACATCTCATTTGGTGGTACAATATGTACTTCCTGAAATTGGACAGACTGCTGCCCAGGGCGGCAGTCAAGAAACAGTTGCGGCAGTCCGTGAATGCCGCGCGGCACTCCATGACTGCCGCTCCGGTATTGCGTGACTGCCGCTCCGGCTCTCATCCAATGCCGCGACAATTAATGGATTGCCGCATTTTTGTTAGTCTTACTTTATCAGTTTTTTGTTTTTATCCGTATACGCATACGTATTGTTCTGAAAAATACAGACTTTAAAAGCAAACGACAGTCAGAAAATGTCGGCGACATTTGGTGAATGCCGTCCGGCACTCGCTGACTGCCGTTCGGCATTCACTGAATGCCGCGAATGTCTATCGTGTGCCGTTTGTTTGCTGAGCTTCCCTTTTTAGGTCTCCCTTTTTTTCAAAGCAAATTATTTTTGAAGATCTTTTCCAGAATTTATGTCTTATACCTGAATTCTCCTAAATACCTGGTATTTTTCTTCTTTCTGGGAAATTTTATCGCGTTTTGGAGAACTTTCTGAAGAGCTTGGAACACTTCAAATCTTTCGGTCTTTGTCATCATCGAAAACGGAGGTGAAACTCTCCTAAATTTGACGTCTGGTCAAAATTGGGGTGTCTACAATTTGTCCCTCTTTGACAGAGCTTGTGGGGCAACGCGTTCCACAAGTGAATGTCAAAGCTTATGTGAAGACAAGCCCTTGACCAGACTGTCGAATTTAGGTAAAAAAACAAAATGCGTTGCAAAATGGGCGCGCAGCGAAATTTTAATTGGTCGTGCTCCATGACGAGCTGCCTACGTATCCCATCAGGAATCAGACCAGAGCGTAGTTCAGGCACGGGGTCGAACACACACAAATGCAAGTAGTCACACGGATGGATGTACCTATCCTGTCGTGATGTAAGTGCCATGCAATGGCGTTTCCAGGTTGTATAAATGTCATGCTTATCATGTCTTCCCTACGTGCGATGTGCTTTACGTGACGTGTTGGAAGATTACCTAATTCCTGACCAATGCAAATCTGTTACAGGGGTCATGAAAATGCTCTCGATTTGATTTCGATGATTAACGCAAATCTGTTGCGAGAACCAAGAATATAAATCTGTTAAATTCTCAAAATGAGGGTCATTGCAAATCTGTTGCGAGAACCGAGAATGTAAATCTGTTATACCCTCAAAATGAGGGTCAACGCAAATCTGTTGCGAGAACCGAGAATATAAATCTGTTATACCCTCAAAACGAGGGTTAACGCAAATCTGTTGCGAGAACCGAGAATATAAATCTGTTATACCCTCAAAACGAGGGTTAACGCAAATCTGTTGCGAGGACCGAGAATATAAATCTGTTATATTCTCAAAACGAGGGTTAACGCAAATCTATTGCGAGAACCGAGAATATAAATCTGTTATACCCTCAAAATGAGGGTTAATGCAAATCTGTTGCGAGAACCGAGAATATAAATCT
The DNA here is from genome assembly GCA_033977485.1 of Hydrangea macrophylla. Lineage (NCBI taxonomy): Eukaryota > Viridiplantae > Streptophyta > Magnoliopsida > Cornales > Hydrangeaceae > Hydrangea > Hydrangea macrophylla. Next base: position 161,558,120 of record CM066991.1, read on the forward strand.
GTTATACCCTCAAAACGAGGGTTAACGCAAATCTGTTGTGAGAACCGAGAATATAAATCTGTTTTACCCTCAAAACGAGGGTTAATGCAAATCTGTTGCGAGAACCGAGAATATAAATCTATTATACTCTCGAAACGAGGGTTAATGCAAATCTGTTGCGAGGATCGAGAAAATAAATCTGTTAAACTCTCAAAACGAGGGTTAACGCAAATCTGTTACGAGAACCGAGAATATAAATCTGTTATACTCTCAAAACGAGGGTTAACGCAAATCTGTTGCGAAAATCGAGATTGTAAATTTGTTACATTCTCAAGATCTTTAATTTTCAGGAGTTGGGAGTCCACAGGCTCAAATATTTTAATTTCTAGGAATTGGGAGCCCACGGGCTCATATTTATTCCTAAATTTTGAAATTTGTAGTCAATTTAAACTTGAAAGCGACCCTGAGGGCCAAAAGTGTGATGAGGGCAAATTTTGGGGGCCTCAAATTCAATTTTCGGGACTTGATTTGAATTTTTGGGGGGAAGTGAAACATCCTTGAACCGACTTAATCGCGGCACACGCAGATATTCGCGGCAGTCCGTGACTGCCGTTGCGGCACTCGCGAAATGCTGTTGCGGCAGTCAGTGAGTGCCGCGCGGCAGTCCGTCAACTGCCGCGCACAAAAAACCGAGTGCCGCGTTTGAGCGGCAGTGGCTAAAACCGAGAGGTTCAATTCATTTCATTAATTCTCTCATCTCTCTATAATCCGAAATCCCTCTGGAGAAAAAAAAATTTACTTCTCTTCTGCTTGTATTGCTCTAGCCAGGACTTATTCAGGTTAGTCCTACTTGATCAAGACTTGATTAATCTCTATTATTTCATTGTTTTTCTGAACTTTTCATGAATTTAACGTGTAGATCTCTCTTTCTCTTTGACAGATTATGGCGAGTGGTTCAGGGCGCAAAAAGAAGGCCAAGTATATGGCCACCCATCATCCAGATGCTACGCTCCTGCTCCGGGATCCGGACGAGCATTTGTCGGCCCGCGCGTTTAAGCGCGAGGTAAATGCTCCCCTTTTATTTATTTTTCGTATTTCTTTCTCGTATTTCCTTCTCTGTGTGAATGTAACGTAGGATTGTCACAACTTTTAGATACCCTGTTTCGAATGTCATGCTTGTGGCGCCCTCGAGCGTCTCGAACGCTTTATTCCATGCCCCTTGTAAAGAAATTTTATTTTTTATTTTATTTTCATTTCTCATGAACTTCAGAAACTGAATGTTATGCTTGAATTTTCCGAACACTTATCCTTTATTTTCTCTTTTGACTTTTCTCAAAGACTTTTGAAAGCCATTTTTGTTAGTCGAAATTTCAAACATTACTTGTGAATAAAGAATCTAATGCTCACAAATATGAAATCCTGAACCTTCTCCTGCATTTACTATAATTGCCAGTTTTCTTGAGTATTCCAAACGCCCTTTTATTATTTCAACCTAATTTTGAATGCCTGTGAACCTGTACTTGAAACTAATGCCCCCTTTGAACCTGCATTCGCAAGTTTATATATATGCACATTTTGAAAACTTTTCTCTCTCTAGAACATCATCTGTTTTATTTTGCTTTTTCTTTTACCTAATTACTGACATCAGAACTTGTGGTTCTTTCTTGCAGCTGCAGCCGAAGGTGCTGAAAGGGCATGGCAGTCTTGCCCATGGCTATGAGTGGTATATGTTGCTGAGCGAGCCTGTGAGGGCTCTAGTGGATGCGGCTGGGTTTGGGGACTTCGTCAAACTTTTGACCAAGAGCTCCAACGATTTGAGGCAGATTCACGCCCTGGCTGAGTGGTGGTAGGATACTACGAGCACGTTCCATTTCCCGTTCGGCGAGATGACGATGACGCCATTAGACTTCTCCATGATCACCGGGATAGCCTTTGGTGGAGAGCCTCTGCGATATTTGATGGACCAGGAGTGGGATCAGATGGAGCCCTTGTTGGGAGTGGTCCCAGAGGAGTCTTTGGTCACGACCCGATGGTTTATGGATACATTCCGGGGTCAGCAGGGCTTTACTGATGAGCAGATGGCCCGAGGCTTGCTCATGTATATGCTGGGGTGTTCCCTGTTAAGCACCAGAGGTGATCGGGTCTCTGTATCTCTGGTGGCGTCCCTGGATCATTTGGATCGGGTGGACGAGTATGACTGGGCCGGAGCAGGTTTGGCCATCCTGTACAGGCATATGAGCGACATTTCCCGGGACAAGCCGGCATCCACTGGTGGTTATTGGAGAGCGTGCGAGGTATCTTTTTCTTATGCTTTATTGCTTATCGCACTTTCAGAAACTTATTCAAATTATGAGACTAACCTCCTCCGTTTATTTTTATTACAGATTTGGTCCCATGAGTATCTCCGCATGATGTCTCCTGAGACATGCAGTGCTGACGCCCTCATCATGCCCCAGGGACTGAAGTGGGCTAAGGATAGAGTTGGGCAGAAAACCGGGGCCCACAATTTTATTTCATTCAGGAACTTCCTGACGAACTTGAGGGAGCAGCATGTACACTGGCAGCCATGGCTTATGGTGCTTCCTGAGGCCCATGCGGAGATTCGAGAGTCGGCCGGATATGATCCGACGAGGCGACTTCTCGATGGTGGATCAGAGGGCCAGGCGTGGTATCTGGGAGAGAGGGTGACTAGGCAGTCATTGGCGGCCCCCGGATTCTTCATGTCGTTCCCTCCTCCTGACTTTATGAGGGCCGCGGAAACGCTTCAGGGCAGCGAGTTCATGGCTGCTCGGGCTGGTTCAGGTATTCACGGCTTTCTGGACCCCCCTGCAGGATATGTGGCTTTCCGTGCCGCCAAGCTGATGCCGAACTTCCCTTTGATGGAAGTGACTCGGGTGAGTACAAAAATACTTCAATCTTCTTATGAGTCCTCTTTCATTCTTTATTGTTTATGTTTTAGTCTTTTGTTTGCAGCTTGTTCCCACTGCGGCTCATCCTCCTGCCTTGCCTGAGTGGGATTGGACTATGTCGACTGTTTCATTTGGCGAGCCTCACTTGACGATGATTCCATGACTATCTCAGGGCGTCCCCACCATTCCTCTCCATTATGACGTCGTCCCGCGTGCTTACGCGGAGGAGGGCTTGACTTACGCCCATAGCGTGCGACAGTGGGTTCTCGGACGGGAGTGGATGGTAAGACACTCATCCCGTCTCTCAATTTGACTTTGATTGCCTCTTTGCTAATATTTCTGGTTCTTTTCCTTTTTTAGGCTGAGGGGGCTCAGGCGACTGCTGCGGCTCAATTGAGGGCCCAGGTATGATCTTTACCCTTTTATTCTCAGTATTTCATTTGTCCTTTCGACACTGTTTTGGATTTTTATCCTCTCTTATTTCAGGGGGAGGAGATCAGAGGCTTGTCTCAGCAGGTGGGGCAGCTTTAGCAGCGACTTCAGTAGTTCGGCATTCCTCCCAGCGACACTCCCGGAGATGGTGGCGCCGGACGAGGCGCGGGGCGAGGCGGTGGCAGCGGTGTAGGTAGTAGCGGTGGTCGAGGCAGAGGCGGTGGTAGCGGCGGACATAAAGGGAGTGGTGGAGGCAGCGGGACAGAGTTAGAGGAGGAGCCCCTCAGGCGCACGACTCGTCAGACTCGCGGCCGGGGTCGAGGATGATCCTGCTTTTCTTATACTTTTTATTTCTTTTGAGTGTTCTGGGAGGATTTACACTTTTTATTCGAATGGTTGTATATACACATGCATTTTATTTTGATGACGGCTTCGTGATAACCGATAGGATAGGAACTTTAAATACCTTTATTATTACATTTTGCTTTTTCATTGATATTCACCGTATGTGTGACCATAGCTTGGTCATTCTCTTGCCGTATGTGGGACCATAGCTTGGTCCCGTCTTTGTTGTGATCTAGGATGCCTTGATTTCTTTTTCTTATTGTAAAACAAAAATGAATGAATGAATGAATGCGATTATGGCTTAATCTCTGTTGCACGTGCTGCATGAAGCGCACGTTTTATTATTCTCTATCTAGTTTTCTGTTTGCAAGTGGGCTGAAAGTGTTACAAGCAGACCTTGGCCAGTGAAAAACCCGGAACGGCACTCAATTAGGTCTCCACAACATTCGGTGAGTGCCGCAGCGGCAGTCAGAGAATGCTGTGATGGCATTCACGGATTGCCGCGCGGCACTTCGTTGAGTGCCGTGCTACTTTATCGAGTGCCGCCCTGACTTCAGGCAGATCGACCTCTATTTATACCCTCTTTTCTTCAGAAATTCCGCAAAACACTACTCTCTCTTGTTCTCTTCTTTTCCAAATGGCCCCCATTAGCTCCCAAATCCTTTTCCCATGGATGGATACTCTCTCTGGTATTGACAAGCTCAACTTTGAGTGTTTCAGACTGAACGATCTCTTCTCTTTTCGACGGATGAATTTAAATGAAGGCCTACTTCGAGCTGCCATTCAGTGTTGGGATCCCGCTCTCAACATCTTTCGTTTTGGCTCTCAGGAGACTTGTCCCTTGTTTGAGGAATTCAGCGCCATTCTACGTACTGACCCTTTTGTCGAGTTGATAGTCCCTTTGGTTTAGGCCGGGTACGTCCGGGATTTAGCCATTCTTTTTTACATATCTCGAAATGCGGCGGGTTCTTTTATTCATGACAGGTAGATCGACTTTGAGCGCCTTTCTTCGATTTATGCTCCGATAGGAGACCCTTATGATGGTGAGTATCAGATCATTCGACGTAGTGCCCTGTCAATTGCTATGCTTTCTTACTTCCTCTTTCAGTCATCTTCTGACATTCTCATACCCATTGCTTGTGGCTTGCGGGAGATGAAAAGTGCTGTCATGCTGGTCCTTGGTGAAACTCTACTTGGATTGGGCCATGCTCATGCTACCGGGACCATGTTGTTTGCCGGGGCACCCTTTGTTTTACAAGTTTGGCTCATGGAACGCCTTGATCTTTTCATTCACCCCTTGCATCTTCGTGGGTCACTTCCTTACGATCGTATGGAGATTCACAACTTATTTCAGTCTGCCGATGCATGGCTTGGTTGGCTTTAGGGCTTCTCTTCCAGTGATATCTGCTGGATTTATCCGCGGTGGTTTTGTCGCTCCATTGCTGTACGTCTTCCTGGACGACCCGGTATTTGGCTACCGAGCTTGCGTGCTACTACTTTCTACATTCCCGGTCGGGTGGTCCGTCAGTTTGGACTCTTGTAGGATACTACTGAACCCGTGACTGCTGATTTTACCAGGGGGTCCGCTTTGCGCCCCTCTATTGTGAAAGCTTTCATTGAGGCTTGGCCCAGCAGGATGGCTTCTCCGTGTCCGAGGATTCCGACTCCGACTGTTACTACTGCCCAGTATCTTCTAGAGATCCAGGCTTTGGTTGCGAGACGAGCTTGACAGACACATGCATAATAAAGTAGACGAAAACAGGGAAATGCTTGCCATTTTACAAAACTTTCTGACAGACCCTGCGTACTCTTTTCGTGCTTTTGAATGTGATTTTCTTTATTTTTTCTTTTCAAGAAGTGTTGTTATCTTTCAGAGAAGTTCTAACATGTTAAATCAGAAGTGCTCACCCCTTTGATTAATCTTTTATGAAGAGTTCTCCTTTCAATGTCTTTACTTGGCTCTTTATTTTGCTTCTTTGCTTAAGCTTTAATCCTTCTATATTATGAATTCTCATTTGTTTCTCTATAGTACTTGTCTTGATAATTATGTGATCCACAGGAGGATTTTGTATCTGGGTTCTTTGGCTAGCAAACGAAGTTTGCCCCTGGTTTTAGGGCTTGGAAGTGATTCCGGGCAAACGCCAGTTTGCCCCTAGTTTAGCACAGTTTTTTTTTTTTTGAACTGACTGAACCAAGTTGGTTGCCTACGTATCTCCTAGCGGGAATCAGGTCAAGCGTAGTTCATCAAGGTAGGAGATTTTGAAGGAAATGGTTTTAAGCAAAGTATTTCTTGAGGCGATCGAGGTTAATCGGCTGCTTAAACTCAGCCCCGTCTAGGTCTATGAGATAGGCCGCTCCTCCGGAGAGGAGAGTCTTAATGATGTACGGCCCACCCAGTTGGGTTTGAATTTTCCTCTGGGATCATAAACAGGCACTTTCAGTTCTTTAAGGACCAGGTCACCCTCAGCAATCTTCCTTGGGCGGACCTTTTTGTTGAAAGCACGAGCTATCCTCTTCTGGTACCCCCAAGTATGGTCTATTGCGACCAGCCTCTTCTCATCGAGTAACATCAACTCCTTGTACCTTCCTCATACCCATTCCGATTCGGTGATCTCACATTCTGCTAAAACCCTAAGGGAGGGTATTTCTACTTCGACTGGGAGAATGGCTTCCATCCCGTAGACCAACGAATACGGCGTAGCACCTGTTGAAGCTCTCACCGAGGTTCGGTATCCCCACAGAGCAAATGGCAGCTTCTCATGCCAATCCTTATATGTATCCGTCATTTTCTCCAAGATTGCTTTAACATTCTTATTTGATGCTTCCACTGCTCCATTTGTCTAAGGCCTATACGGGGACGATTGATGGCGAGTGATCTTATAATTTTCCAGGAGTGGGATAACTTCCTCCTGAAAATGACTGCCATGATCGGAGATAAACTCACTCGGGACCCCATGCCAGCAGATTATATTCTTCTCGATGAAACTCACCACGTCTTTGGCTTTCAACGTTGCATACGAGGCTGCCTCTACCCACTTTGTAAAATAATCGATTGCCACGATTATGTATCGGTGCCCATTGGAAGCCTTCGGAACTATCTCACCAATGATATCGATTCCCTACACGGAAAATGGCCAAGGGGTGGTCATGCTATAGAGCTGTGATGGCGGGGTATGCATTAGATTTGCATGAATCTGACACTTGTGGCATCTTCTAACATACTCGCAACAGTCCTTGTCCAAGGTCGTCCAGTAGTACCCCTGTCGGATGATCTTTTTCGCCAGCATGTGCCCATTCATATGGGGCCCACACACTCCCTCGTGTATTTCCTCCATCATTCTCTTAGCTTCTTTTCCATATAGACACTCCAGATTATATCCAGTATAGGATTTTTTCCATAGCTTATCCGCGTAAATCACAAATTGAGTGGCGAATCATCAAATCGCCTTTCTGTCCTTTTCTGAGGCTCCTTCGGGGTACCCCCCTTCTTTAATGAACTTCCACACATCTTCATACCAAGGCACTTCATCTTCTCTCTCTAGGGCTGCGATCATTTCAAACGACGGTTGATTCCTCACTTCTATGGATAGCGGGATCATGGCAATTTTGGAAGGGATTTGGATCATTGAGGCTAAGGTAGCCAAAGAGTCGGCTAGTTGGTTTTCTTCGCGAGGGAGATAGTAAAAAGAAATCTTTTGGAACTGCGCTTTCAGACTTTCCAGATAGTCATGATAAGGTCTCAATTTCTCATGCTTTACCCTCCAATCTCCTCGGACTTGGGATATAATTAAGTTGGGATCTCCGAAAACATCGATCTTTTCGACTTTCAAAGCCAAGGCTGCTTCCATCCCAATTATGCATGCTTCGTACTCCGCGGTGTTGTTGGTTGAGTTATACTTGAGTTTGACAGCTAATAGGGTAGGGGACCCATCGGGTGCTACGAGGATGACCTCGATTCCGTATCCTAATTGATTGGCTGCTCCGTCGAAATACATTTTCCACAGATCTTCTCTTACCTCCATCACTTCTTCATCAGGGAAATTGAATTCTCCTTTCTCCCCAGTCTCTACAGCAAAGTCAGCTAAGTACTCGGTGATGGCCCACCCTTTGACGGATTTAGAGGTGACAAAACTGATATCAAACTCGGCTAGCATCATGGTCCATCGGGAAATCCTACTGGTTAAGGCGAGTTTTTCAAATAGGTATTTGAGCGGATCCATCCGGGAGATTAAGATCACGGGGAAGGCTAATATATAATGTCTAAGGCGACGGGTGCACCAGACCAAGGCCCAACATGCTTTTTCTAACGGTGAGTACTTCAACTCGTATCCAGTCATTCTTTTGCTCAAGTAGTAAAAGGCCTTCTCTACGTGCCCCTCTTCTCCTTCTTGGGCCAACATACACCCCATCGAATCTTCGAATACGGAGAGATAAAGCAACAAGGGTCTCCCATGTGAAGGCGGTGACAGGACAGGTGGGTTCTGGAGGTAGGTTTTGATTTTGTCAAAGGCTTGCTGACATAAGGTATCCCACTCAAATCTCTCTTCTTTTCTGAGTAACTTGAACAGCGGGTCGTAGGTCATGGTGAGTTTTGAGATAAAACGACTTATGAATTGTATTCTACCTAGGAACCCTCTCAGCTCTTTCTCATTTTTCGGTGGGTTCATTTCGGTTATGGCTTTTATTTTGGTGGGGTCTACCTCTATTCCCCTCTGGGTAATGAGAAATCCCAATAACTCCCCCGTAGTGACTCCGAACGTACATTTCTGCGAGTTTAGCCTCATTTGGAACTCCCTCAATCTCCCAAAGAACTTTCTCAAGGTCCTTAGGTGCCCTTCCCTCTCCTTGGATTTTACAATCATGTCATCCACATACACCTCCACCTCTTTGTGGATCATGTCGTGTAGCAAAGTGGTGGCAGCCCTTTGATAGGTTGCACCTGCATTCTTAAGTCCGAACGGCATGACCCTATAGCAATATGTCCCCCATGGAGTGATGAACGTGGTTTTCTCTCTATCCTCGGGTGCCATGAGGATTTGATTATACCCAGAGAATCCATCCATGAAAGATAGAAGCTCGTGTCCCGCAGTGTTATCAACCAACACGTCGATGTGGGGTAACAGGAAATCGTCTTTAGGGCTTGCCTTGTTTAAATCTCGAAAATCAACGCAAACCCTAACACGACCATCCTTCTTCGGGACAGGCACAATGTTGGCAATCCACTCAGGATACTCGGTGACCATTAAGAATCCAGCTCTTAATTGCTTTTTAACCTCTTCTTTTACCTTAAGTGTCCATTCTGGCCTCATTCGCCTTAATTTTTGTATCATGGGTTTCGATTTGGGAAAGAGAGGGATGTGGTGCTGGACTATTTTTGGATCAATACCTGGCATATCATTATAAGACCATGCAAAAACATCTTTGAATTCATTTAATAGATTGATTAGTTCTTTGCTTTCTTCATTGCTAAGTGTTGAGCCGATAAAGACATTTTGAGGATTATTTTCATTTCCTAGATTAATTGTTAGGGTGTTCTATATGATTTTGCATATAGATTCATTTTCTTTTTCAACTAATTTTTGCAATTCATCAGGTATTTCACATTCATCACATTCATTAAGCGCATCCGAGTAGGCGAAATCAGTCATACTTTCATTGATCTTGTTAGGGGTGATTACAACAGACATAGCAATAGTAAGACGCCTCATTTGGGCCATTATAGACTCTGGGTGAGGGGGATACTTATCACTAGACTCAAAGACCCACTCCTTGTTGGCTCCTTGCTTAAGCTTCATAGTATTACAACCTGGCAGTTCCCCGGTTTCCGTCTTCTCTTCCTTTTTCGGTTCTCCCTCTAGTTTGTACTCTTCTTCTAGCACATCCTCAACATTCCCCTCCTCAGCCTCAACTTTCAGACCCTTTCCTTTTCTTCTCCTCCTTCGGCTTTTGCCCCTCCTTCGCCCAACAGGTTCTGCATGATCGGTCCGTCCAGTACACCAATCCAATCGTTGACGGCAACAGACTTTTCGGACATTTGCAGGAACGGGTCTTTATACTTGGGAAATTCATGGGAGAAGAAGATCTCGAATCCTGGCTTTAGACATTTGTCTTTCTGGTCCATCCATGGCTCTGGGAAGCCACAAAAGGGGAAATCTTTTCCTTCCTTCACAAAATATCCATTGAGCGTCTTCAGGTAAGGGTCTAGCGGCGCATTGACGGCCTTTTTCTTCGTCCTTAGTTCCTTCTTTGTTGGTTGGTATCCCAGACCGTGAGTGTGAGTTTGAGTAGGGATTCTTGGAGACTCCGGCAGGCCCTGAAGGTTCTTCCCCAACCCCAATCCTGGAAAGAAGCCCATTTTCTTCATGATCCCTGCGACTACTGGACTGGCGTACTGATCAAAATGGAGCGGCAGAAACTCTCTTGGCTTTTCCTCTTCCAGCATACTGATGAACTCAAACCCTCCCACACTTGCTTCTTCTTCTTACAGCTGTAATTCTAGCACCGATGCGCTTGATGATGTTCCGGACAAACGGACCTAGCTGTCCCCGAGAATGTCGTAGCCCTGGCCTTCCCAAACGCATTTGACCTTTTGATGAATGGTGGACGGTATGGTGCCTAAGCTATCCAACCAAGGCCTCCCTAGCAATAGATTGAAGGAAGCAGGGATATCGATGATCTGGAATTCGACTTCTTTGTCTACTGGCCCAACGGCAAGATTAAGAAAGATAATGCCCATGACTGCTCTCTGGGTGTTGTCATATGCCCTGACCTTTTGTTGGGACAGCACGAAGGATGATTCATCTAAACCCATTCGCTTGGCTGTTCGGAAAAGACATACATTTAGAGCAGACCCGTTGTCAATGAGACAAGCGGGCACGGTGTTTCCCAAACATTCGACAGTGATGTACAATGGTTTGTTGAGCATGGGTCCTCCAGGGGGCATGTCATTTGACGAGAAGGTAATAGCCGAAGCCGGGATTTTGCCGATCAGCCCGATGAGGTCTTCCGGGGTGGTGTCGATAGACACGTCAGATTGGTTCAGAGCGTCTAAGACTGCCTGTCTATGGCGTTTGGAGGCAATCAGCAACCCCCAAATGGTGATATTGGCCTGAGTCTTCTTCATCTGCTTTAGAACCCTGTCTTCTCCCTCTTCTTCATTCAGCTTCCCTTTTCCTTTGTCTAGATCCCTCCCCGGGTGATCCTCCTCTAGCTCATGTGGTTTAAAGTGTCGGCCCGAACGAGTTAAATGACTGACCTATTCCCTTGCCCACGGATTGTCAACTTCTGGATCAACTTTCAAAGTACCCTTCACCATCTTTGTTTCTTTGTCGCTTTCGTACCAGAGGCCGTCTTCTACCTGGCTCACATCTCGATTGTCTCTCTCTTGGATCTACCAGTCTGGCTGCCCTATTTTGCTTTCCTCTGGCTGATCCTCCAAAGCACAAATTATTGAATCCTCAGGCAGCTGGTATGGCTTTCTTGGTGTCCCGGCCTTAGTGATTAGCCTAGACGGATCGAAGGTTGCTTCTTCTATCCCCAAGAGATAAAGGCCTCGTGGTGGTGGCACAGCTTGATGATTCAGAAGCGGATTTCTAGTAACATTTGGAGCTTTGGTAGGTGGTTCTGAAATTACCTTGTTATTAATGAGATCCTGGATCTCATGCCTTAATCTCATACACCTATCTATTGAGTGACCCTTCTGCTGATGAAATTTACAAAGAGGTCTCCTTGAAAGTTCAGCGGAAGCGGACTTGGTAGAGGGCGAGATTCCAATTGACGAAGATGCCCCTTTGCTAATAGTCTATCGAGGGCAGTTGATAGTGATACTCCCAAATCTGAGAACTTCCTTGGTGCTTTGTCCCCTCCTCTTCTTGGTGCTATGTCGAATTTCCTTTCTGGCCCATTTAGTGCATTGACATCGGTGGAGCCAGAGTGACCTCCCGCTTGTCCTCCGTTGGATCCATAGTTTGGCCTCCTATATCGGTTCGGTTGCTCCTCTTTCTTGATTATTCCTTCTTGGATTGCATCCTCTATCCTTGTCCCGACATCGAAAACCTCAGCAAAGGTGTTGATTGACTGAAATCTTATCTTTTCTTGATACACCGGCTGTAGATTCTTCGTCAGCATTCGGATCTGGTCCTTCTCAGACGGCCTTTGTACCATTTTGGCTGCCTTTCCCCTCCATCTGCTTAGGTATTCGGCGAATGATTCTTTGTTTCCTTGCCTAGTGGTCTCCAAATCTCGGACAGTGACATCCAAATCCTGATTGTATTCGTACTGTGCCACAAATGCCTTAATCACTTCTTCCCACACCCTGGTTTTGCTTGGTTCGAGAGTAAGATACCAGGACAGAGCGGCTCCAATCAAAGTCTGTTGGAATAGGACCGCCATCATAGTTGTGCTCAAGCCGCTCGGTTGGAAAGCCCCAATACACATTCTTATGTGGCTGCGAGGATTGTCGGTCCCATCAAATTTGTCAAAAATTGGCATCTTGAACCCGACAGGCAGTGTCTCATGTACTCCGTCATACAACCCTTCTAGTTCCATCAGATAGGTATCCACTTCCTGAGCCATGCGCATTACCCTTTCCAACTTTTCTATCTTCTCAGTTAGTAGTTTCTCTTTTTCAACCTTTTCTCTGTCCCTGTTGGCCTGTAGTGCATCGGTCCATTGTGCTTCCTGGTCGTCGAACCAATCTCCATCCCCTCCTCCCAAAGATGGGTCCATAACAGGCGGATTTATATGTGGTGGTCGGTGATTCAGCTCTTCTATCATTCCTATCATGCGGTTCATGTTCTCAGCCTGTCTCCTCATCTGTTCCGCTTGCTGTTCGACTAGTACTCTCAACCCGGCCATCTCTTCGTTGTTTCTCTCTTCGGCCATGTCAGTGTATTCTCTTCTTACCAGTCTTGCCGTGGGATCCCTAAACCATGCTTGATTTGCTATTTTTGCTCCTACAACAAATTTTGAAATTTTCTCTTAAAAAATTTTATTTTCGTTTTATCAAACAAAGGCATTTTGAAAAACAACTTTCCTTTTATATGTCATGCGGATGCAATGCATGTGTGCGTGTGTGCTTATTCTATATACCAAAGAAAAAGAAAACCCTAGTCCTAACACATAAGCACATAAGCACATAAAAATCCTCACCCATGTCAAGTGTGCTAACTTTTCTTTTCATTGTGACCCTTTTTACCCTTCAAGGTTTGAAAATTTTAGGGTTTTTGAAATTCATTTGGGAAGCATTTCTAAAACAATTCTCAAGAAGTTTGGATCATAAGGTGATGGGTCAAAACTTCTGTTTTGAAAAGCGTAAACTTTTTCGAAATTTTGGGTTGGCTTTGAAACTTTAATAGTGAGCTCCCAAGTTTTTGAAAGAGCGGTTTTGAATAAAGGCCGCAGAAATCTTGTTTGTTTTCAAAGACTGATTTTAAAATTCTCAGGGTAGAAGGGTCACATGATCGGATTATCACCGTACTTTCCATGGGTTTGGATACATACAGGGTCAATGATGCTCAGTTAACATGATATAAGAAGTATAACCTTATAACCAAGGTTCAGCATGTTCCCAAATGTCGTGGGACATAAGAAGGAATTGCTAAAAGGTGGTTAAAGAGTTATACATCTTTCATCAAGCAAGCATTGTCATCATCTTAAATGATCCCCTTTGGGCATACAAACCTCCCTAGCACATAGTCCTAATCAGGAGTTGATTCCCTAAGATTGAAAGGTTCTATAGAAACTACTGTGCAAAAGCTGGGTTTTGGTCAAATAAGGAACCCTTGACACACATCCGATAGGATGCTTAATATACCAAATCATGGTACGAGATCAAAGGTGATCACACAGTCCCATGATGACTTGACCGACCGGGTTGCCCTGAGCCTCCAAGGTCATAGTTCCGTGCAATCGACTGGCTGGACATGCAAGTGAAATGCAACAGGCATACAAAGATTAATTAATTTGATTAAAAGGATGTTTTCAAGTCTAATCTTCAAGTGAACCCAAAATCAGAATTCTGGTCTGCGAAACCAGAGATTCTGGGTTCGATCCCCAGCAGGGTCGCCAGATTGTGGATATCGCAATCTTTTTACCCACAACTTTTCTTTTAAAATTCTTTTAAATTTTAAGTTTGAAACAAATGAGTCGCCACTTAATTTTTAAAGGAAAAATTAAGAAACTGTTTCAAGAGGAAACTGATCTTTTGCGAAACCAAAGATTAACTAGGTCCGGGGATTATGGAATGAGAAGGGAAGGAGCCCGTCGGATTAAAACACCCCTTCTCATCCTATCTCGCGATAGGCCTCTACTTAACATCCTTTTAATCGAATTATTAATTTAGGTGTGCCCTCAACTAATACATATATGTATATATATACATCACAAAAGCATGTCTAAAGGGTGTAAGATTGCAAATGGCAAAAATATCATTCATAAGCCACATATATCAAGTAGCAAGCAATATGATGTGCAATAGGGAACAAGAGAGCTTACCCGGGATCCAGCAGCGATATTAAACATGCAATGCATGCAAATAGATAAAACCTAAGAATAGAGTCTCTAATCCATATATACAAATAAAGCAAGTCCTAATTCTAAGGTGTCGCTCATTAATTTGAAAAATTGATAAAATCAAGGAATTAGCATAAACTAAAGAGGAATTCAAGAAATTGTACTTTAATAGCGCTACAAAACAAAGGGTTAGTCCACATGATATACAAAAATAGAAGGTTGGATCTTAAATAACAATCCTAGACTTCTAGCTTAAATCTAAAGCATGTAAGTCCTAATTGCAAGCATCAAACCACATAGATGAATATGTACAAGAATAAATATTGAAATGCTCAATGACTTAGATCATTTAAACTTTGAATTCAAGCTTAACTAATCATTATTAAAACATGGTTTGAACCCTAGGTCATAGAAAAGTCATTTGACCCATTATTAACAAAGTTGGTCAAATGTGTCATAAAATTCTGAAAATTGCAGAGAGCAGACCAGAGCTTAAAGAAATCAAAAAGCATGGCTCCTATGGTTTGATGTCGGTGAATTTTGGAAACAAGATGCCTCTGTGAGTCTAGTTTCCAAATCAAAAAGCAAATCAAAGTTTCAACGGTTAGATCTCTGGGAAATGGACAAAAACCAGACATCACTCAGAGATGTACAACTCTCTGTCCAGAGATATTGTTTGATTTTTTAAAAATAGCAAAAAGCTCCGAAATGCTTAGTTCTTTTTAGGGTATCTTCATAACACATTGAACCTCATAGAAAAAATTATTTTGGGTCTCAAACACTTTATTAGAACTCTGATTTACTTATTTCAAAAGAGTGTTGCTGTTCTGAAAATCTGGACAGATTGTAGTGACTCCACAAAACTCATGATCAAACCATTTTAAACATAAAACTATCTTAAAACAAAAATTACAGTGGTAGAACATTGTGTTATTGACATTTTCCCGTTGGTTTCATTCGAATCCAACGGTTAGATTTCGAACTAAAAATCTTTGATCAAAAACAGTTTGTGAACTCACTGTTTTCATTTGTCAAGTTCAACTTTTATTTGCTAACCCCAACTATTGAATCATGAAGTTGGACTTAAGCTAAACCACTTTTCTTATCATTTGATGGTCATTGGAGGTTAAGGACCTTCACATTTGTAGATTTCAAATGAAGTATGAATAGACTTCATAGAATCTCAATATGATGAATCTAACCCATGGAAATGGGCTTAGGCTCCAAACCACTTTCTCCTACCATTTGATGGTCATTGGAGATGAAGACATGACTAATACTCATGAGTCTCAAAAGAATATAGAGAGGATTCCATGAAACATCAAGTTAGAGAACCCAAGTCATGAATATGGACTTGGATCCATCTATTTGTCTATAAAAAAAATGATGATCAAACTTTGACTCCCATGTGAAGCATAAGCTTACATGGGATTCAAAGATCATGTTCAAGAGATTTCAAGAGAGATATTGAGAATCTCCAATAGTCTCAAGAAGAAAGCATGATTAACAAAAGGAATGAAGCAAAGAAAACAAAATAGTTTGAGGATTTAGAGATTCAAAAGGAAAGAATGCAAATAAACAACTTATAGTTAGAGGTTCACCTCCAAGTTATCCTCAAAGTTTCTCTCCTTTGAAGTTATTCCAAGCTCTTCTTCCTAGTTTTCTAAACTCTCCCTTTTCTCTCCAAAAATATTAGTGTAATGGTAGTCCTCTCTTGTATTTTCTTGGTGTTTCTCTTGTATATTCTTGTTGTTCCCTTTTTTTTTTGTGTGCCCCTTCCAAGGGAGATCCCTCCTCTTATATAGACAAAAACTACCAAGTGTTTTCAGTGAATTTGGAGAAAAAGATATGTGTAAACATCTCATTTGGTGGTACAATATGTACTTCCTGAAATTGTACAGACTGCTGCCCAGGGCAGCAGTCAAGAAACTGTTGTGGCAGTCCGTGAATGCCGCACGGCACTCCATGACTGCCGCTCCGGTATTGCGTGACTGCCACTCCGGCTCTTATTCAATGCCGCGACAATTAATGGATTGTCGCATTTTTGTCAGTCTTACTTTATTAGTTTTTTGTTTTTATCCGCATACGCATACGTATTGTTCTGCAAAATACGGACTTTAAAAGCAAACGGCAGTAAGAAAATGTCGGCGGCATTTGGTGAATGCCGTCCGGCACTCGCTGACTGCCGTCCGGCATTCACTGAATACCGCGAATGTCTGCCGTGTGCCGTTTGTTTGCTGAGCTTCCCTTTTTAGGTCTCCCTTTTTCTCAAAGAAAATTATTTTTGAAGATCTTTTGCAGAAGTTATGTCTTATACCTGAATTCTCCTAAATACCTGGTATTTTTCTTCTTTTTGTGAAATTTTATCGCATTTTAGAGAACTTTCTGAAGAGCTTGGAACACTTCGAATCTTTCGGTCTTTGTCATCATCGGATACGGAGGTGACACTCTCCTAAATTTGACGTCTGGTCAAAATTGGGGTGTCTACAGGCATTTATATGATTTAAATGTTATTTGATATATCTGGTATTCTGTGAATAGTGAATTTACCTGAGTAGAATAAATTCTGGTAATTTTGATATTGTTATATATCGTTTTGAGAACTGTGGTGAGAACGTGAGTGACACGTTAAATAAAAAGGTAGGTTGTGTAGAGATTCCACAGAATATAATTTTTGGACGCTACTTTTGGACCCAAACGAAACCTAGTCGGAAACTTTTGAAATTTATAATTTTCACTCGTAAAGGCATAAAATGAACGTGTGCGAAGTTTCGAGAGCTAGTTAGAAGTTTGAGGAACTCGTGGGGAGGTAAACGCAATTTCTGCAAAGTTTGCCTATATATAGTGGTGGATGAGACTCATTCTCATCCAAACATTTCAAAATATCTAGATAGAGGAGAGAGAAGGGAGATTGGCTCCTCTGGGCTTTGCGACGCCGATCGACGATCTTCCGTCCGCCAGATTTTATCCAGATTTCATATTTGAACTCATGGAGGTAAGATCTACGTTTTGATACTAATTAGGCCACATTTGGCAACCTTTTCCGAAAAATCTAATTTCTAGAATTTGGGAAAAACCCAGTAAAACTTGTAGGAATCGTCTGAAATTCAAAATCCGACGATTAATCGGGGCCCTAGACGATCCTTCAACGTTTCAGAGAGATCGCACGAGGTATGAATTCTAGATCTATGAAATATATGAATTTTCATGTTTTGAACATCAACTTTGATATCCTTGGATCCGGGCAAAATTCATGTATTAATTAGGCTCGTTAATTATGCACGCGAAATTGTATGAAAAGCACGTATAACTATTTATGTGAGCATGTTATGTGTCTACTTGGGTTAAAGGGGAGTTTGGTGCAAATTCATGTCGGAGTAAGCTTCTCGTTGTTTGAGAATTTTAGTAGTGACGGCTACTGTGCATGGTTGTAGGCTTGGACTTGCCATGGCACTTGTGGGATGTAATGGTTGTAGGCTTGGACTTGCCATTGACATCGCGGTTAAGGCTTGGACTTGCCGCTACCAGATGAATGCGTACCACTCACCCTAGCGACTACTTTCTATGTGTTTTAGATGCTTAAACCATGAACTGTCATATAAGCATACATTTAGAATTGTACGCTCAGCATATAGCTGAGCAGTGGAGATGTACTCCATTGCAGGTAAGAAGAAAGACAAGAAGAAGCACGATGAGTGAGGCCGATGAACACCGGGGAAATCACTTGTTTATGTTTTTGTTTTAAATCCTAAACTTGTGTAAGGATTTGGGAATTGTAATACGTTGTAATAGATCCTTGAATTAGTTCTGTAGTATGGAAATCTTGTAATTGAACGTCGGTAGTTATATTTTAAATGTTGCTATTTGTGTTGGTTGGGATTGTTGTTGGAATTAAGAAGCATGAGTTGTTAGTATTTTCAACACAGGGCTGCCAGCAGGGGAGCAGTCGACTGGACCCTGGGTCAGTCGACTGGATCCGTGTGTTTGAGACACTGAAAGTGAATAGTAAGGGAAGCAGTCGACTGGACCATTTGTCAGTCGACTGAACGCTGTAGATTTTGGCTACTGCTTCTATTAATGTCAAAACCAGTCGACTGGACCCCCTGATCAATCGACTGGACCCCTTTTGAAAACTGATGAATTTTGGTTTTGCATAACACAGTCGACTGGGTTTCCTGATCAGTCGACTGGACCTCTGTTGAGGATTTAGGGTTTTAGTTTCTGCCAGGCACAGTCGACTGGACCTCATTACAGTCGACTGGGCAGTCGACTGAACCTCTGTATTTTCAAATGGATTCTTGTGAACACTTTCAATTGAACAAAAAATTTTATAACTCTGATTCCAATGGATTTTTCAACTCAGAGGGCAACGTTTCTTAAGTTTTAATTTACTCCGGGTTGTTTTAAAGAATTTTCCGCTGCGTATAGTTATATAATGTTTGGATGAGCCTTGGTGGCGTGCCACGTGTCCTATTTCCATGCGTAGTGGAATGGGTCGTGACACCACACACATCAGTATGGATAATATCAAAATCAGACGGGGCATGATGCATGCGAGGTATATAATGAGAACGAGTATGCTTAGATAATTCACACACCACATAATTGAATTTAAATTTCTGGCAGGCTTTATTTAATAATGGAAAAAGTTGACAAAGATAATGAAAGTTTGCATTGCCCAAGTGGGCGTGCCACAATTTTATTGACTCTAAAGAAAAACTATAAGACTTAGAAGATTCAGGCAAAACAGACGCTTGAAGACTCGAAGACGACAAAGTTAAACTTCCGCCAGGTGGATCACCAAAACATTAAAGGCCATCCTGTTCATATCCCTGCCAAAAATCTTCTTCAAAATTTGATCCTGTAAATGACAATAATAAGGTAAGATTACAACTTCACAATTAAGAGATTTTGCAAGACGACTAACTGAAAGAAGATTGTAAGGAAAACTAAGGATATGAAGAACAGAAGATAAAGAGAAACTAGGAGAGAGGCAAACATAGCCTTTACTTTTGACATAGATAGTGGACCCGTCGGCAATACGCACAGACTGGGAGATGGGAACCAAGAGGAAGAAAATTGGAACAACTTACCAATCATATGATCATTGGCACCAGAATCCAGAATCCACGAGGGGTTGCTAGACCTAACATGAAGTGTAGTAGAAGGAGTACCTGAAAGTAGTAGTGGGAGTGGTGCCAGAATGAGAACCTTGCTGAAGTAATGACCCTAGTTGAGATTGAAGTTGGCACATCTAAGTCTGGAACTGAAGAAGATCCGGAGTAGAAGCAGTCTCAACCACTGCAGCAGTGCGGTATGGGGCCTTTCCTTTATTTCGGGCACTTTTCTGTAATAACCTGCATTTTCATCTAATTGCATTGTCATATTTAAAATTAAATATACATTGTCTGCTTTTATTTTAATTTCAATTCTTATGTGTGAAACTTATTTCTTGCATGATTTCATGTTTGAATTCTTATTGGGGTCAAACTGCAATTTTATAAAATTTAGCAACGCCTGTGTTAAATTTCAAAACTGTATTTCAAAAAGGTGAAAATATTTTCTTTTAACTCAATCAGTATTTTTATGAAACTAGGAAATCACTTCCTACGTTAAAATGAATTTTCTGTATTTTTGGGTTGACCAATGTGCCCCGAAAATACCAGTTTATATCCAAAACGGTCCACACTGTGCTAAACTTCCACATATTTTGGAAGTGACTGATTGGACAATTGCTTTATATCTACTTAATGTTGCTAATGATTGTATGAACCTTGTTTGGCCATTGCTTGTGTATGTGTTAATTTTGTGCTTAGAAGCTTGTGATTGCCAAACACTCCAAGGTTGACCCCTATACACCTACTTGACCCTTAGCTCATCAAAGGGGTCCTTACTCCTTACAATCTGTAGAAATTATATACGTATATGTATTTTGTGTATTTTCAGAAAATTGAAAATCTAATTCAATTGTAGTGTGAGGGTGAAGGGACTTGGTCCCCAAGATTTCCAAATTGAAACTTCTATATATACTACACCCTCACACACACATAGGGAGTTCTTGACAACTGATTCAGAGAGTTAGAGAGAGCTTCATATAGACAGAAATTTTAGAGAAAAGAAGAACTTCATCCTCCATAACTTGAAAGCTTGGGTTTGGAATTTCTTATATTGCTAGTCTTTCTCAACCAATTCCTTCTATCTATATCAAAGTGAGTATTTTAAACTCACTCTTAAATGCAATTCATGCTTAATTACTACTTGAGTGTATGTAATTGTTAATCTCCATTGATGATCACACGTTTGAATTTCAAAGCTTAGAAACTTGGATTTTTCAAACTTAACCAAAATCCGTTTTTAAAGATGATTATGAAAGATCATACATCATATATGCTATGTTTGAAGTTTTAGAGCCTAAATCATTCATATGAAAAAGTATATTAGAAATTAAGTTTTGATAACTTTTAATCTTTCATAAAATTCAAGAGTTATAGATTGAATCATGTTAAATCGTCTTCATATTCTTAATCCTTGCGAAAAACCAAAGAGATTTATATATTGTATGACATATATAGTTGCAGAATTGGAAATGGGTCAAAGGACCCCTGAATTACTGAAACAGAGCAGTTTCACGAGGAAGACGAAGTCTCTGCATAAACTCGCTCGCGCGAGCGACCTCTCGCGCGAGGGACCCGCGCGCGCGAGGTATGCGTCTCCAGGCAGACAGAAAAATTTATATATAAAAATGAAAATAGGCAGGTCGCGCGAGCGACCCCTGGCGCGAGCGACCCGCGCGCGTGAGGTATGCATCTCCAGGCAGACAGAAAAGGTTATATATAAAAATGAAAATAGGCAGGTCGCGCGAGCGACCCGTCGTGCGAGCGGCCCGCGCGCGCGACTTCTGGAAGTTTCTACTTTTTGCTTGTTTTGTGATAAGGGACTGTTTGGATTAATTTTAAAGCATTGTTAAGGTTCTGCTTGGGAATTTTATTAAAATAAAATGTTATTAGTTATGTTGGAACAAATAAAACGATGAATTACGATTTATAAATCCCCGTACGTACGGTGCACCTTTAATTCAGTGATTTACTTATGTTTAAATTCATATCATTCATGTGGGGTCAGTGGTACATGCATGTGGGTGTCAGTCAGTGTGGAAAGAGTAATGGTCAGTGTGGAAAGAGTTTGAGATTGAGATTGAGATTGAGATTGTGTTGTGGACACTCCCTGGTTATTGTGTACCAAAGTGTGACGTGTTGAGATTGCAGTGAGGGTATCTTTGTAATGCGATGGTGGTAAAATTGGACACTCCCTGACGCCCATGGTAGCGTTAAAGTGTGTGACGCCGAACTTGGACATTCCCTGGCACCCATGGTAGTGCTAAAGTGTGGCCTACGGACACTCCCTGATACCCTAGTCTGGATACTGCGTGAGGGTTCCTCCGGTATTTGCATGGCGGTTTAGGTATTCAAAGTGTGAGGCATTGAACACTCCCTGGTACCCTGGACCAAAGTGTGAGGCAAATTGGACATTCCCTGGCACCCCGTTGCTAAAGTGTGGCTACCTTAGTGTTTCAAAGATACCGGAGTGAGATAGTGGGTTGTTGTGTTTGTCGAGAGAAAAGAGTCTGTGAGATGAGTGTGGTGCATTGTCTCATACACGATCATATGTTTTAATGAATGAACGACTTTTAAATACTTTCCCCGTTGTTTTATAATTGAATTCTTTCTATGGTGAAACCGTTGATTTTACAAAACTTAAAAAGAGAAAATTTGTCAATGGGTATGTTTTACATTCAAAGTTATGTTTTTAATACTCACCAGCTTCTTGAAGCTTACGACGTTGATGCGTCCTGGACAATCGTGTTCAGGCTTTTCAGGTTACGACTATGCTGAGCCTTATGACTATGCGAATTGAGAACAACTGCTGGGAACAGAATTTACTTTCATATGCTTTAAGTTGAGCTGATTTTGTAATAAGAATGACTGTAATAGACACTAAGTTATTATTTTGTTTTCAAGGCGGTCTGTGCCTTAGTTGACCCGTATCATAAGATGTAATAAGTTAGAAAGTTTTATAAGCCTTGATTGCTCTACTCTGATTATTGTTTTTGTTGTTCGACGTTTGGGACAGAATCGATCCTTCAAACTGTCGCGACCTACGGGACCATAAAGGAAATTAAACGCTTTCCTTATTTATGCTACGTCAGGGCGTGACAGGATTTAGTGGTATCAGAGCTAGGTTATTATTTATCTCAAGATAGTTTTGCCTGGTTAGGGTATACCAGTTTAGACCCGATTCCACGATCTGTTAGCTTAAGCTTTGCACCCCGATGATACGACAGGGAGGATAGACTCAGAACCCAGATGCCTAAGACTACCTCTATCCTAATTTAAGTTAGTACCTTTTTTCAGGTATGGATCCAGCTCAGCCTCTTTTTGTACCCGACGCTTTTGGAGGGCATTGGGTTACCTTGGGAGCGATAGTGCCGGCTTTGGCAACACTTTATTTCACCACCGTTGGGCAGCATGCATCTACTACCGTCGAGTTAGATATCTGGCACCAGTTTTACGTGTTGGAGCTGGTAGACCTGTCTCGTGCTCGCCTCGAGATTCTTTACTTTATAGAGATCCAGCGTTTAGTGCTCGTTGAGATGGTTCGCTTGGTTAACAGCGATGTCTCCGCCAGTCGTCCCCGCTATTGAGGATGATGGTGACGGTGACATTATACTTGCTCCTATTATCGAGGACGCTAAGGAGGATGGCTTGGGTTGGGACGACTTTGCAGTCGACCTTGAGGAGGCACTTGTACTCGAGCCAGCCTTGCCTGAGGCGGATGCTCCTGGACCTGCTTTGTTGTTGACCTCACATAGCTGTAATTTTGGGGCAGGCCCCTCTCATGTTCAGCGACTTCATCAGGCCGACTCGCTTGACCTGTTGATGGCTACCTATGGCGATGACTGATCATTTAGATGTCGCCTTGTATATATTGACTACTTTTGACTATTAGCTCTATTCTCTCTTTGCAAACTATAATTACATGCATTAGAGTGTAGGGCAATGACCCCATTTTTGTTAACATTAACTCTTGCATGCATCTTGACCCACACAGATAGGGTAGGCACAGATCTGATCATACATGCTTTTTGTATCAACTTGACAAGAAGTTATATATAAATACTCTTTTGAAAGTTGTTTCCATTTAAACTGCTTCATATTTATGTTGCATGCATTTTCCCTCATTCTGCTATCTTTATCATGCATAGAATGGCTGGGAGACCGAGGAGGAATCAGAATTTGATTGAGGAAGCACCTGAGGCTGCCGATCCTACGGGGATGTTTGAAGCTTTTTTCAGACGTTTGGAAAGAATCAGTAATACGAATGACAACCGACGAGGCCATCAGACTGGAGACAAACTGTTGGAGAGATTTCGTACGCTAAGGCCCGAGCAGTTTGCAGGTACAGCAAAACCCTGGAAAGCCGAGCAATGGTTAAGACAAATGGACCATATGTTCGAGGCTGTCTAGTGCAATGAGATGGATAAGAGGAGGAGCTACCTTTCAACTGACCGATGCCGCCGCAGATTGGTGGGATTCGGTCATAGCTACTATTGGGAACACAGCTGCTACGGGAATGACGTGGACTGCATTCAAAGGGAGGTTTTTGGAGAAGTATTTCCCGGCTACGGAGAGGCACAGAAGAGAGAAGGAATTCATGGATCTGACGCAATGAACTAAGTCGGTGCAAGAGTACACCACACAGTTCAAGAGACTGTCTCGGTTCGCTCCACACCTGATTGATACTGAAGAGAAGAAGATCCGTAAGTATAACCAAGGGCTGACACCTCAGATTCATCGCCTGACTCTCGGTCACCTAGATAAGTTGTTTGAGGGATTAGTTGGCTTGGCTACCGATCTAGAAGAAGATGCTCGAGTGAACCGAAAGCAATTTGAATTCCGACCGCCTCAAAGGGGTAATTTTGGGAATAGACCACCAATGAACCGTACCCAAGGGCATAAAAGAAATTTTGACGGAAGCAGGAAGACTCAAGCTATTACCTATCCGACTCAACCCCGAGTAGGAGAAGGTAGTAATGTTGAAAAATGTTTCAACTGTGGCAACCCCGGTCACCTAGCTCGAGATTGCAAGGCACCTAGGCGTGCTGCTCAGCAAGGCATAGTTTGCTTCAACTGTGGTGAACCAGGTCACATCAGCAGGTTCTGCACTGCTCCTAAGCAGGTGACTTATGGTCAGCAAGGTCAGACTCGCGTGAATGCTATTATCCCAGATGCTGCTGGATATGATGGAACTGTGTATGAAGAAGGAGATTATGGAGAAGCTCAACCTGATCAGCAAGCAGTGGAAGGTACATTGACTCTGTTTAACTCTCATGTTAAAGTATTATTTGATACGGGTGCTGCTCTTTTGTTCATATCTGTTAATACAATTCGGAGATTGGGTATCTTACCTCATCGCTTAGAGAAAGCTTTGAAGGCTACTTCTCCATTAGGAGCTGCAGTCAGATTAGGACACATGTGCAAGGATTGTCCTTTACGGTTAGGAGACCGTGAAATCCCGGCAAGGTTGATTGTCCTATCGATGAAGGAGTTTGACATAATCCTAGGAATGGATTGGCTCTCTCAGAATCAAGTGAAGTTGGATTGTGCGAGGAAGAGAATTACTTTCCCTAACAATGAGAATCAACCTTTTGATTTTCAATGTAACCCTTCGGGAGATATGTTCCTCACCAGATGTTTAGCGAACATCGAAGTCGTCAGTGCAGAAGCGACAACATCATCTATACCTATAGTCAAGGACTTCGAAGAAGTATTTCAAGACATTTCTGGTTTACCGCCCGAGAGAAGTATAGAGTTCTGTACTGAGCTTATACCGGGTACTGTACCGATCACGAAGGTTCCCTACAGGATGGCCCCCACCAAACTATTGGAATTAAAGGAACAAGTTCAAGAGCTCAAGAACCTA
Organism: Hydrangea macrophylla; assembly: GCA_033977485.1. Taxonomy (NCBI): domain Eukaryota; kingdom Viridiplantae; phylum Streptophyta; class Magnoliopsida; order Cornales; family Hydrangeaceae; genus Hydrangea; species Hydrangea macrophylla. Next base: position 161,583,277 of record CM066991.1, read on the forward strand.
GGTTTTGTACATCCAAGTACGTCGCCTTGGGGAGCACCGGTGTTATTTGTGAAGAACAAGGACGGGACGCTCAGGCTGTGTATCGACTACAGAGAATTGAACCGCGTAACTATCAAGAACAAGTATCCCTTGCCTCGGATTGACGATTTGTTTGATCAACTACAAGGAGCTACGACATTTTCCAAGATAGACCTTAGGTCGGGATATCATCAGTTGAGGGTACGGAAGGAAGACATACCTAAGACTGCTTTCAGAACCCGATATGGTCATTATGAATTTCTGGTGATGCCGTTTGGAATGACGAATGCCCCGGCAGTGTTTATGGATCTGATGAATAGAGTGTTCAAGCCTTATTTAAATCAGTTTGTCATCATCTTCATTGATGATATTTTGATTTATTCTAAGTCAGGAGAAGAACACGAACAACATCTACAGATTGCGATGCAGACGCTCAAGGATCACCACTTGTATGCCAAATTCAGCAAGTGTGAGTTCTGGTTACAAGAAGTGAAATTTTTAGGACACAAGGTGTCATCTCAAGGAATTTCTGTGGATTCGTCCAAGACTGATGCTGTATCTAACTGGGTTAGGCCGAGCAACCCTACAGAGGTTAGAAGTTTTCTTGGACTCGCAGGCTATTATAGAAGATTTGTTGAAGGATTTTCGAAAATAGCTGCACCATTAACTGGGTTGACGAAGAAGAATTTGAAGTTCGAGTGGACAGAGAAGCACGAGCGTGCCTTTCTAGAGTTGAAAGAGAGACTCACTACCGCACCGGTACTAGCTATACCCAAGCCTGATAAGAAGTTCACTATCTGTAGTGACGCGTCATATAAAGGACTGGGGTGTGTACTTATGCAAGATGGTAGAGTTATCGCCTATGGATCTAGACAACTGAAGCCGAATGAGTTGAACTATCCCATTCATGATTTGGAATTGGCAGCTGTAGTATTTGCACTCAAGATTTGGAGACATTATCTATATGGTGAGAAGTTTGATTTGTTCTCTGATCACAAGAGTCTGAAATATTTGTTTACACAGAAAGAGCTGAACATGAGACAGCGCAAATGGATGGAGTTGATCAAAGATTACGACTTCACATTAGAATACCACCTCGGTAAAGCTAATGTGGTCGCTGATGCTTTAAGTCGACAGACTCGTGAGACGATCGCCTCCTTAATGGTTAGAGAATGGCAAGCATTGGAGACGTTGGCGGAGTTCGATGTACAGAGTACTGAGGAAAGAGAAGGATAACTTTTTGGATGTCTTATCCTACAGCCTGTTCTTATCGACCGCATTATTGGAGTTCAGAAAGAAGATGAGAAGTTTCAGACATGGTTTGTGAAAATGTCAGAGAAAGACCCGACAGAATAGAAGGTGGGAGTCGATGGAGGATATCGTTGCAGGAATAGATTATGTGTGCCAGATGTTGGAGAGCTAAGGAAGGATATTCTAGAAGAAGCACATATGTCAAGATATACAATTCACCCGGGAGGAACCAAGATGTACAAAGATTTGAAGAGAAATTTCTGGTGGAAAGGTATGAAGAAGGATGTGGCCGAATTTGTATCCAAGTGTTTGACGTGTCAACAAGTCAAGGTTGAACATCAGAGACCCTCGGGATTGTTACAACCACTACCTATTCCTGGTTGGAAGTGGGAGCATATTACGATGGATTTTGTAGTAGGATTGCCTCGATCGCAGCAAAATCATGACGCCATTTGGGTAATCGTGGATCGATTGACAAAATCTGCTCATTTCATTGCTTACAGTATGACTTACCCGGTAGAGAAGATGAGCCGGATGTACATACAACAAGTTGTGCGACTTCACGGTGCACCTGTGTCAATTGTGTCAGACCGTGACACACGTTTTACTTCTGGATTTTGGGAAAGTTTGCAAGAAGCTATGGGAACCTCGCTCAAGATGAGTACTGCTTTTCACCCTCAGACAGATGGACAAACTGAGCGTGTTAATCAGATCATGGAGGATATGCTTAGGGCTTGTGTGATCGATTTTGAAGAATCTTGGGAAACACACTTGCCGTTGGTTGAATTTGCCTATAACAATAGTTATCACACGAGTATCGGGATGGCTCCGTTCGAAGCATTGTACGGACGACCATGTCGTTCTCCGTTGTGTTGGGCAGAGGTTGGGGACACCGAGTTGTTGGGACCAGATTTGGTTAGAGAAACCAACGAGAAAATTTCTTTAGTCAAGGAAAGAATGAGAACCGCTCAGAGCTGGTATAAGAGTTATGCTGATCGACGTCGGAAAGATTTGAAATTTAGTGTTGGAGATCACGTACTCCTTAAGGTTTCACCGACTCGAGGGGTGATACGTTTTGGTCTCAAGAGAGGGAAACTAGCTCCGCGTTTCATCGGACCGTTTGAGATTTTGGATCGTGTCGGGAAAGTGGCCTATCGACTGGCGCTACCATCGAAGATGTCTGGGGTTCACAATGTATTTCATGTGAGTATGCTGAGAAAGTACATACGAGACCCCTCGCACGTGGTTAGTTATGACGATATTGAGACAAGTCATAACGTTTCTTACAAGGAGAGGCCTGTGAAAATTCTGAATCAAAGTATCAAGAAGTTGAGGAATAAGGATATTCTGTTGGTGAAGGTTCAGTGGAATCACCATGACGAGAATGAAGCCTCGTGGGAAGTTGAAGCTGAGATGAGGAAGAAGTACCCGGAGTTATTTCATGACTAGTTAGTCTTGATTTCGGGGACGAAATCCTGTTTAAGGGGGGAAGGGTGTAATAACCTGCATTTTCATCTAATTGCATTGTCATATTTAAAATTAAATATACATTGTCTGCTTTTATTTTAATTTCAATTCTTATGTGTGAAACTTATTTCTTGCCTGATTTCATGTTTGAATTCTTATTGGGGTCAAACTGTAATTTTATAAAATTTAGCAACGCCTGTGTTAAATTTCAAAACTGTATTTCAAAAAGGTGGAAATGTTTTCTTTTAACTCAATCAGTATTTTTATAAAACTAGGAAATCACTTCCTACGTTAAAATGAATTTTCTGTATTTTTTGGGTGACCAATGTGCCCCGAAAATACCAGTTTATATCCAAAACGGTCCACACTGTGCTAAACTTCCACATATTTATGAAGTGACTGATTGGACAATTGCTTTATATCTACTTAATGTTGCTAATGATTGTATAAGCCTTGTTTGGCCATTGCTTGTGTATGTGTTAATTTTGTGCTTAGAAGCTTGTGATTGCCAAACACTCCAAGGTTGACCCCTATACACCTACTTGACCCTTAGCTCATCAAAGGGGTCCTTACTCCTTACAATCTGTAGAAATTATATACGTATATGTATTTTGTGTATTTTCAGAAAATTGAAAATCTAATTCAATTGTAGTGTGAGGGTAAAGGGACTTGGTCCCCAAGATTTCCAAATTGAAACTTCTATATATACTACACCCTCACACACACATAGGGAGTTCTTGACAACTGATTCAGAGAGTTAGAGAGAGCTTCATATAGACAGAAATTTTAGAGAAAAGAAGAACTTCATCCTCCATAACTTGAAAGCTTGGGTTTGGAATTTCTTATATTGCTAGTCTTTCTCAACCAATTCCTTCTATCTATATCAAAGTGAGCATTTTAAACTCACTCTTAAATGTAATTCATGCTTAGTTACTACTTGAGTATATGTAATTGTTAATCTCCATTGATGATCACACGTTTGAATTTTAAAGCTTAGAAACTTGGATTTTTCAAACTTAACCAAAATCCATTTTTAAAGATGATTATGAAAGATCATACATCATATATGCTATGTTTGAAGTTTTAGAGCCTAATTCATTCATATGAAAAAGTATATTAGAAATTAAGTTTTGATAACTTTTAATCTTTCATAAAATTCAAGAGTTATAGATTGAATCATGTTAAATCGTCTTCATATTCTTAATCCTTGCGAAAAACCAAAGAGATCTATATATTGTATGACATATATAGTTGCAGAATTGGAAATGGGACAAAGGACCCCTGAATTACTGAAACAGAGTAGTTTCACGAGGAAGACGAAGTCTCTGCATAAACTCGCACGCGCGAGCGGCCCGTGCGAGCGACCCCTCGCGCGAGAGACCCGCGCGCGCGAGGTATGCGTCTCCAGGCAGACAGAAAAGTTTATATAAAAAAATGAAAATAGGCAGGTCGCGCGAGCGGCCTGCGCTAGCGACCCCTCGCGCGAGCGACCCGCGCGCGCGAGGTAATCATCTCCAGGCAGACAGAAAAGTTTATATATAAAAATGAAAATAGGTAGGTCGCACGAGCGGCCAGCGCGAGCGACTCGTCGCGCGATCGGCCCGCGCGCGCGACTTCTGGAAGTTTCTACTTTTTGCTTGTTTTGTGATAAGGGACTGTTTGGATTAATTTTAAAGCATTGTTAAGGTTCTGCTTGGGAATTTTATTAAAACAGAATGCTATTGGTTATGTTGGAACAAATAAAACGATGAATTACGATTTATAAATCCCCGTACGTACGGTGCGCCTTTAATTCAGTGATTTACTTATGTTAAAATTCATATCATTCATGTGGGGTCAGTGGTACATGCATGTGGGTGTCAGTCAGTGTGGAAAAGAGTAATGGTCAGTGTGGAAAGAGTTTGAGATTGAGATTGAGATTGAGATTGTGTTGTGGACACTCCCTGGTTATTGTGTACAAAAGTGTGACGTGTTGAGATTGCGGTGAGGGTATCTTTGTAATGCGATGGTAGCAAAATTGGACACTCCCTGACGCCCATGGTAGCGTTAAAGTGTGTGACGCCGAACTTGGACATTCCCTGGCACCCATGGTAGTGCTAAAGTGTGGCCTACGGACACTCCCTGATACCCTAGTCTGGATACTGCGTGAGGGTTCCTCCGGTATTTGCATGGCGGTTTAGGTATTCAAAGTGTGAGGCATTGAACACTCCCTAGTACCCCGGACCAAAGTGTGAGGCAAACTGGACATTCCCTGGCACCCCGTTGCTAAAGTGTGGCTACCTTAGTGTTTCAAAGATACCGGAGTGAGATAGTGGGTTGTTGTGTTTGTCGAGAGAAAAGAGTCGGTGAGATGAGTGTGGTGCATTGTCTCATACACGATCATATGTTTTAATGAATGAACGACTTTTAAATACTTTCCCCGTTATTTTATAATTGAATTCTTTCTATGGTGAAACAGTTGATTTTACAAAACTTAAAAAGAGAAAAATTATAAATGGGTATGTTTTACATTCAAAGTTATGTTTTTAATACTCACCAGCTTCTTGAAGTTGACGACGTTGATGCGTCCTGGACATTCGTGTTCAGGCTTTTCAGGTTACGACTATGCTGAGCCTTATGACTATGCGAATTAAGAACAACTGCTGGGAACATAATTTACTTTCATATGCTTTAAGTTGAGCTGATTTTGTAATAAGGATGACTGTAATAGACACTAAGTTATTATTTGTTTTCAAGGCGGTCTGTGCCTTAGTTGACCCCGTATCATAAGATGTAATAAGTTAGAAAGTTTTATAAGCCTTGATTGCTCTACTCTGATTATTGTTTTTGTTGTTCGACGTTTGGGACGGAATCGATCCTTCAAACTGTCGCGACCTACGAGTCCATAAAGGAAATTAAACACTTTCCTTATTTATGCTACATCGGGGCGTGACACTTTCTCACGAAGTTCATGATGGAGTTTGAAGCAAGGATCCTTAACGTGACCAAGATTCCCACAGTAAGTGCAGAAATGGCAGTTACTAGATCCAAGAAGATGGGTGAATGAGCTAGACGGGGTAGCAAGAGCCATCTGATCAGGCACTGGAGTTGGCTCAGTTAAAGCTGGAGGCTTAAGCAAGTGACGACGCTGCTCATCTCCATCAATAGTAGCAAAAGCCTCAAATAAAGAGGGCATAGGAGATGTGTTTAAAATCTGAGTCCGCAGAGATTCAAACTCAGGTTTTAGACCCATCAAGAACTGGTAGGTGTGATGGCGATTGAGACGTCGGAGAGCAGTAGTAGCTGCTTCAGTTGGAAATTCACTTAGGGGCTCATACTGAGCCAGTTCCTCCCAACGGGACTGAAGGTAGCCAAAGTAATCAGCAATAGAAAGACCTAATGTAGCCTGAGAAACCTGTGCAACATCTCGATAAAGTTCGAAGATACGAGAATCGTTGCACTCATGGGCATACATTTGAGTCAGAGAGGTCCATGGGCTGGAAACAGTATCATAAAACATGAACATATGATAAATCCAATATTCGATAGAGTTAAATAACCACCCCAAAACGGATCAGTTATCAATATCCCACTGAGAAAATGTAAGATCGGAGAGTGTTGGCTTGGGTACAGTACCTAGAATCCATCCAGACTTGCCTTTACCCCCAAGATAAAGACGGAAAGTCCGGGACCAAGCAGCAAAGTTCCTTCCACTCAACAACACACTAGCAACCCGTTGAGCAGAGGTGTGTTGAAAGAGAGACAGATCTGGACGAGCATGAGTAATAGCAGGAATAGGATCAATATCCTTACCGTTGTTAGCCATACCGGAGTATCTGAACCCAAGAAAAAACCAACAAAGTTATGGAAAATCGAGAAGATGGAGGACTGCCCAGAACAATTGAAGCACAGATGGGGCAACCGGAGGCCAAATAATGGCCTGAAAGAGAGATGATGGAGCATTAAGGCTCTAACGCATCATAGGGATGCAGGAGAGGGCCATAGAGGGGCAGAGGATAGCACAAAGGCTGTCGGAGAGGCACAGAGGCCTCGGTGAGGTGCTGGTGAGGTGCTGAGGTGCGCCGAAGCCCTAGGGGGTTGCTGGTGTTAGGAAACTGCGTTCCCAAAATCCGTTGACAGTGCGTATAAGTTGGTACTGCAAAACATTTTGTGAAATCTATAATAACCCTATAAGGGCGGAACTAGGGTTACCTTGAACTGAAAAAACGGATTGCTGTAGTAGACGAATCGAGAACACGGGCTCGATAACAGCTCACGATCTTCTACCATATTCCTCCGCTGCCAGAATATCGAACTGAGTGTGGGCTCTTTCAAAATCCTTTCTGTTTTCTGCTCTCCCTCTTTTACGCTCTCTTTTCTATTTCGAGTTATAATCCTCTATATAGAAAAACGTCAACTGAGAAGAGAGCCAAAGCAGCACATATATAGGCTACGATAGGGACCATAAGAAGTCAATAAGGAATAGGCTTCCTTATGGAATTAGGAAACCCTAATTTGAACTGAATCAGATTCCTATTTCCATAAATTATAATTCATACCACTAAAGAATTATAATTGCATTCCTACCCTTATCTCAAAAATATATTTCAAGCTCCATGTTATTAAATGCTGATTATCTCCCCACGTTAAGATTACAGATATCCATTAATTAAATATAATTACTGACAATCATATTTGATTAATTTCTTAAAATTCATTGAGATCCTCTGCTTAACTTATCTCATATGTCGGATACAAAATCCACCTGCAGGGTTTGACATAATCAAAACTTATAAGCTTTCTCAAGGGGATATCATCAATCCCAAAATTGAGACATGGATTCCATCATTAATTAATATCCACCACATAATTAATATTGCCACCTAATCCAATGAGATATTGACCCATTTAAGGATCTCACCCTTTTAGGGATCAAAGTGTAAATATCAAATGTACGTGTCTACAAATTAACTTGAGCATAAGCACTCATAATAGCCATGAGGTATTAATTATCTTATAAGTCAGTATAAAGATAATTACCCCAAGTCAGTCCCGTTTAACACACAAAGTGTACCAGCATAGTGAGTTGAAACTATACCGTTTTCCGTAGGCAAGACAAACCTACTACAACACCATGCTGCAGTCATACCGATGGTGTGTCCAATCCCATCTAAGACTGTAAACCAAAATCTTACATTCTATAATATCTTATGGCCTGATCTTCCGTGTATAAGCCGAACTCTACACACCAAACCACCTACTATATAGAATGAGAGACACACATGCATAATATTAAATAAATAATATAATACAAATATTGTCCACATAGATTCTCATAAAAATGGAATAACTGATTTTATTGAATGAATAATAAATTAACTACATAAAGCATGGGTTTTAGTACATATCCCTAACAATCTCCCACTTAGACTCAAAGCCATGATGCGACACACCTCACTCCTATCCCTTCTATGTGACTATCAAAAGTCTTTGTCGGTAAGCTCTTGGTGAAAGGATCTGTCAGGTTATTTGCTGATGCTATCTTGGTCACGTCAACATCACCTCTTTGCACGATCTCTCATATCAGGTGATACTTACGCTCAATGTATTTTCCCTTCTTATGGACCCTGGGTTCCTTTGAGTTAGCAACTGCACCGCTATTATCGCAATAAAGGGTAACAACCGATTGTATCGCAGGTACCACTCTTAGATCCATAAGAGAGTTTCTGAGCCAAACGGCCTCCTTAGCGGCTTCCGAAGCAGCCACATACTCGGCTTCCATGGTGGAATCAGCAATACATGACTGCTTGATACTCCTCCAAGTTATGGCTCTACCTCCTCGGGTAAACACATATCCTGATGTAGACTTTCTGGAATCCCTATCTGACATGAAATCAGAATCTGTGTACCTAATGGGTACAAGACTGTTTCTTGGTAAACTAACATATAGTCTCGAGTCCTTTTCAGGTACTTGAGAATATTTTTCACAGCATTCCAATGTTCTTGCTCTGGATTAGACTGATATCTACTAACCATGCCAACATCAAAACAGATGTCAGGTCTAGTACATAGCATAGCATACATTAGGCTTCCTACTGCCGAGGCATAAGGAACTACCTTCATCTTCTCTATCTCATCAGGTGTCTTAGGACACTGATACTTAGATAGAGTAATTCCATGTCTGAAGGGAAGGAATCCCTTCTTGGAATCTTGCATGCTAAACCTTGCAAGAATATTGTCAATATAAGTGCCCTGTGACAAGCCCAACATCCTATTTTGCGATCTCGCATAAGCTTGATTCCTAGGATGTGACCAGCTTCTCCCAAGTCCTTCATATCGAATTGACTGGATAACCATACCCTTACAGAAGATAATACCCCCACATCATTTCCGATTAACAAGATATCATCCACATATAGTACTAAGAACACCACCACGCTTCCATCATGTTTCTTGTACACACAAGATTCATCCGCACATTGATCAAAACCAAAAGACTTGATTGCTTGATCAAAGCGGATATTCCAAGACCTAGATGCCTGCTTAAGTCCATAAATGGACTTCTTAAGCTTGCACAACATGTGTTCTTAGCCCTTTGCGATGAACCCGTCTGGTTGTACCATATAGATGCACTCGTCAAGATTCCCATTAAGAAATGTTGTCTTGACATCCATTTTCCAAATTTCATAATCAAAATGTGCAGTAATGAATAAGAGAATCCGGATAGACTTCAGGATTGCCATCGGCGAAAAAGTTTCCTCATAATCGATTCCTTCTTTTTGAGTGAACCCTTTTGCAACAAGCCTAGCTTTAAAGGTTTCCACCTTACCATCTGCTCCTCTCTTTTTCTTATAGATCCACTTACATCCAATGGGTTTTATTTCATTGGGTGGTTCTACAAGATCCCAGACTTGATTGGAGTACATAGACTCTATTTCAGATTTCATAGCCTTTTGCCAAAGATCTGCATCTTTATCTTGGAGTGCTTCATTGTAGTTACAGGGGTCGGTACCTTGTTCATCAGGGACCCAGTCATAAGACTCTCCCAAGAACATATACCAGTCAGGTTGAATAATAACCCTCCAACTACGACGAGGCACAACCCGTTTCTGTGTATCACTGATATTTTGTTGTGAAGATTCTGAACTTAATACACCATTATCTACACGTTGTACTGGTTCAGGAACCTGCGTGTTAATGGTTGGTTCGGGATCTACACGAGTTTCGATAATCCTCCCACTACGACGTGGTAATAGAATGTCGATAACTCTTTCTTGTGGTGTTTCTTCTCGTACCGTTGGTATCGAAGAAGTATGTCTCAGTGTCTCTCCTCTTATTTCCTCTAGAACAATATGACTTCTGGGCTTGTGGCCCATAACATAGTCCTCTTCTAAGAATGTGGCATTGGTGCTAACAATAACCTTCTGATCCTTAGGACTATAAAACAGACCACCTTTAGTTCCTCTTGGATACCCAGCAAAGAAACATACTTCTGTTCTTGATTCCAACTTTTCTGCATTCCCTTTAAGCACGGGTGCTGGACTACCCCAGATCCGAACATGCCGCAGACTAGGCTTTCGCCCAGTCCACAATTCCGTGGGAGTAGTAGGTACTGACTTAGATAGTACCAAGTTTAGAATGTATGCGGCTATCTCTAATGTGTGTCCCCAAAAGGAAATTCATAAATCCAAATAACTCATCATAGATCTTACCATATCCATAAGGGTCATGTTCCTTCTTTCTGCTACACCGTTCTACTGAGGCATACAGAGTGCAGACAATTGGGATGTAATCCCTTGCTCCAATAAGTATTCCCTAAACTCTCCCAAGAGGTACTCTCCACCACGATCAGATCGTAGTGTCTTGATACATTTACTTAGACGCTTCTCCGTTTCAGCCTTGAAGTCTTTGAATTTCTCAAAGCTTTCAGACTTACGCTGCATCAAGTAAATGTACCCATACCTTGAGTAATCATCGATGAAAGTGACAAAGTACTCAAATCCCCCTCTTGCTTGGACAGTCATCGGACCACACAAATCAGAGTGAACCAGTTCCAACAGCTCTTTAGCTCTATAGCCCTTGGCAGAGAACGGCCTCTTGGTCATTTTACCTTCTAAGCAGGATTCACAGACTGGAAGTGCCTCCACTTCCAATGAACCTAATGGCCCATTTTGAACCAGTCTTTGAATCCTTTTCAAATTAATATGATCAAGGCGTAAGTGCCAAAGATGCGTTTGGTTCATCCTCGAAGGTTCTTTTCTCTTAAACGGAAAACTATTTGTGTTATTCAATTCATTAAGTTGCAGTATAGGAGAGACAGGATTTATAATATGATATGCTCAGAATTATCCAGCGTGGGTCCAACGGCCACGTCAGCATCGAAGACCAAGCAGAACCCTGGGGTCCACACCCAGGGCTTGCCAGTGTCACCGCTCGGGGTGCCTGCACAGCCCGGGCGTGATCTTCGACGGCTCTCCCGGACGCGCGGCTCAACGCCAGCAGTTTCCTTGTGCGGCCGGAGTCCTATTAGGAATAAAACTCGATAGATTCCTAATCTGATAATGATCTTCCCTTAACTTATGCACATTGAATTATGATTGATATAGGCTTCCTAATGGATCTAAGTTTCCATGTAGAGGTGGACTCTTGCATCTATAAAAGAGCCCACCCATACCCTTCTAAGAAAAAAACGATCTGGAGAAACCTAATAACTAGAGCATACACTGAAACGCATATACCCGAACGGTATTACTGGTAGTGCCGCCCACTATTGTTGGCTCACCAGGCCGCCGGTGATCTGCTAGTATAACGCCTAGATACACACGTGGACGTAGGTCACCTCATTAACGGGGCCGAACCACTTACAACTCCTTGGTGTCTCTCTGTCTCTCTCTGAATCCTCTCTTACCAATTCTAGGCATCATCAGTTTGGCGCCGTCTGTGGGAAACGTCAGTTTCCTCATCGAAAAAATCTTTGACTGATCAACATGCCGAAGAAGAAGGGCAAGAAGACCGCTGACTCGACCGGTCAGGCGGAACAGTCAGGTCAGGCGGAACAGTCAGGCCAGGAGGGTCTACAGGTTGAGACGCGGGCTGCCTCCATGTCCACCGAGCAAGTCACGGCGGCACTGGAGCAACTCTTGGAAAGTCAGATCCGGACGCAACGGCAAATAGAGACGCTCATGGCCCAGCATGGAAAGGTGGTCAAGGACCACGAGAAAAACCCTTCGTCGGGAAAGCGGCCCGAAAAGAGCGTTCCTAGCCAAAGGCCCGCTCGGACCCGCGGAAAAGCCTGATCTGCACCAGTGTCCCCGCCAGATCGAGAACACCATGGAGAGGGAGAACGTAGCCAGCCTACGAGGCGTCCAAAGGAAGGGCCTCGGTATGTTCCTCGCCGAGCACGCCGAGTGGAGGACGCCCGGTTACTCATCGAACGACGCCGAGCCGCAAGGGGAGAAGCGTCCGGACGAAAGGTGAGGGAGCCGGTCGACGATCCGCCCACCCTGAGCCGGGAGGATCTTAGGCACAGGCTATCCCGGACCCGTAGCCGAGCGCTATCCCCAAGATCGACACGCTTCGAGGATGAGGACGAGGCTTCATCATCCGACCCTACTTATTACTCAGATGCAGATAGGAGGACCGGGCACACTGACGTTAAAGCCCAGGTCGAAGAGTTGCAGCAGCAAATTGAGAGGCTGAACCGTAAGTCCGGTCACGACCTCACAAACACGGAAACGGAGTCGCCCTACACCTCCCGGGTGACACAGTTCCCCATTCCGCGGAAATTCAAGCCCCCGCACCTTAGCTCTTACGATGGCAAGGGGAGTCCGGTGGACCACATCCGCACCTATAAGGCGCAGATGGCACTGGTCACTACAACTGACGAACTGCTGTGCCTGGCCTTCCCCAGCACCTTAAAGGGATCGGCTGCGCAATGGTTCCATTCGCTGAGGCCCCGGACGGTTGACGACTTCAAATCTCTGAGCAAACTCTTCGTCAGCCAGTTCGTGGGAATGCTTGACCGATCACAGCCGGACACCCAGCTGCTCACAGTGAAGCAGCGCAAAGGGGAGTCTCTGAGAGAATACGTGGACCGCTTCAATCAGCAGAGGCTCCAGATCCGTAATCTCAATGAGACAGCAGCAATCATGGCCTTTTGTTCAGGGGTCCAACATACCAAGGTTGCCACGTCGTTCCATCGTGACCGACCGACAACCCTGGTGGAACTCTCGGACAGGGTCGGCAAGCACATCGATACCGAGGAATTCCTAAGGGCAAAGCGCTCCGGAACCGGGGAAGATGAGTCTCCGAGGTCCAAGCGCAAGCACGAAGGGCCGGACAAAGGCTTGGGCAAGAAGCCCAGACAGGATCAGCAGCGAGGCGGCCGGGACCAGCAGCGAGGTGGCCGGGATCAGCCCCAAGCCACCTTCACGCCACTCTCCCGACCTATCCAGGAAGTAATGGCCGCTGCCGAGGCTCGGAGGCTACTCCCGCAGCCAGCAAAGCTTAGGGCACCCCCCGGCAAGAGAAACCGGGACAAATTCTGCCGTTTTCACAGGGACCATGGCCACGACACGGACGACTGCTTTAAGTTGAAGATAGCCATAGAGAAGCTGATTGAGCAGGGGCACCTAGCCGAGTTTGTCACAACAGACAGGCAACCCCGACAAGGTAACCGAACTCCGGATCAGCCTCCTCCTCTCGGCCAGATCAATGTGATTTCCGGCGGCACCTCGGGCGGAGGGGATTCGCAGACGGCAAGGAAGAGGCATGCTCGGGCATCCCGGGCGGATGTCTGGCACGTCCGATCCACCGACTCCCCGCCGTCCGACGTGTTGACCTTTTCTTCCAACGATGTGCAGGATCTCCACTGCCCCCACGATGACCCGTTGGTTGTAACGCTCTCCATCGCCAATTATGTGGTCAAGAGGGTACTAGTGGATACGGGCAGTTCATCGGACATTATGTTCATCTCAGCGTTCGAGCAGCTAGGGATATCCCGGGATCGATTACGACCGGTGACGACCCCACTGGTAGGCTTCAATGGGTCCAGCACATTGCCGCTCGGCACCATCGACCTTCCAGTCCTCATGGGAACTTACCCTCAGCAAGCCTCTGTTCTGGCGAGCTTTGTTATCGTGGAAACACCATCCGCCTACAATGCCATCCTCGGTAGGCCAACCCTCAACAAAGCCAAGGCGGTCGTCTCGACATACAGTCTGACAGTTAAGTTCCCGACCCCCCAGGGGCCCGGGAGCCTACGCGGAGATCAGATGACCGCACGGAGCTGTTACGTCAGCTCCCTGCGAAAGGGCGCCGTCACAGAATCCTTCAGCGTCCAGGATATGGATCCGAGGGACCCAAGCGGCAAAGTCGGCCCGGTAGAGGAGTTGGAAAGAGTGGTCCTGGACCCTCAACTCCCAGACCGGACTGTCAGCGTCGGTACCCTCCTCGAGCCTAGCCTCCGGGAAAAACTCATCCAGTTCCTGCGCCAAAGCCAGGACGTCTTCGCGTGGTGCCACGAAGACATGCCCGGGATTGATTCACGGGTTATGTCTCACCGCCTCAATGTCAACCCGGACTCTCGGCCGGTGAAGCAGAAAAGACGAGGCATGGCCCCCGAAAGGCAAATTGCGGTCTCTGAGGAAGTAGAGAAGCTCCTCAAGGCGGGCTCAATCCGAGAAGTCCTCTATCCCGACTGGTTGGCCAACGTCGTGTTGGTCAAAAAGAGTAACGGAAAATGGAGGATGTGCGTGGACTTTACGGACTTGAACAAAGCTTGTCCCAAGGATTGCTATCCACTGCCTAGGATAGACCTCCTTGTGGACTCCACCGCCGGCCATTCGCTCCTCTCCTTCATGGACGCCTACTCCGGGTACAACCAGATAAGCATGCACCCCGGAGACGAAGAAAAAACCGCCTTCATCACAGATCAAGGCACGTACTGTTACAAGGTGATGCCCTTCGGCCTCAAGAACGCCGGGGCAACCTACCAGCGGTTAGTCAACCACATGTTCAAAGATCTAATTGGTAAAACTATGGAAGTATACGTTGACGATCTGCTGGTCAAGAGTCACGATGAGACCGACCACTTGGACCATCTGGCCGGAGCCTTCAGCATTTTGAGAAAGTTCGGAATGAGGTTGAACCCGGCCAAATGCACATTCGGTGTCTCGTCCGGAAAATTCCTTGGCCACCTTGTTAGCAGGCGGGGAATCGAGGCTAACCCCGAGAAAATACAGGCCATCATCAACATGAAGTCCCCCCGATCAACCAAAGAAGTCCAAAGTTTGGCCGGACGGGTAGCCGCACTGAACAGATTCGTCTCCCGAGCCACTGATCGTTGCCTGCCGTTCTTCAAAATCCTCCGAAAGGCGTTTCAATGGTCGGAGGAGTGCGAGGGGGCATTCCAGGAACTCAAAAAGTACTTGGCCTCTCCCCCTCTGCTCTCAACGCCAGCGCCGGGGGAAGAACTGCTCCTATACTTGGCGGTGTCACCTTCAGCGGTCAGTTCAGCTTTAGTTCGGGAAGAGCACGGGATACAGTTCCCCGTGTACTACACAAGCCGAGCACTCCAGGGCGCCGAAAGTAGATATTCCCGGGTTGAGAAGCTCGCTTTTGCGCTCGTGACATCTGCTCGAAGGCTCCGCCCATACTTCCAGGCCCACACAATTGCAGTGCTCACAGACCAGCCGTTGCGCCGGATCCTGAGCAGACCCGAAACATCGGGAAGACTCGTCAAGTGGGCCCTGGAATTGGAAGAATTTGAAGTGGTCTACCGACCCCGGACAGCCCTCAAGGGGCAGGCAGTGGCAGATTTCTTGGTCGAGTTTACCTATGCAGAGGATCAGACCGAAGAGCTCGACCCACCAGTCTTGACGCCGGGGCTGCAGATCAACATCCCGACCTGGATACTCTACGTCGACGGTTCTTCCAACAACCAGGGCAGCGGAGCAGGAATCATCCTGACCTCTCCTGACGGAATCCAGCTCGAGTACGCGCTGCGGTTCGGATTCCGCGCTTCAAACAATGAAGCCGAGTACGAAGCCCTATTGGCAGGGTTACAGTTGGCTACATCTATGGGAGCACAACAGGTCCAAGGGTACAGTGATTCCCAGCTCGTGGTTAACCAAATTAGTCAGGAGTATGAGGCCCGAGAAGACAACATGGTGGCCTACCTGGCCCTTGTCCGAGCGGTTTCAAAGAGACTCAAAGGACTGGCCATCACGCAGATACCGCGGGAGGAGAACACCAGGGCCGACCGGTTGGCCCGCCTAGCTTCATCCTCTGAGTCAGACTTGCCCGGGATAAGGATAGAATACCTGCCCGAGCCAAGTGTGATCAATTCAGAAGGAATGGAGGTGGACCCGGTGGACCTGGGACCTAGTTGGATGGACCCCATAGTTACATTCTTAGCGACCGGCGTGTTACCGAACGGAAGAGATGAGGCCCGCCGCACCAAATACCGTGCAGCCAGGTACCATTTAATTGATGGCATACTCTACAAAAGGGGCTTCACCATCCCATACCTCCGCTGCGTTCATCCCGGGCAAATTCAAGCGATCTTGTATGAAATTCATGAAGGAATTTGTGGGAACCACGTTGGAGGTCGGGCACTCTCGCGGAAAGCGCTGCTGCAAGGCTATTACTGGCCAACTATGGCTCGGGATTCCAGGGACTATGTGAAAAGGTGTGACAGATGCCAAAGGTTCTCCCCCATGATCAATTGTCCGGGAGAGATGCAGACACCCATCCTTAGCCCCTGGCCGTTTGCTCAATGGGGCATCGACATAGTAGGCCCCCTGCCCATAGGAAAAGGGCAAGTCAAGTTTGCTGTCATAGCCGTGGACTACTTTACCAAGTGGGCAGAAGCCGAGCCATTGGCCACCATCACCGAGAAGAAGATGGAGGGTTTTATAGAGAAAAATATCCTCAGCAGGTTTGGCACCCCCCGTGTACTGGTGAGCGACAATGGCAGACAATTTGACACCCCGGTGTTTCGGCAGTTCTGCTCGGGCTACGGGATATCCAACCATTACTCCTCTCCCGAGCACCCTCAGGCCAACGGCCAGGCCGAGGTGACGAACAGGACAATCTTGCAGTCAATCAAGACTCGGCTTGAAAGTGCCAAAAGTCTGTGGGCTGAAGAGTTGCCGACCCTCCTGTGGGCCTACCGTACCACTCCCCGAGCAGCAACAGGCGAAACGCCGTTCTCACTCACCTATGGCTTCGAGGCCGTGGTCCCCACAGAGCTCGGATTGCCTTCCTACCGGGTAGCCAATTTCAGTGAGCAAGGCAACGAGGAAGCTCTGAGAACCGAACTTGATTTGGTAGAAGAGAAAAGAGATCAAGCCTATCTGAGAGTGGCAGCGTACAAGCAGAGGGTGTCGAGGTACTATAACAGCAAGGTCAAGCATCGCAGCTTCCAAGTGGGTGATCTTGTCCTAAAGGCGGTAAACCAGTCGACCAGAATCCCGAATCATGGGAAGTTGGGGCCAAACTGGGAAGGCCCATATACGGTCACCCGGATTCATCGACCGGGAACCTATTGGCTACGAGATTTTGACGGGCATGAGCTTTCCCACCCGTGGAACATACAGCACCTTCGAAAATATTTTCAGTAGCAGGGATGAAGGGGGTTAGCGATCGATTAGGACTCTTTGTAGCTCTACCCGAGCAGTTAAAACGAATTTGAAATAAAGTAATTACTTTTTTGCAAAGTTCCTACTCAAGTGTTCCACCCCAGCAGAAAAAGACCTCGGGCCTAACCCCGAGGCACCTTCAAAGACCTTGGCTAAACACCAATGCACAAAAAGACCTCGGGCCTAACCCCGAGGCGCAGGCTTCGCCTAGGTCCAGCCAACGATGGGGCCTAACCCCCTAGGCAACCAATAATGGCAAGTTTCAAAGGACCCTGCAACCACCCATGTTCCAGGTCGGTTTCCTACGGTCGGTATTCCCGTCCATCTCCCTAACAAAACGCTTGGGGGGCAAGGGAATGCTGGCTCAAACAGGAAATTAAACAAGGTTTAACCTAGGTCCA
Organism: Hydrangea macrophylla; assembly: GCA_033977485.1. NCBI lineage: Eukaryota > Viridiplantae > Streptophyta > Magnoliopsida > Cornales > Hydrangeaceae > Hydrangea > Hydrangea macrophylla. The sequence goes on from CM066991.1 coordinate 161,601,035, forward strand.
ACCGACAATGGGGGCAAACCCCCTAGGTGACCCACGATGGCTAAACCCCAAAGGACCCTGCAACCACCCATGTTCCAGGTCGATTTCCTAAGGTTGCTCGCTACTACGCACCCGCCTTACCAAAATGCTTGGGGGGCAGGGGAATGCAGCCTTAAACAGGGAATCACACCGGTCATTAACAGTACTTGGAGTCCTAGCATTCCCAAGTACTAACAGTGATCAGAGATAAATAACCCGGACGGTAAAACAGGACAAGTCCTATAATACACCGGGTATGCCTTCAAAAACAGGTCGAGAAGACCAGGCGTTCTACCAGTTACGGTCCTAAACCATTTTGCTAAGGCAGTGCTCGGTTCGACTAAAACTGGTCAGATACTGGCAGAAGACCAATTATCCAACCGGTTGCAACCCTAATCCATATGCTAAGTGAATGCAATTGAAAACTGGTTGGGGATTGGCAATCACATGGGCATGCAAGTACAAAATACAAACAGTTAATGGAAAGGAAAGTGGCCTCAGGGGCCTTGTCATTGATTAAAAGCGGACTTGTACAGACCCTAGGGTGAGCAGTTGTAGTAGCTCACCCCCCCCCACAAAACAAAAAAATACTACAACAGTAAAAGAAAGGGCATAAAAGCCCTACTGGTCACCCACAACGTCCAGCTCTTCCTCCGCAGCAGGAGCGGCTCCAACTGGCGCAGCCTCCGCAGGCCCCCCGCCAGCAGCCCGGTCCTCTTTCCAGTAATCGGATTCGGCCCAGGAATAGCCGGAGATGTCCCAGTCCGGGTGATCCGCCATAACACGGTCAATCAGGTCCTTGTAGCCCTTGAGGAATCCAGCCTCGAATTCCTCTTCGGTATCTTTCGTCTCCGCTTCAAGGGCGGCGGTCGCTTCGGACAGAGTGGCGGTCAGAGCCTTAGCATCCTTCTCGGCAGCAACCCGACCGGCCTCCGCGGCAGCAAGCTTGGCCTCTAAAGCAGCGAGCTGGGCCTCAGTAGCCGTTCGGGAAGCCCGCTCGGTTAACACCACACCTCGGGCCTCCCCCAGCTCCTGGCCCAAAGCCCTAGCCTTCTCCGCCTCAGCCTCCCGGGCCGTCTTTTCCATGGATAGGGCCTCCTCAGCAGCCGCCAGTTTCCCGGTCAGCGCGGGAAAGGTCGCCTCGGACCCCGCTGCTATACAACCGACCTGCAAACGAAAACAGCTATAAGCATTATGAGCGAAACAAGCAATAAGAGCCTATGAGAAGTACGAAATATGGACGCACCATATGGCTAATGCTGTAGAGCCAAGCGGTCACGTCCTCCGGGCTCAACAAGGAGCACTTGTCCACCTGACCCGGCAGCAGAGCGGGGCGGATCCTCCCGCGTACCTCATCCGCCCTCTCAACCGGCGGCACTGCAGGAAGCCCTGTATGCACGGTCTCCTCCACAGTAGGGAAGGAGACGCCAGCTGTTTTGGAAGCAGCGGGCGTCTTGGGGGGCACGGCAATGGTCACCCCGGGCGCCGAGGTACCTACCCCCTCCTTGTCAGGGCGGATGACGATGCCCCGGGTGAGCCTCTTGAGCTTCTGGCCCTCGGTGGGCTCCAGCCTCTTCCTCTTTGATCTAGCTCGGGCAAGCAGGGCCTCCTCTTTCTCCTTCAGCGCCGCTGCGTCCTTGGGAGCCATTGCTGCAAAACAACCGGAAAGATATTAGGCCGCAAAGAAAGATGCAAGAGTCAGGAAACAGGGGAGTAAATAGAACGCTGACCGGGAACAGTAGGAGAGGAAGCAGGGACTTCTGAGGGCTCCTCGGGGGAATAAGACACCACTATGTCTCCCGTCGGGGACAGAACGTTCCGAATGTTGGTGGGCAACTGTGCTAAGCCCCAAATCCTGGCCTGGGACGCCTCGGAGATCTCAGGAATGTCTGCCGACCCAGCTGCAAGTAGAAGCATAAAACCGGTTAACAGGTTAATAAATCCATAAAACTGAAAGAGACAAACAAAAGAAAGACAGGTAGCCTTACCCCTCAGCTCCTTCACCCAGGATGTCCTCGGCCGGGTCCCCGCGGCCTCGTCACAAAGGAGAAGGGTGGACACTTGGAAGAACTTGCTCTTCCACCCCTTGTTGTTACTGGGGCACTTGTCGATAATCTTTCTGCCCGGCCGGGCGGAAAAAGAAAAGAACCCCAGTTCCCCGTGTACGGCAAACGGCCGATGGGCCCATAGAAACTCCTCGAGGGTCACCTCACACCCGAACGCCTGGGGCCACAGAGATATACAACCCATCAGGAATCTCCACCCGTTGGGGGCCAGTTGCCCGGGAGCAATCCCAAGGTGAATCAGGATGGCCCTGGCTACTGGGTGGAGCGGAAGGCGGAGACCCGCCATCATTGCATCCTCGAAAAGAGTCGTGAAGCCCGGATAGTAAAGGTGCGCCCCCCCGGAATTCACCGCCAAAGAGCAACTACCCGGGAAGGAGTATTTCTTCCTAATCCGGATAAGGTCCTCGGAACGCAAAATCGAGAATATAGACTCACAAGCAAACCCAACGCCGGGATCGGACTCCCCGGGCGCCTCGTCGCCCAAACCCCTAGAGACGGAGGCAACGGGGGCCCCCTCGGCGGATTCGTCATCAAATTGACGGGCTGAGATCAAGCCCTCACTCTGGTGGTCAGAAGGAGGGTCCAAAACCGGGTCGGAGCCATCCGACCGGAACATCTCGCTAATCGAACGGGACGCAGAATTGAAGCCGGAATGCTCCATCTCAGATGCCCCGGGGGAAGGAAGAGGGAGTAGATCGCGACCTAAATACGGATCGGAAACCCCGAGCCTGAGGTACAGGGAAGGCAATGTCACTAACCTAAAAGGCAGAGAATATATGGCCCTAAACGTCAGAAGGCACTCTCTCAGTGAAACTACGGAGACACCGGTCCGGCTCAAATGGCCTGAGTCTCCACCCGACCGGAAAAACGAGCAGAATCTAAGGAAGAAAAAATCCCACTCCCGCTCGAACCCTACCGGACTCACTCTCTCCAGTCTCGCTACGAAAAGAAGAGAAGATGGGAAAGGGAAGAAGGGAACAACAGATGAAAGTTCGGAAGGAAGAGGACTTACAAAGCTTGCGCAGAAAAGAGGACTCGAGAATCTTGCTCGGACTAGCCTTTGCTCTCAGGACGTTCGGCGATCTCTCTGCAGTAAAGGGCCAGAGAAGTGGGCAAGCATTCATTTTATAGAAACCGGGAACGGCCCAGATCAAAACGTATCCAACGGTCCGTGTGATCCCCCGCCCGAAATTGCTGACAGTTGTCTCCTCGGGCGCATGAAACGTCGCCTAGAAAGGCGTGCGCATTAAAGGCCTGACATGACTGTTCGGTTGGCGCGCAAGTGGCTTGGTTGCGTCCGCGCTAGCGTAGTTCGAACCTAACCAGGTCAACGACCAGCGAACACGTGGCAGCAGCGACTCCCGAGGACAACGGATCGCCCGCTCGGGGAATGCCCCGACCGACGTCTTCCTCCGGCCCCGCCCGAAGGACAACATCCCGGTCTACTACCGAACGGTTCCCGGGGAAAATTTCAGTTTTCAACCCTCATCAGACGGAGCGTCCAATCAGCTTTGAAAATGGGGGGCAGGAGGTATGTGCATGAGAATCTCGGCGTAACCACACAGCAAGTCCAGGAGGTCTATTGGACGCTGAAGGTTTGGACGCTGGTTGGGATTTTGGAACTCCAACCGAACAAACCACTGTCAAAATAGAAATCGGAAATACAATTAACGCGAAAGGGATGTCACAACAAAGTACAATTAACGCGAAAGGGATGGCCTCAAGGACCTTGTTCATTGATAAAAAAGAAAAACTGTACAAGTTCGGGGGGCAGTTGTAGTAGCCTCCCCAAAAAAAAAAAAAATAAAAAAAAAAAAATAAAAAAGAGAAGGACGGCAGACTTCAAGTGCCCTTATCCTTCAAAGCCTTGATCTCCTCCTCCAAGGCCGCCACCTTTGCCACCAGCCCCTCAACGGCGATCTCCAGAGCGTGGACGTCCACCCCCCGCAGGGCGGAGTCCATCTGCAGTTCATCACTCGCCTTCTCCACCGCCTGCAAGCGTTCTTCCATGTGCGCGAGAGAGACGTCCGACCATAAGCCCGGCATGCGGGGACTGGTGAATGTTTCCGTCCGGCTCCTCTTCGGTGGGGGCTGAGAATTTTCTTCGGTCTGCTTCTCCTTGCCCTTCCTGGACGGGCCCGGTGGCGGGCTTGCATCCTCAGATGAGGAGGAGTCACTGCTGGTGGACAAGGTGACCGGCCCCTCGGGCTGGCCCGTCCGGCTAGCAGGGCGCGCCCCGGTCGCCATGGATCGGGTATAGCGCCGCGACCCAGAAGCTGCAGCGGCAGGGGTCACAGAAGAGGGACCGGCAACCGAGTTCTCCGCAGGTCTCCCTTTCAAGTAGGAAAACGACATGCCGGCCTCAATGGCTTGATTAAATGCCTCCATGTCATCCTCGGAAGGAACGACTCCACGAAGGTCGGTGAAAGCCTGTCTGCAGCGGTCGGGATTATAATCCGCAGGAGGGGAGAGACCGTCATTCTCCAGCCAGTTACCAGCAACCAGGACCCAAGGGTACCGTTGCCAGTTCTTGTTTGGGAAATCTAGACCTCGGACAAAGTCTTTTCCCTCAGTCTTAGGGCGGAAGTAGGGGCCTCCGTTGTCAATGCCCATTATGTAACACCTCGCAACGTCGGCGGCCCGGAGAAATAACCCCAGTCGCTCGTTCAGCGCTGCAATCCCCCACAAGAGGCGGGCAACGTTTGGTCGGCACTTGTGTAGTGGGATATCCAATCCCTGAAGAAGGTCGCAGAATGAGACCGGCAGAGGAAAGCGTAATCCCACAATCAGCAGCAGATAGCTGCTGATGAGGAAGAAAGGATGGGCTACTTCTTCTCCCTCAATGTGCGGACGAACTACTACGTCGTCCGGAATTTGGCAGTCCTCTCTGAAGGCTCTGAGCCCTTCGTCCGACGACAGGTCGATGTTGGAAGCCATTGGGAGGAAGATTGAATTAGTATGAACAGAGGAAAAGGGGTCGGGAGTGCTTTGCTCTGAAAACCCGCTCGGTGATTATTGATCTTCAAACAGTGGTGAGTATGTAGAATGAACTGACGCTCCTTTTATAAAGACAAAGGACGGCTCAGATTGAATCAGATCGGACGGTCAGGACGTTTTCCCGCTCTTAGCGACTGACGGCTGTCACATCGGGCATACCATACACCGCCTCAAAAGGCGCATGCATTAAATGCACGACGTGACGGTTTGGTCCCAACGCAAACGGTTCGGTTACCTCCACGATGGCCCCGTCGCATCCCAACCAGGCCTGCAAGCAGCTGACACGTGGCCCTGGGCAATACCGGACCCTCCAGTCTCCCGCTCGGTCCTTTCTCGAAAAGACAACCCCGGGTCAGCCTTACCTCGGGGAAGGCCTCGGCCTCTTCCCGAGCGGTTTCTCGTGAACTGCTCTGATTTCCAAACCTCATCAGATATGGCATCCAATTAGCTATGGAAATGGGGGGCAGCTGATATGCTCAGAATTATCCAGCGTGGGTCCAACGGCCACGTCAGCATCGAAGACCAAGCAGAACCCTGGGGTCCACACCCAGGGCTTGCCAGTGTCACCGCTCGGGGTGCCTGCACAGCCCGGGCGTGATCTTCGGCGGCTCTCCCGGACGCGCGGCTCAACGCCAGCAGTTTCCTTGTGCGGCCGGAGTCCTATTAGGAATAAAACTCGATAGATTCCTAATCTGATAATGATCTTCCCTTAACTTATGCACATTGAATTATGATTGATATAGGCTTCCTAATGGATCTAAGTTTCCATGTAGAGGTGGACTCTTGCATCTATAAAAGAGCCCACCCATACCCTTCTAAGAAAAAAACGATCTGGAGAAACCTAATAACTAGAGCATACACTGAAACGCATATACCCGAACGGTATTACTGGTAGTGCCGCCCACTATTGTTGGCTCACCAGGCCGCCGGTGATCTGCTAGTATAACGCCTAGATACACACGTGGACGTAGGTCACCTCATTAACGGGGCCGAACCACTTACAACTCCTTGGTGTCTCTCTGTCTCTCTCTGAATCCTCTCTTACCAATTCTAGGCATCATCATAATATAAAGATCATCCACCAATAGACCAGAACAAATAAAACGCTTATTTTCTTTAATAACTACTATGCTATTAAAATGAACTGAATATCCATTCTTTACTAAACTAGAAACTGAAACTAAATTCCTTCTTATAAAACGTACAAAAGGGCAATTTCTTAATATTAAAATCCTATCTCTACCAAAACTAAGATGTAGATCTCCTACTGCAACTGCTGCTACTCTCGTAGCATTTCCCATATATAGATAAACCTCTCCATCACTGAGCTGCCTGGTTCCCTAGAACCCCTGCAAAGAATTGCATACATGATCAGTGGCTTCCGTATCTACACACCAGGTACCGGTAGATCGGACCGCTAAACACGATTCAACAACTAGTAAATGAGATTTACCTTGATTGTTCTGTCTGGCGAGATAAACTGGACATTGCTTCTTCCAGTGTCCTGGCTGCTTGCAAACAAAACATTTGCCTTTAGGCTTTCCCGGTTGTCCTCTTGGCCTTTGGATTGGCAAAGGACCCGCGGCCTCTTTTGAGCCTTTTTTATTTTCTTCTTCCCTTTCGACTTTGAAGCAGAACCTTTCTCAAACACAAGAGCACTCCCTGACTTTCTGTTGAGACCCTCAGCTGCCTGGAGTTCTTTAAGTAGCTCCGCCAAGGTATATTTAAATTTATTCATGTTGTAATTGAGGCGGAATTGCTTAAAAGACTCTGGCAGTGACTGGAGTACGCTATCGACCTGGGTTTCCCCGTCGATTTCAGCTCCAAAGATCTCTAGTTCATTAAGAACAGATATCATCTTAAGAACATGATCCCTTACAGGCGTCCCCTCAGCCATGGTTGTGTTCATCAAGTCTTTCATAGCAACTTGCCTAGCAGCACGACTTTGATCCCCGGACATCTCTCGGAGGCTCTCCATCATGTCATAGGCACTGGTCATTGACTGATGCTGATGTTGCATAATATTTGACATGGATGCCAAAATGTAACACCGCGCCATCTCATCAGCCTTGACCCATTTCTTGTGAGCCTGGCTGTCCTCAGCGGTTGCCCCCTCACCAGGTTGCTCAGGACATTCTTGAGTAAGCACAAACTTGTACTCTTCAGCAGTTAACACGATATCCAAATTCCTTTTCCAGTCTATATAGTTTGGTCCAATAAGTTTGTTTTCTTTAAGTATAACAAGCAAGTGGATTGAAAGTACCCATTTAAAAGCCTGAGAATCACATAACATAAATAATTACGTTTGGGCAAAAATTACTATGGATTCGAGTTGAAAATATTGGTTCCCTCTACCATATTTGAAAGGAATCCGCCAGCAACCTGATACACCGCGAATAGTATGACTCGATGGGAAGCCATATACTATCCATCATTTGTTCAGATAGACAATTGCCTTTTAATTTTACTATCCAGGCAATGTACTTTGCCTAATAAAATTAAATTGCCGACTTGCTTTGGTCGTATAAATAATAACAGTGACTCAAATGGAGAGGACATTATTATTTATAGCTAAGTGTATACCATCACTTAATTCTAGGTCAAGAGTTCCATGAGGAACACCTCTGATGGAGAGGTGACCTACACTAACAATCACCCAAAACATTCTTTTAAAGAAGTTTGTACCGATGATTCCATGATCAACTGCATCCGATGGGGAGGAAGTCACTAGAGCCATCACACAAAATTAATCATATCATCTACAAACCAGTGATGGAGACCAAAGGATTTACACTTGATAAATTCCCTCTCCCACTTAGAATTTTAAAAACATTGAGGGTTATAATATTTAGAAAAACTATTAATTTAATTAATAAAAAATAATGGAACACTTGACATGGATTAGTCCATCCTTACTTGTCAAACACATATGTGTAGATAATAAAATTATTCTATTCTCATAATTTTAGAAAATAAGTACTTATGTTTTTAAAATATGAAATTAGTTTTATTTCTAAATACACATGTAGTTGTCCATCATTTTAAATTAATATAAATTAAACTTGCAGCTAGACATCCGAAATAGGTCTAGGAACAATTTATCCATGTTGTCCTATTCATTAAACAAGAAACAATAATAATCATTCAATCACTCATAAATAAGGAAACCACATTAAAATAGGAATCCCACTATTATGGTCAAGCTGTAACTCTTGTGAAGAAATCTTCATTGAACCCGATTAGCTCTATGTCGCCACTACGCACGGGGGTCGAGCTGATCCGATCTACAATCAGCAACTGCCTTCCAGAATAATTTTTTGAAACAGTCTTCTGAAACCGTCTTCTGAAACTGCTTCTAGATCGCTTTCGAAAACTGCTTGTAAAACTGCTCTCACGAACCATCTTCACGGATTTACTTGAGATATATTACATAAACCTTATGCCTCCATGAAGAGTTCACATGCTATATATTTGCAGTAAATTAACCACGCATCAATCAAGTGTGGGATCCAATACACACAAATCTTATGCCTCCATAAAGGAGTTCACATGCTATATCAAAACAGCAATATTAACCACGAATAAACCCATCGTGGGATCTAATCACACAAAACCAACAACCATAATAGTGGAATAAGAACGCTGCAAAACAAGGGTTAGCACAGATCTACGTTCGATCCATCCATCTGTATTACTAGACAACATGGTTGCGTCCAACCTATTCGCAGAATCAACATTGCTCTGATACCACTGTTAGGAAACTACGTTCCTAGAATCCGTTGACAGTGCGTATAAGTTGGTACTACAAAAAATTTTGCTAACCCTACAAGGGCGGAACTAGGGTTACCTTGAACTGCAAAAACGGATTGCTGTAGTAGACGAATCGAGAACACGGGCCCGATAACAGCTCACGATCTTCTACCGTATTCCTCCGCTGCCAGAATATTGAACTGAGTGTGGGCTCTTTCGAAATCCTTTCTGTTTTCTGCTCTCCCTCTTTTACGCTCTCTTTTCTATTTCGAGTTATAATTCTCTATATAGAAAAACGCCAACTGAGAAGAGAGCCAAAGCAGCATATATATAGGCTACGATAGGGACCATAAGAAGTCAATAAGAAATAGGCTTCCTTATGGAATTAAGAAACCCTAATTCGAACTGAATCAGATTCCTATTTCCATAAATTATAATTCATACCACTAAAGAATTATAATTGCACTCCTACCCTTATCTCAAAAATATATTTCGAGCTCCATGTTATTAAATGCTGATTATCTCCCCACGTTAAGATTACAGATATCCATTAATAAAATATAATTACTGACAATCATATTTAATTAATTTCTTAAAATTCCTTGAGATCCTCTGCTTCTGATATGTCAGATACAAAATCCACCTGCAGGGTTTGACATAATCAAAACGTATAAGCTTTCTTAAGGGATATCATCAATCCCAAAATTGAGACATGGATTCCATCATTAATTAATATCCACCACACAATTAATATTGCCACCTAATCCAATGAGATATTAACCCATTTAAGGATCTCACCCTTTTAAGGATCAAAGTGTAAATATCAAATGTGCGTGTCTACAAATTAACTTAGGATTTAGAGCATAAGCACTCATAATAGCCATGAGGTATTAATTATCTTATAAGTCAGTATAAAGATAATTGCCCCAAGTTAGTCCCGTTTAATACACAAAGTGTACCAGCATAGTGAGTTGAAACTATACCGTTTTCCGTAGGTAAGACAAACCTACTACAACACCATGCTGCAGTCCTACCGATGGTGTGTCCAATCCCATCTAAGACTATAAACCAAAATCTTATATTCTATAATATCTGATGACCTGATCTTCCGTGTGTAAGCCGAACTCTACACACCAAACCACCTACTATATAGAATGAGAGACACACATGCATGATATTAAATAAATAATATAATACAAACATTGCCCACACAGATTCTCATCAAAATAGAATAACTGATTTTATTGAATAAATAATAAATCAACTACATAAAGCATGGCTTTTAGTATATATCCCTAACAGCTGGGACCCTCAACTAAAGGTGGGGGGGGGGGGGAGGGCCTGCACCGAGGTGGGATGGGGTTGGGGGTTGGTGCGGCGAGCCTAGAGGAGGCTGGGTGTGGCGGCGACTGGTGGTGGGGGAGCTAAGGTTTGGTGTTTTTGGCTCTGATACCAAGAAAGAAAGATGGAAGAGTAAATTGATAGATTTATTCATTCACAATGTTTATGTATATATACAAGCTAAGAAAACATGAAAAGGAAAGAACAAAAAAAGAAATAAAGAAAAGAAAGGAAAGAGACAATTATGATCAATTACAATTAATCTAATCCTAATCAGTCTGTGATTGAGTTTGACCATAATATATAAATATATTCCAACAGGTTTAGGGTACCAAAGAAAGAGAGTTTCCTATTCCTATATGGTTTCTTGTGGAAGAAGAGTTTCCTATTATTATAGGACTAGGATTTGTGTCACTATAAATATAGAACCAAATCCATAGGAGATGTGATCCCAATTCTGTAGAGGAGAAAGAATCCCACACATTGTATTTTCCTAGAGAATAAAGAGACTCTATAAAAAGAGTGAGGAAGAACAATAGAGAAGAGTGAGGTGAGGGATTGATTGTCTTGTAGGGTTTATTATCAATAGAGAGAAGTCGTATTTGCCTTAATTCTTTTGCTTGGTTTTCTATTGTCTTGTTCGTGTGATTGTCATGAACCACAAAAGGAGAGGTCTTGGGCGTGTATATTGCTTGATCACCAGTATATCCCAACAAGTGGTATCATAGCTGAGGTTCGTGGTTCCATGGCAACTACAAGCAATTCGATGCTTCCCCTTTAACACCTACAATGGTTATTAAATAACCACTTTCTCTCCAGTTCTCTCGTTTGGATATTTAAGTTGGGAGAGAAGAGAACGTTAATGGAGAGAACTGGAGAGAACGTGTGGAGAAAAAGAACCCAATTTTGGTTCTCTTCAAAATGGAGAGACTGAGGAGAGAAGAGAAGAGAATCATAATAAAATATTAATAAAATGACCAATATATCCTCAATGTTTAATCTTATTCTAATTTATTACTGTTGGAATGTCCCACATTGCCCATTTATGGCCCCTCTGTGCGGTTTATAAGGCTTTAGTTCCCCTTTCCTTAACACTTGGATTTTAAGGAGTTGAATGGGCAGGGCCTTACAAGTGGTATCAGAGTAGGTTATTGTTGGGCCAATTTATCCATGTGTGCTCCACATCACCGTATCTCAGTAATCCACGTGTTTGGTTCTCAGTCATGCCACACGTGCCGGGGCGTGTTGAGATTGTCTATCCCACATTGGGGACTTTTAACCTAGCTACTCAATATATAAGTTCAAGGGGCTACTCCACTCACTGCCAATTGGTTTTGGGTTGGATGCTCTAATTTAACATGGTATCAGAGCTTGGTTGGGCTTGTCTTCCGGCGTACTGAGTGTCCGGCTGCTGTAGTCTAGGGTATGCCGAGTGTCCGGTCCTGTGGTTCAGGGGGGGTGTTGGAATGTCCCACATCGCCCATTTATGGCCCCTCTGTGTGGTTTATAAGGCTTTAGTTCCCCTCTCCTTAACACCTGGGTTTTAAGGAGTTGAATGGGCTGGGCCTTACAAGAATTACTATTATTTAATAGAGGATAAAAGAGTAAATTGATTTTAAATTCTTTCTCTTCTCTTCTCTTATGAAAGCTAAACAAACAAGAGAACCTTATGTTTCTCTTCTCTTCTCTTCTCTCCATCCAAACTAGCATTCTTTCTCTTCTCTTCTCTTCTCTTCTCTTAATGAGGTTCTCTTCCCTTCTCTCTGATTCTCTCAATCCAAACATAGTGTTAGTGAATAACAACAATTGTGTTCATGGATAACAACATGCCCAATTTCATCTCTTTACACATAACTATGGTCTCCGAGAACACGAGTAGTACTAACCACCATTTCACACTAGCCCATGACTTCTCCACAAGTCCACGTGACTAGCCGAGATCCACACCTCTCTCACTCAGACGTGTGACCTTATAGCCAAATCGGCTCTATCACAATACCCGGTGGCAAATACAAGTTCCCCTTTGAGCCACATATTCAACTCAACATGTTCACATAACATTTTACCATATATTCACACAATTACATCATGAATTGCTAAAATTATACTAAACATGTGAAGTTAAGCTAGCTAAACACGCTTAATGTCACAAAGATAACCTGAAACAAGAAATCTTCCAATTCCCACAATTAGGTATAAAGCCTAAATTGAAAGCAAACGGCAAAGCATGCCCCTAATGAAGAACCAAGACAAGTGCACTTTAATGGTGGAATCGTGGAAGTAATATTTAACCCACCCACTAAGAATTCCAAGAAACCACAATTTTAAGGGAACAAAAGAGTTCAAATCGATAAAGCATATACATCAAACTTATAAGTTTTACACCCAAATTCTAAAGAAAGAAGGCAATTGAGCTCCTGTTGTTCTTCCTGATACCATTCATGGAGAAATTGGGTGATTCTATTATCTCATTTGTATTGGAAAAAGCATTTGATTTATTGTTGGAAGAAGCAAAATTATTACATGGAGTAAGTGACCAGGTCGAGGACATTCGAGCAGAGCTAAGGCGGATGATCAACTTCTTAAGTGATGCAGATAGGATACAAGACGAAAGTGCAACGGTCCACAATAGAGTAGAAGAGATTAGAGAACTTTCTTATAAAAATAAAATAGAAGATGTCGTTGAAACACTTGTCCTGAAAGCTGCATCCAAGAGGAGAGGAGGAAGTATTCTCTGCATCCTTCAAAGATACACTTGCATCTTGAATGAGTGTGTAAAATGTCACAACATTGCTAAGGAGCTTCAAAGTATTAAACACAGGATCAGTGAGATCAGCAGAAGTCTATAAACTTATAAATTAAGTACTAAATCTGAATAAGAAGGCTCAAGCTCTACATCTCAAAGGAAATTCCAACAAGGAGGTCCAATTCACATACTGACGAGGAGGAGTTTGTTGGGCTGCAGGAAAATGTTGAAGAAATGGTAACACAGTTGGTTGAAGAAAGTAAAAACTTTCGAATTGTTTCCATTTGTGGGATGGGTGGTATCGGAAAGACCACCCTTGCTAGGAAGGTTTACAAGAATATCCATGTTCAAGGTCATTTTGATCATTGTGCTTGGGCTTGTATATCTGAGCAATTTCAGCCAAGACAAATGAAAGATGTTCTGTGTGGGATCCTAAGCAGACTTACTGGCGAATTGAAACGAGTGAGGATCTTAAGGAAAAGAGTGACGATGAGTTAGCCATATATCTCTTTCAAATGAAAAAAGAAAAGAAATGCTTGGTAGTTCTTGACGACATTTGGTCAAGCTATGCGTGGGACTGCCTAAAACATGCCTTTCCAATCAAAGAGACAGGAAGAAAAATCCTGCTCATTTTTGTTCATTACCCCCCACGGTGGAGTACTTATCCCGAAAGTAATCAAATCATACTTTAAAGATTTCATGTTTCTTAGAGTGTTGATTCTCGAATCATTTTTTCAGTTTGGTAAGCTTGAAGAAGAAGGGTGTTGTGGTTTTAAATTTAATGGTAGCTTACCAAAGGGAATAGGAAGCCTAATACACTTGAGGTACTTGAGCATAAGAGATTCTCAGTTCATGAAGGTTCCATCATCTTTGGGCAACTTGGCGTATATGCAGACCCTTGATTGAGTAACTTAAAAACACCAAAAAACTTACCCATGTGTGTGTTGTGCTAAAGACCTTTTCAAATTAAACAATCTTCAGAAACTGAAATTGAACATCACCATCAAATGTGAACTTGAGGAATTGGTACTCAACAGCAAGTACTTAAACGTCCCTCAAGTCACCTCCGCCATTCAAGCGTTCTCATATATTATTTAGGAATCCTCCTTACAGAAGAGAGGATAGTTGCTTTAACACAATTGCTAGGGTGTCATCATGTGGATGATCTGTTCTTATCTGGTCATACATACAAATTACCATGCACTTTTTCACCAAGCATCACCAAGTTGGCCTTGGAAGGTTTTGTAAATGTGTGGAATCACAATATATTGAATGAATAAAAAGAAGATTACAAGAGCCTATATATAGGCTTCCAACACCTAGACTAAATCACTAACTAAGCGATGTGGGACAACACATATACTGTAATACACACTATTAACACTCCCCCTCAAGTTGGAGCATACATGTCATATGCACCAAGCTTGTTACAAATATATTTCACTCGAATCCCTCCTAATGCTTTAGTGAATAAATTGGCTAACTGATCTGCAAACATCACATGTACAGTATGAATAACATTTTCCAAAAGCTTCTCTCGAACAAAGTGACAATCAACTTCAATGTGCTTTGTCCTTTCATGAAAAACGGGATTAGAAGCAATATGAACTGCAGCTTGATTATCACAAAATAAACTCATTGGGGTAGTTTGAGTAAACCCAAGTTCCTCTAATAAATGCATCATCCATACTAGCTCACAAGTAGAGTGGGCCATTGCTCTGTACTACGATTTTGTGCTAGACCGAGCTACCACGGTGTGTTTCTTGCTTTTCCATGAAACAAGGTTGCCCCCAACGATAACACAATAGCCAGTAGTGGATCTCCTATCACCAGGAGAACCTGCCCAATCTGTATCAGTGTAACCTTCAACTCGTATGTGACCATGGTCTTTGTATAACAAACCAATGGTGGAGCACCTTTGAGATATCTCAAAATGTGCATCACTGCATCCCAATGGGTGTTCGAGGACAATCCATAAACTGGCTAATCAGACTCACAGCGAATGCAATATCAGGTCTAGTTACTGTTAGATAATAAAGCTTCCCTACTAGACTTCTGTATTGTCCTGGGTCATCAATGAGCTCTCCCTGATCTGGTAACAACTTAATATTAGGATCCATAGGAAAATCCAAGGGCTTGGATCCTAACATGCATGTTTCAGAGAGGAGATCAAGAACATACTTTCTTTGAGAGAGATAAATCCCTTCACTAGATCTAGCCACTTCAATGCCCAGAAAGTATCTAAGTTGTCCCAAGTCTTTAGTTTGGAACTGCTTTTGCAAGAAGTGCTTCAACTCCTGAATTCCCTTGGAATCATCTCCAGTTATAACAATATCATCAGCATAAACAACAAGTAGGATTTTACCTGCCGAAGAGTGCTTATAAAAGACAGAATGATCAACACCACACCGCTGGAGACCAAATTGTGTAACGACTTCACTAAATCTTCCAAACCAAGCACGAGGGGACTGTTTCAGACCATATAGGGACTTCTTCAACCGACAAAACATACTAGACTCCCCCTGAGCAACAAACCTAGGTGGTTGCTCCATATAAACCTCCTCTAGAGGAGTGCCATTGAGAAAGGCATTTTTGACATCTAATTGATGTAACGGCCAATGATAAGTAGCAGCAAGAGAGATAAAGAGACGAATGGAAACAATCTTGGCAACCGGAGAGAACGTCTCGGAATAACCAAGACCATAAACCTGAGTATAGCCCTTGGTAACAAGACGTGCTTTCAATCGATCAAGGGTACCATCAGGATGCATTTTAACAGTAAAAATCCAACGACACCCAACCACAGATTTCCCAGAAGGAAGAGGTACCAATTCCCAAGTACCAATTTCTGTCAAGGCAAGCATCTCATCCTCCATAGCTTGTTTCCATCCTGAATGGAAAAGTGACTCTGCTGTAGACTTAGGAAAAGAGAAAGTAGACAAAGACGCAACAAACGAAGAGAAAGTAGGAGACAAATGATCATAAGAGATAAAATTTGAAATAGGATGAGAAGTACAAGTACGCTTACCCTTCCGGAGAGCAATCGAAAGGTCTGAGTCTGACGGAGGCAGATCTAAAGACATAGAGGCCACAGGCGCAGTAGCTGAATCCAAAATAGTCTCAACATTCTGATGACGGCGGGTGTATGTCTGGAGGTCAAGACGGTCCAGCCCAGCTTTAGGAGGTAAGGAGAGGGGAAGGGGAAGGGGAACCATAAAGTCAGGATCAGTAATAGAGTGAGACTCGGAGTAATATGGAGTAGATTCAAAGAAGGTAACATCAGCAGAACAAAAAAGCGACGCAAGGAAGGACTATAACAACGATAACCCTTCTTTGTTCTGGAGTACCCCAAGAACACACACTTGATAGCACAGGGATCCAATTTATCGGTACCTGGAGTCAGTTGATGCACAAAACAGACACACCCGAACACACGTGGAGCAACAGGGAAAGGTGGGGTAGTAGGAAACAAAGTGGCATGGGGTCTGCCCCCATCAAGGATGGAAGACGACATACAATTAATTAAATGGCAAGCAGTAAGAACTGCATCTCCCCAGAAATTCTTGGGGACCCTCATCTCAAACAACAATGTACGGGTGACTTCTAATAAGTGACGGTTTTTCTTTCTGCAACCCCATTTTGTTGAGGGGTATGAACACACGAGGATTGATGAAGCATGCCATATTGTGCCATATATGTGGTAAAAGGATGGGAAAAACATTCTTGTGCATTATCACTACGGAGAATTTTAATAGGAACATTAAACTGAGTCTTTATTTCATTACAGAATGTAGAAAAAATAGAAAATAACTCAGAACGATTTTTCATTAAATAAAGCCACATAGTTCGGGAAAAAATCATCAACAAAACTAACAAAATACCGATATCCCTTAACAGCAGTAATACGGTGTGGACCCCAAACATCGGAATGCACTAATTGAAATGGACTAGTCATACGTTTATTAACTCGGGGAGCAAATTGGACATGGTGATGCTTCCCCAATTGACAGGACTCACACTCTAAAGTAGATAAATTACTTAAACTAGGTACTAAAAGCTTCAGATTGGCCAAGGAAGGATGACCAAGATGGCAGTGGATCTGGTGAGGAGACACAGTGGCAGGACACGCTGTTGGAGTAGAAGAAGTAGGCAATTCATCAAAGTAGTAAAGACCTTCGGATTCATGCCCGACGCCAATCGTCCTCCGAGTCGTCAAATCCTGAATAAGAACAGAATCAGGGAAAAAGGAAACACAAGCATTAAGATCTTTAGTCAACTTCGCAACAGATATCAAATTAAAGGGTGAATGAGAAATAAAAAGAATAGATGATAAGGATAAAGATGAGGATAATTGGACAGTCCCTATGCCTTCAACGGGCATAGAAGAGCCATCTGCCAAAGTAACGGGAGGTAAAGATGAGGACAGTTCAAGAGACAAAAAAAGGGTGGATATACCTGTGAGATGATCGGTGGCAGCAGAGTCAATTACTCAAGGACGAGTACGGGAAGTAAGACAAGCAGTAGAGGTACCTTTCTGAGCAAGCAATGTACTAAGAGTAGAGGCATGCTGAGAGGCCTGGAACTGAAGGAATTGAGAGTACTCTTCACCAGAGATAGAAATCGGATCACCCACAGCATGAGCATGAAAAGATGGCAAAGCATCGCTAGAGACAACAGCATGTGCAAATCGAGCAGCGCGACCAACAAGATCCTAACATGTCTCCTTATAATGGCCGTCCTTATCACAATTGGTGCAATGAGGACGACCACCACGACCACGGCCCCCATATCCACCACGATTACTACCACGGTAACCACCACGGCAACGACGGGGATTACCATCACCCCGACCAATAGTGGATGGCGGAGCCTGAGTAACTAAGGCAGAATGATTAGTAACAGAGGAATTAGAACCCTGATCACGAGACGTACTCCGGAGAACACGCTGGTAAGTCTCAACAAGAGAAGGCAGAGAGGCACCCCCTAGAATCTGGGATCGAACAGGCTCAAAATCAGGTTTTAAACCAGCAAGAAACATCATTACAGCCATTTGCTCCCGCTGTTCTTGCTATTTTTTTGCATCAGTAGTAATGGGCATAACACCGTTCAATTCTTCAACTAACCGTTTAAAAGAGGCAAAATACTCAGTAACTGAGAGATCACTTTGCTACAATTGAAAATACTGAGAGGAGAGATCACACATCCGAGTGAGATCGCTGGAGAATAAAAGATGTGCATAATCCCAAATATCCTTACAGGTGCCCAAGTGACCACACATATCCGTAATATGTGGTTCCATATAGTTCCAAAGTAGGGCAACGATTTGGGAATCCATTTGTTTCCATGTCTTGATGGCCTTGTCATCGGTGGTGGGAGAAGACTCGGTAAGGTGATCATCAAACACCAAGCCAGTGAGAGTAATATTGACAGCTCGGGACCATTGGAGAAAATTGGATCCATTCAACTTCCTAGTGGTGAGTTGAGGAAGAGCTTTGGACTCCATGGAGATTGAAAGAAACAAAATGGAAGCGCAAAGAAGCCAAAAAACGTAACACAGAAGCAGATCGGAGCCCAAAAACCTTGAAAAAATGAGCCAAAAGACTGCTAGAGGGTCGCCGGAGGGTCGTCGAAGCTGCTGGAGGGTCGCCGGAGGGTCACCGTGCTCTGGCGAAGGTTGCCAGAGGGTGGGCTGAAGGGTTGGTGCTGCGGCTGATTGGGTGGGCTGCGGCTGCTTCCTTTGTGGCTGCGGCTGCTTCTTTGACTGTTAGGGTTAGGGTTTTGACTGTAGGGGCTGCGGTTAAGTGAGAAAGAAACTCTCAAATTTCTTACAGAAATCCGGAAATGATAATGAACTCTCAAATCCTAACTAAGGATCGGTAAGATGAGCAAACCCAAGAACGATTGCTCTGATACCATGTAAATGTGTGGAATCACAATATATTGAATGAATAAAAAGAAGATTACTAGAGCCTATATACAGGCTTCCAACACCTAGACTAAATCACTAACTAAGCGATATGGGACAACACATATACAGTAATACACACTATCAATAGGTTTCATGAGCAGTGATGAAGATCCCATTGAAATACTAGAGAAGTTGCCTCGATTAACGAGCCTCTCATTGGAAGTTGGGTTCTTTAAAGAAATGGTGTGCCCTGCCATGAGTTTCCCTCGGCTTAAGTCTTTAAAGCTTAGTTTGCTGCTTAACTTAGAGAACTGGAGGAGTGGATGAAGGAGCAATGCCCCGTCTTACTCATTTATCCATTCAGCGGTGTTATAAGCTGGAGATGGTTCCAAATGGATTGAGATTTGTTACTACCCTCAAGGTGTTGAATCTTATATCCATGCCTCAAGTTTTTTCAGATAGGGTTCAAGTTCAATATAAAGATGGGAAAGAAGGAGAAGATTTTTACACAGCTAGACATGTGCCTTACATCACACTTTCATCTTTGTGATAGTTTTTTTTTTGTTATTTTTTATTACTCAAATGACCTTTGTTGGTCGTAAAAGTTTGAGTTTTTAAGTATTTTTAGTATTTTTTTGTCATTTTATCTATGGGTGCTGAATATACAACTATATCAATCCTGGATTTCTCTAAAAATTGCAGCACTCAACCGGAGAGGGTATACACTAAACCAGCAGTACTAAAACATAGTTTAGAGCCAACATTGCCTACTAGGTCAAAGCATTGATGACCTCAAGTTAAACTGTCAAATGTTTGGCAAAAGATTCACAAAAAGCATTGGAATTCATGTCATAGTATTGATTAAAATGCTCAAATTCATGAATACATATAGCAAAAGGGATGTTAATAATGCTTTTCCTAGATAAATATACTTCAGACAGACTAATGACGAAAAAATATTTGTTGCAACGGTGATGTGATACCACGTCATCCATATAACCATAACTAATATACTTGGTTGTATTGCTTGTGTATAAGGATGTTTTCCCTAGTTCTAAGAGGCACAAATGTTCAAATAATGAGTTTTTATTGGGTTGTTACGCCACGATGCCAGAATAACCGTTACAATGAATATTTTCTCGACTAATGACCGAATAAGATTTGCACAGCAAAGAGCAAATTTTTCTCTCCCTCTCCAACTATAACCATGCCTATCAGCCTATGTTCTTCTTCTTCCTCTCTGGTTTGTTCTTCGTAGTCTGCTTCATCTCTGACACAAATCTGCCGGTAAGTTCTATAATCAAGTGAATTCTTTAATTTCTCCCGAGGCTGAAAAAAATTAAAAATTATTAAAAGCAGATCTACAACTACAAGACTAGGAACTCAATTGTTGTCAAGTATATATGTAGTATGTACATATCTATTGTCACATATACGTACCATGCATCCGCCCTCTGAAATAGAAACACCAATATAGAAATCAAAATCAAATCTTTTAGTATCAAAACAGTACCCCCTATGTAAAGGGGTTGTTTTGCTCATCATATCAACTGCCTTATACATCAATTTTATTGCACTTTTCACGGTTATTTTTCACTTCTCCATCCTATATACAGAAAAGGGAAAATTAAATCTTCAAAATTTAACGTTGTTTCCTTACTCGCGTTGCATTCATGCTGAGCTCACCTCCAATTTCTCTAACTAAAGTCAACTGGTGCAACAACCATTTTATTCTAGTTGTCCATATGCAACTTCTTGTTGACTTCTTGGATTACAGAACTACAGGAACTGAATCCTTCCTAAAGGTACACACACGTTTTTCTTTATAAATTTCAAACAACGTCCTTGTAGCTTACCATTCAAGAAAAAGAAATGGCCGAGTCTGTTGTCTTCTTTGCTTTGCGAAAAGTTCACAATTTGTTGATTCATGAAGCAAAGTTTCTTCATGGTGTGAGCAGCCAAGTGGTGGGAATTCAAACAAAGCTAAAGCGGATGCAATGCTTCTCAAGATATGCAGACGCGAGATAAGTAGAAGATGAGACGATTCAGTGGAGATTAGAGAAGTTGCTTATGACGTTGAGGATGTCATTGAAAAGTTTGTCCTCAAAGTTCTGTCTAGGAGAAAATGAGGAGCACTAAGAAGATATGCTGACATTTTGAGTGAAGGTTTAACACCACTATGTTAGTTCAGAGATTGGAAATATTGCCTCACTGCAAGCTTGCAAACAACTTATGGCATGAAGGCAATAAGAGAAGTTGAAAGCTCTAATTCTTCGTATGAAAAACAAAAATGGCAAAGGCGGGCTTATTCTCATGTTGTTGAAGACGATCTGGTTAGGTTGGAGGAAGAGATAAATCAATTAGTGAAAATTATCACACCCGTTCCAGAAATTTATGATTTTGAAATGCATCATTTAAAATTGTGAATTTAGTAATGTTATTAATAATTTGAGTTGAGGTTGACTGTGAGTCAACGGTAAGGTGTCAGTGAGGACACGGGAACATGGCAGTTCATTTTGCATGAGCATGAGTAAATGACATTTATATGATTTAAATGTTATTTGACTTTATCTGATATTCCTGTGAATAGTAATTATACATGTATAGTATAATTCTGGTATTGGGATATTTTAGGATATCATTTTGAGAACTGTGGTGAGAACGTGAGTGATACGTTAATTAAAAAGGTAGGTTGTATAGAGATTCCATAGAATATAGTTTTCGGACGTTATTTTGGACCCAAATGAAACTTAGTCGGAAACTTTTGGAATTTGTAATTATCACTCGTAAAGGCATAAAATGAACGTGTGCGACGTTTCATGGGTTAATTAGAAGTTTTGAGAAACTTGCGGGGAGGTAAACGTAATTCCCAGAAAGTTTGCCTATATATAGGTGAGGATGAGATTTCAATCTCATCCAAACCTCACAAATATCTAGAGAGAGGAGAGAGAATGGAGATTGAGTTCTACGGGCTTTGCGACGCCGTTTGACGACCTTCCGTCCGCCAGATTTTCTCCAAATTTCATATTTGAACTCGTGGAGGTAAGATCTACGTTTTGATACTAATTAGGCCACGTTTGGAAAACTTTTCTGAAAAATCTAATTTCTAGAATTTGGGAAAAACCCAGTAAAACTTGTAGGAATCGTCTGAAATTCGAAATCCGACGATTAATCGGCCTCCTAGTCGATCCTTCAAAGTTTCGGAGAGATCGCACGAGGTATGAATTCTAGATCTATGAAATATATGGATTTTCATGTTTTGAACAGCAACTTTGATATTCTTGGATTCGGGCGAAATTCATGTATTAGTTAGGCCCGTTAATTATGCACGTGAAATTACGTAAAAAGCATGTATAACTGTTTATGTGAGCATGTTATGTGTCTATTTGGGTCAAAGGGGAATTTGGTGCAAATTCATTCGGGGTAAGCTCCTCGAACCTTGAGGATTGTGATCTTGATTGTGATTGTAATGGAATTGGAATTGTGGTTGTGTCTGGATTAGAGGTGGGCCCAACCAGTACACGATACCTGGTATAGAGGAAGGCCCAACCAGTGTACGAGATGCGTGGAAGAGGTGGGCCTCCTACGGCATCGACCGGATGAATGCGTACCACTCACCCTAGCGACTATTTTCTATGTGTTTTAGATGCTTAAACCATGAACTGTCATATAAGCATACATTTAAAATTGTACGCTCAGCATATAGCTGAGTAGTGGAGATGTACTCCATTGCAGGTAAGAAGAAAGACAAGAAGAAGCGCGATGAGTGAGGCCGATGAACGTCGGGGAATTCACACTTGTATATGTTTTTGTTGTAGATGTTTTAGATCCTAAACTTGTGTAAGGATTGGTAATATGTTGTAATAGAACCATAGACTAGTTTCACCGTATTGTAATCTTGTAATTGAACGTCTGTAGTTATATTTGGCATGTTGAAAATCAGTTATGGTTGTGATTGTTGCTGGTATTGAGAAGCATGAGTTGTAGATTTTTAGCACAGGCTGCCCAGCAGGGGAGCAGTCGACTGGACCCAGGGTCAGTCGACTGGACCTCGTGGGATTGAGACACTGAAAGTGAATAGTAAGAGAAGCAGTCGACTGGACCCTTTATCAGTCGACTGAACACTGTAGATTTTTGGCTACTGCTTCTATTAATGGAAAAGCAGTTGACTGGATCCCCAGATCAGTCGACTGGACCCCTTTGCAATATGTTGTATTTATGGTTCTGCTTGACACAGTCGACTGAGCAGTCGACTGGACCTCTGTTGAGAGTTTAGGATTTTAGGTTCTGTCAGGCACAGTCGACTGGACCCTATTACAGTCGACTGTGCAGTCGACTGAACCTTTGTTTTCTGAATTGATTCTTTGAAATGTGTTTTCACTTGGCCAAAACCTTTTATAACTCTGATTTTTAATGGATATTTCAACTTAAAGGGAAATGTTTCCTAAAGTTTTCAATACCAGGGTTGTTTTAAAGTTCCTTTCCGCTGCGTATAATTATATTGATGTTTGGATGAGCCTTTGTGGCGTGCCACATGTCCTATTTCCACGCGTAGTATGATGGGTCGTGACATTTATTGGTATCAGAGCTATATGTAATAAAACTTTGGGAACGTGAGTGGAGTGTTGAGTGAATTGTCACATGTTCTCAATTTCATCCATACATATTAGAGATGTTTGATGCATATGTATGTTATTTTACATACATGATATTGTTATTGTTGTACATGCATATTGTTTATGCATTAAGAACTACAGGATTGTAATCATGAGTGACGAAGAACGAAACCTATCGCCACACACTCGACGTACGAATAAAATGGCAGAAATAATGGGGAATATGGGTGAAATGATACGGAATATAGCGGAGCGACTGCCTCCCACACCTCAAATCGAAGTGGATCCAATAACTGTAGTACATGCACCCGAAACTAGAGGCATAAGACCTATATACGAACAGTTTATAAGAAATAAACCAATGGCATTTCAGGGGACACCTGCTACAACATTGGCAGAACATTGGGTTATGGACATGGAGAGAATTTTCTGATCTATTCCGATGTCGGATAGAGAGAAGATTGAAAATGCAAGTGACGTGCTGAAGGCTGAAGCCCAGAACTGGTGGGTGAATGTCCTAGATCAAGGAGCACCAATTACATGGGAGGGGTTCAAGGCAGAATTCAATCGCTGTTTCTTTCCGCGAGCCGCCTATAATGCAAAGAAGAGAGAGTTTGATAACTTGAAGCAGGGAGATATGACTGTAACCGAATATACTTCCAAGTACAACGCTTTGTTGAGATTTGGAAAGGGTTCCATGCCACAAGAGGAAGATAGGGCAAGAAAATTTGAATAAGGTTTAAGGGATAATATTCGGTTGAGAGTAGAGACCTATGAGCATTCGACTGTTGCAGCAGTACAGCAGACGGCGCTTGTAGCCAAAAGTGGAATAGAGAGATCGAGACAAAATCACCAAGGAAAGCGAAGTCATGAGGGGGGTGACCGAAGCCAGGGGGGATCTTTTAAGAAATCGTTTTCACGAGGCTCTGGTTCTGGTTTTAATGATTCCAGGAGAGTACCAAGTAACATACCGTTGTGTTCACTTTGCAACCGACCACACACCGGTCGATATTTCCTGACCAATTTTCAGAACAGATCTACAGGGGGAAATAGTGTGAGTTCTGCGACCTACCCGCAACTCAAGTGTTTTGATTGTGGTACCTTGGGACACCGAGCGAAGGATTTCCCAAAGAAGCATTCTCAACAAGGGGCAAGTTCTATGGCTTCTAGTGGTTCGAAGCCTAAGCAGTTTAGTGACGGGGGACAAAGGACGGAGCAACGTCAGGGAAGATCATTCCAGATGAACCCTGGAGACGTGGCTGCTACTGATACAGTGGTCTCAGGTATGGTGCTTGTATGTTCGCACTTAGCACGCATACTCGTTGATTCGGGATCTACGCATTCGTTTGTATCTTATAACTTTGTTGGACATTTGAATGTTAAGTCCGCACCACTAGGGTATGATTTATCCATTTTCGTGCCGCTTAGTAAACCGGTAGTGACATCTACGATATATAAGAACTGTGAGATCAAACTAGGCGAGAAGTTAATGACTGTAGACCTTATACCGATTGTGCTGAACCATTTCGATGTCATACTGGGAATGGATTGGTTAGCCCTTAATCAAGCTACGATAGACTGTGAATGGAAAGAGGTTAATTTTCGATCACCGGTATATGGGAACTTTTGTTTTCGAGGGAGTGGGGTTACACCACCACCGTACTTGATTTCAGCTATCCGAGCGGGAAAGTTATTGAAAAAGGGATGTCAGGGATTCCTATGTTCAGTGACTGATGTCTCAGGGACCGAATCAACATTAAGGGATATTCCAGTAGTGCGAGAGTACCCCAGATGTATTTCCCGATGACTTACCAGACGTCCTGATTGAGAGAGAGGTTGAATTCACTATTGAGGTTATACCAGACTTAAGACCTGTATCCAAAGCACCGTATAGGATGGCACCAGTAGAATTGAAGGAATTGAAAGTTCAGTTATAAGAGTTACTTGATAAAGGTTTCATCCGACCAAGTGTATCGCCGTGGGGAGCTCTAGTGTTGTTTGTAAAGAAGAAAGATGGCTCAATGCGTATGTGTGTTGATTACCGGGAGCTGAACAAGTTAACGATTAAGAACAAGTACCCATTACCCAGAATTGATGACTTATTTGATCAACTTCGTGGGGCACAAGTATTCTCCAAGATAGACCTGAGATCGGGTTACCATCAGTTGAAAGTGAAGGCCGAAAATGTTGAGAAAACAGCCTGTAGAACGCGCTACGGACATTATGAGTTCTTAGTTATGCCATTTGGAGTTACCAATGCACCAGCTGCGTTCATAGATCTTATGAATCGAGTATTCAAGGATTACTTAGATGACTTTGTGATTGTATTCATCGACGATATTCTTATCTATTCGCCGAGTGAGATAGAATACGAGAACCACTTGAGGTTGATACTTCAGAGATTGCGAGAGAAGCAATTATTTGGTAAATTCAAGAAATGTGAATTTTGGTTGTCTAGTATTACTTTTCTTGGTCACATAATTGACAAGAATGGAGTATCAGTTGATCCTCACAAAGTAGAAGCTGTATCTAATTGGCAGAGGTCGACATCCGTATCTGAAATTCGAAGTTTCTTGGGATTGCAGGATACTACCGCCGTTTTATTGAACATTTCTCGAAGATTTCATTGCCAATGACAAGGTTAATGAGAAAGGGTGTTATTTTTGAATGGAGTCAGGAATGTGAAAACAGTTTCTACGAGTTGAAGTCAAGGTTGACGAGAGCACCAATATTGACAATACCATCCGGAACCGAGGGGTTTGTGATCTATAGTGATGCGTCGCATCAAGGGTTGGGATGCGTGTTGATGCAAGGTGGTAAAGTAATTGCATATGCTTCTAGATAGTTGAAGACACATGAGATTAATTATCCGACTCACGATCTTGAATTAGCAGCAGTAATTCATGCCTTGAAGATTTGGAGACACTACCTGTACGGGGAAAAGTGTGAGATATTCACAGACCACAAGAGTTTGAAATATATTTTCACCCAATGGGACTTGAACATGAGACAACGAAGATGGTTGGAGTTGATGAAGGATTACAATCTTTCGATTGAGTACCATCCGGGAAAGGCAAATGTAGTAGCCGATGCCTTAAGCCGGAAGATGCCGAGGAATTTAGCCGACGAGCTAACACAACAAAAAGAATTGGTAAAAGAAATAGAACATTTGGACTTGGATGTGATACCAAAAGTTAGTGGTGGCTTAATAATGGCAATCATGGCACACCCAGATATTATTGATGAGATCAAGAGGGAACAGTTTTATGATGTTTACTTATGCAAATTAAGGGACGAGATACCTTTGGGAAAGCGACCTGGTTTGGTATTAGAACAAGGAATTCTGAAGTTGGGAAATCGATTATGTGTACCAAATGTAAAAGACTTGAAAGAGAGGATTCTAGAAGAAGCTCATAGTACAAAATATTCAGTACACCCGGGAAGTAATAAGATGTACAGGAACCTGAGGGAAAACTTTTGGTGGAAGGGTATGAAGCATGAAGTCGCTAAGTTTGTATCTAAATGTTCGGCATGTCAACAGGTCAAAGCAGATAGACAAGTACCCGCGGGGTTACTACAGCCATTGCCAGTGTCGGAATGGAAGTGGGATGAGATTACAATGGACTTTGTTTCAGGATTTTCACGATCATTCAATAAGAATGATAAGATTGGGTTATAGTCGACCGATTAACCAAGTCAGCTCATTTTCTACCGATCAAGACGACTAAACCATCCAAGTTAGTAGAATTGTATGTGAGAGAGATTGTAAGACTACATGGGGTACCAGCGGTGATTATATCCGACCGTGATAGTAGTTTTACGTCCAGGTTTTGGGGAAGTTTACAAAAAGCTATGGGTACAAAATTGAGTTTCAGCACTGCATTTCATCCTCAGACCGATGGACAGACAGAGCGTATGATTCAGACCTTGGAAGATATGTTGAGATTGTGTGTATTAGACTTTGGGAATGATTGGGAGCACCACTTGCCGTTAATTGAATTTGCGTATAACAACGGATTTCAGTCAAGTATCGGAATGGCACCGTATGAAGCTTTGTATGGGCGTAAATGTCGATCATTGGTTTGTTGGACCGAGGTGGGAGAAAGAAAGTTGTTAGGACCTGAGTTAATACAGGTGACTACCGAGAAGGTGAAGTTGATTCAGGAGCGACTTAAGGTAGCCCAGAGCCGATATAAGAGTTATGCAGACTCGAAACGACGACCGATGAATTTTGAAGTTGGAGATTTTGTATATTTGCGAGTATCGCCTTCGAAAGGCATTGTACGATTTGGAAAGAGGGGAAAGCTCAATCCGAGATTCATAGGACCTTTTGAGGTTCTAGAAAGGGTCGGTCCAGTAGCTTACCGATTGGCATTGTCATCAGAGATGAGACATGCACACAACGTGTTTCATGTGTCTATGCTGAGACGTTGTATGACTGATACGAGTAAGATCATTGTACCTGAACCGCTGCAGATTCAGAGAGACTTGACTTATGTGGAACAACCGATTGAGATTCTAGATCGAAAGGAACAAGTCTTAAGAACTAAGACGATTCCGATGGTAAAAGTATTGTGGCGTAGTCACAAGGTGGAGAGGCTACATGGGAAAGTGAGGAAGACATGAGAAATGAGTATCCGTACTTATTCGACGCATGAGGTAAAGTTTGGGGACAAACTTCCTTTTTGGAGGGGAGAGTTGTCACACCCGTTCCAGAAAATTATGATTTTAAAATGCATCATTTGAAATTGTGAAATTATTAATGTTATTAATAATTTGAGTTGAGGTTGACTGTGAGTCAACGGTAAGGTGTCAGTGAGGACACGGGAACATGGCAGTTCATTTTGCATGAGCATGAGTATATGACATTTATATGATTTAAATGTTATTTGACTTTATCTGATATTCCTGTGAATAGTAATTATACCTGTATAGTATAATTCTGGTATTGGGATATTTTAGGATATCATTTTGAGAACTGTGGTGAGAACGTGAGTGATACGTTAATTAAAAAGGTAGGTTGTATAGAGATTCCACAGAATATAGTTTTCGAACGTTATTTTGGACCCAAACGAAACTTAGTCGGAAACTTTTGGAATTTGTAATTATCACTCATAAAGGCATAAAATGAACATGTGCGACGTTTCATGGGTTAATTAGAAGTTTTGAGAAACTTGCGGGGAGGTAAACGTAATTCCCAGAAAGTTTGCCTATATATAGGTGAGGATGAGATTTCAATCTCATCCAAAACCTCACAAATATCTAGAGAGAGGAGAGAGAAGGGAGATTGAGTTCTACGGGCTTTGCGACGCCGTTTGACGACCTTCCGTCCGCCAGATTTTCTCCAGATTTCATATTTGAACTCGTGGAGGTAAGATCTACGTTTTGATACTAATTAGGCCACATTTGGAAAACTTTTCCGAAAAATCTAATTTCTAGAATTTGGGGAAAACCCAGTAAAACTTGTAGGAATCGTCTGAAATTCGAAATCCGACGATTAATCGGCCTCCTAGTCGATCCTTCAAAGTTTCGGAGAGATCGCACGAGGTATGAATTCTAGATCTATGAAATATATGGATTTTCATGTTTTGAACATCAACTTTGATATTCTTGGATCCGGGCGAAATTCATGTATTAGTTAGGTCCGTTAATTATGCACGTGAAATTACGTAAAAAGTACGTATAACTGTTTATGTGAGCATGTTATATGTCTACTTGGGTTAAAGGGGAGTTTGGTGCAAATTCATCCGGGGTAAGCTCCTCGAACCTTGAGGATTGTGATCTTGATTGTGATTGTATTGGAATTGGAATTGTGGTTGTGTCTGGATTGGAGGTGGGCCCAACCAGTACACGGTACCTGGTATAGAGGAAGGCCCAACCAGTGTACGAGATGCGTGGGAGAGGTGGGCCTCCTACGGCATCGACTAGATGAATGCGTACCACTACCCTAGCGACTATTTTCTATGTGTTTTAGATGCTTAAACCATGAACTGTCATATAAGCATACATTTAGAATTGTATGCTCAGCATATAGCTGAGCAGTGGAGATGTACTCCATTGCAGGTAAGAAGAAAGACAAGAAGAAGCGCGATGAGTGAGGCCGATGAACGTCAGGGAATTCACACTTGTATATGTTTTTGTTGTAGATGTTTTAGATCCTAAACTTGTGTAAGGATTGGTAATATGTTGTAATAGAACCATAGACTAGTTTCACAGTATTGTAATCTTGTAATTGAACGTCTGTAGTTATGTTTGGCATGTTGAAAATCAGTTATGGTTGTGATTGTTGCTGGTATTGAGAAGCATGAGTTGTAGATTTTCAGCACAGGCTGCCCAGCAGGGGAGCAGTCGACTGGACCCAGGGTCAGTCGACTGGACCTCGTGGGATTGAGACACTGAAAGTGAATAGTAAGAGAAGCAGTCGACTGGACCCTTTATCAGTCGACTGAACACTGTAGATTTTTGGCTACTGCTTCTATTAATGGAAAAGCAGTCGACTGGATCCCCAGATCAGTCGACTGGACCCCTTTGCAATATGTTGTATTTATGGTTGTGCTTGACACAGTCGACTGAGCAGTCAACTGGACCTCTGTTGAGAGTTTAGGATTTTAGGTTCTGTCAGGCACAGTCGACTGGACCCTATTACAGTCGACTGTGCAGTCGACTGAACCTCTGTTTTCTGAATTGATTCTTTGAAATGTGTCTTCACTTGGCCAAAACCTTTTATAACTCTGATTTTTAATAGATATTTCAACTTAAAGGGTAATGTTTCCTAAAGTTTTCAATACCAGGGTTGTTTTAAAGTTCCTTTCCGCTGCGTATAGTTATATTGATGTTTGGATGAGTCTTGGTGGCGTGCCATGTGTCCTATTTCCACGCGTAGTGGGATGGGTCGTGACAGAAATGTTACTCTATGAAGGCGTGATTATAACCAAGTTGTTTCCATTTTTGGCATGGTTGGTCTAGGAAAGACCATCCTTGCAAGAAAAGTATACCATCATAGTGATACCCGTCGACATTTTAATGCTTTTGATTGGGCTTGTATATCGAAGCGTTGGGAAATGAAAGATGTTTTGCAAGTGATTGTAGTCATAATTATTATGGAGAAGAGGGATCAATTTGTGAATATGAGAGAAGAAGAGTTAGTCAAGCAACATTATGAAGTTTAGCAAAAGAAAAAATGTTTTGGTGGTTGTTGATGACATTTTGCCAGTGGATATGTCTGGGACAGCCTACGACCTGCATTCCCAAAAGGAAAGGCTGGGAGCAAAATTTTGCTTAAAACCCCTGTTAGAGAAGTGGCTTTACATATGAATCCAAATGGTTTCATCCATGAACCATGAAGATGAGAGCTGGGAGCTACTTCAAAAGAAAGCATGAGAAATGCTATACACACATTTCAAACCACACCCTAAACCACACCCCTTGCTTTAAATGCGAGTACTTTGTGCTGTTTGAATTTTTCACACTTGTCTGTGCGCCACTTACACAGCATAGGGTACATACATTTAAAGCAGGAGTGTGGTTTGGGGTGTGATTTGAAATGTGTGTGTAGCATTTCTCAGAAAGCATTTCCATGTAGAGAAAATACTGTTACTTTTATCATTCCAATCCAAAGTTTTATTAGTAGAGTGCAAAATTTCTCTATTTATTTTTAGGTCCAGATATTTTTTTTGCCTTTTGTTGCATTTGGGAATATGGAATCGACGCCTTGGAGTTTGAATTATGGGAAACTGGAAAGAAAAGATTTCAAAATTTAATTGAGTTTACATAATTCCATACAGATTTCCATTTCACAACTCTAATTCCTCATTGTCAAACAACTTTTAAGTCAAAGTAAATATGAGGATGTTATAAGATCATTAATTAACAGCATTCATGAACTTTTCTAAGGCCTGTTATCATTTTTGAGTTTGAATGCAGTCAGGCCCTCCATCTGGGAGCTACTTATCATCTCACCCCAGATGCTAACTATATTCAATTTTCCCAGATGCTAACTATATTCAATTTTCCAATCTTTTTACTGAAATTAAAGAAACTGATATTCATGTTACTCGGTATTTTATTTTGTTGCATTTAACAATATGGAATTGAGGATTTTTATTTTTCATGGAACTCATGGGAAAATTTTAATTCAAAGTTGTGTCGATGTTTTATACAGTTCCAACTTAATGAGTCTAATTCCACCTTGTCAAACAGTTTCAAATAGAAGTAGTTATGGATGTGATTGTATTCATATTATTTAGCGAGTAAATTACATATTTCACCCTTAGACTTTGTAGTCAATTTCATTTTTCTCTCCTATACTTTCAGTTGTTACAATTTAGTCCCCCCGTGTTTGATATGTGTTTCAATTTGGTTCAAAAGCTAATATTTCGTCGCAAATTTTGCACTTTTCAGTTTTTATTTTGAAGTAGATAAGTGTTCTCCTCCATGTTTAAATGATATTAGAAGTTGAAATTTTTAAAAATAATATAAAAACTAGTGAAAAGAGGAGGAAAAAATGACTCATAAAACTTAATAAAGCTTGGCTCATTTATCTCTTCAAGCAAGCATGGCCGGATGTAGTGAGGGACAAGGGGGCTCTAGATTACTGAAAAATTTCAGACGTACCCCAATAAAAAAGATTTTTTACACTTAAGCCCTCCAACAAATTCTGAAAACTCCCTTTTTTTATTAATTAGTATCTGCTTTGGAAAATTCTACAATACAACCAAGTGCAATTTGTTGTATGCTACATCCTATTTATTAGTCTCAATTTGTAGTGACAATGTGCCATTTTGATGTACCTTTGTCGCCAGTTAGTAGTAACTTTTCTAATATATCAGTTGGCAAGAAAAATGTGCCATATAGCTGTATTTTTTAGCTGCCATTTGTTGTTACACTTTTGTATTTTTATATTATTAGCTTATACCATATGTTCAAAAATATGCATATATAGACTCAAAAACATCATCATGCGGATGTTGCCCCTGAATACCCATAAACTCAGCCACCCTCAGGTTCAACTTCCTAATTTCGCACCTACAAAGCCACCTCAATTTTAAATTTCTGCATCCACCCCAAGCGAATAATTTAACCAAGCTGATCTTAAGTGAGCCAAGCTTGGTAAACCAAAATGTGCTCAAACTTTAGTCGTATTTCTCATAAACCAATCTCTAACGGGCCTCTTGCTGAACCGTTTGTTTCCATGTTTGAATGGCTTGGTTTTGATTTATATCTAAGTTTTAAATGGACACTAAATGCCTAATTAACTTAAATGGTTCGTTTCTATGTTCGAATGGTTTGGTTTTGATTTGTATCCAAGTTTAAACGGGCACTAAAGGCCTAATTAACTTAAACTGTTCGTTTTGATGTTTGAATGGCTTGGTTTTGATTTGAATCCAAGTTTTAAATGGACACTAAAGACCTAATTAACTTAAGCATCAAAGCTCACACTTGCAGACAGATTGCAAAACACATAGAGCTATCTTTCTCCAGAGAAAAGCTGCTACAACCAATTATTGTAACAATTGAAGTCAAAAACCATGTTTCATACAAACCATCAAACTTGATGATAAAAAATTGTAACCACAATGAGAAAAAAACTATAACCGATGAAAACATAGTAACCACCATGATAAACATTGTAACCGATCAAAATTGGTTCAAAAGCTAATTTCATTTGAGAGCACTAGTCAGTCTTTGACAAAATTGCTTTTTGTATACATCTCTCCAACCAATTTGTCAAAAACTGACAATTGACAATTGCTCCACTTTGAGTTGTAAAAATGGACAGACCAAGTTAGGGGTGGCCTCCTGTTGGGAATTTAACACACGGAATCAAATTCCTCCAAATAAACACACACACATGAGCAGTAATTAAACATGCATACCAAAGAAAAGACACACAGATTTCTACGTGGTTCGGCCAAACACCTGCCTACGTCCACACCCGAGAGATCCATTCTTTCACTATTGAGTAAAAACATGGTACAAGTTACATGAATTAAATCCCATAACCCAAATACAAAACCCTTGTACTCTCCCCACTCAATACCCCAAAAGAACCTGACACAATTAATCACTATAATACATAGAGAAATCACAGAGATAAAGAAATACCCATCCCTACCTCACATCCCTATAACGCTGTGAACACTCCTCACAGAAAACCCCAATGATTAATCTCTCTCTCTCACCCTAGACCATGCACCCCATGAGGGAAGACCCCCAACTTGGTACACCAAGGGCTCTCATAAATTCCTATACAACATCCCTATATATAGAGCTTACAACCCATTACTTATTGGACAAGTAATAAAACTCTATCATAAAGGAAACCAAATCACAATAGGAATCTAGCTAAATCACAATCCCTAAATTAATGGGATTATCCCACATGTGATATAACCCCAACAATCACCCCCTCTATCACTTGTGGGGAAACTGTCCAATCAATTTATCACACATGATCAGCACCCCCTCAACTGGAGCACCCACAAAGCTGACGACTTTGTAACCGTTTGCCATTGACTGTCTTCCGTACCAGCGTGCACACCTCGAATCAATATGGTCTCAACATCTCCGATTCGTCAAACCGCGGCCAATATATGTGCAGCTGCGCCGAGTTGATTATACCCATTAACTCCACCATAGAAGAGTCTCGACCTCTCTTTCTCCCAAAGTAGGATTTTCCCTCACCATCGTCTGAACCGTGAACAGACCATCCACGCACTCACTTATATAAGAAATTTTCATTGAGGACTTGGGAGTACAACTCTACCAACCAGACGACATAAACCATCCACACTTCTCTCAATTGCCGTGTGTGATTTCAGCAATAATATTAGATTCCTCTGCAACTTTGGGATCAATATCACACCACCCAAATAGCGAACCTACTCCAAAAATATTTGATCAACGTTCCTACGTACAGTATCCTAACAATTACCTCTGTCGGATAATTGAGCCTGTGTCTGCCCCCGTCTTCTTGGAACCCATCAAATTATTTTCTCCAGAAGCACATACTTACCGTACCCGGAATCTAACAACTCAAGAGAAATGCCCATATGAATGGAATGTGAGAACCTCTCCACCATATGCAGCCTGCTACAATCACAGTAACATCAAAATTATTTTTCTGCCCTAGATCCCAACCTGCTGCAATATATATAGAGTCTATCACCAAGAAAAATAATCTCAATTCATGCAGAATCTCTCAAAACTGCACCCACCGATGAATCCACAACACCTTTGATCACTTGAGCGCACCACACTGAATAACTTCCCAACCAAAGCATTAGAAACCCAAAAGAATGCTTCAGCCTAGTCTTCATGTTCCACGGCTAGACTACCCCAGCCATATTACGTCACTGCACTGTGCTGCATCATCGTATTTCCCTTTTTGTTGTTTTTTTTTTCTTTCTGCTTTTCTTTGCACCGTGCTGCTAATCTCCACTGTCACCGTACGCCTCTGTCACCATGATCTCACCACCATAGCTCTGATACCACTTGTTGAGAATTTAACACGTAGAACCAAATTCGCCCAAATAAACACACACACATGAGCAGTAATTAAACATGCACACCAAAGAAAAGACACACAAATTTCTACGTGGTTCGGTCAAACACCTGCCTACGTCCACACCCGAGAGATCCATTCTTTCACTATTGAGTAAAAACATGGTACAAGTTACATGAATTAAATCCCATAACCCAAATACAAAACCCTTGTACTCTCCCCACTCAATACCCCAAAAGAACCTGACACAATTAATCACTATAATACATAGAGAAATCACAGAGATAAAGAAATACCCATCCCTACCTCACATCCCTATAACGCTGTGAACACCCCTCACAGAAAACCCCAATGATTAATCTCTCTCTCTCTCACCCTGGACCATGCACCCCATGAGGGGAGACCCCCAACTTGGTACACCAAGGGCTCTCATAAATTCCTATACAACATCCCTATATATAGAGCTTATAACCCATTACTTATTGGACAAGTAATAAAACTCTATCATAAAGGAAACCAAATCACAATAGGAATCTAGCTAAATCACAATCCCTAAATTAATGGGA
The DNA here is from genome assembly GCA_033977485.1 of Hydrangea macrophylla. NCBI lineage: Eukaryota > Viridiplantae > Streptophyta > Magnoliopsida > Cornales > Hydrangeaceae > Hydrangea > Hydrangea macrophylla. The sequence continues at coordinate 161,636,546 of CM066991.1, forward strand.
TTATCCCACATGTGATATAACCCCAACACCTCCCTTCTTGACTTTCGTGGTTGCCTTCCTAGGGAGGGCCACACCCAACAGAACTAGTTGTGGTCTGTTATAGTTATCAAGTGCACTTTAGTTCTAAGCCACCCAAATGAAATCCTGATTATGTTCTAGTCCACAGCAAGGAATTCTAGTTAATCTCCATATTAAGGCAGCCCAAACTGTTGTAATGAATAATCTAATGAAACTAACATAAATGGGAAATACAAAAACCAATTTGATATTGTGGACTAATCTAAAGTTCTTTAAATCATTTTGTAAGAACATAGGAAGCAAAAAGAGAACAAATAAATTCTACAGTTCTGGAAAAAAAGAAGAAGATGAAAATCCCTTTTTTCAGTGGACTGCGACGCAGAAAAGTAATATAGTTGAAATTCTAAGTACCAATCGTTATTAGGGAGAACGATTAATGTCGTGTTTGTTCAAATTGAAAATTAAGAATTAAAAATTAATGGTGGCCTCCCTTCTTGGTTTTGGTGGTTGCCTCCCTAACAGAAGGATCACACGGTCCACACCCAACAGAACTAGTGGTGGTCATAAAGAGAAACAAAGGGATGAGAAAGAATATCGTGATATGCATTTCAATGGTAGTACATACTCATCTCTCTCTCTCTCTCTCTCTCTCTCTCTCAAACACACACACACACACACACACACATACACACACACACAAACACCACTTCTTGCAATTCTATACCATCAATTTGCAGTTATACTAATTTTATTTTTTTTTATCGAAGGTAAATACATCAGTAGTTAGCTGTTAGTATGTTAGGGGGTGTTCAAGGTGGAAACCTGTGACCGTATGAGAGTGGTTCACTAGCTTGCCGTCCATTTCATATGGACAGAACCACATCTCGCTTACAAAGAAGGCTCAAACCATGCACCTCTTCAAAGGGGAGAGGGAGGGCATACCACTAGACTACAAGGGCCCGAGTACAATTGTTCTATAAAAGCTCTGACAATACCATTTAAACTTTTGAGTAATTAACCAACTGCTCTTATTTAATGGTGGTAGGGACAATTACTTCCACTACTATACATAGAGACTATTGAGTGTCTTTCGATTTCAAATGATTAGGACTTAGAAAGACACCGGCCAATTAGCAATGACCTAATGGTTTAAGCATTTTATGTCAATTAGTTTAATAATTTAAGATTGATTGATATTTATTGGGCAAAAAGACAATAATATAGGCTTGGTTTTGATTTATACAGTATCCAAGTTTTAAATTGACACTAAAGGCCTAATTAACTAAAGCATCAAAGCTCACACTTTCAGACATATTGCAAAACACATAGAGCTATCTTTCTCCAAACAAAAGCTGCTACAAGCAATTATTGTAACAATTCAAGTCAAAAACCATGTTTCATACAAACCATCAAATTATAGCATCTGAGCCTAACAGCTGGTTCCAGGTTTCAAAGTATGGATTTGAGTCAATTGTCGGGTCTCCTAATTAGTTCTGATAAAAATGGGGGAAAAATCATTATGCTATTTTGGAGGCAACTACTCAACCATTACTACAATAGCTTTTACGTACAACTGTACAAGAAACCTCTGTCATACATGGTAATTAAGGAGATCACTTCGGTACCACAAAGTGGTTTTGTTGTATATACAACATACCACTATAACACTTGTCAATCATTGATTGGAGGATAAGTGGAGTAAAGTCAAAAGATGTTGTCCATTTAATGCTTTCTGAGATGCATTAAATGTGCAGCAACCTGTGATAACCGGTTAGTCATGTATACAATGTATTTGTTCCTTGACCACAAATTATTGTTCCTTGGTCAGCAATATTTGTTTTATGTCTTCAAAGTCATGGATTATTGTTCCTTGATCAATAATATTTGTTCTATGACTTAAGAGTTTGTTCCAGTGGATTTTAATTAATTAATTTATTTTTTAACCTTGTCTAATAATTTTGTACAATTATGATGGATTAATTGTTTACTCCCACTAAGGTTTTCATTAATCACCATTCAATTATATTTAATAACCCAACCAAGTTTGGTGTAATGCAAGAAATATTTAGAAACAAAACATAGAAATCTGGAACAAAAGTTTATGGTAAGAAGGAACAAACATTTATTATAAAAGATCTAGACTTAATAAATAAATAATTGTTCCTTTCTCACTAACTTTTGTTCCCTGTAGCTTATGTTTGTTTCTTGACCACGAATTATTGTTCTTTGCTCAATAATGTTTATTCTATGCCTTAAGCTTTGTTCCATTGAATTTTTTTTTTTTTTTGGTGCTAAGCATTATCAAGATTGTAATTTATTATAAAATGTTGTACAATTTAAAGATAATGTCTAATATTTTTGTACAATTTTGATGAATTAATAGTTGACACGACTTGAAATGTGTTCTCTGAAGAGTACGTCCAAGTGTAGACGGTCGCGTCGCGTTAAAACCGGTAAGACCGGGTCGAATCCCAAAGGACGGATTGTAAAGGCGGAAGAATCTAGATTGAATCCTAAATTGAAATAAAAGATGATTTCTTGTAGAAGGGGGATCTAACAGTCCTATAGAATAAGTAAAAGAAATAAAATATAGTAAAGCAAAAACTTAACTAGATAGAATTAAAAACTGTGATATCAAATATGAAAAAGAGTTGGGAACATGTGAGTCCACAAAGTGCCAGCCACTACCATGATTTAACAAGAATGAACAGCTGGGGTTTTGTCCTTAGAGTATTCCTTATTTCAAAAATGATTAAGTTAAGTATTTTAAACACTAAGTATGTAAATCTTGCATATTTAGTGGTTCGTTTACCTCACTTATTTATGAAGAACTGAAATAAGTAGTTAATTAAAACTATGAACAATAACTAACAAATTGAGTATGGAATATTCGAAGTGTTTGTTATGAGTGTTCATTGAGTTAATTATTCAAAAGAGCTCTTATTTCAAAATCAGATTGCAATTTGAACTAGGAAGATCAATTTGGACTTAGTTCTTGAAACAAAAGTTACTGGAATACAAAAAGGAGTCAACCCAAGTCATAAACATACCAATCGATTGACATGATGTCAATCGATTGATATGAAATGGCTTCCAATCGATTGATAAGTATATCAATCGATTGATATGGAGTCTATGTCAATCGATTGGATTCTGTATCCAATCGATTGACATTGACTCTTTCACAGAATCATGGCAGAGGGCTGGGAACAATGTTTCTTCACATTATTCCCAACCAGGAATCTACTCAACCATGTTTAGGACTGAATAAACATAAATACACTGAAAAATAAGATCAAACATTGCCATGGATTGAAATTTTTAATTAAAAATGTTGAAATCAACTAAAACTATAATATAAGTCACAAACAAACAATTCCTAAGCAACTAGAATCAAGAAAAGAAAAACCTGAACTTGAGATTGAATGTAGAATATTAACTTTTCACTGGAATTCAACCCAAAAACCAAAATAACTTCAGAAATCCCTACAAAAACAATACAAAGTGAGCCAACCCCTTCCCCTCTTCACTCCCCTCTATATATAATGTTGAAATTACGAGCTAAAGGTGTCCAGGTTCACTCCATAACGGCTGGTCGTCGTCCGGTTTGCTGAAATCTTGCGCCATTAACACAGACTGTTTCCAGTTTAAGTCAATCGATTGACACATATATCAATCGATTGATAAAAAGTTCAATCGATTGATAAAAACACCAATCGATTGATCATGAAATTATGTCAATCGATTGATATTATGTCAATCGATTGGTATCAAGACTTCATCAATTTGTTTCTTGAGTTATCCCTTTCGACTTGTTATTCATTTTAACTTCAGAGCCTGCATTCAAAGAGCTAAACACAACAACATACCACGAAAAATACATCATTGTGTAAAGAAATGAATTAAAACACAAGTACAGGTAATACTAGAGAAATGGGGTTAAATCCAGTCGGTTCTTACTCCTTATCGAGCTAATATTAAGATAATATCAGCTCTCATCACGACCCCCAACTAGCGCTTTGCTAGTCTCTAGCAATGAAGCGGAATTAACACAAACTAAAACGACCAACTATTGACGTTACAGTTTTATTGAGCTAAAACAAAAGGGAAATCCTAACTCACTCTCGCAGGAATCGCGGTTGCATTTAGCGTTTGCAACAAGCCTTTGAACCCTTAGGTTTACTCTAATGGACGAGTTGTGTCTCGTGAGGGTTTTCAGAGAATTAACCCACAAAATTCAAATATCAAAATTTCTAAACCCATCAAAGAACTTCAGTTTCTCTTTTGTGCTAAAAATTCTGCTTAACAAGGACATGAATTCCTTTATCATGCTATGGAAGTAAATAACATGTTACAAAGTAATTATTCAAGTCAAACTACATCCATAGCCTTTATATATCCTTGTGTGTGTGTGGAGAGTTAACAACTACGATTGAAATCTTTTTCTTAGAATTATTTAGATTGACATGTTTAAGACTTCATAGTTTCAACTCAATTCTCACACGGTTTACGCTCAAAATAAAAATCACTCTGAAACTGGCGTAAAGCTTATGCACTCATAGTATGAAGCTCAAATGAATAAATGTAGAGGCAATCAAACATGCTTACATACTAGACACTGAAGAACGCTTATTTTTGAGGTGAATGAGTCTCATGGATGGAATGCCAATTACTTCAGGAGCGATCTATTGTGGAAAACTCATTTCATACCCGAGATTTATTAATATAATCTAGAATCCTTAGGACTTGTGACAGAAATATGAAGAAAGGTTAAAGATGGTGAAAGGTGAAATGGGTTCAAGCATGTGACATATAATATCAACTTCACTTCGCCAATTTTATTTATCCAACCTCCAATTTCTTTCATTTCTTCATTTTTCACTGACTTTTTTTTTTTTTTTTTTTTACTTCTTCTCTTCCTCCTATAATAATTCTCACAAAACCGTCACATGCTTGACTAAAATATGTAATTGTAAGTAGAAGCATTGATTTGTGATAGGTAGGTGGGGATTTAGACTTTCTCATGGTAATGAGGCGAGAAAACGATGGCCTAAATCATCTTCTAAACATACTAACTTATCTCGAGTATTTCCTGAGTTTTTAAATTAGTAAATCCTGAACGTTCTCCTGACGCATCAGCCAAATGAAACAAGAATGAGACTCTCAACGAGATAAAAGTGTATTTCAAGAATTAACACGAGTTTTGCGATTAACCCTCAGAATAAAAGAATGGCTCAAAACTCACTAGGGTTAAAAGTTTTACTATTAATCCATTAATCATGACAATCGTATTTCATTCTCATTCAAAGATTCTTTCGTGATTGTCAACTCGTGCGCAATGTTTTCAGGATATATTCATGCTATGGACATAAAACCAGATTAGTGACTAAGTAACATGTAATCGAAATCTATAATATAAGAAGAAAGACATGAATGTATCATTGCACAATAATTTAGCTAGGAGAAACGAGGTTTTGATAGTTAGAAATTTAACAACAGTTTTTTTTTTATTTTTTTAAAACAAGTGTGTTTAAAAACACATGGAAGTTCTAATATTAAACAAATGTGTGATTAAATTCAAGAAAACACAGGTGTTGGATATCTACTTCCTACCCCCAACTGAAATCTACATTGTCCCCAATGGAAGTATTTTAAGTAAAAGAAGATATCACCTGTTTAAATCATTTTAGCATAATTCAGAGAATTCACCTGTTTGAATAAAACAAACTCCCCAAACAACCAAGATCAAGAGCATATGGATAATAATTGAAAATATCAACAATAGAAGCATAACCCATGAACAAAAAGAACTATCTGTAATAAAAATATCCAAAATCAATGAAGTCCAAGTACAGATATAAGCCAAAACCAACTATTCAACCCAACTATCCAACCAACCAAAATAAAATATCCACAAATGTACCGACATATCCACAAATCAACCAAAAGTAATGCAAGAGAGATTACAAAATTAGAAACAACAAAATACTCTCTCTCTCTCCAACACTCCCTCCTAAGGCTCGGCAGTCTGGTCACCAGATGGCACATGCGCATCGTCATGACCTGGATCAACAACCACCTCACTGTCACCCTCAGCAGCTGTCCCAGTCTGGGCGACAGCCGCCGGGTCACTCACAGCTGGTGGGGGAACAGCAGCTGGAGGTGGTGGCGGTGTAGGTGTCTCTAATATATCTCCCCCTGGTGGAGCTGATGTAGAAGCTGGAGCTGTCGGAGGAGGTGGCATAGATGAGCGCAAGGATTGCTAGATCCTAAGCAACATCGAAATTTGCTCAATCTGACCACTTAGCTGCCCGAGTCTCCCCTGAACAGCATCACGATCTATCGACATCTGGGCAGCTATCAATAACAGCTCTGCAGAGAGCTCTCTGACCATCCCATGAAGCTGCACTCGCGCCTCTCTCTCCTCAACTAGTAGATCGTAAATGGTCTGGAGCGATGGAGGAGTAGATGTAGAGGCTGAAGGTAATGTAGAAGCTGCAGGTGGCTCGCGCTTTCTTAACTCGTACTGACCCTCAACCGCAGTCGGCATCCCTGAGTCCTCGTCCTCCTCCTCCTCAACTACAACCGTATCCTGACCCTCCGCCTCTGGCGTCCCTGGGTCATCGTCCTCTTCCTCAGACGAAGTTTCGCCCCTCTTTCTCTTCTTCTTCTTACTGCTCTCTCCAACTTTCCCTTTTCCTTTCGCCTTATTTTTGAATTGTGACAGTGATCGCCGAGCCACAGACTCTCCAAAAACCCCCAACTTGGACTTCTGTAGAATCTCTCCAGCAGGTACCTCTAGACCAGCAGCCTCACAAACCCGATGAATCGCCCACGCACCCTTCAAGTGTTGCGATTTGCTAGGGTGACGTGTAGGCTCAATAAAAAATTCGATGAAGAGCCGGGCTAGACAGATGGGTAATTCGGTCCCAATAGCATAAAGAACTCTCGTGTACCACCCTGCAAAATCTAGCTTATAGGTCGTGGGGAGAACGCAACTGCAGAGTGTCAGATGCAGCAGATGATAATCCATCGTCAGATCGTGGTCATCGAACACTGTGATCCCTGAATATTTCTTAACCTTCCCGCCCGAGATCTCTGTGGCCACAACATCATAAGATGGAAATGGGCGGTCTGGATGAACAGGGTAAATATGATCGGGAACCTCTGGGATACCAAGCGCCTGAGCGACTGTAGCTGGGGTGAACTCAATTGCCCGTCCTGATACACACGAGAAATATGTGTAAGGGACGTTCGCACCTTTACCATACTGGCACATGCTGCTCGAATCCACGAAGGTCGAACTTATTTATCTGCTGTAAGAACTGGTAGCCAATCGGGAAAAGCTCGAAGGCGGGCTAGATGGAATGGGGTCTTATCATCGCTCCACAAATTCTCGAATTGCCTTTCCACCATGATTGCGCGCGTTCGAAAGTATTTGGTGTACCACGTGTTTTCTTTAGCGTTCCTGAACCCGTGGGCAAGCGGTGGGTCAGGAATCTCGAGAGACGTAGATTTTTCCGAGTGGGACCCACTGTCCTTGGGCTTTGGAGCTATGGGAGCTGAAATGAAAGCATAACAGAGAGTTAAAATGAGAAAAGAGAGATTCTGCTACTCTGTTTATGTCAATCGATTGACATAAGTTGTCAATCGATTGAAGTTATGTTCCAATCGATTGAGCCCTGATGTCAATCGATTGACATCAGCGATTATAGGGGGCTGCCCACAACAAGGTCTCACGTCCCCCTATCATTCATTTAATGGTCTTAAGACCATGAGGGGCTCCCTCAATCGCTTAAAATCATAAAAAGGATGAGAAAGGGAAGTGGGTTTGGGAGTTACCTCAATCGGAATCGCGGCAAAAACTCTCCCCCAGATTGGTTGATGACAAGATTGATGATGATGATGGTGATGATGATGATGATGGAAGGCCCAAATCTCTCTTCCTTTCCCTCACTCTTTGTCCGAACGGGAACAGAGGCGGTGGAGATGGTGTTGCCGAGAGGGATAGATGAGGATGATGATGATGATGATGGAAATTATGGGAGGGGTCTCCTTCTCACTCCCTCGGAATCGCCTACTCCCTCTCTCTCTCACAGATTTTTGAAATGAAATGAGAGAGAGGGAGAAGAACAGACATTACGTCTGGGGGAATTGTCAATCGATTGACAATAGATGTCAATCGATTGAACTAGATTCAAGTCAATCGATTGACAAAATTGTCAATCGATTGGAAGCCATTTATACCAATCGATTGACAATAATATCAATCGATTGAATAAGAAATTCATGGGAACCCAAATGTTCCACATGTGATCACCCCCAATAGTTTAAGAATGCAATTTTAAGGTAGAAACGAGGCTTCAAGCATTCAAACAAGGATCAAAAACCATCAAACACAAAAGTAGGAAGAATTTATTCCAAACATCATCAATTCATGGTTCAAAAATGGATTATTATCATCCAAAGAGTACAAGATCTTGGTCGGGAAACAAACAAACACAAAGAAAACAAGAAACAAAATTCTGTCTTTATTTATCTGCCATAGGAATTATCATATCTGCTCAGGTTCAGGGGAAGAAAAGTCTTCTCCTACAGCATAATCCACAGAGTACTCCACGACTTCCCCGTCCGAATCGATTTGAAGGTCTTCCAGAATTTCTTGAACTGCGCAAAGTAAATCCCAGGTATTCAAATTAGCAACAACCGCAATAGGGGAATCTGGGCATGAACTGGAAAGTGGAGTAAAAATTGGCCTTTCTTGCTCCCTCTGTTCTGGGGTTCCTGGAGAACGGACCCCATGGTAGAGTAAATATGGCAGGTAATGCAACGGATTCATCTGTAAAGGATTCATCCTAAAGCCAATCAAAAAGACAGAATGAGAACAAAAGGAAACAGAAAATAGAGAAGCACACACAGAAAAGAAAACTACTATACAACAACACAAGGTTCTCAAATTTCAAGAAGAATAATCAGGATCATCTAGGTGGATGGTCTATGATTCTGGTTCGAACCTCTCCAAAAATGGTTTTAAACGTTGTCCATTGACTTTAAAAACATTACCATTCTTGGGATTAACGATTTCTATTGCTCCGTGTGGAAACACTTCTTTGACAACAAATGGTCCTATCCACCTTGACCTCAGCTTCCCGGGAAAGAGATGAAGCTTTGAATCGTAAAGTAACACTTTCTGTCCTGGTTCAAGCTTCTTTCTCAGGATCGATCGATCATGCTTAGCTTTTAATTTTGACTTATAGGTTCGAGCACGATCATATGCATCATTCCTGATCTCTTCCAATTCATTGAGTTGTAATTTCCTCAATGTACCACTTTCATGGATATCAAAATTTTGCAATCTAGTTGCCCAATATGCCTTATGCTCCAATTCCACAGGCAAGTGGCAAGCTTTTCCATAAATTAGCCTGTAGGGAGACATCCCAAGGTCTGTCTTGTACGCCGTCCTGTATGCCCATAAAGCATCAGTTAAACGTGACGACCAGTCCTTTCTATTGATGTTCACGGTTTTCTCCAGGATATGTTTGATCTCCCTATTGGCTAGCTCTGCCTGACCATTCGACTGTGGGTGATATGATAAAGCAATCTTATGGTTAACCCCATATTTTTTCATCAGTGCCTCAAAAGGCTTATTGCAGAAATGGGTTCAACGATCGCTAATCATGGCCTTCGGTGTTCCGAACCTTGACAAAATGTTCTCTTTTAAGAATGAGATTACTGTTCTGTGATCATTTCTCCTTGTCGGAATGGCCTCAACCCATTTGGACACATATTCGACTGCCAAAAGGATATATTCGTAATGAGATGATGGCGGGAATGGTCCCATGAAATCAATGCCCCAGCAATCGAAGATTTCAATAGTAATGATCAGGGTCATCGGTATTTCATTTCTCTTTGACAAGCTTCCTAACATTTGGCATCTAGCACATGCTCTACAAAATGCATAACAGTCTTTGAAAACTATCGGCCAGTAGAAACCACTACTAAACACTTTTTGAGCAGTTTTCTGAGCTGAGAAATGGCCACCGCAGGCCTCTGAGTGGCATGAAGCTAAAATTTGAGAGATATCTTCCTCGGGGACACATTGCCTAATTACTTGATCCGCACAGTACTTAAACAAGTACGGATCATCAAAATAAAACCACCGAGCGATGGATAGAAACCTTTTTCTGTCAGGGGTGGACCAATGAGACGGGGTCTCCCCTGTTGCCAGGTAATTGACAATATCAGCATACCAGGGTAAACTAGTTGCAGCAAAAGGTTGCTCATCTGGGAAAGATTCACTGATTAGAATAGATTGTGAAGAATTGTCTTCAAACGTCAATCGTGAGAGGTGATCGGCTACAACATTCTCTACCCCCTTTTTATCTTTGATAACCAAATCAAATTCTTAGAGCAAGAGAATCCAGCGTATCAATCGCTGTTTTGTATCCTTTTTGGATAGCAGATACTTCAATGCAGCATGATCAGTGAAGCAAATGATCTGCGAGTCAATCAGATATTGCCTGAATTTCTCCAGTGCGAATACAATTGCCAGCAACTCCTTTTCGTTAGTAGAGTAATTACGTTGAGCTCCATCAAGGGTTCTGCTAGCGTAGTAGATCACAGTAGGCTTCTTGTCTTTCCTTTGCCCTAAAACAGCTCCGATCGCTGTGTCACTCGCATCACACATCAGCTCAAAAGGAAGACTCCAATCCGGAGATTGCATTATCAGAGCTGTTGTAAGGTGATGTTTGAGTTTATCAAAAGATTCCTGGCACTTGCTGTTCCACTCGAATGGTTGGTACTTAACAAGGAGTTGGCACAGTGGTCTAGATACAGCACTGAAATCCTTAATAAACCTCCGGTAGAAACCGGCGTGACCTAGAAACGATCGTATTTCTTTCACTGTAGTGGGGACAGGAAGATTGGAAATTATATCGATCTTTGCCTTATCTACTTGTATTCCCTCAGCAGACACGATATGTCCCAAGACAATCCCTTTTGTCACCATAAAGTGACATTTTTCCCAGTTGAGGACCAAATTCTTTTCCTCACATCTTTTCAAGACTTTCTGGAGGTTCTCCAAGCAATCATCAAAGCTGCTTCCAAATACGGAGAAATCGTCCATAAAAACCTCCATAATCTTCTCCACCATATCGCTGAAGATGCTAAGCATGCACCGCTGAAAAGTAGCAGGTGCGTTGCACAATCCGAATGGCATCCGGCGATATGCAAATGTTCCAAACGGGCAGGTAAAAGTGGTTTTTTATTGATCAGCAGGATCAATTTCAATTTGGTTATAACCACTATAACCATCCAGGAAACAATAGAATTGGTGACCTGCTACCCTTTCGAGCATTTGATCCATAAAGGGCAATGGAAAATGATCTTTCCGAGTTACCGCATTCAACCTTCGATAGTCAATACACATGCGCCAACTCGTGGTTACACGTGTGGGTACCAATTCTCCTACTTTATTTTCTACCACTGTAATGCCAGCTTTCTTCGGCACTACTTGAGTTGGGCTCACCCAAGGACTATCCGAAATTGGATAAATAACCCCAACATCCAGCAACTTCAAAACTTCCTTCTTCACCACCTCTTGCATGTTTGGGTTAAGACGCCTTTGCATTTGACGACAAGGTTTGGCATCTTCCTCAAGGTAAATCCTGTGGGTGCATATGGATGGACTGATTCCTCTTAAATCAGCAACGGTCCATCCTAACGCACTCCTGTGTTGCTTAAGCAACTGTATCAGTTTGCTTTCCTGTTCGTGATTTAAAACAGATGAAATTATCACAGGAAAGGTCTTCTCTTCTCCCAGGAATACGTATTTCAATTCTTTTGGGAGCTCTTTCAGTTCCAACTCTGGAAATTGCAGGTTTGACGGCACAGCCAACTTGGTCTTTGGCGGTAGCTACTCATATTGAGCCGTCCACATTGTTCTTGCAACTTCCTCTTCAACAACCTCCAATATAGAGCATATCTGACTCATCCTTTCATCTTGTAGAGTGTATTTATCCAATTCATAACATGAGTTAGTCATAATGGACTCCACAGGATCAGAGTGAGCAGTTGAATCAAAACAATCTTGAATTACTGCTTCTACCCAGTTCACCTCCTCTTCTTCATCATCAAAATCTTCAATTTTGGGATTTGAAAAGATTTTGATATTCAATGTCATATTCCCAAAAACAACGGTCATAACTCCACTCCTTACTTTAATCGTCGCATCAATTGTTGCGAGGAAAGGACATCCAAAGATCACTGGAATCTGAGATTTAGCATTGTAAACTGGTTCAGTGTCCAGAACAACAAAGTCAACAGGAAAGACAAAAGTGTCAATCTGGACTAAGACATCCTCCAGCACTCCTCGCGGGTATTTAATTGATCGATCTGCCAGTTGGAGAGTAATGCGAGTGGGCTTATGTTCTCCTAACCTTAACTGTTGATAGACAGTGTAAGGTAAGAGATTAACACTCGATCCTAAATCGAGCAGTGCATTGTTCACTTTCTTCTGACCAATTATGCAAGAAACTGTTGGCATACCTGGATCCTTGTATTTAGGAGGCAAATCGTGTTTTACGATCGCACTCGCCTGGCATGCCAAGTAAGCACTCTTCTTAACACTTTGCTTCCTTTTTATAGTGCACAAGTCTTTTAGGAACTTGGCGTAGGAAGGCACTTGTTTAATTGCCTCTAGGAGTGGGAGATTGATCTTTACCTGTTTGAATAACTCCAGAAACTCCTGACTTTTCGTTTCTTGTTGAGGTTTCTTCAACCTCTGAGGATATGGTGTCGGAAAAGGACATTTGGTTGCCTCCTCAAGGAGGGGTTCTTTTCCAGGTCTTCTCTTTATTTCATTATCCTCAGGAATTGTTGTTTTGGGCTCAACTGTTTCGCCCTTTCTTCCTTCTTCCACCAATTCTTCTTCATTCTCTACCTCTTCTTCATCACTAACTATAGGTTGTGTGGGCAAAGAGACTTTCTCAATTTCTTTTCCACTTCTCAACACAGTTACCGCCTTGGCCTCCTCATGTGGTCCAGATCCCGAGGGTCCTGTACCCGAGTGTTGGCCTTTAGGATTTGGCTCTGGCTGTGCAGGGAACATAGTTCGTTCTCGATCCCCTTGTTGGGCAGCTAACCTCTCTACACTTGTGTTGAGTTTACTCATTAGCTGCATCATCTGCTTCATCATGAGTGTATTAGGATCCTCTTGTGCCTTCTTATGGGGTGGCACATAAGTGTTTGATGAGGTTTGGTTGTTGCCCCCCTGATTGTAGTTGGATTGAGGTGAATGATTTTGATATTGGTTCTGGTGATACCCTTGATTTTGTTGATAAGTAGGAGGAGGTTGGTAACTCTGGTGGTACCCTTGGTTTTGAGGTCGGTATTGGTTTCCTTTATTCGGCTGCCATTGTTGAGATGGGTTTGCTACAGCAGCACTGTTTCTTTGATCAAAACCAGGATGACTCCACCTATCATTGGGGTTGAAACGACCAGGGGCATTTACAGCATGTACCTCCACTGGACTCTGTTCTTGGTAAACAGGGTATATTTGGCAATGTTGAGAGGTATGCCCCATCTGTAGACAACTCGAACATGACTCTTCAGATGCAAATTGTATTACCGGATCCTTCTTCGCTTCCAAAATTTCCAATTTACGAGCCAGTTGCTCGTATTTCTCCAGTAAGCCATCTTCCGCCTTCAGCTGATAAATGCTCTTTTTACTCGAACTCGAACTGGTCTGAGTTCTTGTCACTTGAGTTTCCCATTCTGGTGCATGTTCGGCTAACCATTCAAAATGAGCCTCTGCTTGGTCGGCATTCTTGCTCATAAACTCACCGTCACTCGTAGTTTCTACAAACTTCTTTGACTTTGGACTTAGGCCATCAAAGAAGAAGCTTATTGTTCGCCACTTCTCAAAACCATGATGCGGGCAGAGCAGTAACAAATCCTTAAAACGCTCCCATGCCTCAGCGAAAGTTTCTTCCTCTTTTTGATTATACATCTTGATCTGTCTCAAGATGTCTGTCGTTAACCGATTAGGGAAGAACTTTTTGAGAAAGGCTTCATGAATTGCTGGCCAAGTCGAAATCGAATTCGATTTGAGTGACAATAACCATGACTTCGCTTTGTCCTTCAAGGTGAAGGGAAAGAGCTTCAGTCGGATTATATCACTTGGGTAAGTCTGATCTGTGAAATTGCCACAAACATCTTCGAAATCTCGAATGTGCAAGTACGCCTTCTCTTTATCCATCCCATGAAATGTGGGTAACAGTTGAATCATTCCATTACGAAAATGGAATGTACCCGTGTGTGGAGGGATGCGGATACAAGAAGGTGTGGCAGTGCGATCAAGAGCCAAGAGTTCTCGTAGAGGTCGTTGACCGTCATCGATGAGGTCATGCCTATTCTCTCCTTGTTGGCTCTCCGTATCAGACATTGAGTTAGAAGTGGATGGAGTAAAAATGGGATTATCAGCACTATGGATTGAATCTTCAAATAGATTTGTGATGAAGGCTTCAGTGGAATCAAAGGAAATAGAAGGACATAACAATACAGCTTGTGTTCTGAAGAACAAAAGAAAAAGATAGATAGAAATGGGATAAGAAAGATTGGATCAATCCAAAATTCCTGGCCTTCGTTACCGTCCCCGGCAATGGCGCCAAAAACTTGACACGACTTGAAATGTGTTCTCTGAAGAGTACGTCCAAGTGTAGACGGTCGCGTCGCGTTAAAACCGGTAAGACCGGGTCGAATCCCAAAGGACGGATTGTAAAGGCGGAAGAATCTAGATTGAATCCTAAATTGAAATAAAAGATGATTTCTTGTAGAAGGGGGATCTAACAGTCCTATAGAATAAGTAAAAGAAATAAAATATAGTAAAGCAAAAACTTAACTAGATAGAATTAAAAACTGTGATATCAAATATGAAAAAGAGTTGGGAACATGTGAGTCCACAAAGTGCCAGCCACTACCATGATTTAACAAGAATGAACAGCTGGGGTTTTGTCCTTAGAGTATTCCTTATTTCAAAAATGATTAAGTTAAGTATTTTAAACACTAAGTATGTAAATCTTGCATATTTAGTGGTTCGTTTACCTCACTTATTTATGAAGAACTGAAATAAGTAGTTAATTAAAACTATGAACAATAACTAACAAATTGAGTATGGAATATTCGAAGTGTTTGTTATGAGTGTTCATTGAGTTAATTATTCAAAAGAGCTCTTATTTCAAAATCAGATTGCAATTTGAACTAGGAAGATCAATTTGGACTTAGTTCTTGAAACAAAAGTTACTGGAATACAAAAAGGAGTCAACCCAAGTCATAAACATACCAATCGATTAACATGATGTCAATCGATTGATATGAAATGGCTTCCAATCGATTGATAAGTATATCAATCGATTGATATGGAGTCTATGTCAATCGATTGGATTCTGTATCCAATCGATTGACATTGACTCTTTCACAGAATCATGGCAGAGGGCTGGGAACAATGTTTCTTCACATTATTCCCAACCAGGAATCTACTCAACCATGTTTAGGACTGAATAAACATAAATACACTGAAAAATAAGATCAAACATTGCCATGGATTGAAATTTTTAATTAAAAATGTTGAAATCAACTAAAACTATAATATAAGTCACAAACAAACAATTCCTAAGCAACTAGAATCAAGAAAAGAAAAACCTGAACTTGAGATTGAATGTAGAATATTAACTTTTCACTGGAATTCAACCCAAAAACCAAAATAACTTCAGAAATCCCTACAAAAACAATACAAAGTGAGCCAACCCCTTCCCCTCTTCACTCCCCTCTATATATAATGTTGAAATTACGAGCTAAAGGTGTCCAGGTTCACTCCATAACGGCTGGTCGTCGTCCGGTTTGCTGAAATCTTGCGCCATTAACACAGACTGTTTCCAGTTTAAGTCAATCGATTGACACATATATCAATCGATTGATAAAAAGTTCAATCGATTGATAAAAACACCAATCGATTGATCATGAAATTATGTCAATCGATTGATATTATGTCAATCGATTGGTATCAAGACTTCATCAATTTGTTTCTTGAGTTATCCCTTTCGACTTGTTATTCATTTTAACTTCAGTGCCTGCATTCAAAGAGCTAAACACAACAACATACCACGAAAAATACATCATTGTGTAAAGAAATGAATTAAAACACAAGTGCACGTAATACTAGAGAAATGGGGTTAAATCCAGTCGGTTCTTACTCCTTATCGAGCTAATATTAAGATAATATCAGCTCTCATCAATAGTTTACTCCTATTAAGGTTTGCATTAATCACCATTCAATTATACTTAATAACCCAACAATCGAGTTTGGTAATAAACAAAACTTAGAAATCTAGAACAAAAGTTTATGGTAATGAAACAGATATTTTATGAAAAAGAAACAAAATTTTTGTACCTTAGAACAAAACTTAATGATCGTGGAACAAATATTTAGGAGGAAAAAGAAAAAAACTTAGTGATCATGGAACAAAATTTTCTAATCATAGAACAAATTTTTATGATGAAGGAACTAGACTTGCTTACCTTATGAACAAAACTTAGAAATCTGAAAGAAAAGTTTATGGTTATGAAACAAGATGTTTTAAGATGAAAAAATAAAACTTTTCTACTACAGAACAAAACTTAGTAATCATCAACAAATACTTTTGATGAATGAAAAAAACTTAGTGTGATCATGCAACAAATATTTTTGATGAATGAACAAAACTTAGTGATCATGGAGCAAATATTTATGGTGAATGAACAAGCTTTAGCCCTATAGCTGGTAATGATTTATGGTGGCTTCAGCCATAGCCCTCTCAAATAAAACTCTTCCAAGCTAAAACCTATGCTACTTTTCTTTAACTCATTAGATCAATTTTATGTCTAAACAACTTCAAATCAATTGGGTCGGCTGTATGAATCCTTTTTCTCCATTATGCACGATCAAGAGCTATAAGCTCATTTAAATTATAAATATTCATATCTTGTTTCACTACATACTCCTAGGTCAGTCTAGGTCTGCCTCTCCCTCTATCCATTCCAGGCACTACGATCTTATCACTCTTTCGCACAGGTGCATCTACAGGTCTTCGTTGCACGTAGCCGAACCACCTAAGTCTATTCTCCCTCAACTTATCCTCAATTTGTACCACTCTTACAGTCTCTCGAATGTACTCATTTCTAATTCTATCTTTCCTAGTCGTACCACACATCCATCTTAGTATCTTCATCTCAACTACGCTCACTTTGCTAATGTGTTGTTTCTTAGTCGCCCAACAATCTGTCCCGTAGAGCATATCTGTCCTATAAAATTTTTCTTTCAATTTGCTGGTATTCTTGGTCACATAATACTCTGAAAGCGCTCCTCCACTTAAGCTAGCCTACTCTAATTATATAGGTCACGTCATCATCAATTTTTCAATTTCTACAGATCATTGAACCTAGATAGCGAAAGTGTTCCCTCTTTGGGATCTCCTGATCTTCGATCTTCACTGCTTCGTTGTCTTTACTTCCACTGTTACTAAAACTACATTTCATATATTTTGTTTTCATCCTACTTATCTTTAGCCCCTTAGTCTCCAGTGTTGCTCTCTAAACTTCCAATTTAGTGTTGAGTACCCTTTTAGTCTAATCAACCAAGACAATATCATTTACGAACAACATACACCATGGGACCTCATCTTGGTTGTGTCTAGTCAATTCATCCATAATTAAGACGAATAAATAAGGGCTCAAGACTGACCCTTGGTGCAAGCCTACAGTAATTGGGAATAACATAATTAATTGACCATGAAACAAATATTTGGGATGAAGAAACAAAATTAAGTAATCATGGAACAAAAGTTTTGGCCATAGAACAAACACTTGAGATGAATGAACTAGACTTGCATACCTTAAGAACAAAATTTAGAAATTCGGGATAAAACTTAGTTACCATGGAACAAAACTTTTTGGTCATGAAACAAATATTTAGGATGAAGAAACAAAACTTGGGGATCATGGAACAAAATTTTATGGTTATGGAACACATACTTATGATGAAGGAACTAGACTTGCTTATCTAAAGAACAACACTTAGGAATTTGGAACAAAAGTTTATGGTCATGGAACAAATATGTTATGATGAAGAAACAAAACTTTCTTATCATGGAACAAATATTTATGAAGGAACAAAATTTAAATATCAAGTAACAAAACATAGTGACTATGGAACAAAGCTTTCCGCTTGTGAAACAAATATTTATGATGAAGGAACAAAACTTAGTAATCACAGAACAAAACTTTCTAGCCATGAACACATATTTAAGATTAAGGAACAAGACTTTCCAATCTTAGGAACAAGACTTAGAAATCATAGAACAAATATATACGATGAAGGAACATTCGATCCACACCCATTCCTATGACATTTTGAAGATTGTTGAGAGTTATATTTAGGTATGCAGAGTTGCGAGTTGGTCGCCATATGACTATACTAGTGGGGATCAATGCAACGCCATGAGTGATCTTTCCTTGCCATTTTTAATCCTCAAAGATCCTATAGTCGATATTACTACTGAAAATTTCCGTGTGATCCTTAATATCACAGATGTAAATGTCGTTATGAAAATCTTTACCAGCTATAGGAGTCAAGCTTTTCAAAATACCCACGACAAGATCTGCTAGACAAGGGCAATTTTGGGGTTTTAATGTTTGGATGGAATTCCACTCTTCCGTGTCTCGATACCTACAGTTGACAACTTTCAACCAAGGGTTTTTTGGGAATGTATCGCCTTCGGTGGGCTCTTGTAAGGCCCTTCGGATATATCAATCATGATAATTATATGTTATTGTAATTAGAAATTCGACTAAAGGGAGCTAGCGCGTGCCTCGCACGCGGTGGCCACCTAGTGTATATATATACATGGCTTATCGTTAACTTTGGTTTTGAACTTTAGGGAGGGGCTCAAAATGTGACACTGATCAATTATAGATACCTGAGCAATTCATTTGACACTGATCAATAGTTGTCTATGACAGTAATTATCCAAGGATGGATATAACATCATTTGCATCTCGATATGACACTATTGCATCCATATTTGACATCATTTGCTTCCTTATATGAAAGACTATGCTAACCGTTCATGTGTTGGACAGAGTCTGGAGATAAGGAATCTCAATTTTCTTGAGACGTAGCCTTGACAGGAAAGGATGAACTAGACGATTGCAATTATACAAGACGGGATACCAGTCACGCAAAGACAACACCAATATTACAAAGGGTACTGCAGCAGAGTGCTTTTCAACACCGATCGTGTGTTGATTTCACTCAGTCAAGATGTTATATAGTAGATCGGCTCATGATATCAGTGTATAGACTTGTATACCTTATGAACAAAACTTAGAATTCGGGATAAAATTTAGTTACTATGAAACAAAACTTTTTAGTCATGAAATAAATATTTAGGATGAACAAAACTTGGAGATCAAAGAACAAATTTTTTGGTCATGGAACAAACATTTATGGTCATGGAACACATATATTATGATGAAAGAACTAGACTTGCTTATCTTAATAACAAAAATTAGAAATCTGGAACAAAAGTATATGGTCATGGAACAAATATGTTAAGATGAAGAAACAAAACTTTCTTATAATGGAACAAATATTTATGATGAAGGAACAAAATTTAAAGATCAAGTAACAAAACTTAGTGACTATGGAACAAAGCTTTTCGCTTGTGAAACAATATTTATGATAAATGAACAAAACTTAGAGATCAAAGAACAAAACTTTCTGGCCATGGAACACATATTTACGATTAAAGAACAAGACTTTCCAATCTTAGGAACAAGACTTAGATGGAACAAATATTTATGATGAAGGAACATTTGATCCTCACCCATTCCTATGATATTTTGAAGATTGTTGAGAGTTATATTTAGGTATGCAGAGTTGCGAGTTGGTCGCCATATGACTATACTAGTGGGGATCAATGCAACGCCATGAATGATCTTTCCTTACCATTTTTAATCCTCAAAGATCTTGTAGTCGATGATAATACTAAAAATTTCCGTGTGATCCTTAATATCACAGATGTAAATGTAGTTATGAAAATCTTTACCAGCTATAAGAGTCAAGCTTTCCAAAATACCCACGACAAGATCTGCTAGACAAGGGCCATTTTAGGGTTTTAATGTTGGATGGAATTCCGCTCTTTCGCATTTTAGATCGAGGAATCAAGAAGCTCATAAACAAAGAGATTCCGTTAGTCAAGATCCAGTGGAAGCATCATGATGAAGGAGAAGCTTCATTGGAAATCTGGACCCTACCAAATTCTGGACGTTCACTGCGAAATCTGTAGAAGACGAAGTTCGAGCGATCAAACTGAGTTCAATCAATCGAACAACCCAGGGTCTCAATCGATTGAAATGACTTCAATCGATCGAGACTATCTTCACTTCGAGCGATTGAACGTACTTCGATCGATCGAACATCACTTTTCCTTAAGCGACTGAGAGGACCTCAATCGATCGAACCTAAGCAGAATATGATTATTCTTTTGACTTTATTATTCATAAACCTTAGCTGTTTAATTCATGTTCCGTGTTCCTATTATGCGATATTATGGGTTACAGAAGTAATGGGATACGATAATGAGATGGAGATAACATGGTGAGTAACGTAGTCGAGTTCAGACGTTAATAGTAATATGACACGATAACGAGATAAGGTTGGAATTATAATGGTGAGTAACATTAGTTAATTCAGTTGTTTATATTGATGTTCCTGTTTTTCTTGTGGACTAATACTGTGTGGTATGGACTGTTAATGACTTTCACCCGTCATTCCCTATGGACCCAAAAAGGAAATTTATTTTTCTCTATTTTTGCTGCTCCGGGGCGTCACACCATCAAAGTAGAATTATTTTAGGAAATCACTTACTCTTATTTGACCAATGAGATAAAATTTTAAAGAGTAACACTACGCTTCCCATTTAATTTTTTTTTCTTGCAAAAAGTGTTTCCTAACATACGTGGTAGCAAGACCCTCTTCAATAATGGTAAGACCACTTCAACATCAACTAATTTGGAAATATTTTTTTTTTAATTTTGGGGAGCATATCATTATTCAAGTTTAAATTGAAAGAGAAATGTTATGCAGACTAGAAGTTGATCCATCCCCCATTATAGGGGTGAGTGGTCTCTTTTATAGATGCAAGAGACCTACTCGTACATGGATAAGAAAATATAATCCAATTAAGAGTTGATTGGCATTAATTGTGGGAGTTTCCTAATTGGATTAGGAAACAGTTTGCACTTTCCAATAGTCTGATAGCTTGAGTAGAAAACTGTCTGGAATATTCTGGATCATGCCCCGGGGCCTAGGTGAGCTGTCCCTTCGCAGTCTTACCGACCTGTTGGTCGGGCTTCGGGCATATACTGCTTGGGATGTCTCGGGTAGACCAAACCGCTCAGGCTGATGTTTGTCCAAGGAACTGTGCATGATTTGGTTGAGATAGAGGTCGGCCACTGAGTAGAACCGCTCGGTCATAGGATAGAGCCAATTTTGGGCGTATCAGGTGGTAACATGGGATAACTTGGTAACTGAGTCGGTGGGGTTTGGAGACATTCATTCAAGTAATGAAAGGTAAGAGGCTTATGTCTGTTGTAACAGATGGAGACAAGGCAATGCGTAGAGCAATTCAGTAGATTCTCCCTTTATCACACCATCGTTTATGTCAATGGCATTATACAACGAAATGTTGTGACAAATATACATATCCAAGGCTTTGCTTCGAGATTCAACCACTGCATGACAAATAAAACTCTTCCAAGCCAAAACTCATGCTACATTTTTTTAACTCATTAGATCATTTTTATGTCTAAACAACTTCAAATCAATTGTCTGTATGAATCATTTTTCTCCATTATGCACAATCAAGAGCTATAAGCTCATCTAAATTAATTATATTCATATCTTGTTGCACTACATACTCCCAGATCAGTCTAGGTCTACCTCTCCCTCTAACTATTTCAAGCACTACGATCTTATCACTCTTTTGCACAGGTGCATCTACAGGTCTTCCCTGACTATACAAGTTTGTTCCAAAAATTATAGGTTCTCTTAGATTCTAAAACAAATATTTTATGATTACGAAACAATGCTTTATGGTTATGAAATAAATTTGTAAATTCAGAACTTACTTATGAAACAAATTCCTTCATCAAGATAAGTTGTTCTCTGACCACACAAGTTTATTCAAAAAATTGTAAGTTCTCTTAGATTCTGAAATAAATAGTTTATGATTACAAAACAATCACTTATGGTTATGAAATAAATTTATAAATTAGAACTTACTCCTTCATCATCATAAGTTGTTCCCTGACCATACAAGTTTGTTCCAAAAATTATAGGTTCTCTTATGAAACAAATAATTTATGATTACGAAACAATCCTTTGTGGTTATGAAACAAATTTGTAAATTTAGAACTTACTTTTGAAACTTTGTTCTTTCATCATCATAAGTTGTTTTCTGACCATACAAGTTTGTTCCACAAATTGTAGGTTCTCTTAGATTCTGAAACAAACATTTTATGATTATGAAACAATCCTTTATGGTTATGAAACAAATTTGTAAATTCAAAACTTACTTCTGAAACTTTGTTCCTTCATCATTATAAGTTGTTCCCCGACCATACAAGTTTTGTTCCAAAAATTGTAAGTTCTCTTAGATTATGAAATAAATATTTTATGATTACGAAACAATCTTTTATGGTTATGAAGTAATTTTGTAAATTTAGACTCATTTGGTGGGTTTCATTACTTTGTAGGTGGAGTTGAAAACAACATTGATGCAGAAGAACAAAGGTCATAAGGAATTTGGAGAGTTATCGGTCATAAGGAATATGGAGAGTTATCGGTTCATGAAGGAGTTGTCACGTCATAGAACAAATATTTATGATGAAGGAACATAATTAATTGACTATGAAACAAATATCTGGGATGAAAGAACTAAACTAAGTGATCATAGAACAATAGTTTCTAGCATAGAACAAACATTTGAGATGAAAGAACAAGACTTGCATACCTTAAGAACAAAATTTAGTGACCATGGAACAAAACTCTTCAATCATGAAACAAATATTTTGGATGAAGAAACAAAACTTAGTGACTATAGAACAAAAACTTTCTGATCATGGAAAGAAATATTTATGATGATAGAACAAAACTTTATGGTCGCGGCACAAAATTTGGAAATCTAGAACAAAAGTTTATGCTCGTAGAACAAATTTTTTTGATGAAGAAATAAAACTTTCTGGTCATGAAATAAATATTTATGATGAAGAAACTAGATTTACTTACTTAGGAACAAAACTTAGAAATCCGAAACAAAAGTGTATGGTCATGGAACAAATATTTTATGGTCATGGAACACATATTTATGATGAAGGAACTAAACTTGTTTACCTTTTATGGTCATCCGAAACATGACGTAAGAGAGACTGGAGGTATGAGAGTAAAAGTGGGTAGGTGGGTTGGCTACCTGTTGAGGGGGTAATGAGAGACAAAGGGATTGGATTGTGTGCAAAACCATTCTTGGTTTTGGTCTTAAAGTTATCTTACACGTGTAGGGCTGGGAGCATAGGAAGAGAGGATCCAATGGTTGACAATTGTTTTGTTGTACATACAACAAAACCATGTTTGGGTACCCAAGTCATCTCCGGTAATTAAACAGGCTCCAAGGAGAGATCATAAGCATCTACCACACTCCTGGGAAAACTCTATGGTGCGCGCTGGTGGTTTGTGCACGTCATGCGTGTATGAGAAGAGAAATGTGAGGTTGTAGCGCAACCACTAGTTACTTTGATGAGAAAAAAAAGTGTAACTTGATAAGAAAAATTGTAACTTGATGATAAAAAATTGTAACATCATGATGAAAATTGTAACCACAATGAGAAAAAAAAAAAACTATAACCAATGAAAACATTGTAACCACCATGATAAACATCGTAACCGACCAAAATTAGTTCAAAAGCTAATTTCATTTGAGAGCACTTGTCAATTTTTGACAGATTGGTCGGAGAGATGTATACTAGTAGCTCGGGTGGAGTCTGTGGAGACGCTAGTATACATCTCTCCAACCAATATGTCAAAAACTGACAATTGACAATTGCTCCATTTTGAGCTATAAAAATGGACAGACCAAGGTAAGGGTGGCCTCCCTACTTGACTTTCGTGGTTGCCTCCCTAGGGAGGGCCACCGCCCACACCCAACAGAACTAATGGTGGTCTGTCAAATGAAATCCTGATTATATTCTAATCCAACCCAAATGAAATCCTGATTATATTGTAATTCACCCCCAAAGAATTCCAATTAATCTCCATATTAAGGCAGCCCAAACAGTTGTAATGAATAATCTAATGAAGCAAATATAAATGGGAAATACTAAAACCAATTTGAAATTGTAGACTAATCTAGAGTTCTTTTAATCACTTTGTAAGAGCATAGGAAGCAAAAAGAAGGAAAAAAAAAAAAAAAAACTCCACACAGTTCTAAAAAACTAAGGAAGAAAATCCCTTTTTTTTTTCGGAGGATTGCGACGAAGGAAAGTAATCTAGTTGAAATTATATCACTTCTTGTTGGCCAACATGGATGCCGATAGTCGATAGAGCTAGTATGAAGCTGAATCAGAGTTGTTTTAGAGTATTCCTATAGATACTGCTATATATTCAAGGCCTTACTGAGATATTCAGATTTCAATGGTACTACATACTCTTCTTTTAAAAATAAAAAATAAAAATAGACCGTTCATGAAATACCATACCATCAATGGACAATTAAACAATAAAAGCTATGACAATTAGTAATATGTATTACCATTCAAATTTTTGAGTAATTAGATATATAGCTGCTCTTATTCTATAATGGTAGGGACAATTGCTTCCATTACTCAGTAAGCCACCATTTAGGAAGAGGGCTTGTTGAAAAATCTGAAGTCACATCCTTCTGAAGATTCTATGAAAGGCATGAAGTCTACTTTCCTGCATAGAATGACTATGTATCAGACTAAGAATAGTCTCATATGTAGACTTTGAATTTGTAATAATTAAGGGTCATTTTCATTGTGGAATTTGAAGTATACCCTTGAAGTTTGGTCGGTATCTCATTTTAATCCTTCTAGTTTCAATTGCATAAATTTTGTCTTTAAAGTTTTTAAATTCAAGCAATGTGGGCCAAATGTCCAATTTTGTGAGAAAAGTTGACAGAATTTAGTCTAGGGATGGCAACGGGTCGGAGTTGGTACGGAGTCTCCCTATACCAACTCCTACTCCGTTTATTTTCCTCCTACTCCGACTCCGCCCCGTCCCGTTTAAGTAAAATACCAACTTCTACTCCACTCCTACTCCGTTTACTATCGGTTACTCCTATTACACTCCTACTCCGTTTGTTAATCACCATTCCAAAATTAAATATTCTTTTATAATTCAAAACCCACTTATATTTTAGCTTGATTTCCTAAAATTCACTAACGCAAATGATTCTAAATTTGTTAATCACAATTCAGAAATTAAATATTAACACTGAAGAGAAAGAGATGTATATATATGCCCTGATTTGTTGTAAATAACTGTACGTATGAGGGTAGTTTAGTAACTTAATGATTTAATCGGGGCGGGGCGGGGCGGGGTGAGTTTAAATGGTAGTATTTCATAGATACCAACTCCGTCCCGACTTCTATAGTGTTTTTGTTTTTTTATACCAAATCCACTCCTACTCCTATTATAACTCCTCCAAACCTGTTCCATTAAGAGCGGAGCGGGGCGGGGCGGGAAAAATTGTCATCCCTATAATTTACTCTCACTCTATGTACTGTAACGCTTCTCCAGGAAAAAAATGAAACACGACCAATCTCCCCACCAGTGTATCAGCAGAATTGTAGATAACAGCGGGTGAATTCTGCCATTTTTTTTTTTTTGTTGACAAAATGGCACATTTAGAGTGTATTGCTTCTAATTAAAAACTTCAGGGACCAAATTGATGCAATTGAAACTGCAAGATTTAAAATGAGCGGACCAAATTTCAGGATTATGTATTTAAGCCGTGTGGAATTTGGGAATCTTGAATAGAGGAAAAAAAAATAATAATAAGAATAAAAAAAAATAGTATTCTCATTTCCCTTCAAACACTCTGGATGATGTTGAGTGTTGGTTAGTAGTCCACTATTAATGCTAACCACATGAATTTAAACTGATATCTTCATGAATCTAACATATGGAAATGATTCTAAGTATCAATCGTTGTTAGGGAGGACCACACTGTCAGAATCTTATGCATTTCAGTATTTGGTTTTAACATTGTGGGGAGAAATGCTTCAATTATTGACCAGAAAGACACAGACTATTGAGTGTCTTTTGATTTCAAATGATGATTAGGACTCAGTAAATCACCAATTAGTAACTGACCTGATGGTTTAAGCAATTTATTTCAATTAGAAAGATTTAAGATTGGTTGATATTTATTGAGCAAAAAGACAGAGAGTATAGTGTTGGGTGGGAATGGGATGATTAGCTTTCTAAATTTTGTCCCCACTTTAGAATAATGAATGGAGTAGGAATACATGAATCGGATAAAGGTTTTACACCCTAATTCTAAAGAAAGAGTTCAACTAACTATAAACACTAAACAGATAGTAAGGTTTACACTAAAATTCTAAAGAACGAAGCCTATTGAGCTCCTATTGTTCTTCCTGATATCAGTATTCGTGGAGATAGTGTGGGGGGGGGGGGGGGGGGGGGGGGGGGGGGGGGGGGGGTCTGTTGTCTTTCGTCGTGGAAAGAGCATTTGGTTTATTTTTTCGTCGTGGAAAGAGCATTTGGTTTATTTCTTGAAGAAACAAAATTATTACATGGAGTGAGTGACCAGGTTGAGGAAATTCTATTAGAGTTAAGGCGGATGAACAGCTTCTTAATAGACGCAGATCGGATGCAAGATGAAAGTGAAAGGGTCCACAACAGAGTTGAAGAGATCAGAGACCTTCCTTATAAAACAGAAGATGTCATTGAAACTTTTGTCCTGATAGTTGCATCTAGGAGGAGAGGAGCTAGAAGAAGTATTCTCAACAGCCTTCAAAGATATGCTTTTGCATCTTGAATGAGTGTATAGCACTGAACGTCACAGGATCACTAGTATATACATAGAGGATACTACCTATTGGAAGTTAAAATTCTAACGTTACTTATTGGCTACTCATAAGGGATACTCATAAGGAATGAAATATAATTATGAGTAATAAAATATGTTAAATGCTAATATATTAAACATACATTAAAACTGAAAATTAACATGCTTTTTCTCTTCTAAAATAGAACCATATATAATCGAGTAAATTTCAACAAAAGAAAAATCAACTGGATTGAAGACAAAGAAGTTTTCACAATAATGATATCTGATACCATGTAGAAAACAAATGAGAATGTTGTGTTATTTATTTATTTTTTGGTAAATGAGGAGAGAGCATTTTTGCTCACTCAATTTTGGTTCACAATTGCTCACTCGGACCTTCACTGGGTGGGTGAGATGTGTCTCATTCCAATAATTATGTTGATAGTATATGAACAAAATGGGAATGAAATAAGATTCATGTCACCCAGTAAAAACTTGTGTGAGCCATAAACCAAAAGAGTGTGAGCAAAAATACTCTCGAACGAGAATGGAGTAAATATTCTTTTATATTGCCATATTGCAGGAATTAGATCCTATACATAGGGTGAAACTAGAATCACCAAGATATAAAAATCAAATAACATCATAACAGAAATTAATTCTTAAACATTTTCATATATTTCACTCTACAAAATCATAATATAATTACGAAATGTTCTTCAAACACCTACAAGAATTGGGCCAAAATAAGGACTTGTATGTTCTTTATTGTGAATTTGTGATAGTCAGGGTACCATTCATCTCAACAAAAATCCAATTTTTCCCTCGAGATCCACACATTATTGTAAGGTATCATTGGAATCCTGTCGTATCATTTTCCTCTGCGCCTGTGCATGCACTAAATAAATATTGCTTTGTCGCCATATATGCTTATAAAAAAATATTGCAACTAACCTAACATTGCCTTTTTGACAATTGCACCATTTGGAGCTGTAATGCAATAATTGACAGATCAAGTTAGGAGTGGCCTCCATTCTGGACTTTTGTGGTTGCATCCCCGACCACTCCCAACAGAACCAGTGATGATAGGGACGAGAAACAGGGGGCCAAATATTCAATGAAACGTGTATTAAATTGGAGAACATTTGGGTGCTTTTCACTCTGTGTTTTTTGTAATATTCCCTCTCACAGAAGTGGGATCCAGGACAATTTTTAAATAACTGTTTTAAAGTGCTAGGTCTCACTTCTGTGAGAGAGAACATCACGAAAAGCACGGAGTGAAAAGCACCCAAGTGCTGTCCTTTTTGAAAACATGTTATCACTTACCTGTAATATCCCATAAGTAATCTACCTGTGACTTGTCCTCTATTCACCTGTTGATATATCGTGACAGTTTTAAAATTAATGCAAACTTTGTTTAATAATAATTTTAAAAATCCACATCAATATGTATATTATTTAATTGTCCGTTTATGCGTACCTTGCATTACTCAATTTAAAATATGTAAGAAAGACTTGTGAAAAAACTGAAGTGAGGTCAATGTAGTTTACAACAGTGCAAAAGTTCTCACCATTGAGTGATGCAATGGAAAGCAACAAAAAAAAGTGGTGCCCGCCATGAACGATGAGCCCAAAGCAAAAAAGTGAAAGCAAAAGGCAAAGCATTCAGCTTTAAAAAAACGTTTAAAGTGTACTTTAGTGGGTAAAGAATATAATTCTATCTACCCAAAGAATGCAGTAAACCTCCATATTAAGATAGCCCAAACTGCTCAAATGAATAATCAATGAAGCTTACATAAATTAGATATCCAAAAAAAAAAAAAAAACAATTTGAAATAATGAACTAATGTAGAGTTCGTTTACTCATTTTGTAAGAACATAGGAAGCAAAAAGAAGAACAAATAAATTCTACACTGTTCTGAAAAACAAAGAATGAAAATTCCTTTTTTGTTGGAATGAGTTGTAATTCTCTGCTGAAGCAGATTTGTTTTAGAGTATTCCTTGTATAGATACTACTAAAAATTCATGGGCTTACTCAGATATTCAGATTTCAATGGTAATACATAATAAAAAATAATTACCGACCTTTCATGAAATACCATACCATCAAAAAGAAAAGAGTAGGCAAGGTCGGCCCTGAGATGGCAAAAATTGCACGAGGCCTCAAGCGAATTTTCAAAGGGGCCGAAAAAATGAGGCCTCTATACTAAGTTTCATTGAAATTAGGAAGAAATTAAAAGAAAATAGGCCTAAAAATGATAAATTTCATAGAAATTAGGAAGAAATGAGAAGAAAATAGGCCTTAAAATGATAAATTTCATAAAAATTAGGAAGAAATTAGGAAAAAAAAATAAGCCTAAAAATGAGACTTAAAATTGAAGCCCCATGCGATTGTTTTGCAAAATTGGCTCAGGACCGACCCTGAGAGTAGGACCCATAGGTAGTAGGACCTACTACAGTTTTGGGTGGGATGATATTTATTGACTAATTTAAGAATGGTGATTGATATTTAAGAATGGTTGTTGGTATGTATAGAATAAATAGAGTGTTGGGTGGGATGATTTACCTTAGAATTATGAAGGGAGTAGGACCAGTAGGTATAAGGCCCTAAATGTTGATAAATTTGTCTTTAATATCTTTAAAATCCACCGACGAACAAAGCCGCAAAATGTATTCCAATAATATGCTTCAAGGAGTGTACGAGACACTTCCCTAAATACAGTATTTGCCCCCACCATAATTATAATTTGGTGTGCAAACGGGTATTCCGCAAATCTGTATTCAAGATACAACGAAGGCAAACCTATCTGCAATATGCACTATTGAAGATAGCCGAAAATATCCACCAAGAAATAAAAGCCAGTTCTAGAATTCTATTTCTGCAGAAAACGGAATCTAGAAATTTGTATTTTGTATAAAGAAAAATAACATAATTTAAACTTAGAATTTTCCATAAGGAAGAGAGATCTATTCCACTCTTAAATGATAATTGATTCATTCTATATATAGAATGCTTGGTGTCCCTTCATAGACATTTGCGTCTATTAGCCTTGTGACTATTAGTCTAAGGGATACAACCCATGGTTTTGAATTTAATATTGAATCAAATCTGAATGGTTGCGACCCATCAGTTTGTATTCAATCTCAATGGGCGCGACCCATCATTTCTAATTCAAATCCCGTTCACTCTAATTTGTCTTTAATATCTTTAAAATCCACCGACGAACAAAGCCGCAAAATGTATTCCAATAATATGCTTCAAGGCATGTACGAGACACTTCCCTAAATACAGTATTTGCCCCCACCATAATTATAATTTGGTGTGCAAACGGGTATTCCGCAAATCTGTATTCAAGGTACAACGAAGGCAAACCTATCTGCAATATGCACTATTGAAGATAGCCGAAAATATCCACCAAGAAATAAAAGCCAGTTCTAGAATTCTATTTCTGCAGAAAACGGAATCTAGAAATTTGTATTTTGTATAAAGAAAAACAACATAATTTAAACTTCGAATTTTCCATATGGAAGAGAGATCTATTCCACCCTTAAATGATAATTGATTCATTCTATATATAGAATACTTGGTGTCCCTTCATCGACATTTGCATCTATTAGCCTTGTGACTATTAGTCTAAGGGATACAACCCATGGTTTTGAATTTAATATTGAATCAAATCTGAATGGTTGCGACCCATCAGTTTGTATTCAATCTCAATGGGCGCGACCCATCATTTCTAATTCAAATCCCGCTCACTCTTAAATCTTTATTTTGAAAATTCCTCAACAATCCCCCACCATTTTCGAAATAAGTTTTGAAAAACAATGGCTGTAAGATTATGTATAGGTAATGGTGTCTTGCGACTTGAACCAATTACCCTGTGAGGACTCGTCAAAGCTAATCAGGAGAGCTTAGTAGACATAGTCTTTGAACTGGCAATCCATATTGACTAACCGGACTTATCCCCACACATAAACCTTTAATCTTAGTGGATATTCATATAAGCCGACACATGAATTAGGCCTTGTGTCTATACCTTGATTTCGTGAGTGCTCTAGATGTCAAGCCCTGAACGCATAGGAAGCGGCACCACTTCCACACTCATATAGGTAGACTTATCAAAAGTGTTCCCGTAACTAAAACACTTCAACACAATTATTATAAATCTATTAAGAGCTTAATAGCTCATCCTCCTCCTTTACACATTACAGAAACTAAGCACTTATCATTGGAATGATTTTATATATATATATATATATATACATATATATTATTTAAAGTGCTTACAGTCACGACATATGATGTACTTTACTCGTTAAACTTGAGAACTTGATATGTCAAGTGTCAAGTTGAGTTTCCATCAAGAGTGACCATGTTTGTTGGGCTTTAGTTCCATCCCTACCAGTGTCTTAGACACCAAACTCCTTGCAAGACCTTTTGTAAATATATCCGCCAGATTTTGGCAGAACCTCACATAATCCGCAGTTAACATAACATCCGTGTGTAACTTTCTCAAATAACTACGACTAAGTCCAATGTGTCTGGACTTACTGTTATACACTTTACTATTGACCCTAGAAAGTGTAAACTCACTATCTTAGTAGATAGATATAAGAGGCATAGGTTTATGCCAAACTGGAATTACTAAAACTAAATTCTTTAATTACGCTGCCTCTTTTCTATTTCAGCTAATGCTGTAAATTTAATTATCGTGGTGGATTCAGCTATACAAGTACGTCTTTTTTTCATAAGACAACTCCTCCACCAAAAGTGAAAAAACCATCCACTCATTCATATATGATCATTCTTCCTGCTTAGTGCCAACGGGCATATAAATTCTATTAGTGCATGTCAATGCAAATAATTAGAATCACTAGTATCTCTACTAGGTTTACCAGCTACATATTAAGCCTATTACATGTCATATTGTTATAACATTGTAGCATACATAAAACATATTCCACCAATTAAACAATATTAATTCTGATTATAAGAGTGCTTCATATATGTGCAAACATATTGCTATTGCCACTGTAATCCTTGTTCACTAATTAGCAAAACAAATACTAGACTTGGATTAACTTGGTTTTATTCCCAAAATCTTAACATCCAATGAACTTACATATAAACTTATTATGCAATTTAAACAAAATAGTCTTAAGAGACCCGTTTAAATAACCACACAATTAGTGTAATACTACTAATAAAATTAGTATACAAAATCACTCACATACACACACTGTAACCTTGTGAGTACATGTCATTATGACAAGTGCTAGTACTTCAAAACAGCTGCTAAAAATTAAGTGTGTTCGAAATATAATAATAAATAACATAGTAATTCAACTTTTGCATTAAGGTACAGGTAGAAGTCCTAACCCAAGTGGTCAGGGGAGTTCATGAGAACCCAAATCTTTATCTCGCACCATGCTTGGGTTGAACCACCTCTAAATTAGTTCCAACCAATCATGCTTTTGGGTTATTAAAGTGCTTCTGAAAAATACGTTTACATATTTTCCTTCTCTTTTATTTATATTATTGACGAAAGCTCCTAAAGAATTTCAAACAAGCCATTGTATGTGTTATGAGTACCTAGAGTGTGTTTAACCCCAAAATTCCAGTTGAGAAACGATTCCAAACATGGCCTAAGTGGTTTAAACCACTAAATTATCTAAATATATAAGTGCCTGTTTATACACAAAGATATACACATATGTGTGTGTGTGTGTGTGTATCGACATAACCCTTTTCAAAAACGTCCAGTGTTGTCCAATAACAATTTGACAAGGCAACTTTATGTATAGTAACAAAGTTTCTGTTTTCACAAAATAAAATAAAAAAAAACCGATTTGAAAAAAAACATAGACCATATTTCAAGATCAAGGCAATTTTCCATAAGTGCGGAATTTCCAACAAGTAGTTTTCAGAAAATATGAAATCATGTAACGATGTGTGCAAAGATGTTAAAAATACAAATTTAAGCATTACACAAAAAATAAATAAATAAACATTTAAAGGTTAAAAACATAAATTTTGAAATTAAATGGGTCAAACTGTAATTCACCAGCAATTGGGGGTCTAAACCAAAATTACTAGATTAAATAGCCACTGACGAGGAACCGTCTTCTCCATTTACTGCAGTCGTGTCTTTTTGGAAAAGACAACTAACACTTCAAACATATTGACCAAATCAGTGCACTGTTTTATTATTTAATACAGAATATTTAACATGGTCCAAAATATTTCACCTTTTCCAAAAGTCTACAAATGTTGCACCATTTAAATAATAATAATATTTCAAACTTTGAATTATTTCTTAATTATGATCAAAATTTGAATCATTTCCTAAATATGATCAAAATAGGTCCAAGTCTTTTTAGAATCTACAAACTGATCACTTGATTAAAAATGCACTGTTTCGCATAGGTTGGTATAGCTCAAGTGGCAAAGAGCTAGACATACATAATTCCCCTCCAATGCACAGGTTCGGTGTTCGAACCTCATCCCCCTCCCCCATTTTCAAAATTTTAAAAATGCACTGTTTCCCAAAACTATGAACAAAACCATGAATAGCCACAATAGCATGATTCCTAGATTCATAATTTTTCGAACAAAAATGAAGTACTTGTGAATTGTAATATATTTATATATATGTACCATTTTATGAATTTTAAGATTGAAAAGAAAAACTGTCAAATTTAAACTGAATTTAAATTGACTTTGAAAACCTGTAAGTGGCATACGACAATTATAAAAACATGGTGTTTGAATAGTTTTAACTTCTATTAGAATCACATCATGGATTAAGAGGAAAAACTAACAATTCTTTCTTGAATTTTATCCTCAACACTATCAATTGACAAGTATTGGGATAACATTTAGAATTTTTAGAGGCTTGACCAAAAATCCCAAGATTAATAGGGTGAAATTGCAATTCATATGAATTTGGGGATCCCATTGTAAACTTACAGAAACGTTGGGCTAAAAAATATAGGAAACCATTTGACTGACCGCACCATAAATAGGCATAATGGCTATGAACAGTGCTATATAAAATAATGCATATAAAACACAGATTGAACCATTTAAATTTAATTTAAAAGGATGCCAAAACATAATATACACCTTTTGAAACAGAAACTGTTTGCAAAACCCAGGCAGGAAATTTTGATACAATTGTATCGTTTCACAAAAACATACTCCACGTTTGGCTAAAACATAATTCAAATTCACGAAAAGAATAGGTCTTATATGCAGAAATTAACACTTCTGAGTTTTCATGTTTGTTCCTTACATGAACCAACACAACTTAAAAAGAAACCCAGTGACTTCCAAACCAACACATGACGGTTCAGTGCCCAGTGATTACTCACAAAAAAAAAAAAATTCAAATTCTATCCAATATTTCACAGTGTTCCATTCACGGAGTGCATGCACATACAATTCCAGAAATATAAAAAGCAAATCACCATATGTAAATTTATAAACATATGATTTACATACATATCATACAAATAGTAGATTTTGAAGTAAAAATTTCCATATCCATATTTTAAGAAAATGCTTATTTAACCAGAAAATTAAGTGTAATACTTGAATCAATTTAGATTCCCATTTGAAATTTATTCTCTATTTACATGAATCAACCCAGTGACTAAAGAAGACAAGCCTAGTTTCAAAAAATTATATCTATGTTAATATTAAACTCAGATTTTGAAACTGTTTTCCAAATTTGCAAACCAGATATGTAGAAAAATTTGTCTTAAGATTTCTTATTCTGAAACGGTGCTACTATTCAATATGAAAACACAAACAGTGTATGATGTATAAGTACCGAAATTAGAATTTTCACAGAACAGTATTTTCAAGTAATCGTACTGGATCCTCATAATTAAAGGTGATTTAGTTCCCCCTGGATCCATTCCTAAAGTTCCTGAGCAATTCATGTCGCCATTGACCTCGAGATTAAGCCCAAGGTCGAGTCGTCCGCATATCTGACTATGGAAAGAACCATAGTGCTCACATACACAATTAAATGCTATCAAAATCATGGATTTAATTAATAAAGCAGGAGAAGAAATACTTATCGACTATGAAGCATTAATTCACCGTCCTTTAGCGCAGAGACTTTGCTAAATATGAATCCGCATAAATATTGTATTTAGATTGTTGATAAATTTGTCTTTAATATCTTTAAAATCCACCGACGAACAAAGCCGCAAAATGTATTCCAATAATATGCTTCAACGAGTGTACGAGACACTTCCCTAAATACAGTATTTGCCCCCACCATAATTATAATTTGGTGTGCAAACGGGTATTCCGCAAATCTGTATTCAAGGTACAACGAAGGCAAACCTATCTGCAATATGCACTATTGAAGATAGCCGAAAATATCCACCAAGAAATAAAAGCCAGTTCTAGAATTCTATTTCTGCAGAAAACGGAATCTAGAAATTTGTATTTTGTATAAAGAAAAACAACACAATTTAAACTTCGAATTTTCCATAAGGAAGAGAGATCTATTTCACCCTTAAATGATAATTGATTCATTCTATATATAGAATGCTTGGTGTCCCTTCATAGACATTTGCGTCTATTAGCCTTGTGACTATTAGTCTAAGGGATACAACCCATGGTTTTGAATTTAATATTGAATCAAATCTAAATGGTTGCGACCCATCAGTTTGTATTCAATCTCAATGGGCGCGACCCATCATTTCTAATTCAAATCCCGCTCACTCTTAAATCCTTATTTTGAAAATTCCTCAACACTAAATTCAAAAGCAAAATGCAAAGCTATACCCCGGATGAATAATCATGACAAGTTCACTTTAGTGGTGATGGAGTAATATTCTAACCCACCCACTATAATTCAAAGAAACCACCATTATTTTATTATCAGGAAACGAAAGAGTTACAAATGGATGAAGTATATACACGAATCAGATAAGTTTCACAACCAAAATCTAAAGAAAGAAGCCAATTGAGCTCCTATTGTTTTTTCCTGAATCCTGATATCACTCATGGAGAGAGTGGGCGGGAGGTGCTAGTATACATCTCTCCAATCAATCTGTCAAAAACTTATTAAACCTACATAATAAATATGTGTCAATTAGAAATAGTTTAACGAAACTATTTCTATGTTAGGGGTGGCCTCCCTTCTTGACTTTCGTGGTTTCCTCGACCACACCCAACAGAACTAGTGGTGGTCTGTTACGGTTGTCATATGCACTTTAGTGGATAAAGAATATTTTCTAATCCAACCCAAATGAAATCCTTATTATGTTCTAATCCACCCCAAAGAATTCCAGTTAATCTCCATATTAAGGCAGCCCAAACTGTTCTAATGAAGCTAGCTAGCTGCTCTTATTCTATGATGGTAGGGACAATTGCTTCCATTACTGATTAGGACTCAGTAAGCCTAAATTTAGAAAGAGGGCTTGTTGAAAAATATGAAGTCACATCCTTCTTAAGATTCTATGAAAGGCATGAAGTCTACTTTCCTGCATAGAATCACTATGTATTAGACAAAGAATAGACTCATATGTAGACTTTGAATTTATAATAATTAAGGGTTAATTTCATTGTGGAATTTAAAGTATAGCCTTGAAGTTTGGTCATTGTTTCATTTTAGTCCTTAAAAGTTTTTAAATTGAAGCAATAAAAATTGAAGCAATGTGATCCAAATGTCCAATTCGGTGAGAAAGTTGACATAATTTACTCACATTATATGTACCGACACGCTTTTTTCGGGCAAAAATTGAACACCACCAATCTCTCCACCCGTATATCAACGAAATCGTGCGTAGCAGCGGGTGAATTCCACCAATTTTTTTTTTTTTTGGACAAAATGGCACATTTGGACTGTATTGCTTCTAATTAAAACTTCAGGGACCAAATTGATTCAATTGAAACTACAAGAATTAAAATGAGTCACAGACCAAATTTCAGAGGTATATTATGTATTTAAGTCTTGTGGAATTTGGAAATCATGTGTAGAGGGAAAAAAAATAAAAATAAAATATCATTCTCTCTCTCTCTCTTTTTTGGGCACGGCAAGCAAATTTAATAAAAGTGCCTGAAAGGCCAAAAAGAGATACAACCCCAAACAAGGCCTCCAACCAGAGCCTAGCTGGAATCCCAAAACAAGAAAGAAACAGACCCGTAAAATCAAAACTAAGCCCACAAGGGAAAAAGAAAAGGCATGGAACTATCAAAAGCAGCAACCACAAGCTTAGCAGCAGCATCTCATTCCTTCCAAACACTCTAGATGATGTTGAGTGTTGGTTGGTAGGCCACTATTAATGCTAACCACATGAATTTAAACTTATATCTTCATGAATCTAATATACGGAAATGATTCTAAGTATCAATCGTTGTTAGGGATGACCACACTGTCAGAATCTTATACATTTCAGTATTTGCTTTAACATTGTGGGGACAATTGCTTCAATTATTGATCATAAAGACAGAGACTATTGAGTGTCTTTTGATTTCAAATGATTAGGACTCAGTAAACCACCAATTAGTAACTGACCTGATGGTTTAAGCAATTTATTTCAATTAGAAAGATTTAAGATTGGTTGATATTTATTAAGCAAAAAGACAAAGAGTATAGTGTTGGGTGGGGATGGGATGATTAGCTTTCTAAGTTTTGTCCCCACCTTAGAATAATGAATGGAGTAGGAATACATGAATCGGATAAGTTTTACACCACCCATTCTAAAGAAAGAAGCCAATTGAGCTCCTATTGTTCTTTCTGATATCAGTACTCATGGAGATGGTGGGCGAGTCAGTTGTCTCTTTCGTCGTGGAAAGATCATTAGGTTTATTGCTTGAAGAAGTAAAATTCTTAGATGGAGTGAGTGACCAGGTTGAGGAAATTCGAGCAGAGCTAAGGTGGATGAATAGCTTCTTAATAGACGCAGATCGGATACAAGATGAAAGCGCAATGCTCCACACCAAAGTTGAAGAGGTCAGAGACCTTTCTTTAAAAACAGAAGATATCGTCGAAAGTTTTATCCTGAAAGTTGCATCTAGGAGGAGAGGAGGAAGTTTTCTCAGCATCCTTCAAAGATATGCTTGCATCTTGACTGAATGTATAGAGCGTCACAAGGTTGGTTTGGAGCTTCAAGGTATTAAAAACAGGATCACTGAAATCACCAGGAGACTACAAACTTATGAACAAAGAGAAGGCTCGAGCTCTGCATCCCAAAGGAAATTTCCAATAATGAGGAGGACCTATTCACATACTGATGAGGAGGAGTTTGTTGGGATGCAGAAAAATGTTGAGGAATTGGTGACACAGTTGGTGGACGAGAGAAAAAATTGTCGAGTTGTTTCCATTTCTGGGATGGGTGGTATCGGAAAAACCACCCTTGCCCGGAAGGTTTATAAGGATATCCGTGTTCAACGTCATTTTGATGGTTGTGCTTGGGCTTGCATATCTGAGCAATTTCAGCAACAACAAACGAAAGATGTTCTGTGCGGGATCCTAAGCAGACTTACCAGCAAAAAGAGTGAGGATCTTAAGAAAATGAATGATGATGAGCTAGTCAAGCGTCTCTTTGAAGCCCAAAAAAATAAGAAATGCTTGGTAGTTCTTGATGATATTTGGTTAAGCGACGCATGGGACTGCCTGAAACATGCCTTTCCAATTAAAGAGACAGGTAGCAAAATTCTGCTTACAACTCGTAACATAAACGTGGCTGAGAGTGTGGATCCACAAGGTTTCCACCATAAACAACGGTATTTGACTGATGATGAAAGTTGGGAGCTACTTCAGAAAAAGACATTTACAAAAGGACTCCAATCAGGTAGTTTATCACCCCCTCTCCAAGTTGTTTTAATGTTAATAAAATGACTGTTTACTTCTAGTTTCTGATCACCCTTAATCTGGTATCTTGAGTTTTGTAACTTCTATTCTTAGGTTATTATCACATTTGATAATATAGTTAAAAGTATTTGAAGAGGGATATGATAGATGGTTGAGTTGAGATATTATGGATACAACTTTTACACTATTTAGTATTATTGCTGCTACATATTCGAAGTGGGAAATTTTTTTTTTTTTTTTTTTTTTAACATCAGAATTTTATTTATAATAAATCAAAGACATCAAGAACCTGATATATGAGTTGGCCAGCAAAGGGTAAGCATCTATATAGCAGCCACAAAGAATAGCATCGAAGGAGTAGAATACTTAATAAGTCCCACAGCTTGAGCCGCCAGCAAGAGAAAGGCCTCCAACCAAGATAGATAGTATTCAAGAAAGGCCTTCAAAGAAAGATCAGAGAAGCAGCGCAGCAAAACCCCATGGGAAGCAATTGATAAGCCAGCAAGAGAATGGTGGAATTTTCATCAGCAACCATTGATAAGCCAGAGCCACATACTATTGATCACAATAAAGAAGACCTAAAAAGGTGTGCACGGGCGCGCGCACACACACACACACACACACACACACACACACACACACATATATCTGGCCGATGCCCCAAAACACTTGTACACATTGAAAGGAAAAACACACCAAGCACAAAACTGAAAGACACGCCAAAGACACAAACACCCAAAGAATCGGCCAAGTAGAAATTCAACAAACACACAGGCCGAGCACCCCCCCCCCCCCCCCCCCCCCCCCCCCCCCACCACCACCACCACCACCACCACCACCACCACCACCACCACCACATAGATGAAGTCCCAAACAACTTGAAAGGACAAACAAAGAATGGAGGATCTATTGACCCCAGCCTTTGCAAGTGAATCCGCTAATTAGTTACCCCCCTGCGAGTGTGTGAATATGAATTCGCCCAGTTAAGCTTTGAGAGGAGAGAAAGTCATGAATTTTGTTAAACGCTAAGTTAAGCCTCCATAGCTTTGACAGACAATCGTTTACCCAAGAAACGGCTACCTATGAATCATTTTCAATGACAAAATCATTAGAGGTGCTTTTGAAAAAGAAGAAATGAGCAGAAGGGC
The DNA here is from genome assembly GCA_033977485.1 of Hydrangea macrophylla. Classification (NCBI taxonomy): domain Eukaryota; kingdom Viridiplantae; phylum Streptophyta; class Magnoliopsida; order Cornales; family Hydrangeaceae; genus Hydrangea; species Hydrangea macrophylla. Next base: position 161,676,737 of record CM066991.1, read on the forward strand.
TTCTCGGATTGCTAACAATTCAATTGCCTTTGAATCCTGAATTCAAACATTAAATTTGAGAGATCCAGCAGGTAGAGGTAGCCAATGGCAAACCGGAACCCATTTTGGATGAGAAGAGAAAGCAACAACTTCAACGAAGTTGATTAACATGTATATGTAACTTCACCATTCTTTGCTTTAAGCAACCAAACCTTGTTGGAAGTAAACTTCAATTCTAGAAAGCCTCAAGGATCAGATGATAGCAAAAAATAGGAGTTCCCAGGCTGCAGCAAATCGGACTCCTGGACATAGAAAAGATCATAGATACTGGAAGGAAGAGCACACGATACATTCAACCACCCTAGGCATGAAGACCAGAGTTTACAAGAGTGTTTGCAAAGAAGAAAGAGGTGATTATGATCTTCAGGATGGTCATCACGAAAAATTGCATAGAGTATCCCTACCTAGTTGGCACCCCTCTTTAGTAACTCTTCTGCCAACAAAATTTTTCAACCTTAGGGGGAGCATCAAGCATGGCTATGCCAAATTCTTTTAGTGGCCCTCACTAGAGAAGAAGGCAACATCCTTTTGTTTTCAGCTGCTAAACTGAAAGATTTTACCAAGAAAAAACCTTTGGGATTGAATTTCCATACCAACCGTTCCTGAAGCAGCCTTATGTCATTGACAGTAGAAATGGGGGAAGACCATTGATTATGCTCCTTTATAAAATGGGTTTCGGCGAAGATGAATGTTCAACTTCCACACATTATTTATAGTTGGTAGAACTCAGATATTATGGACACAACTTTTAAAATATTGAGTTTCGAGGCACCTTTAACCTGCAGTTCCCATGGCTGAATGTCAAATTCTTTACCTTTTCCTGTTGGTTTTCAAATTTATCAACTTGTGGGTGTATATATATATATATATATATTTGATTATTATCTAGTGAATCATGAAAATTCATCCATTATGATATCTTTTGTACACTTCCACAAATATGAAGAGTCACATTTACAAGAGCGCTCGTATGCTTACAAGAAATTTACATTTTTTTTTTTTTCTTAACTATTTTTTTGTTTTGCAGATCCAGGAGAGGAGAAAAGCATGGAGCGATTAGGAAAAAAAATGGTTGGACATTGTGGAGGTCTACCACTGGCTGTTGTGGTGCTGGGAGGACTTTTGGGAACGAAACACACCTTGAGGGAGTGGGAGATGGTGGACCAGAACATTAATTTTTATTTAAATCTTGGCAACAAGATAGGACAACAACATGGAAGTGTTCCACAAGTTTTAGCTTTAAGCTACAGTGACTTACCATATCATTTAAAGCCATGCTTTCTTTGCCTAGGTAATTTCCCAGAGGATTCTGATATTGAAGTGGATAAACTTTATAAAGTATGGATGGCTGAAGGTATGGTATTGGGGGATGACAAAGCAGACAAAGAAACATTGACGGATGTTGCTGAGCGATATTTAGGTGAATTGGCAGCGAGGTTCATGGTTGAGTTGCAAATAGACCATGAACACCTAACTGGGAGAATTTTTTCATGTCGGCTTCATGATCTGATGCGAGAACTATGCCTGTCAAAGGGAAAAGAAGAAGATTTCTTGAAGTTTATTGATATTCGATCAGATGGAGTAAAGGAAGATATTGTGGATTCCTCATCCTCATCCTCCTCTTCTTCATCATCTATTAGTAAAGTTCGGAGACTGTCAGTGTACTTGGATGAAAACGTTGAGGGATTTGTTCCACCCGAACAGGGTACAAGTAGTACTCAGCATCTTCGCTCACTTATGTTCTTTACCCCCTCTCAATATGGACGTGCTAAATATATCCCGAAAGAAATCAAATCATACTTTAGAGACTTCAAGTTTCTCAGAGTTTTGATTCTCGAAAACTTTTGTGGTTCGTCTGATGAACTGAGCTTACCAAATGGAATCGGAAGCCTAATACACTTGAGGTACTTGAGCGTAAGAGATTCTTATTTCAACAAGTTTCCATCATCTTTGGGAAACTTGGCGTATTTGCAGACCCTTGATTTAGGGGTGCATAAAACTGTTTCATGTTTCCCAAATGTGCTATGGAAGATGAGACGATTGATGCATTTGTATCTCCCCTATGCCGTTGCTGAGACTGTAACAAACAAACTGAAATTGGATGGGTTGAGCAACCTAGAAACACTAGAAAACTTCAACCCGAGTGAGTGTCGTGCTGAAGATCTTTTCAAATTAACCAATCTTCGGAAACTGAAATTGGAAATCAACAGCAGATGCAAGCTCGGGGAATTGGAAATCATCATCAAGTACTTAAAAAACGACGACGTCACCTCATCAAATCGCCTTCTTCGCCATTCGTGCGTTACCATATATTGTGGCGAGGAACAGCTGGGTCAAGAAAAGTGGGTAGCTGCTTCAACACAACTGTTAGGGTGTCATCATCTGCATGAGCTGTCCTTATTTGGTCGTTGTATAGACAAATTACCAAGCATTTTGTCCTCGCCAAGCATCACCAAGTTGAACTTGTGGGGTTTGAAGCTCGATGAAGATCCCATGGAAACACTGGAGAAGCTGCCTCGGTTGTTAATCTTGTCGTTGTTATCTGAGTCCTTTATGGGGAAAGAAATGGTGTGCTCTGCCATGGCTTTCCCTCGCCTTAAGTCTCTATATCTGTCTTTTTTGCCTAACTTAGAGAACTGGAGAGTGGATGAAGGAGCAATGCCCTGTCTTACTCATTTAACCATTGACGAATGTAAGAATCTGAAGATGATTCCGGATGGATTGAGATTTGTCACTACCCTCAAGGAGTTGAAGCTTATAGGGATGCCTGAAGCTTTTATAGACAGGGTTGGAGTACTTCAAGAGAAAGATGGGAAAGAAGGAGAAGATTTTGACAAAGTCAGACATGTGCCTTACATCACCACAAGTGCATCTTGGTGAAGAGCTTTTGGAAATGGCTATGATACATCCAACAAAAATGTGTGGTATGGGCCGCACCATACATCCCATCTAAGGGTTGGGATTAATCCATAAAGTTAATTTAATGGCTAGGTTTACTCCATAAAGGTAAAAGCTGACTCTGTACAGCTAAGAAGAAGGACAGTTGGCGCATTAAATGCACTATTGACTGGTGCAGTCGGTCATGTTCACCCCTTGTGTTATAAATGTTGTTCCTGTGTAATAAAATTTGTTCCTGTATTAATAAGACTTGTTTCTGTATAAGGAAAAATTGTTCCTGAAGACAATTTTTGGACATAATTGTACCTAATGTGACCAATGTGGTACCATACCAATGTTCCATTGTAGAATTTAAGTGACACACTTGCACACACTTGTACCTAATGTAACCAATGTGGTACCATACCAATATTCATTTGTAGAATTTAAGGTTGTTATTAAATAACAACGCACCAACCACACAAATCCTAGAATAACACACCAACCACTATAATCCTTGGATTATTTTGAAAAACTTCACTCTTCCAAATCAATTTAACTGTAGCCATTTCTTGGAGAAAGAAAATTTATTTTTGGAGCACAAGAGAGTGGTTTGTTGAAAAAAAAATAGATGTGAAGGTTGAAGGTTTTTTTGGAGCACAAGAAAGAGGACAATAGGTTGTTGTAAAAAAACAAAAAAAGTGGTAAACATTTGCATGTTCTTACTTTGTATTGATTTATTTTTATTGTAAGATTTGTAAAAATACGAGTGTTTCTTACTATATTTGTGACAAAAATAAATATTAGTGAAGTAAAAATATATAAGAGTTGTCTTACTTAATTTGTGAAACAAATTAATATTAGTGAATAAGAGTGTTCTTTATTAGTATAAAAAAATTAGTTAAGTGAAAATAAATTAGTTAAGAGTGTTCTTTATTTCAAAATACATTTTGAAATGTATTTTCTTACAAACATTTATATGTTAATCATGAAACAACTAGGGTACAAAAAGGATTCATAATATCTTAATCATGAAACAATAATGGAACAAAATTTGTTTAATGTATCTATAAACATTTTTTGGAATAAGAGTGTTCTTACTATATTAGTACCAAAAAAAAAAGTGAAGAAGATGAGTGAATTAATAATACGAAAACAGTAAGGGAACAAGAAGGAAACAAAATTTCTTCATCAGGGAACAAGTAGGGTACATAATTTATTAATCATGAAACAGTTACGGTACAATATTTCTTAATCATGAAACAGCTAGGGTACAATATTTTTAATCATGGAACATTAAGGGTACAGAATTCCTTAATGAAGAAACAACAAGGGTACAGAATTTCTTGATTATGAAACAATAAGGGTACAAAATTCCTTAATCAAGAAACAACAAGGGTACAAAATTTCTTAATTATGAAACAATAAGGGTACAAAATTTCTTAATCAAGAAACAACAAGGGTACATAGTTTTTTAATCATGGAACATTAAGGAAACAATATTTCTTAATCATGGAATTCATAACATTATTCAGAAAGGATGTCCAAACCAGATAGATTGCCACAGTATTCATAGCAACATAAAGGCTGTCCATCATCTCTGATTAGACACTCAGGAAGAATTGCACTGTTTGGTAGTCGAGTGTGGGCGTCAATAATGATTATGTGGCCAACATTGGAGAAAGAGAAATTATAAGCTATAGGGGTGTTGACAAAAGGACGTCTTTTGCCATACCAAGTTTGCCCTTTAGGATCTGTGTAAGAGTAATATATATGCCATACATCGGTAAGGATACAGAATTTCTTAATCTAGGTTTAACAAAGGTACAGAATTTCTTACTGTTGAAACATTAAGGATACAGAATTTCTTAATCAAGAAACAACAAAGGTGCAGAATTTCTTAATCAAGAAACAACAAGGGTACAAAATTTCTTAATCAAGAAACAACAAGGGTGCAGAATTTCTTAATCATGAAATAACAAGGGTACAGAATTTCTTAATCAAGAAACAACAAAGGTGCAGAATTTCTTAATCATGAAACAATAAGGATACAGAATTTCTTAATCAAGAAACAACAAGGGTACATAGTTTCTTAATCATGGAATTCAAAACATCATTCAGAAAGGATGTCCAAACCAGATAGATCGTCATAGTATTCATAGCAACAGAAAGGTTGTCCATCATCTCTGATTAGACACTCAGGAAGAAAACGTTGAAAATCCCCATCAACATCATCTTCACTATAATCCGGTAGATTGGGATATACATCAACATAACATGGATCATCTTAAATATCTTGTATGGCAAAGACTGGTGGGTCGTAATACTTTTTTGCATCTTCGATTGCATGAAAACGATGCAATCGTCGTTTCATCTGTCGAATCTCTTGCTTCAACAAATGTATGACTCGATCATCATCCCTATTCGGATTTTCCATCAAATCAGCAGCGTGAGAAATTGGTACTGGCAACCCATGCCAACGACAATATACTTCGCATTCACACCTTATGCTAAACAATTTTGCCCATCGTAGATCATCTCCAATAAGGACTGCATTGTTTGGTAGTCAAGTGTGAGCATCACCAATGATTATGTGGCCAACATTGGAGAAAGAGAAATTATAAGGTATTGGGATGTTGACAAAAGGACGTCTTTTGCCATACCAAGTTTGCCTTTTAGGATTTGTGTAAGAGCAATATATATGCCATACATCGGTAATTGAAGGAGCATTACTAGCTCTTCTTCCCCTTCCTCCACTTCTCCCTCCACCTCTACCTCTTCTCATCCTAGGGAGATTTGAGTACACAGTATAGAGTATGAATTGTGTTGTTGCTTGCAACTCCTATTACTTTTTATAGAATATGATTTGTGCTGTTGCTTGAAACTGAAAATGACTACACCTACTATCACTAAGGATTTCATAGCAGGGATGGTACTATGAATAAGATATGATGGACAGTTCCAGTGAGTTGTCCCATCCTTTAAAAAATCTTTGAGTTGTTATTTCATGGACAATTCTATTTTCCAGTGAGTTGTCCCATCACTTCAAAAATCTCACTTTTTATAGTTTTGGAACAATAAGTGACAATAATATTGTGGAATAATATTAGAACAGCAAATACTTATTGTTAATTAAGAAACAATTATGGTACAGAATCTTTTAATCATGATATACTAGCGTATAGAATTTTTTAATCAAGAAACGACAAGGGTGCATACTTTCTTAATCCAGGTTTAACAAAGGTACAGAATTTCTGACTCTGGAAACAATAAGGGTACAGAATTTCTTAATCAAGAAACAACAAGGGTACAGATTTTCTTAATCCAGAAACAACAAGGGTACAAAATTTCTTAATCAAGAAACAATAATGGTACAGAATTCCTTAATCAAGAAACAACAAGGGTACAGAATTTCTTAATCAAGAAACAATAAAGGTGCAGAATTTCTTAATCATGAAACAATAAGGGTACATAATTTCTTAATTATGAAACAACAATGGCACATTATTTCTTAATCTTGGAACAATAAGGGTACATATATACAATAATTTATTATACGCATACTCTACATTTATTAATTGTTATTTGTTTTGTAACAGGGTAAATTTCAATGGATGGAATGCGGAGATCTAAGGGAAAGTCAGTATGCATAGAGGTCGATGAAGAAACATGTTTGGGATATGATTTAGATGATGAAAGCGAATCGGAATACACATATAATATTCATACCGAGGTTGACAGTAATGATCCACAAGCTGAACAAAGTAATGTCGTTCAACAAACCTTCGAATGTGTTTCGGACCAAGCGCTGAATGAATTGACTGTAGATAAAGTCATACGCTTGACATTCAAATCCGTGGCTGAAGTTGAAAGATTTTACAATAGTTACGCGAAGGTGGTGGATTTTAGTGTACGGAAGGATTCAATGAAATGCGGAAGGGACAAATTAGTGTTATCGAGACGTTGGGTGTGTTCTAAAGAAGGGGAAAGGTCCCAAAAATATTTAAATCGTGAAGACAGATCGAGGGAGCCCAAACCCCTAACTAGAGTTGGATGCGGTGCACTCCGGTCCCAACTCTCATGGGGTATCACTGGGATTTGAGTATACACCGAAAAGCTAGTCCTTAGGTTCTTGACGTCAAAAAAATAGTGTCTAGATACACATGAAATAGACCAACAAGCCGGGCATAAGACTTAAAAATGAAGAGACGGGTCATCCACGTAGTCGCCGTCTAATCACACAAAAATGAGTCATCCACGAAGTTGTCGCCTAAAATCATAAGGAGTAGTGGTGAACTCTAAGGACTTTTCTAACGTTCATACATCCACGAAGTTTCAGTGAGTTGTCCCATCACTTAAAAAATCTCACTTTTTATAGTTTTTGTAACAATAAGTGACAATAATATTATTGTGGAACAATATTAGAACAACAATTACTTATTGTTAATCAAGAAACAATAAGGGTACAAAATTTGTTAATCATGATATACAAGCATATAGAATTTCTTAATCAAGAAACAACAAGGGTACATAATTATTGTTAATCAAGAAATAACAAAGGTGCAGAATTTCTTAATCAAGAAACAATAAAGACCACAGCCATCCGCTATGTATTTCTCAATGTGTGCCTTTCCTCCGGTCGCACAGGGAAGTCCAGACAAAAGACAAAGCTCAAATTAGTTCAATGAGCAGTATCAGTATCAGACCTAGGAAGATAATGGACTACATGGTACATCAAGCGAGTTCGTACAAGAAGGTTGGGTTCATTCAGAAGGACCTGTACAACTATATTGACGTTGAACGTGCAATGGAATGCCATTACAAACATCCGTGTCGCAGGGTTTGGTAAAGATTTTGACAAATGCATGAAGAGAAATTTGGGCTGAGGCATACTTGAAGGGCCAATTTTTTGCCGGTATGAAGAGCACACAAAGGTGCAAAGGGATTAATTTTTTTTTAAAGGGTTTCTTAAAATCCGAATGCACATTTACGAGTTTGTTAAAAATTATGATAGAGCACTTAGACGCCTTCGCCACAATAAAGCTAAGGCGCACAATGATATGGAACAAACATATCCAGTTATGGCCACAAACTTGAGACCCATTGAGGAGCATGCTGCCAACATATTCACTAGATCCATTTTTATCATGTTTAGTGGTGAAATTAAGCGTGAGACTAAGTACTTTATCGTGGAAAGGGTGAATGGGCTGACGTACGTTAATTTTTACCTGTCCAAATATTCACAGCCCACTTCGCGATGGAATGTTATTTCAGATCACCATGAGGGGACAATTACGTGTTCTTGCATGCGGTTTGAGTCTGTTGGAATACCTTGCTGCCATATGATATGTGTAATGAAAATTGAATACATGCAGGAAATCCCTCTAAGTTGTATCACACCAAGATGGTTGAAAAGTGGCCCGGAATGGGCGAAAACGGCAAAATACCCTTGTTGTTTCATGATTAAGAAATTATGTGCCCTTGTTGTTTCTTGATTAAAAAATCCTGTACCATTGTTGTTTCTTGGTTAAGAAATTTTGTACCCTTGTTGTTTCATGATTAAGAAATTATGTGCCCTTATTGTTTCTTAACTAAGAAATTCTGTACCATTAATGTTTCTTGGTTAAGAAATTCTGTACCCTTGTTGTTTCATGATTAAGAAATTTTGTGCCCTTGTTGTTTCTAGATTAAGGAATTCTGTGCCATTGTTGTTTCCAGATTAAGAAATTCTGTACCCTTGTTGTTTCATGATTAAGAAATTATGTACCCTTGTTGTTTCATAATTAAGAAATTATGTACCCTTGTTGTTTCTTGATTAACAATAAGTAATTGTTGTTCTAATATTGTTCCACAATATTATTGTCACTTATTGTTACAAAAACTATAAAAATGAGATTTTTTCAATGATGTGACAACTCACTGGAACTGTCCAGATCGTACTTTAGTATTTCGTAAAATGATAGCTTTTTCAGTGATGTGACTAAACTTTCAACTTTCTAAGTGATTGAGAGATGTCGACAACTCACTAGAACTGTCCGTGAAATAACAACTCAGAGATTTTTTAAGTGATGGGACAACTCACTGGAACTGTCCATTATATCTTATTCAAAGTACTATCCCTTCTATGATATCCTTAGTGATAGTAGGTGTAGTCATTTTTAGGTTCAAGCAATATCACAATTCATACTCTATAAAAAGCAATAGGGGTTGCAAGCAACAACACAATTCATACTCTATACTGTGTACTCAAATCTCCCTAGGATGAGAAGAGGTAGAGGTGGAAGGAGAAGTGGAGGAATGGGAAGAAGGGCTAGTAATGCTCCTCCAATTACCGATGTATGGCATATATATTGCTCTTACACAGATCCTAAAGGGCAAACTTAGTATGGCAAAGGATGTCCTTTTGTCACCACCCAATACGTTATAATTTCTCTTTCTCCAATGTTGGCCACATAATCATTGGTGACGCTCACACTCGACTACCAAATAATGCAGTTCTTATTAGAGATGATCTATGATGGAGTAAATTGTTTAGCCCACTGACTATTGATTCGAGAATGTTGGAGTGGTGTCATCATTATTGAAGGTGGTCTAATCACATGTATTTGAAAAACATTGAGGATTCAAAATTTGGTAAGTATATAATTATAGAATGCAGTTTTGCTCACCACAAAATTGCTCACTCAACTCTCCTATTGGTTAATACTGTGAGACCCATAAATTTTTTTACAATTAATTAGTCCTTATTTATTCTTGGGTCCCACTACATTAACCAATTAGAGAATTAAGTGAGTAATTGATGAATAATTTTGAGATGAGCAAAAATATATTCATAATTAGTCCTTATTTATTCTTGTACACGGTATATTGGTTGTAACCCATTTTGCTATATATTTATAAAGTATGAATATGGAATGTCATTGAATATCAAATTGGAAATGACTACACAATATGGATCACAGAGTACAGTCTATTAACTGAGTTGGCAGTACGATGAATATGTGTTTCATAGGAGTGACATTTATAGGAGTATGAGTTTTCTTAAGGGTACAATAAGGATACAATATTTTTTGAGCATGGAACAATAAGGGTGCAGAATTTCTTAATCATGAAACAAGAAGGGTACATAATTTCTTAATCATAAAACAATAAGGGTACAATATTTTTTGATGATGGAACAACAACATTGTCGTCACGATAATCTGGTAGTTGATAAATGACTACACTATGTAGATCACACAGTATAGTCTATTGACTGAGTGGACAAGAAAAGTCTTTGCAACCTTATTTAAAATGATTACTCTCAAGTAATTTTGCAATTAGGTCGCTAAATTAATTTATTTCGCCTCTTTTATAAAATGATTTTATTGTCCTTGTTTTAATGAGGTAAAAGAGATTTTATTTGTCCAAAAAATAAAACACAAACTTTAGATATGCAATAAGTTAGCCTTTTATTTTGAAAGTGATAATTTAAAAAATACTGTATTATGTTTACGAAAGAAAATAAAATATAATTAAACAATCTATATAATAAGTTAGAGCGGTGGGTCCTACCCTTTTTAATTTAACTTTCAATCTCAACCGTTGAGACAAGAATGGATATTTTACTCCGTTGGATAATTTGTCCCACAAAAATTATGTTAAACCTAATCCATAGAATCATCTCACACAGATTCTTGATTTGGTAAATTCCAGAATTAATACTAACCCTTTATAAAACTTACCAGTTTGAAATTTAAATAACCCATTAAAATTTCAAAAGGAAAGAAAAATTAATAACATCATGGCAATATTTAATTTTTTATTATTATAAATTTTCTTCTTTTTTTGTAAAGTTATGCAAATAAATAAATAAATATATATATTTTTTAATGTACACATGTACATGCATTTATGATGAAGACAGTTCCCATGGGCGAATGCACGTTGGGGCTGTTGCCCTCCTCAACTTTTCAAAATCACTATTTTACCCTATAAATTTTACACATTATTGATTTTTACCCCTTAATTGCCTCCCTCAACTTTTCAAAATCACTCTTTTACCTTATTTAATACATTAGTTATTTTTTGCCCCCTTAATTGCACACCTTTTCAAAATAATTCTTTTACCTTATATATTTCATATTTATTTTTTTCCCCTTAATGGTCCCCCTCAACTTTTCAAAAAAATTTCTTTTACCTTACAAATTTCATACTTTATTCATTTGGATCAAGGGCGTTGCCCCCAAACCCCCGTATAAGTTTCTGGCCCCCCTGAACAAAACTCCTGAATCCACCCCTATACATGTATATGCATCGCATAAAAATGTTTTGGGCATCTATACTTGAAGTTTAAAACAATATTAATGAAGAAAAATCAAGGCCGTCATGGCTATATTTAATCTGTTTGTATGGTCAATTGATTGGTTTCGTTGTTTTCTTGCAAGTCTATTGAGAGGGTGTTTTGTGAATCTTATGATTTAAAATTATATCATTTACAATTTTTCAACTAGAATGATTCCAAATTCCAATGATCTTTTAAAGTATTAATTTATTTTTATTAATTTTTTTTCGCTTCGTGCCCACGGGCACGGATTATAACTAGTAATAAGATAAGACTGGAGGTTTGTACACATTGTCTAGCAAATTTAATATTTTTAATACGTTTAGTCCCCTTTCATTGTTTCTAATAATTACCATACTTTAAAAATATAAAATTTTAATCCTCCTTTTCAAAATTACTGTCACACTTTTCATTTATAAAGTAATGCTATGCTTCCCAAATTTTGAATCCCAAATACATGTGACAGTGGAATCACCTTCAATAATAGTGCGATCATGCACCCTAACATTATCCAATCAAAATCAAGGGAGTCCACTGCCACATGTATATGGGAAACATTTGGGATTCAAAATTTGGAAAACATAATATTATTTTATTTTTTAACACTTAATACTTTTAAGATTATAATTAAATTAGGAATATATTGATAATCACTCACTATGTCCCCTTTTTTTGAGTCCTATATTTCATTTTGGGATGTCCCAAAATTAGTGTCAACTTTCCTAAATTAGCATACAATTTTTACTTACTTTCCAAAACTACCCTTCCTAGAAATCTACACTATGACAAAACTAAAAAAGTTATTGCAATGATTAGGGGCAATTGTGGAAAGTACGTGTAGATTCTTTTTGTCCCCTTAATAAGTTGAGTTCCCAAATGTGGACTCAAAAAAAGGGACGGAGGGAGTACAAAATATAAATAATATAAGATTAATATTATTAATGATACATAATTTAAAATAATTAGTTAAAAGGTTGAATAGTTACCTACCAAACAAAAGATGTTGAATAGTTAAAAAGTTTATTTTGACCGGTATGGTAAGTGGCAACCGGATATAGTAGGTTCTTTAGTGGTATTTGTTAAACCACTTAGACTTTCAATGAATGGTCTAAATCATTCCACTATTTAATCATACGCTTATCAATTGGCCGTATGGGTGCGACCAAAACAACCAGGGCGTATCACAGCCTGACCCAGAGCTTTTTTGTTTTTTTGTTTTTTTTTACTTACTTAAATGACCTTTTTTGGGTTTTGCAAAAGTTTGAGTTTTAAGTTAGGTTAATTGCAAAAACATCCTCTCAATTATGACCTATTTTTGAGTACACCCCCTGATTTAAAAAAGTGAAAAAGTTCACCCCTTCAACTATCAATTTTTTTTTTAGTCTCAAACGCTTTAACGGAAGTAATGAAATGACGCATATACCCTTGGTCTGAATTGCAAAAACACCCCCTCAACTATGACCTATTTTCGAGTACACCCCCTAATCTAAAAAAAGTGAATAACTTCACCCCATTCCCCTCCCCTCTCTCTCTCTCTCTCTCTCTCTCTCTCTCTCTCTCTCTCTCTCTGCAACTTCTCTCTGTAAATTATAAGGTCCCAATTTAAAAAAAAAAACTATGTGTAATATGTTGGTCCAAAAAATCAACCCCACAATTTAGAAAAAATAACTATATATAAAACATTGGTCCAACTGTAATCCAACACACCCTAAATATTTGTCCCAACTCATTTACATCTCATCTCTTAGTTTAGTCTACACAAATTGTTTTACCATCATGCCAAACTTTACAAATTTCAATCAACTATCAACCCTTATTACTATTAGGCTTTATTTGGTTCATGGATTTAGTGAGGGAGAGAAAAGAAGAAATGAAATCGAAAAAAAAAATTAGTTCTCAGGTATTTTCCCTTCTATTTCATTCATGATTAATAATATCGAAAACTAATACGGAGTAATATTTAAAATATGAGTAATGCTGTGCTTATCAAATTTTGTATCCTAGCTGGTTCTCAAACAGGTGGTAGTAGGCCCACCTGATTTTGATTGGAGGATGCTGAAGTTGTTCCACCATTATTGAAGTTGGTCTTGCCGTCATGTGTATTTGGAAACTATTTGAGATACAAAATTTGGGAAGCATAGCATTACTCATTCCTTGTAATTAAGCCAATGTATTACATATAATAAGGTTTTTTGGGTCTATTTGTAATTAAGCCAATATATTACATATAATAAGGTTTTTTTTTTTTTTTCCAAATTTTGGGAGAATGAAGTATAATTGGACCAACATCTTACATATAAAATCATTTTCTTTTAGCCTAACTGATATTTTTTGGAGGGCTGTATAACAAGTTTACTTATTTTGGGGGGACAAAGCTTAATAAAATTTTAAAATTTCCTAAAATACACATGTAAAAGTGTAATTTTTCAAAGGCCAAGGGTCCCCCCCCCCCTACATCCGCCACTAGTCGTGGTGGTGTGGGGCAAGGGAATGAGAGAGAGAAGGAGAGGGGAGAGTGAGAAATCAGGGTAGACTGTAAAGAGAGATCAAACTCATTTTAGACACAAAGGGTAAAAGTGTCCATTTTTGCTCTCACGTGATGGGCACATGCCCATTTTCATTTGCAAACAAACAGAGGGGGTCAACTTGTTGAATAAAATAAACGGAGGGGGTCAATTTGTCGGAAAAAAAGTTCAGGGGAGCGAGTTGAAAATGGGTCATAGTTGAGGGGGTGTTTTTGAAATTAACCCTTTTAAGTATTACCTATCTATTATCGCATATACATACATTACACCTGCCCAGAACACCATTATAGAGATCCAAATTAAATCATATAGTATCAAAACACCACTCTCTACCGGGGTGTTTTGGTCGTCATATCAACCACCTCATCGGTCACCTTTTTTGTTACTAAATTACATGGAATGTGACACCAAATTAGATGTTTTGGTCGTCATATCAACCACCTCATCGGTTACTTTTTTTGTTACTAAATTACATGGAATGTGACACCAATTAGACATTCAAAGGCAAACTAGCGCATACTTTTTCTTGAGGAACCTTGTTAACCAAATCCTTACACGAAGAGGCAGACGACTTTGATTTTAATGTGCCCATTTAAAGTCAAAATCAACTATTCAAAACCTTCCAACCTTACAGCTCAATTCGAATAAGCAAAAGCATTACTCTACTTGCAGATTTCATCTTTTTTTTTTAGAGTTTTTTGGTTTTACTTAAGAAGCTTTAAAGGAATCCAATAGTAGGCTACCAAGTCAGACTTGTAAGCTATACTGGAGGAAAGATGAGAATACACAAAAGATTTCCTTATATGTGTTAAACTAAAAGCTGAATTCATGCCTCAAAACAGTTAAACGTTGGTGAGAAATTTTTGCATATGCTAAGAGTACCACACCATACCACATGAAAAGATGGTGTGGTACCCTGTACCCAACTAAACAGTGACATGTGTCAAAAGCCTTTAGCCCATTAGACAACACACACAATTAGTGGTGGAGATGCATAGATAATCTTTCTTCCTTTTTTTTTTTTTTTTTTTTTAACATTGCTGACATTCTCTATCTTCATTTAATGAAGCATTATGCCTCTTGTTTGCTTTCACGTGACTAGTTGACTGGTGGGACCCTTTTTAATTTGCTTTATCTATTGTTTCGAATTGAATACATTTTTGCTGACTACAAAATTATTCACTCTCTTTTCTTATTGGCTAATGCAGTGAGACTCAAGATTAAATGAGAAATAATTAATAGTGTAAAGTACTGGACCCCACTACAATGCAATGGGAAAAGATGATAAGCAAAATGTGAACAATTTTAGGTTACGAAATAGGAAATAGTGGCTCTTTTTTAATTTAATTTAATTTTATTTATCAGAAAAATAGTGGCTCTTATCATTACAGAATCGATTTTTTTTTTAATTTTTATTTATGTAATGGTTTAATTTGGGTCATTTGGCCATAAGTCCCTATAATGAACATTTTCCAAATAGGTTCCTAACCCCAAAAGTCCCTGTTTCCTTTTTCTTTTTTGTTCTTTTTTTTTTTTTTTGGGGGGGGGGGGAGGGGGGATGGGGGGTTGTGGGAACAAAAATGCGGGGTTGTGGGAACAAAAATGCTCTAAAAAATTACTGTAGCGCATACTATAGTAGTCCTTTTTTTCTCTTCAAAATGTCATGACTTTCAATCCACAACTCTATTTTCAACAAAATTTATATATTCGGAATATACAAAATAAGATCTATCAAACAAAGTTCACATTGACTATTTAAATACCCAAAAAAATCATATCAAACAAAATCCACATTGACAATAAATATACCCAAAAAAAATCAAATTTTTAAGTTACCAAAATAAATTAAACTATGGACAATTGACATGATCTTCCCAATCGTTAACCATGGGATTTACCAAAACTTTCCAATTAGTTGCATCTTCAGATCGAATTTTATACCACCATGGCACAACCTTTGGAATTTGTGCACCTTGTTTTAGAAAGATCTTCATGAAGTGGGAATCATCATACAAAATAATAGGAATAACTTGGAAATTAACTACTGACCCCATTCTCAAAGGTAAATACGTGCAAGATTGTAAGGGCGAGAGAACACAAAAAACACAGTTGAACGTGCTAGCAAATTGTAATACCCTGTATTTTATTTTCATTAATAAATAAATAATGCATTACATTTCCATGAGTATTTGATTTAATTTCTCTTTGTATTATATATCTGGGGTCAAACTGTAATTTCCATAAATACAGAAAAATATTTTCTATGGTTTCAAAATCAATATCTATATTTTTGTACAACCCGGAATTTATTCCTACACTAATATAATTTCTGTATTTTTATTTCAACCGTAAAATACCAATTTTGATTTAAATTTGCGCCTTATACCGCGTCTTGGGTGAGGGAGCACATGAGCTCAACCTCACCGGGTAATTTTCGGGCTTTGCTTGGAGCCCAAATTTACGTATCAGTATATATGTTTGCAATGACTCTCATTCACTCACAGTCTCTAATTCTCTCAACTCATTGTCTCCCTATTTCCCTCTCAATTCTCTTGACCTCTCAAGACATTACACACCCATAAACCATTCTATATGATGATGCATACCTACACACAGTAGCTTATATAGATACATAGTTACTTATATCAATCAAGAGAAGGAGTAGAATCAAGGACGTTGGAAAATTTGACGGATTATTCAGCGGATATTCTCAGTCTCAAAATTCTCTGAATAATCACCTCTTTGAGTAATTTAAACTCACTCACAATGTTTATATATGTGTATTTCATGTGTATATATATGTGTATATGTGTAAATATATAGATACACCATTAAAGCTTTGAATTGGAGTTTTACAAAACTCAACCAAAATCAATTCCGTGAATTGATTTTGGAAGATCTTAGTCCCAATAAGCTGTGGTTCGAATCCTACGCAGTAATTCATCCGTATCGCGACGTACCATTGATTTAAAGTTTTGACACCCTTACTTTAATTGCGAATATCTAGAGATATAATCCGTAATTGTTTAAATTGATTCCGTATTCTTAATCTACGCGAAAAACTGAAAAGATCCATATATTACATATATCGTTTGAATCAGAATTTGAAAATGGGTATAAATTCAGTTTAAAACCAGAAACAGGGGAAAAACGAGGAAGATGATGAAACTGTGACAACTCGCGCGAAAGCAGTTACTCGTCTCACGCGAGGCTCGCTCGCGCGGCCTATTCTCCTCTTCGCGCGCGACCTGTTCTCCCCCTCGCTCGCGCGATTCGCTCGAGCGACCTGGCATTTTGAGCAGTTTCTGTATTTTTATATAAGGGACTGTTTGGAAAATGTTTTGAAAGTTTTTAAAGATCTGTTTGACAAATGTACTGTTTTAAAGGCTCATTGTTAGAAATTGGACTTATAAGAACGTGTTAGACTGAGAATTATGTTGAACGAATATTCAGCTTTGAGATTAATAATTGTTGCTACAAATTGTGAACATTGACATACATATTAGGGTCGAGGTTGTGTCAACATGCATGTGTGTGAGAAAGCGTGAAAAGAGTAAAGAGTGGCGGTCGGGTGTGCGACCTCAATATCGATCGGATATTATTCCTGGTAATGGAGGCAACAGTGTTGTGTACGGGTTAGATATCGATCGGATATTATTCCTGGTATCTAGGGCGCTCGTTTCGGATATCGATCGGATATTATTCCTGGTATTCGAAGCGATGGTATTGAGTTATGGCTTAGATATCAATCGGATATTATTCCTGGTATCTAGGGGGCTCATTTCGGATATCGATCGGATATTATTCCTGGTATCCAAAGCGATGGTATTGAGTTACGGCTTAGATATCGATCGGATATTATTCCTGGTATCTAGGGCGCTCGTTTCGGATATCAATCGGATATTATTCCTGGTATCCGAAGCGATGGTATTGAGTTACGGCTTAGATATCGATCGGATATTATTCCTGGTATCTAGGGCGCTCGTTTCGGATATCGATCGGATATTATTCCTGGTATTCGAAACGATGGTATTGAGTGCGGCTTAGATATCGATCGGATATTATTTCTGGTATCTGAAGCGATAGTATGGTATGCTGTTTTAGATATCGATCGGATATTATTCCTGGTATCTAAGGTAATGGTTTGGTTGAGTCGGTTTTGTTGAGAGAAAAGAGTCAGAAAGATGAGATGTTACATTGTTCATGCACGGTTGCATATTCATTGCTTATTTTATTTCCCCGTGACTTATGTTGGAATTGGAACCTTGAATCTATTGTTTTTAAAGTTAAATTGCACTGCTATATATTTGCTTATACATACATTGCGAGCACTTATTTATTTTGCTCACCAGCTTGCATAAGCTGACGGCGTTGATGCGTCCTGGACTGTATGTCCAGATTTTCAGGGTCAGGAGCAGCCAGGGTACTTTGACTATGCTAGTTAGAAGCAGGAGACTTTCCAGGAGGCTGCTTTATATTTTTCTATATCTTTTATTTTGGGTTGTAATAAACTAGCTTCAGACTTTTGAATAAGGGCGTTTGTGCCTAAGGCCTGGACATATGTAATAGTTTAGTAAGTTTTAATTTTGGAGCTTATGTTTTATTAGTAACCTTTCTTTTAGAAATGATGTTTAAGTTATTTGTTGCAGGGACAATTGGTCATACTCACTTGTCACGACCTACGAGTCCATAAAGGAAATTAAATGCTTTCCTGTATTATGCTACGTCGGGGCGTGACAGGCTTTTTGGTATCAGAGCCAGGTTATGGCTCGACCAATTGTCCAGAACACATAGGATCTCCCGTTAAGATAGAATTAAGATAAGATAGTTCGACTTCATTCCGTGTTTAGTCGCTTTCTATCATTGAGAATTTTCTTTCTTCTCGAGAGTTTGACCGAATTTTTGTTGATCAATGGATAGGTACCGTTCTCTCGATTACATGGCTGGAAGAAATCTCAGGAATCGTCCCGCTATTAAAGATGCACCCCCGGTAATAGATCCAACCGGAATGTTTGAGGCTTTTGTAAGAAGATTGGAAAGGGTTAGTGATCAGAACGCAAGGAACAATAATCAGAATGGGAATCATAATGGGAATGGGAGGCAAGCCCACCAGACTGGAGACTATCTTCTCAAGGAGTTTCGCGCTCTGTGATCTGAGTATTTTGCTGGGACTGATGAACCCTGGCAAGCAGAACAGTGGCTACGCCAGATGGAGCGTATCTTTGAGACCATAGAGTACACTGATCTGGAGAAGAAGCGTCTGGCTATCTTTCAGCTATCTTATGCAGCGGCTGATTGGTGGGATGCTGAAAAGGCGACCATAGGGGAAGAAGCTACTAGGAGAATGCCATGGGTGGTGTTCAAGGAAAGATTTCTCAAAAAGTATTCTCCTGAAGAAGAGAAGGACAAGAGAGAGAAAGAGTTTATGGAGTTGACTCAAGGGAATCTGACTATCCGTGAGTACACTACTCCATTTGAGCGTCTGTCTCGCTTTGCTACACATATAGTGGACACACCCCAGAGGAAAATCAAGAAGTATCACCGGGGTCTCAACTTGTCTCTCCGACATCTGACTATGGGGTATCTGGGCCAGTCATTTGAAGCTCTGGTGAGATTGGCTACGGGGTTAGAGAATGATGGTTGTCAGAATTCGAAGTCATTTAGAAATCGACCTCCGCAGAAGGGTTATTCTGGACAGAAATCAGGGTACCCTCAGGGACAGAAAAGGACCTGGGATGGAGGGAAGAAGCCTCAACAGGCACAAGCAGTACAACAGTATCCGCCTCGTGCAACAGGAGGGAACAACAACAATAAGTGCTTCAATTGTGGTAATCCCGGTCACCGAGCTAAAGATTGCAGAGTAATTAGGCATGGTGATCGTCCAGGAGTTGTGTGCTATAATTGTGGTATGTCAGGTCACATAAGTCCGGAATGCAAGGCTCCTAGGAGAGGCAATTACGGTCAGCAAGGACAGGCCCGCTTGAATGCTGTTATCCCCGAGGCTGCTGGTTATGAAGAAACCGGTTATGAAGAAGGTGTTTATGAGGAGGGACTGCCCGAGCAACAGACAGTGGAAGGTACTCTAACCTTGTTTAACTCTCATGTTAAAGTTTTATTTGACACGGGTGCTACACATTCCTTTATATCTGTTAAGATTGTTCGGAAGTTGGGTATAGTACCGCAACGTTTAGATGAAGCTTTGGGTGCTGTCTCACCCTTAGGGACCACCGTTAAGTTGTTACATGTATGTAAGGATTGTCCTATACGATTAGGAGACCGTGAACTTTTGGCGGGATTGGTGGTTCTGTCGATGAAAGAATTTGATATAATCCTGGGAATGGATTGGCTCGAGGAGAATCATGTGAAGTTGGATTGTGCAAGGAAGAAGATCACATTTGCGGACAATGGGAATCGGTCCTTCGATTTCCAATGTAACGCTTCGGGTGATATGTTCCTCACTAGATGCCTAGCAAACATTGAGGTTGTCAGTGCAGAGGTGACAGTATCATCAATACCGGTGATCAAAGAGTTCGAAGAAGTATTTCGAGATATTTCAGGATTACCGCCGGAAAGGGACAAAGAATTCTGTGTGGAACTGGTACCAGGCACTCGACCTATAACCAAGGTTCCCTACAGGATGGCCCCTACAGAGTTACTGGAGCTGAAGGAACAAGTTCAAGAACTTGAGAAGTTGGGTTTTGTTCGTCCAAGTACTTCACCCTGGGGAGTACCAGTGTTAATCGTGAAGAAGAAGGATGGGACAATGCGGTTGTGTATTGACTACCGGGAATTGAATAAGGTTACTATTAAGAATAAGTATCCTATACCTCGGATAGACTATCTGTTTGATCAGTTGCAAGGAGCCACGACCTTTTCTAAGATTGATCTATGGTCTAGGTATCACCAGTTGAGGGTGCGGAAGGAAGACATACCTAAAACTGCTTTCAGGACGAGGTACTGACATTATGAGTTCTTAGTGATGCCGTTTGGGATGACGAATGCCCCGGCTGTGTTTATGGACTTGATGAACAGAGTATTCAAGCCCTATTTGGATCAATTCGTTATTGTCTTTATTGATGAC
Source organism: Hydrangea macrophylla (assembly GCA_033977485.1). NCBI lineage: Eukaryota > Viridiplantae > Streptophyta > Magnoliopsida > Cornales > Hydrangeaceae > Hydrangea > Hydrangea macrophylla. The sequence continues at coordinate 161,697,582 of CM066991.1, forward strand.
ATTTTGATCTATTCCAAGTCAGAGGAAGAGCATGAACAACATCTAAGGATCGCGTTGCAGACTCTCAAGGATCACCGCCTGTATGCTAAATTCAGCAAGTGTGAATTCTGGCTTCAGGAAGTTAAGTTCCTCGGGCATGTGATCTCACAATAAGGAATCGCAGTTGACTCATCAAAGACTAATGCAGTAGCAAATTGGACTCGGCCAACTAATGCTACAGAAGTCAGAAGTTTTCTGGGACTCGCTGGTTACTATCAGAGGTTTGTAGAAGGTTTCTCCAAGATAGTAGCCCCGTTAACCGGTTTGACTAAGAAGGATTTGAAGTTTGAATGGACTGATAAGCATGAATGTGCTTTTTTGGAATTGAAAGAGAGATTGACAACAGCGCCAGTGCTTGCGATACCAAAGGATGGTGAGAAGTTCACTATTTTTAGTGACGCCTCTTATCAAGGATTGGGATGTGTCCTTATGCAAGATGGAAAGGTTATCGTATATGGTTCACGACAGTTGAAGCCGAATGAATTAAACTACCTAACTCATGATTTGGAGCTGGCAGCCGTTGTGTTTGCACTCAAGATCTGGAGACACTACCTCTATGGGGAGAAGTTTGATTTGTTCTCGGACCACAAGAGCCTCAAGTATTTGTTTACTCAGAAAGAGCTGAACATGAGGCAACGTCGGTGGATGAAGCTGATTAAGGACTACGACTTCACATTAGAGTACCACCTTGGTAAGGCTAACGTAGTCGCTTACGCCTTAAGTCGGAAACCTCAAGGAATGATTGCTTCATTGATGTTGAGGGAATGGAAAGCTTTAGAGACAATCACAGAATTTGATGTGCAGATTTTTTAGGGAAGTGTCGGGCAACACTTTGGATGCCTCATGGTACAACCAACACTTGTGAGTCGAATCATTGAGGCCCAAAAGAAAGACGAGAAGTTTCAAATATGGTTTGCCAAGATGTCAGAAAAGGACCCTACGGAATGGAAGGTTGGGACCGATGAAGGATACCGATGTCGAGACAGATTGTGTGTGCCAGATTCAGGAGATTTGAGAAAAGATATTCTCGAAGAAGCACATAAATCGAGACTGACAGTACACCCAGGAGGAACAAAGATGTATAAAGATTTGAAGAGAAACTTCTGGTGGGAAGGGATGAAGCGAGAAGTAGCCGAGTTTGTGTCTAAATGTTTGACTTGTCAACAAGTGAAGACCGAACATCAGAGACCCTCGGGATTGTTACAACCCTTACCTGTTCCGGGATGGAAGTGGGAACACATAACTATGGATTTTGTGGTTGGACTACCCCGGTCATCACAGAACCATGACGCGATTTGGGTAATTGTGGATCGTCTGACAAAGTTTGCACACTTCATCGCGTACAATATGACTTACCCAGTAGAAAGGATGAGTCGAATGTACCTACAGCAAGTGGTGCGACTGCACGGTGCGCCTGTGTCGATTGTATTAGATCGTGATACACGTTTTACCTGGGGATTTTGGGAAAGTTTGCAGAAGGCTATGGGAACTTCGCTCAAAATGAGTACTGCTTTCCATCCTCAGACCGATGGACAGACCGAGCGTGTTAATCAGATTATGGAAGATATGCTGAGAGCTTGTGTAATTGACTTTGAAGAGTCTTGGGAGATGCACTTACCGTTGGTTGAATTTGCGTATAACAACAGTTATCACTCGAGTATTGGGATAACACCATTTGAAGCCTTGTACGGACGGCCATGTCGATCTCCGTTGTGTTGGGCTGAAGTGGGAGACACAGAACTGTTGGGACCAGATTTGGTGAGAGAAACTAATGAGAAGATTTCACTGGTCAGGGAAAGAATGAATACTGCACAGAGTAGACACAAAAGTTATGCGGATCGGCGACGAAAGGATTTGGAGTTCAGTGTCGAAGATCATGTACTCCTTAAGGTTTCACCTGTTCGGGGAGTAGTACGTTTTGGTCAGAAAAGAGGGAAGTTGGCACCTCGTTTTATCGGACCATTTGAAATATTGGAGCGAGTTGGAAAAGTGACTTATCGGCTCGCATTGCCACCAAAGATGTCTGGTGTTCATAATGTGTTCCATGTTAGTATGTTAAGGAAATACATACGGGATCCTTCACATGTGGTTAATTTTGATGATATTGAGACGAACCAGAATGTTGTCTACAAGGATAGACCTATGAGGATTATTGACCAGAGTATCAAGAGGCTGAGAAGAAGAGACGTTCCTTTGGTTACGGTTCAGTGGAGGCATCATGACGAGGGAGAAGCGTCGTGGGAGTTAGAGTCAGACATGAGGACTAGATACCCCGAGTTGTTTCAGGATTAGTTAGCTCAGATTTCGGGGTGAAATCTCTGTTAAGGTGGGTAGTGTGCAACACCCTGTATTTTATTTTCATTAATAAATAAATACTGCATTTCATTTCCATGAGTATTTGATTTAATTTCTCTTTGTATTATATATATGGGGTCAAACTGTAATTTCCATAAATACAGAAAAATATTTTCTATGGTTTCAAAATCAATATCTATATTTTTGTACAACTCGGAATTTATTCCTACACTAATATAATTTTTGTATTTTTATTTCAACCGTAAAATACCAGTTTTGATTTAAATTTGCGCCTTATACCACGTCTTAGGTGAGGGAGCACGTGAGCTCAACCTCACCGGGTAATTTCTGGGCTTTGCTTGGAGCCCAAATTTACGTATCAGTATATATGTTTGCAATGACTCTTATTCCCTCACAGTCTCTAATTCTCTCAACTCACTGTCTCCCTATTTCCCTCTCAATTCTCTTGACCTCTCAAGACATTACACACCCATAAACCATTCTATATGATGATACATACCTACACACAGTAGCTTATATAGATACATAGTTACTTATATCAATCAAGAGAAGGAGTAGAATCAAGGACGTTGGAAAATTTGACGGATTATTCAGCGGATATTCTTGGTCTCAAAATTCTCTGAATAATCACCTCTGTGAGTAATTTAAACTCACTCACAATGTTTATATATGTGTATTTCATGTGTATATATATGTGTATATGTGTAAATATATAGATACACCATTAAAGCTTTGAATTGGAGTTTTACAAAACTCAACCAAAATCAATTCCGTGAATTGATTTTGGAAGATCTTAGTCCCAATAAGCTGTGGTTCGAATCCTACGCAGTAATTCATCCGTATCGCGACGTAGCGTTGATTTAATGTTTTGACACCCTTACTTTAATTGCGAATATCTAGAGATATAATCCGTAATTGTTTAAATTGATTTCGTATTCTTAATCTACGCGAAAAATTGAAGAGATCCATATATTACATGTATCGTTTGAATCAGAATTTGAAAATGGGTATAAATTCAGTTTAAAACCAGAAACAGGGGAAAAACGAGGAAGATGATGAAATTGTGACAACTTGCGCGCGCGACCCGCTCGCGCGAGGCTAGCTCACGCGGCCCGCTCGCGCGAACCATTCCCCCCTTCGCCTCGCGCGACACCTGTTGCCCATTCGCTCGCGCGGACCGCTCGCGCGACCTGTTCTCCCCCTCGCTCGCGAGATCCGCTCGCGCGACCTGGCATTTTGAGCAGTTTCTGTATTTTTATATAAGGGACTGTTTGGAAAATGTCTTGAAAGTTTTTAAAGATCTGTTTGACAAATATACTATTTTAAAGGCTCACTGTTAGAAATTGGACTTATAAAAACGTGTCAGACTGAGAATTATGTTGAACGAATATTCAGCTTTGAGATTAATAATTGTTGCTACAAATTGTGAACATTGACATACATATTAGGGTCGAGGTTGTGTCAACATGCATGTGTGTGAGAAAGCGTGAAAAGAGTAAAGAGTGGCGGTCGGGTGTGCGACCTCAATATCGATCGGATATTATTCCTGGTATTGGAGTCGACAGTGTTGTGTACGGCTTAGATATCGATCGGATATTATTCCTGGTATCTAGGGCGCTAGTTTCGGATATCGATCGGATATTATTCCTGGTATCCGAAGCGATGGTATTGAGTTACGGCTTAGATATCGATCGGATATTATTCCTGGTATCTAGGGCGCTTGTTTCGGATATCGATCGGATATTACTCCTGGTATCCGAAGCGATGGTATTGAGTTACGGCTTAGATATCGATCGGATATTATTCCTGGTATCTAGGGCGCTCGTTTCGGATATCGATCGGATATTATTCCTGGTATCCAAAGCGATGGTATTGAGTTACGGCTTAGATATCGATCGAATATTATTCCTGGTATCTAGGGCGCTCGATTCGGATATCGATCGGATATTATTCCTGGTATCCGAAGCGATGGTATTGAGTTACGGCTTAAATATCGATCGGATATTATTCCTGGTATCCGAAGCGATGGTATTGAGTTACGGCTTAGATATCGATCGGATATTATTCCTGGTATCTAGGGCGCTCGTTTCGGATATCGATCGGATATTATTCCTGGTATCCAAAGCAATGGTATTAAGTTACGGCTTAGATATCGATCGGATATTATTCCTGGTATCTAGGGCGCTCGTTTCGGATATCGATCGGATATTATTCCTGGTATCCGAAGCGATGGTATTGAGTTACGGCTTAGATATCGATCGGATATTATTCCTGCTATCTAGGGCGCTCGTTTCGGATATCGATCGGATATTATTCCTGGTATTCAAAACGATGGTATTGAGTGCGGCTTAGATATCGATCAGATATTATTCCTGGTATCTGAAGCGATAGTATGGTATGCTGTTTTGGATATCGATCGGATATTATTCCTGGTATCTGAGGTAATGGTTTGGTTGAGTCGGTTTTGTTGAGAGAAAAGAGTCAGAAAGATGAGATGTTACATTGTTCATGCACGGTTGCATATTCATTGCTTATTTTATTTCCCCGTGACTTATGTTGGAATTGGAACCTTGAATCTATTGTTTTTAAAGTTAAATTGCACTGCTATTTATTTGCTTATATATACATTGCGAGCACTTGTTTATTTTGCTCACCAGCTTGCATAAGCTGACGGCGTTGATGCGTCGTGGACTGTATGTCCAGATTTTCAGGGTCAGGAGCAGACAGGGTACTTCGACTATGCTAGTTAGAAGAAAGAGACTTTCCAGGAGGCTGCTTCATATTTTTCTGTCTTTTATTTTGGGTTGTAATAAACTAGCTTCAGACTTTTGAATAAGGGCGTTTGTGCCTAAGACCTGGACTTATGTAATAGTTTAGTAAGTTTTAATTTTGTAGCTTATGTTTTATTAGTAACCTTTCTTTTAGAAATGCTGTTTAAGTTATTTGTTGCAGGGACAATTGGTCATACTCACTTGTCACGACCTACGAGTCCATAAAGGAAATTAAATACTTTCCTGTATTATGCTACGTCGGGGCGTGACACAAATAGTGGTCCCATTTTAGGGAGTTGCGTCCAATACTTTTTTCCACATTCATTAAAATAATCTAACTTTTTCTCTATCACCTTGTAGTTTTTTTCACCACCCAACTGATAAGTGTAAGATTCTCTATGCTCTCTTAGTTCATTCAACATAGACATCCGAACATCCTTCCATCCGTCATCCTTACTCTTACCCAATAATTCAGCGTAAGCTCTGAATCCACAATGATCATCAGGTGCAACATCTTCCAATTTATACACAACATGTTCTTTAATTTTTGGATTGAAGTGAGCTAAAACTTGTTCATTTAACTCCTCATTGGTTAAATCTTTCAATACTACCAGTTGCAATTTTTTGATGGTCTTCGCATACTCAGATTGCCCCTTCGTAGCCCACAACATCAAATTCTATTAGAGATAGACAAATCATATTACTTATGTAATAAAATCACATGCTAATAAAAAAAGTTAATAAAATCACATACCATAAAAGTTTAATGTTTAGGATCATCCAACATGGAATACGTAGGAGATGAAGGATAATGTGTTCTTGGTGAAGAGGCTTAGAATAAACAATAGATTAGAAATTAACCCAAGCTATGTAACCCAATATATTTTAGGGAGTTTCGGCCATAGACCTCTCAAATAAAACCCTTCCAAAACAATACACATGCAATATATAAAGAAAAAATGAAAATTCATTACCTCAGAAAAATTAGGAGGGTAAGATGCACCTAAGTTTATAGGTGAAAAGCTTGTACTAACAGTGTGTCTGAGTTCATAAATAAAATAAAATGAAAAAATAAAAAAAAAACAAGAGAGAAAAGTATTAGATGTGAGAATAGCACTTATAAAAATTAAAATATGCTAAAGAGATTTTAGTTACCATTATTTTTTTTTTCTGATAGGCAATTGCTTTTGAGTGCCATGTGTCCCTACAAATGCTACACTTGTGCTTTTTTTTTTTTAGCCTGATTTTCTATCAGGTGTTTTTGTCTTAGTGATTTTGGACGTCCCTGTGAAAGAACATAAGGAGGTTTTTCCAAAGTAAACTCCAAATCCGATAGTACTTGATTTCTACTCTCGTTTATTGTTTTACTTCCTAGATCACCTTCATTTCCATCTCCCTCACTCTCATCATCCATTAACAAAAGCTCGTTATGTACCTTTTCTAAAACGACTCCAAGGTGTTTGTATTTTTTTGTGACTTTTTCCCTTCTTCAACTTGTAAAAATTGTATCATAAGACTGTTTGTTCTTATAGTGGAACATATTTTTGGATCTTCTTGTGTCACATCACTAGATATTTCATGTATAACCCGTCGCTTGGCGTTCATTGTCCACCTTTCTAGAACATACTGTTGGGAAAGAGAGTTAACAAGAGACTTTTTATAAAAACAGTGAGTATGTGCCTGCAAAGGATTCCAATGAACTCGAACATGTGGCATGTACAACTGGCTTTGTTCTCAAGAAAATTATGTGAAACCTCATATACTGGACCATGATTCTCGTATGACAACACTTTGTATGTCTTCGTTATGCCATCTTCACGCTCTTTACATGCTTTATATTTCTGACTTGAGAATATTTCTATTTGGAACCATTTAAATATCTTTCTCGTATAAACTTCTGTCGCCTTTACTTCTATTCTATAGCATGTCTTCAAAATTGCACAAGAATTCTTTATTTTCACATCTTTCTCTTTCTCTTTAAGATATCTAGAATTCATTGCTTTCTCATTTTGAAAGACAAAGTCACTTACCAATGTACTTGAAAGTACAAAATCCTTACAAAAAACTTGTTCGTACTCTCACTTCTTTGTGTAGTTGACATCTCAGTGCAAAATGTTGTGCGCAAATATGCAGGAATCCATTTCTCACGCCTTGCATATAGATCTTGTAGCCAACTATTTTCCTCTAGCTCATATCTTAAAAATCAATTCATTCCATGTTATTTCAAATTCTTCAATTGTGATAGTGTCATGAATGCATTGGTGAAATTTTCCTCGAAAAGAAGGGTATGTGTTATACACATGAGCCAAGTGTTCTGGAATCTTTTGTAAAATATGCCACATATACAAACGATGAGTAGTGTTAGGTAGCACTTGGGTAATTGCCTTTGCCACGGCTTTGTCATCATGTATAATGATTGTAGATGGACCTTGTCCAAGCATGACCTCAAGCCAGGTTTGTAATAACCATGTGTAGGACTCTGTTGTTTCATTCACTAGTAAAGCAATCCAAACATGATTAACTGGTGGTGGTGGTGGTGGTTGACCACAGTAAATAGAATAAAAGGCATGCCGTAACAATTAGTCAAGTACGTAGCATCAAATGAAACAACATCTCCAAAGTATTAATATGCCAATCTTGACCTTACATCTGCCCACCACACAATTAAATGAGAACGAGTATGCTTAGATGGTTCACACACCACACAATTAATTTCTGGCAGGCTTTATTTAATAATGGAAAAAGTTGACAAAGATAATGAAAGTTTGCATGGTCCAAGTGGGCATGCCACAATTTTATTGACTCTAAAGAAAAACTAGAAGACTAGAAGATTCAGGCAAAACAGACGCTTGAAGACTCAAAGACGGCAAACTTAAACTCCCGTCAGGTGGATCACCACAATAGTAAAGGCCATCCCGCTCATATCCCCTGCCAAAAATCTTCTTCAAAATCCGGTCCTGCATGACAATAATCAGGTAAGAATACAACTTCACAATTAAGAGATTTTGCAAGACGACTAACTGAAAAAAAGATTATAAGAAAAACTAGGGACATGAAGAACAGAAGATAAAGAGAAACTAGGAGAAAGGCAAACATAGCCTTTACTTTTGACATAGATAGTGGACCCCGTCAGCAAGACACACAGACTGGGAGATGGGAACCAAAGAGGAAGAAAATAGGAACAATTTACCAGTCATATGATCACTAGCACCAGAATCCAGAATCCACGAGGGGTTGCTAGACCTAACATGGAGTGTAGTAGAAGGAGTACCTGAAGCCAAAGTAGTAGTGGGAGTGGTACCAGAATGAGAAACTTGCTGAAGTAATGACCCTAGTTGAGATTGAAGTTGGCCCATATGAGTCTGAAGCTGAAGAAGATCTGGAGTAGAAGCAATCTTAACCACAGCAGCAGTGCGATATGGGCCCTTTCCTTTATTTCGGGCACCTTTCTCACAAAGTTTATGATGGAGTTTGAAGCTACGATCCTTAACGTGACCAAGATTCCAACAGTAAGTGCAGAAATGGCGGTTACCAGATCCAGGAGGACGGGTGAATGGGCCAGACGGGGTAGCAAAAGCCATCTGATCAGGCACTGGAGTTGGCTCAGTTAAAGCCGGAGGCTTAAGCAAGTGACGACGATGGTCATCTCCATTAATAGTAACAAAAGCCTCAAATAAAAGAGGGCATAGGAGATGTGTTTAAAATCTGAGCCCGGAGAGATTTGAACTCAAGTTTTAGACCCATCAAGAACTGGTAGGTGTGATGGCAATTGAGACGTCGGATAGCAGTAGTAGCTGCTTCAGTTGGAAATTCACTGAGAGGCTCATACTGAGCCAGTTCCTCCCAATAGGACTGAAGGTACCCAAAGTAATCAGCAACAGAAAGACCTAATGTAGCCTGAGAAGCCTATGCAACATCCCGATAAAGTTCTAAGATACGAGAATCGTTGCACTCATGGGCATATATTTGAGTCAGAGAGGTCCGTAGGCTGGAAACAGTATCATGAAACATGAACATATGATAAATCCGATCTTCGATAAAGTTAAATAACCACCACAAAATGGAGCAGTTATCAATATCCCATTGAGAAAATGTAGGATCAGAGAGTGCTAGCTTGGGTACAGTACTTAGAATCCATCCAGACTTGCCTTGCCCCCAAGATAGAAATGGAAAGAATGGGACCAAGCAGCAAAGTTCCTTTTACTCAACAACACACTAGCAATCCGTTAAGCAGAGGTGTGTTGAAAGAGAGACAAATCTGGATGAGCATGAATAATAGCTGGAATAGGATCAGTATCCTTATCGTTGTTAGCCATACTGGAGTGTCTGAACCCAAGAAAAAACCAATAAAGTTCTGGAAAATCGAGAAGATGTAGGACTGCTGTGGACACGCAGAATTCCACTTCTTGTTTGTTTGAGATTGCTTTGAAAGGAAAAGAAAAGGTCTGTTGAAAACAGATACAGAGTTGCCACTTGGTCTTTAAGGAACCAATAAACCTAATTGACTTATCTAAACGGATAAAGGGCACCGACCTTTCATACCCAAAGAACTTGGCTCAGGGTTTTGGTACGAAAGAGGAAGGAGCCTTTGTCACGACTAAAACACTCTCAACTCGCCCCGTCTCTCGACGGGCCTCAATTAGCATCTGAATAATCATCTTATATTATGTATGGTTCGACAATTAATACTATGATAGTATAATACATCACATAAGAATTTTGAAGTGGAAGATCAAAAGATAATATATCATCATTCACAAGATCTAAGCCGAATAACAACAATGCAAAAGTGAAAGATCACACAAATAAACCTAGAAAAAAATTGTCTAATCATATATCAAGTAATTAAGTTTTCCTAATCTAAGGGGGACATGAATTGTTCTTGAAACAAATAAACAAAGAGATCAAAATGTGCTTAGCAAGCTAGAATGATGCATGTTAATCTTTGAGGAAAGAAGACCTCTCAATCCCCGGGACGAATGAGAAAGGAAGATTAGATCGAGGGAAGCATAAACGTGTGATCGAATTCATTCCTTATAATCTTCTTAGATTAGGAGTCACAAAAACTCCGAATCTTGCATGGATGCAATGCATGGTCTTAGAATGTGCAAAGGTTGTAGTGTGTTTGTGAACATGGGGTTTCTAAAGTGACTTAGAAGTCTAGAATATGAATGAATGCATGGAGGAAATCATCATGGGATATATACAAATATAGTATGGACCACTTCCTAAGATATGAACTAATTTGAAGTACATATAAGCATCAAATCAAAGGATGGAAGTAAAGGTATACTTGCTGTGAATAGTGGACAAAACAGTGACTTGATGTTGTAGAATTTGGAAAGTAGGGTTAGAAATGTTTTCAATGCATGATTTTTTATGGAGATCATCCTTATTGTGTCTAGAACACATATCAAGAATCCAATCCTCAATAACTATTACAGATTGAGAGAAATCATATAAACAATAGAGGTCCCTCAGAAATAGAATCCATACTGTCGACTGAAATGTCAAAAAATCTTAGAAAATGAAAACAAAACATCTAGAGGCCCATATTATACAGAAAGTTCCCTAAGACACTGAAGTTTAAGTAAAAAATGAGTTGGGATCACACCTTTTGAAAACGTTTTCTGTAAAACAAGTTGAAAGTCAACCAAGCTGCTGTGACAGTAAAGGTAGAATATCTGGAGAGAATGTTTTGACCAAAATGGAATCCTTCCAAGTATTTTCAAGTCAAACCAAAAATCATGGGTATTCTCTAATGAGATAGGAAGACATTACAAGTTGTCTTACATTCATATATTGAGTATTGAAATCATAATAATTCATTGAATATAAATAACTCACTGTTTTGAAGATTTTTGAGAAAAACAATGTTTATTTCTTGGAATCCCAATATTGTGGGTTTTAGAAGGGCTTTATAGGGATTTTAAAAGTATATTTTCAACACTCAAAGAGGATTAAAATCACTTGTAATATCAACCTCTAACTCATTTAGAGAACCTCCAAGATTATTGGAAAGGTTTGTTTTATTTTGGGTATAATCTCAAGAATACTTTGGAAGTATTGAGGTTATAATTATCATCTATCAAACATGTTTTTGAGGTCAAGAGCTACTATCCATAAGGATTCACTCATCTCAAACTTCATGTCATCACCTAGATGATGATGAACTAGTAAGCAAATAAAGAAATTATCAAAAAGAAATGAGGTAAGAAGAGATGAACAAATATATAAACAAGCAAGTAAATAGCAATCAATAGATGATAATCAATGTGATATTGGACTTGTAGCTTAGTGTTTCACTCATAGATATTGACATTTGGACATGGAAGTAGCTTTCTAACTCAAGAATGCTCAAGAATGGTGATTGGGGGGTATTTGAATGTGAAGTATAAGAGAGGTAATGGAAGAAAATAAGATTAGAACTCACTTTCGTATAGAAAATCAGTGGGAGCTAGAAGCTCTCTTTCTCTATTCTTGTAGTACCCGTAAAATCCGTACTCCTCTAATTATGTAATTTCTTAATTTTTGAGTTCGACTTTATATATTAATATTATATTATAGTTCGTTGCCGCTAATTTTATAATTATAGATTGTTATATATTTTTGCTGTTGCTTAATTGTAGATTTTATAAACCCAGACTGTTAAAGTTAGACCCAGACTGAATAACACTCAGACCCGTAAAATCTGGTATTACCCGGACCGGATAACACGTGACTCGAGGAATGTCAAATCCCCTAAGATTTTCCAAATCTCTTCATCACCTCACATCACCTCCACCACCCCTGCACGCAACCCCCAAACCCCCCTCAATCCGGCATGCCTCTTGGGCCACAAGACACTTCACACACACGTTATATATGTATTTAACATACACCACACACACACCATTACCACCTCACACCCCCCTCCAAACTGTCAACCCCCATCACACACATCACTCCCATGCTCACTTATACACTCAACCTCTCTGCCACCCGTCCCTTCCCCCTCCTTTATCCACTAGACACAACCCAATACCCCTTGGTCACCTACCCACCCCACTCTTGGAACCACGGCCCGGATCTCCACCAGCCACTGCCACACGCAACATCCCCACTTCACTTCACTGCCACCCTGCCCAACGTCACTGCCACACGCCTCCCTCACTAAACCTCACGACTTCCACCGCCAAATATAACCACACACACACATTTTGTGTACTAAGTATAGTTTATGTACATTGCATTGTGTATATATATAAATATTATAATATAGGTAATGTGCTATGTATATTATATTATGTATATGTAAGTGTGTGAGTGTCATATATATATATATATGGTTAGACTGGGAGAGGAGACCCGAGAGAGAGTGAGAGTTAGAGAGAGAGAGAGAGGGAGCCCAAAACTCTAGAGAGAGAAACCACAACCCACAAACACCTCCCCAACCCACTGCCTCTCAACCTCTCTGCCCCCTCCCTCTCACCTCATCACAGACACACACAACCCGCACCACACAGACCATACAAAGAAGGAAGAAGAAGAAGAGGAGAGAGAAGGGCCGAGAGCTAGAGAGAGAGAGGACCCAAACCGAGATCACACCGACGAAGGTAATGCCGCACGCTCCCTCGGTATCTTTCTGCACACACACAGACTCACACACACCACCACATGCAGCCCCGAACGGACCGAGACCCCCCGCCATGGTCGGACCACCATTAAAGCTCGTACGAGCTCGGGTTTTTCACCCGTCACCAAATCACCTAAGACTTATGCCAAAATGACCCTAACGATCCCCTTAAGACACTCGATGAACGGCTCGAAGCTTAGACCACGTTTGGTCGGCCTACGGTTCGATTATTCTTTTTGGGTCGTGACTGTTTTTGCCCCCGTACGGACAGACCGTTAAGAGTTAGCCTTCAAGACCTATACCGTTAGATCCGGCTCGTCGAGGCACTCGATTTCGACTTAAAGTTTGTGCGTTTTCGTTGAGAAATGAGGGAGATATGATCAATTGAAGTTTATGTACATTTTTGTGTATATATATACGAATTATATATATGTACATACGTGTAATGTGTATCACAGTCACGTTGGAGAAGAAAAGGCTGACTTAGCTTAGGGACTGTTTGGGTAATTAATTTATGGATTAGCGTATGTGTGATAGCAAGCATTGCTAGCCAAACAGAGCCTTATGTTTTAGATATCATTTGATTTAATTAGTTTAAATTAATGTTAATCTTGATTAATGACTATTATTATTCAATTTTTAATTTCCGAAATAACATTATTAATAATTAATATATATTCTGAAATTATATATAATCTATTTATACATTACTTATTGTTTATTTAGTTATAAATAAATAATAATTGTTAGCCTTAATAATATTACATTGGCTAATGTTTTAAAAATAAGTTGTACAATATTATAAACTAGCCTTTAACATTCTAAAATATTATATTTTGAAATTATAATAAATTATTTATAAATTATACTTATTATTTATTTAGTTTAAATAAATAATCAAAATTAGTTTTAAAAAGGATAATAATTAGGTAATAAATACCTGATGGCTATTTTAAATGTATAAAATTATCATAGTTATCCTAAGGTCTAACGACCTTGTTTTATAAATTATTTATTTATAAAATCCAAACTTTAGCATTTTATTTAATTTATATGGACCCGTTTGCTTGTCCTTAATTATGAGAAAAATACCACTAGCCTATTTTAAGGTCTAGTGTTTAATAAAAATGTCTCTAAGGACCGTTTGTCCTTCTAAATTATATTTTATGTTTATGGGACTCCGAAGACTATTATTCTATAAATAGGGCTTTGATAATTTATAATAAATAATCCGTAACTCAGAAAAATACACGGTCAGTTCCCAAAGTCTTGGAATAATGCTTAGAACGTCCCCTTAAAGTTTGACGACCTTTTAACACGGTAAAAAAAATACAGCTTACCTGTAGGGCCTACATTGGTATAGAAAACCCAGCCTTTTATGCGACGAACTCCGATTTGAGTCTAGTCAATGACGTTGGACTTAGAATGACACGTAGATCACTACCTTGAGGTTTATATCCTCATTTGGTAAAATTACCATTATACCCCTATTATTAACACATACGTTTCATCACCGTTATTCTGTTATACGTTGTAGGACTGTGACTTATCCGCTGTTCGGAGAGTCATAAGCCTCACAAGACATCCAGGTGAGTGTTTCTAACCTCACTCTCAATATACATAATGACTGCTAGAGTATTTGTATGCGATATATATAAGTTATTTTTATGATTGTTATGCTATGACTGTACATTGATGTACCTTAACGTATATGTAAATTATGTTATGAAGTTGATTACTATGAGACAAGTGTGTTAAATGCTACTATGACATATGTGTAAGGAGTAAAAGAAAAGAACTATATGTGAAGGAATGTTTAAGCCATGTGTATGCTGTGATGGATAATTGATTATAGAACGTTAGCTTGAATGTTTTATATACCAATGTTGATTATATGAGCACGTTGTTATTATTGATTTGTTAACCATGCCTAAATGTGCAAATGAGAATAAAGAGCATGTTAAAAGAAGTTTTATCTATATGTCTTGCCTAATGTAATTGTGTCATCGAGAATCATGTAACTGAATGTCACATCATGGTGTCAGTAGACGCAGTCAATGTCAGTCAGTGACTCCGGCCAAGTGAGGTTGTGAGTTGAAGTAATTGGGAGTCTTGGGAAGTGTGAGTTGATATGATTGAGATTCTTGTATCGTGAGTCGTTATGCTTTGGAAACCATTCAAAATGATAAAGAGACGTAATAACGAGACAATATGATTGAGATATTGATTGTTGTGATTGTAATAGTAAGAGAACAGTTAGAGCTGCTATTGTGCCAGTCGTCCGTGTAAATCGCCGGAGATGGCACATGCGTCTGGGTTTACCATCGTACTGCTTAGCAGTTAGTGCTCTAATGTACTAGTCGTCCGAGGAGCTTTGCCGGAGATAGTACACACGTTGTGTGAGTTTGCCGTCGTACTGTATATCATGCGCTAGTCAGTTACTAATGTATCGTCCTCTGCGGTGAGCTTGCCGTGATAGTACACATGGTGTGTACGCTTGCCACCATGCTTGCATAATTGCAGTTAGTATTCTGACGTGCAACTCGTTGAATAGTGATTCACCAACCAGCGAGGGTATAGACGATCGAGCCAATTCTGCCACCGTGCTATTTAGATTATGAGGCCATAAGGCGACGATGTTACTATGAGGCCGTAAGGCGACGATGTTACTATGAGACCGTAAGGCGACGATGTTACTATGAGGCCGTAAGGCGATGATGTTACTATGAGGCCGTAAGGCGACGATGTTACTATAAGCCCGTAAGGCAATGATGTTACTATAAGGCCATAAAATGAAGTATGAAACAAGTATCAGAGTTTGCAGTGGAAGTGTGGTTTGTAGTGAGAAAGTAAGTTCAAGATAAGTTGTTGTTGTTGTGGGTTTTATAACCCGATGTTATCGAGTTGTATTGGTTATGGAATTACATATTCCAGAGTTTGGGTTTGGGTTCATTGAGTACGCATTTACATGCACGAGCATAATGGAAATGAGAAATTGATTAGTACAAATGTATTGTTGTTATTTCGAGAACCAGACAAGCATGTTATAAATTATATTGATCATGTTATTTGGTTAATGGTAGATGTTTAGTAATTGCATCATATGTTAATTGATACAATTTCTATGTCCGTGTGAGCGACGTCAATCGATAATGGACTAACCGCATCCTAAGATGCAAAGTAATAACGTGAGATGAGTAGTTAGTGTATGTATATTGGAAGTGAATATGGTTATGAATGCCCACTCAGCTTTGTTGCAAAGCTGACGGCATATTACGCCTGGACAATCCAATGTCCAGATTTCCTTGCAGGTTGGTCAGAGAACAATTCAGTCTCGAGAGTAAGATGCTAAGGGACACTGGAAGGGTAGAGCTAGACTGAAGACCAAAGATAGCCGACAGCATCGTGTTTTTTTTTTTTTATAGTATGTTGTATTAGTACTGGGACCTGTGATTTGTAATTGTTCAGATTGAAGTTTAAGTTACAATTAGCTTTCTCCCCTTTACTTTTATGTTGTTTATAGTGTTAGAGGACAGGACGGCTTTGTAACTCGTCATTCCCTATGGGTCCAAAAAGGAAATTTTAAATTTTCCCTATTTTTGGCTACTCCGGAGCGTGACAATTCTAAACCTATCTCTATCTCTCTTTCTCTCTACAACTTTCTCAAGCTTTGCACTTGGCCCCCTTCCCTCAAATGAAGAGCAAAGGGGGGTTTATATAGGCCAATGTGGGGGTGATTTTGGGATTTAGAAAGTGCTCCCTACATCGTTTTGGTTTTTAATTATTCAATTTGAACCCCCAAAATAAATTACAAAAATGGGTTCTGCGGGGGTTGAGTGTCGCCGCGGAAGTGGCCCAGTGCTGCTGAGGCACTGCTCCTCAGATGCCCAGAAAATTACGTTTAGGCCCCCAGAGGTCCCGGTACTCGCAAAAATGCCATATTTCGTCTGAAACTCACAGAAAATGCGGACGAACTCCAAATTGAGCTTGTGATATACCGTTGGAAAGGTAATGGAGTTTAATTTTCATAGAAAATAGTTTGGAGTCAGGTCACTTTGAAAAGTGTCGCGGTATTCGCAATAAAAGCCGATTTGATCTTCTTTTTTACCTTCGAAAATTCATAATAAATTCGTTTTGAATCCAGAAATTATGTACGATATACTGTTGAAAAGCTATTGACCTCTAGTATCCATGAAAAATATTTAAAAAATGACACGGTGCTCTGGTTTCAAAGTCAACTTTTAGGTCAAATCGGTCAAACCTGAGATCTCTAGGAAGTTTTGGGAACCTCTGGGAGCTCCCAGGAGCTGACATTTTCATTCGATTCTCTTTTAAAACTCGTTTTAGTACTTTTCACATGATCTAGAATGATCTCAAAACTTTTTGGCAAATTTGGATGATTTTGGTCAAACCTGATCAAACCAAGGTCAAACCGGTCAACAGAGACTTTCTGGGAACTTCCGGGACTTCCGGGGGTCTCTGTGAGCTGACGATTTCATCTGATTTTGCTTCAAAACTTATTTTACCACTTTTCTTATGATGTAGTATGTTTCCTGAGCTTTCGGTCCGAATCTGGGAGTTTTTGGGCTTTTAGGGGTATTTTGGTCATTCTGAGTATTTTGAGAGATAGAACTAACTTCCAGGAATCCTTTTTGAGTCTGTTTCGATCATTGTGAACCACCAAGATATGGGTCTCCTAAATCTAATAGTCGACAAAATGGGGTGTCTACAACTGCCCAGAACAATTGAAGCACAGATGGGGCAACTGGAAACCAAATAATGGCCAGAAAGAGAGATGATGGTGCACTAAGGCTCTAACGCATCACAGGGATGCAGGAGAGGCCCACAAAGGGGCAGAGGACAATACAGGGGCTATCGAAGAGCCACAGAGGCCTCGGTGAGGTGCTAAGAGGTGCGCCGAAGCCCTAGAGGGTTGCTAGGACCCTCGACTGAAGGTGGGGGGGTAGGGGGGGGGGAGGGCTGCGCCGAGGTGGGTTGGGGTTAGGGTTGGTGCGGCGAGCCTAGAGGAGGCTGGGTATGGCGGCGGCTCGTGGTGGGGGGGGGCTAGGGTTTGGAGTTTTTGGCTCTAATACCAAGAAGAAAGAAAGATGGAAGAGTAAATTGATAGATTTATTCAATCACAATGTGTATGTATATATACAAGCTAAAAAAACAAGAAAAGGAAAGAACAGAAAAGAAAGGAAATAGACAATTATAATCAATTACAATTAATCTAATCCTAATCAGTCCGTGATTGAGTTTGACCATAATATATAAATATATTCCAATAGGTTTAGGTTATCAAAGAGAGAGAGAGTTTCCAATTCCTATATGGTTTCTTGTGGAAGAAGAGTTTCCTATTATTATAGGACTAGGATTTGTGTCACTATAAATATAGAACCAAATCCATAGGAGATGTGATCCCAATTCTGTAGAGGAGAGAGAATCCCACACATTATGATGATGCCAAAAATTGGTAAGCAAGATTTATGCAAGAAGACAGCAAAGAAAAGTTTGCGTGTGGTTCGGCCCCGTTAACGAGATGACCTACGTCCACGTGTGCGTCTAAGCGCTTCTCACTAGCAGATCACCGGCGGGCCTGGTGAGCCGACAAAGATGGGTGACACTACCAGTAATACCGGCCGGGTGTATGCGTGTAGGTGGTGAGTTCTCTAGCGAGTAAGTATCTGCTTAGAGAAGTAAATTCTCGGATTCCCCTAAGGAGGATAGGTGTGCTCTTTTATAGATACAAGAGTCCACCCTTACATGGTAAGTTTATTAGATTAGGAAGCCTAATCTAATCGCAATAGATTTGTACAATGTTAGGAGAGTTTCCTAAGTGGTTTAGGCAACCACTGATTCTTTCTTGATAGAGTCACGGCTGTATAAGGCAACTATGAGAGATGCCATATACTCT
This sequence comes from Hydrangea macrophylla, assembly GCA_033977485.1. Lineage (NCBI taxonomy): Eukaryota > Viridiplantae > Streptophyta > Magnoliopsida > Cornales > Hydrangeaceae > Hydrangea > Hydrangea macrophylla. The sequence continues at coordinate 161,716,240 of CM066991.1, forward strand.
GCGCCTACCGGGGAGTCACTGCACCTCATTCCCGAGCTGCCGAGTATCCCGGACGGTCATAGCTGAACACCTCAGAAGTGTGGGCTCCATGCTCCTACTCCGGACTAACCGCTGACCACGTAGCGGTGGGACAGTTACAGAACATTCCTGGACGTATCAGCTGCCCCCCATTTTCAAAGTTGAGATGACGCTTTGCCAGATGAAATTTGGAAATTAAGAATGTCTTCCAGATACCGACCGGGAAAGGACTGGGACCCCCATCGAAACTGGGCCAGTTTGTAATGACTCGTCGGCATATCAACTGAGCGGTGGCCCTGTAGGACTGGGACCTCAGCGCCACGTGTCCACTAGTTACTGGTCTGGTTCGGACCCAAAGCGGCCAGTTTAGAATTAACCGAATCGTCCAGGTGGCAACCGAACCATCACGTCGCGCATTCAATGCTCACGCTTTTTGAGACGACGCCCCACGTGCTCGAAATGACAGTTTTGGCGGGAGAGCGTGTCAGCCATCCGATCCAATTTAATCCTAACCGTTCGCAACACTTATATAAGGAGCACCTGTTCAACCTGCTTCTTACTGCAAATCGTCAATTAAATCGCCCGAGCAAAATACTTCGAGTTCCTTCTTCTCTGTTATTCTTGTTCTTCAAGCTTTCATTCCTATTGAATGGCTTCCCATATTGATCTGTCTTCTGATGAAGGGCCCAGGGCCTTCCGAGAGGACTGCCAAATTCCAGACGACGTTGTGGTCCGCCCGTATATTGAGGGGGAGGAAGTGGCCTTCCCCTTCGTCCTCATCAACAGCTACTTGCTGCTTATTGTGGGATTACGCTTCCCCCTTTTGGTCTCCTTCTGCGACCTGCTTCAGGGGTTATGCATTCCACTCTCCGAGTGCCGCCCGAATGTTGCCCGCCTACTTTGGGGGATATCAGCGATGAACGAGCGGCTTATGTTGCTCCTTCGTCCCGTCGACGTTGTCAGGTGCTACATCATGGGCATCGACCATGGGGGTCCTTACTTCTGCCCCAGGACCGAGGGGAGGGACCTTGTCCAAGGTTTGGACTTCCCGAACAAGAACTGGCGGTGGTATCCTTGGGTATTGGTCGCCGGAAACTGGCTGGAGGATTCCATTATCTGTCCTCCGATAACTTTTTTCGCCGCCCTCCGCAGCGTCGCCCCCACTGCTGAGGAAACGGAGGCGATTGACCGAGCCATCGAGGCCGGTCTGTCGTTCTCTGCTTTGATCGGGGGGCCTGCGGATGGTGCAGGCGCCGGACCCTCCTCCGCTACTCCTGCCGCCGCGGCTTCAGGGTCACGTCGCTACACCCGATCCATGGCCACCGGCCCGCGCATCACAAATAGGGCAGGCCCATCCGAGGGGCCGGTAACTTTGTCCACCAGCAGTGATTCCGCCTCATCTGAGGACGCAAGCCCGCCACCTGGACCATCTAGGAAGGGAAAAGAAAAAGAAGTTGGTGAGGGGTCTCTACCTCTACCAAAGAAAAGTTGGGTGGACCCCCCGGTCGTGCCTAGCTCTTGGACCGGCCTTTCCCTTGCTAACCTGGAGGGTCGTCTCCAGGAGGTGGAAAAGATGGGCGACGAGCTGCAGATGGATTCAGCCTTGCGAGGGGTGGACTTCCATGCCCTGGAGCTCACCGTAGAGGGGCTGGTGGCGAGGGTGGCGGCCCTGGAGGAGGAGGTCAAGGCTCTGAGGGACAAAGGGACTTGAGGGCCTCTCACTTCTTTCTCCTTCTTTTTTTTCTTTTTTTGTTAAGAGAGGCTATTATAAATGCCTCCAATCTCTGTACAGATCACCCTTTATAGTAATAAAAGGGTCCTTGAGGCCATGTTTTACATTTCAATATGCTTCTTCAACTGTTTACTGACTTTGCGCCACACTGGGCAGCTAATGCCCGGCCGGTGTATGAATGTGCCCGAGTTGCGGCAACCCGGGCTCGGATCACCGCCGCTTTACACCAACCAACCGTTAGTCGAGTTAGAACTTAATAAGGGTAATGTGATCGTAACCGAACCAATTACGGGCTGACTAAACCGTCGCGTCATGCAATTAATGCGCGCGCCTTTTGAGGCGACTCCTCACGTGACCGAAGCGACAGTTTGGGCGGGAAATCTCCTGGACCGCTGGATCCGCTTTGATCGTGGCCGTTCAGGGTCTTTATATAAGGAGTAGTTGCCTCATTTCTTGCATCCCTTATCTTCTACTTTCTGCTTTCTTTCTCCTTCCTCCTGTCCCTTTTTCACTTCGGAGTGAGGTTGGAGAGAACAAATCTGGTGAGGTTCGAACGGGAGTGGGATTTCTTTCTCCTTAGATTTTGTGCGTTCTTTGCGTTGGGTGGAACTTTAACTCATCTGAACCGAGCAGGTGTTCCTTGCGCTATCTTGGGAGAGTGTTACTTGGTGCTGAGGAGTGCCTACTCATTACCATTCAGGTTAGTGACTCTGCCCCCCTGTATATCAGGCTTGGGGTTCCCGATCCATACGCAGGTCATAGTTTGCGTCCGTTCCTTCCCGTCGGAGTGCCAGAGATGGAACACTCCGGCTTCAATTCTGCGTCGAGATCAAAGAGTGACCAGTATCAATCAGAATCCCCCGGTCCCAGTCGGGACCGGCTTTCTGAGTCCCTGAGCGACCATCAAAGCGGGGCCAGGATTGCCGTTCGTCTGTCCGACAGTGAGTTTACTCAGGAGGCCCCTGTTGCCTCCGTCTCGAGGGGTTCGGGCGACGAGTTGCCCAGAGTGTCTGACCGTGTAGTGTTTACCTGTGAGTCCACCTTTTCTACGCTACATTCCCAAGACCTTCTCCGGATCAGAGAGAGGTACTCTCTTCCTGACGGTTGCGCCCTAGCCGTGAACCCCGGCGGCGCGCACCTTTATCAGCCTGTGTTCGTCACCCTGTTTGAGGACGCCATGATGGCGGGCCTCCGACTACCCCTCCACCGCATTGCCCGGGATGTCCTGATTTATCTCGATATCGCTCCCAGGCAATTGGCTCCCAACGGGTGGAGGTTCTTGATGGGGTGTATATTGTTGTGGCCTCAGGTGTTCGGGTAGGAGCTCACCCTCCACGAGTTTCTTTGGGCCCATCGACCATTCCCTGTGCACCGGGAAGTGGGGTTTTTCTCATTTTCTGCCCGTCCGGGCAGGAAAATTATCGACAGATGCCCTAGCAACAACAAGGGGTAGAAGGGCAAGTTCTTCTAAGTGTCCACCCTTTGCCTTTGTGACATGGCCCCAGAGACCCAACTGAGGACATCCTGGGCTGGGGAGTTGAGGGGTAAGGCCACCCTTCCTTGTTCGTCCGTTCTTTTGGTTTTTAGAAACGCAATGGCTTGCTAACCGACTTCATTTCTCTGTGCACAGCTGGCTCGACAGAACCTCCCAAAATCTCTGAACGGTGCCAGGCCAGGATCTGGAAGCTAGCTGAGTTGCCCACTAGTGTTTGGAACGTATTATCCCGAACAGGGGACTTTGTTGAGACCTATTCCCCTGAGGAACCCGTTCTAGCCCCCAGCTTTTCGCCCATCATTCCTGGTGAGTATTCTGGCTACAATATGCGTTAACCTTGCATTTTTTCTTGCACTTCTGACCGTGCGACCTTGGTTTCAGCAGAAATGGCCCCCAAGCGCAATTTGGACCAGCTGCAGGAGAGACAAGCTGCCGCTGCCGCTACTACTGCCGCTCGGGCGGCAATCGCCCAAGGAAAGAGGCCAGCCACCGAGGCCCTGGGCGGTGAGCGCCCGCTCAGGCGTATTTTCCATGGGACGATTAACCGTCCCGACCCTGTGGGGACGTCGGCTCCCCCTAGGCCGGCTGTTGACGAGCCCACGCCCAGGGCTGATATTCCGTCGGGTCTGCCCCTAGGCGGGCCTGATCAGGTCCGGGAAAGACTGAAATCCGTCCTTGTCCCAAGCCAGGTGGAAGCATACGCCGGGCTATCTCCCCAAGGCTTTCAAGGGTGGCTGTATAGCATATCCCATCTGGTAAGTATTCTGTCCCCCTTCAAACATTGGCCTGCTCCCCTTTTTACTTGCCTAACTGACTTTCATCCTCTTGCCATAGGTTGGCTGCATGGCCGCGGGATCCGAGTCCGTCCTGTCCTCTTTGACCGAGAAAGTCAGCGCTGTTGAAGCCGCCCTTTCAAAGGAGCGGAAAGAGCTTCAAGTAGCTAAAGTCGCCCTAGCCGTGGAGACAAGCAAGACGAAGTCATTGGCCTTGAGCTTGGGTGCGGCGCAGGCGGACCTGGCGGCGGCTTTGGCCGAATTGGAGGCTTCTCGGGCCCTTACTGCGGCAGCTGAAGCCCGGGCGAAGGCGGCGACCAAGACACCCGCTGCAGGGGCCTTGGAGGGCGCATTTGATGACGGCTTCTTCCAAGGCTATGACGATCTGAAGCGGCGGGTAGCCCAGGATCACCCCGAATGGGTCCTTTTGGCCTACGAGGGGATTGACTCGGATTACTGGGATGTCGGTGAAGATCCCATAGCTGGTGATGCACCTGCGGTTGGTGAAGGCCCTGAGGCCCTTGCTGAAGCCACAGAGCTTGCCCCGGGCGAGGACATGGGGGACGAAGGACTTGCCGTGTCAAGGGAGCAGGCTGGGGAGACCGAGGATGTGGTCAATGTGGAAGACTGACTCCCCGGTTTCCTCTACTTGTTTTTATTTTATTGCTTGTTTTCATTGTGGTTCTTTTTGTATTTTTTGGGGAGGCCACTACAACTGCCCCCCAAGCTTTGTACATCTGTTTTAATTAATGAAAAGGCCCCTGAGGTCATCCTTCCATTAGTTTTGTTGTACCGTGCTTTAACTTGTGCTAGTATCCGTATGGCTTTGGCCAACCTAACATCTGCCTTAGCAAATGCTTTAGGACCGTGGCCCACAGAACACCTAGTCAAACAACGCAGTTCCCTATTTTAGCCTTAATTCCCTTTATCCCCTGCCCCCAAGCATTTTGCTAAGGCGGGAGTATGGGAGTGCGGGAATAAGTAGCCGTAGGAAACCGACCTGGAACATGGGTGGTTGCAGGAGCTTTTGAATCGTGCCACCGTCGGCCACCTAGGGGCTTGGCCCCGTCGTCGGCTGGACCTAGGCTAAACTTAGTTAATTTTCTGTTTGTAGGTCCAGTACCCTTTCATCCCCGACTTTCTTACAAAGGCGGGGGCATGCAGAGGGGCGACCATAGGAAACCGACCTGGAACATGGGTGGTTGCAGGGTCCTTTGAAGCTTGCCATCGTCAGCCACCTAGGGGCTTGGCCCCGTCGTCGGCTGGACCTAGGCTAAACTTAGTTAATTTCCTGTTTGTATGTCCAGTACCCTTTTGTCCCTGACTTTCTTGCGAAGGCGGGGGCATGCAGAGGGGTGACCATAGGAAACCGACCCGGAACATGGGTGGTTGCAGGGTCCTTTAGTGCCTGGGTTCGGAGCCCGAGGTCTTTTTGGTGCCTCAGGGTTAGGCCCGAGGTCTTTTTGAGTGCCTCGGGGTTAGGCCCGAGGTCTTTTTGCTTTGCACGGTGCAAATGCTCGAAACAAACTTTATCCATTTTATTTAGAAAAAACCAATCTGTAATAGTTGCCCGATCAGGGCTACATGAAAAGAGCCTGTCATATGGTACTAGATACCCGTAGTCAGATGCTACTGATAATACTTGCGGAGGTGTTGCACGTTTCAGGGATGACTGAGATTGTGTCCGTCCATGTTCTGCAGCCAGTAGGTTCCGGGTCGGTTGACCCGAGTCACGATATACGGTCCTTCCCAGTTTGCTCCCAACTTCCCATGGCTTGGAACTCGGGTAGACTGGTTCACTGCCTTAAGGACAAGGTCCCCGACCTGAAAGCTACGATGCTTCACCTTGCTGTTATAATACCTCGAGACCCTTTGCTTGTAAGCTGCCACCCTGAGATAGGCCTGGTCTCTTCTTTCTTTGACCAGGTCTTGTTCCGTCCTGAGGGCTTCTCCATTGTCTTGGTCACTAAAGGTAGACACCCGGTGTGATGGCAGCCCGAGCTCTGTGGGGACCACCGCCTCAAAACCATAGGTTAAGGAAAATGGGGTTTCGCCAGTAGCCGCCCGGGGTGTGGTGCGGTAGGCCCACAGGAGGGCTGGTAGTTCTTCAGCCCACAGGCCTTTGGCATTCTCGAGCCTCGTCTTGATCGACTGCAGGATCGTGCGGTTGGTCACCTCGGCCTGACCATTAGCTTGTGGATGCTCAGGAGAAGAGTAACGATTCAGTATCCCATAGCCCGAGCAGAACTGTCTAAAGATGGGTGTATCAAATTGTCTTCCATTGTCGCTGATCAGGATTCGTGGAATACCGAACCTGCTAAGGATATTTCTCTCCACAAAATGTTCCATTTTGCGCTCGGTTATCGTTGCCAGGGGCTCGGCCTCCGCCCACTTGGTGAAGTAGTCAACGGCTATCGCAGCAAACTTAACCTGCCCTTTTTCCATCGGTAAGGGACCAACAATGTCGATCCCCCATTGGCCGAATGGCCAAGGACTATGCACCGGGGTCTGGAGTTCTCCCGGTTGGTTCATCATGGGAGAGTATCGTTGGCACTTATCACACCTTCGAACGTACTCCTGCGAATCCCGGGCCATGATTGGCCAATAATATCCTTGTAGTAGGGCCTTTCTTGAGAGTACCCGACCCCCTACATGGTTCCCGCACACGCCTTCATGAATTTAGTACAGTATCGCTTGAACTTGAGTGGGATGAACGCAGCGGAGGTATGGGATGGTGAACCCCCTCTTATAAAGGACACCGTCGAGAACATGGTACCATGCCGCCCGGTATTTGACCCGCCTTGCTTCCTCTTTCTCATCCGGCAGCCTTCCTGTTGTCAAGAAAGTCACGATTGGGTCCATCCAAGTGGGTCCCAGAGTGACCGGGTCGACCTCCATGCCCTCTGAGTTGATCATGCTTGGCTCGGGTAAGAACTGTATCCTTATCCCGGGTAAATCTGACTCAGCTGATGAAGCGAGGCGAGCTAGCTTGTCAGCTCGAGTGTTTTCCTCTCTAGGTATCCGATTGATGGAGAATCCTCGGAGCTGATTGGAAACTGCCCGGACAAGGGCCAAGTAGGCGACCATGCTATCTTCCCGTGCTTCGTATTCTTGGTTTACTTGATTGACCACAAGCTGGGAGTCACTGTAGCCCTGGACCTGCTGTGCACTCATTGAGACGGCCAGCTGTAACCCGACCAAGAGGGCTTCGTACTCGGCCTCATTGTTGGAGGCACGAAACCCAAACCTTAAAGCATATTCAAGCTGGATGCCATCGGGGGTAGTCAAGATGATTCCGGCTCCACTTCCTTACTGGTTCTAGGAGCCATCGACATGTAATATCCAAGTGGGGATGCTGGCGAGCAATCCGGGCGGTAATGCCGGAGGCTCAGGTTCCTCGACCGGATCCTTTGGATACGTAAACTCGACCAGAAAATCCGCGACGGCTTGTCCCTTGATGGCCGTCCGGGGTCGATAAGTCACCTCAAACTCTTCCAGTTCTAAAGCCCACTTGACGAGCCTTCTGGATGTGTCTGGACGAGAGAGAATTTTGCGGAGAGGCTGATCGGTCAGTACTACAATGGCATGGGCCTGGAAGTACGGTCGGAGCCTTCGGGCGGAGGTAATGAGGGCGAAGGCCAATTTCTCGATGCGGGAGTATCGGATTTCTGCACCTTGCAGCGCCCGGTTGGTGTAGTATACTGGGAACTGTATCCCGTGCTCTTCCCGAATAAGTGCCAAGCTAACCGCCGATGGTGATACTGCCAGGTACAGGAACAATTCCTCTCCGGTTGTAGGTGTCGACAACAGAGGAGGAGAGGCCAGGTATTTCTTGAGTTCCTGGAATGCTTCTTCGCACTCCTCCGACCATTGAAAAGCTTTGCGGAGAATTTTAAAGAACGGCAGGCACCGATCAGTTGCTCTGGACACAAATCTGTTCAGTGCGGCCACCCGTCCGGCTAAGCTCTGAACTTCTTTTGTTGATTTAGGTGACCGCATGTTGATGATCGCTTGGATCTTGTCGGGGTTCGCTTCGATTCCCCGTCTGCTGACTAGATGACCGAGGAATTTCCCGGACGAGACCCCAAAGGTGCATTTGGCCGGGTTCAACCTCATCTTGAATTTTCTCAAAATGCTGAAGGCCCCGGCCAGATGCCCAAGGTGATCGGGTTCATCCCGGCTTTTGACCAGGAGATCGTCCACGTACACTTCCATGGACTTTCCGATGAGGTCTCTGAACATGAAGTTAACCAGGCGCTGGTATGTAGCCCCGGCATTCTTGAGGCCGAAGGGCATAACTCTGTAACAGTACGTGCCTTGGTCGGTGATGAACGCCATCTTCTCTTCATCCCCGGGGTACATGCTGATCTGGTTATACCCCGAGTAGGCGTCCATGAACGAGAGAAGTGAGTGGCCTGCCCTCGAGTCGACAAGGAGGTCTATCCTAGGCAACGGATAACAGTCCTTGGGACAGGCCTTGTTGAGGTCGGTAAAGTCCACACACATCCTCTACCTGCCATTGCTCTTTTTGACCAGGACAACATTGGCCAGCCAATCGGGGTAGTGGACCTCCCGGATGGAGTTAGCCTTCAGGATCTTCTCGACCTCCTCGCTTACTGCCGCTTGTCTCTCGGAGGCCATGCCCCTTCGTTTCTGCTTCACCGGGCAACAGTCCGGGCTGACGTTAAGACGATGGGACATTACCCGGGGATCAATCCCGGGCATGTCCTCATGACTCCAGGCAAAAACATCCCGATTTTGCCTCAGGAACTAGATCAACTTTTCTTTCAAGGCGGTCTCCAGCAGTGCGCCTATGTTGATCGTGCGGTCTGGGTGTTCTGGATCTAGCACAACCTGCTCCAATTCTTCCATAGGCCCTATCACATCCCTCTGGTCCCGGGGTCCATTTCTTGGATGTTCAGTGCTTCGGTGACTGCCCCCCGGCGCAACGAGCTAACATAGCAACTCTGAGCGGTGGTCTGGTCTCCTCGCAAGCATCCGGGTCCCTGGGCAGTTGGGAATTTCACAGTTAAGCTGTATATGGAGACAACTGCTCGGGCCCTGTTGAGGGTTGGTCTTCCGAGGATGACGTTGTAGGCCGATGGAGCCTCCACTATCACGAAATTAGTCAGTATGGAAACCTGCTGCGGGTAGGTCCCCATGAGAATTGGGAGCTCGATCGTACCGAGCGGTTGAGTGCTGGAGCCGTTGAATCCGACTAGGGGGGTAGCAACCGGCCGAAGCCGATCCTGGGAGATCCTGAGTTGGTCAAATGCCGCTGCAAATATTATGTCGAACGAGCTGCCTGTGTCAACCAGTACCCTCTGGACCATATAGTTAGCTATAGAAAGCATCACTACTAGCGGGTCATCATGGGGCAGTGGAGGCCCTGTGCATAATCGGACGAGAATGTCAGAACATCGGCTGGTGAGGAGCCGGTGGATTGGACCTGCCATACATCCGCTCGGGATGCTCGGGCATGCCTCTTCCGCGCCGACTGAGAATCACCTCCGCCAGATGTTCCTCCGGAGATCACATTAATGTGGCCGAGCGGTGGAGGGGGCTGACCGGGAGCTTGGGCTTCCAGTCGGGGCCGTCTATCCGTTGTGACAAACTCGGCAAGATGCCCCTGCTCGATCAGCTTCTCGATTGCTATCTTTAACTTGAAGCAATCCTCCGTTTCGTGGCCGTGATCCCTGTGATAACGGCAAAACTTCTCCCGGTTTCTCTTACCGGGTGGGGCTCTGAGTTTGGCTGGCTGCGGAAGCAACCTCTGTGCCTCTGCGGCGACCATCACCTCATGTATAGGTCGGGAAAGGGGTGTAAAAGCCGTTAGGGGCTGATCTCTAGCATTCCTTTGATCTTGCTTCAGCTTCTTCCCCGGACCCTTCTCTGATCCCTCGCGCTTGCGCTTGGCTTTTGGGGATTCATCTCCCGCCTGGCTGGCGCGTTTTGCCTTCAAAAACTCTTCGGTGTCTATGTACTTCCCAACTCTTTTCGAGAGTTCCACCAGGGTTGTCGGTCGATTCCGATGAAAAGACGTGGCCACCTTGGTGTGCTGAACTCCTGAACAGAAGGCCATGATCGCAGCCGTCTCATTGAGGTTGCGGATCAGGAGCCTCTGCTGGTTGAAACGATCCACATACTCCCTTAAAGATTCACCTTTTTGCTGTTTGACGGCTAGCAGCTGGGTGTCTGGTTGGGATCGGTCTAGCATCCCGACAAACTGGCTGATGAAGAGTTTGCTGAGGGCTTTGAAGTTGTCAACCGTCCGGGGCTTCAGGGCATGGAACCACTGTGCAGCTGATCCCTTGAGAGTACTAGGGAAGGCCAGACACAGCAGCTCGTCTATCGTAGTGACCAGTGCCATCTGCGCCTTATAAGTGCGGATGTGGTCCACCGGACTCCCCTTGCCGTCATATGAGCTGAGGTGAGGGGGTTTGAACTTCCGCGGAATTGGAAATTGCGTCACCCGGGTAATATAGGGCGACTCCGTTTCTGTATTTGTGAGGTCGTGGCCGGATTTGCGGTTCAGCCTCTCAATCTGCTGCTGCAACTCCTCAACCTGGGCTTTGACGCCAGTGTGCCAGGTCCTCCTTTTTGTGTCCGAGTGGTAGGCAGGGTCGGATGACGAGGCCTCATCCTCAAAGCGCGTCGACCTCGGGGATAACACTCGGCTATGGGTTCGGGATAGTCAATGCCTAAGATCCCCCCGGCTCAGGACGGGTGGATCGTTGACTGACTCCCGGGCTTTACGTCCGGGCACTTCTCCCCTCGCAGCTCGTCTCCGCTCAATGAGGATCCTGGCATCCTCCACTCGGCGCGCTCGGCGAGGAATGTACCGAGATCTTCTCTGCGAGCGCTTAGTAGCATGGCTACGTTCTCCCTCCGGATAACGTTCGCGATCCGGCTGGGACACCGGAGCAGATCGGGTTTTTCCGCGTGCTCGAACGGACCCTTGGCTGGGAGCGTTCTTTTCAGGCCGCTTCTCCGACGAAGGGTCTTTCTCATGGTCCCCAAGCGCCTTTTCGTACTGGGCCATAAGCGCTTCTATTTGCTGTTGCGTCCGGAGCTGACCCTCCAAGAGCTGTTCCAGCGCCGCCGTAACCTATTCGGTGGTCCTGGAGGTTGCCCGAGGCTCGATCTGCAGGTCCTCCTGACCGGCTGAATCGGCGGTCTTCTTGTCCTTCTTCGGTGGCATGTCGATCAGTCAAAGATTTTTGTTAATAAGAAAACTGTGTCGATTTCCCACAGACGGCGCCAAACTGATGATGCCGAAAATTGGTAAGCAAGATTTATGCAAGAAGACAGCAAAGAAAAGTTTGCGTGTGGTTCGGCCCCGTTAACGAGATGACCTACGTCCACGTGTGCGTCTAAGCGCTTCTCACTAGCAGATCACCGACGGGCCTGGTGAGCCGACAAAGATGGGCGACACTACCAGTAATACCGGCCGGGTGTATGCGTGTAGGTAGTGAGTTCTCTAGCGAGTAAGTATCTGCTTAGAGAAGTAAATTCTCGGATCCCCCTAAGAAGGATAGGTGGGCTCTTTTATAGATACAAGAGTCTACCCTTACATGGTAAGTTTATTAGATTAGGAAGCCTAATCTAATCGCAATAGATTTGTACAATGTTAGGAGAGTTTCCTAAGTGGTTTAGGCAACCACTGATTCTTTCTTGATAGAGTCACGGCTGTATAAGGCAACTATGAGAGATGCCATATACTCCGCGCCTACCGGGGAGTCACTGCGCCTCGTTCCCGAGCTGCCGAGTATCCCGGACGGTCATAGCTGAACACCTCGGAAGTGTGGGCTCCATGCTCCCACTCCGGACTAACCGCTGACCACGTGGCGGTGGGACAGTTACAGAATATTCCTGGACGTATCACATTATATTTTCCTAGAGAATAAAGAGACTCTATAAAAAGAGTGAGGAAGAACAATAGAGAAGAGTGAGGTGGGGGATTGATTGTCTTGTAGGGTTTATTATCAATAGAGAGAAGTCGTATTTACCTTAATTCTTTTGCTTGCTTTTCTATTGTCTTGTTCGTGTGATTGTATTGTGATTGTTGTGAACCACAAAAGGAGAGGTCTTGGATTTGTATATTGCTTGATTACCAGTATATCCCAACAAGTGGTATCATAGCTGAGGTTTGTGGTTCCATGGAAACTACAAGCAATTCGATGCTTCCCCTTTATCACCTACAATGATTATTCAATAACCACTACAATATATAAGCTATACGCTTAGTGAATAACAGCAATTATGTTCATGGATAATAACATGCCCAATTTCATCTCTTTACACATAACTATGGTCTCCGGGAACACGAGTAGTACTAACCACCATTTCACACTAGCCCGTGACTTCTCCACAATTCCATGTGACTAGCCGAAACCCACACCTCTCTCATTCAGACGTGCAACATCATAGCCAAATCGGCCCTATCACAATACCCGGTGGCAAATACAAGTTCCCCTTTGAGCCACATATTCAACTCAACATGTTCACATAACATTTCACCACATATTCACACAATTACATCATGAATTGCTAAAATTATACTAAACATGTGAACTTAAGTTAGCTAAACACGCTTAACATCACAAAGATAACCTCAAACAAGAAATCTTCCAATTCCCACAATTAGGTGTAAAGCCTAAATTGAATGCAAAAGGCAAAGCATACCCCTAATGAAGAACCAAGACAAGTGCACTTTAATGGTGGAAGTAATATTTTAACCCACCCACTAAGAATTCCAAGAAACTACCATTTTAAGGAAACAAAAGAGTTCAAATGGATAAAGCATATACATCAAACATATAAGTTTTACACGCAAATTCTAAAGAAAGAAACCAATTGAGCTCCTATTGTTCTTCCTGATACCATTCATGGAAAAATTGGGTGATTCTATTGTCTCATTTGTAATAGAAAAAGCGTATGATTTATTGTTTGAAGAAGCAAAATTATTACATGGAGTAAGTGACCACGTTGAGGACATTTGAGCAGAGCTAAGGTGGATGATCAACTTCTTAAGTAATGCAAATAGGATACAAGACGAAAGCGCAATGGCCCACAACAAAGTTGAAGAGATTAGAAAATTTTCTTATAAAAATAAAACAGAAAAAGATGTCGTTGAAATGCTTGTCCTGAAAGCTGCATTCAAGAGGGGAGGAGGAAGTATTCTCTGCATCCTTCAAAGATACACTTGCATTTTGAATGAGTGTGTAAAACGTCACAACGTTGGTAAGGAGCTTCAAGCTATTAAACACAGGATCAGTGAGATCACCGAGAGTCTATAAACTTATAAATTAAGTACTAAATTTGAAGGAGAAGGCTCAAGCTATACATCTCAAAAGAAATTCCAACAAGGAGGTCCTATTCACATACAAAGAATGAGGAGTTTGTTGGGCTGCAGAAAAATGTTGAAGAAATGGTGGCACAGTTGGTTGACGAAAGTAAAAACTTTTGAATTGTTTCCATTTGTGGGATGGGTGGTATCGGAAACACCACCCTTGCTAGGAAGGTTTACAAGAATATCCATGTTCAAGGTCATTTTGATCATTGTGCTTAGGCTTGTATATCTGAGCAATTTCAGCAAAGACAGATGAAAGATGTTCTGTGTGGGATCCTAAGTAGACTTACTAGCGAAACGAGTGAGGATCTTAAGAAAAAGAGTGACGTTGAGCTAGCCAGATATCTCTTTCAAATGCAAAAAGAAAAGAAATGCTTGGTAGTTCTTGACGACATTTGGTCAAGCTATGCGTGGGACTGCCTGAAACATGCCTTTCCAATGAAAGAGACAGGAAGCAAAATCCTGCTCATTTTTGTTCATTACCCCTCACGGTGGAGTACTTATCCCAAAAGTAATCAAATCATACTTTAAAGACTTAATGTTTCTTAGAGTGTTGATTCTCGAAGCATTTTTTTTCAGTTTGGTAAACTTGAAGAAGAAGGGTGTTGTGGTTTTAAATTTAATGGTAGCTTACCAAAGGGAATAGGAAGCCTAATACACTTGAGGTACTTGAGCATAAAAGATTCTCAGTTCATGAAGTTTCCATCATCTTTGGGCAACTTGGCGTATATGCAGACCCTTGATTTACGGGTGATGGAATCTGTTTATGTTTCCCAAATGTCCTATGGAAGATGAGAAGATTGGTGCATTTGTATCTCCCCAGGAACGCTAAGACTTGGATGGCTTGAGAAACTTAGAAACACTAGAAAACTTACCCATGTATGTGTTGTGTTAAAGATCTTTCCAAATTAAACAATCTTCGGAAACTGAAATTGAACATTATCATCAAATGCGAACTTGAGGAATTGGTACTCATCAGCAAGTAGTTAAACGTCACCTTAAATCACTTCCACCATTCAAGCGTTCACATAAGTTATTTAGGAATCCTCCTTATAGAAGAGAGGGTAGCTGCTTTAACACAATTGTTAGGGTGTCATCATGTGGATGATCTGTTCTTATCTGATCATACATACAAATTACCACGCACTTTCTCGCCAAGCATCACCAAGTTGGCCTTGGAAGGTTTCATGAGCGATGATGAAGATCCCCTGGAAATACTAGAGAAGTTGCCTCGATTAACGAGGCTCTCATTGGAAGTTGGGTTTTTTAAAGAAATGGTGTGCTCTGCCATAGGTTTCCCTCGGCTTAAGTCTTTAAAGCTTAGTTCGTTGCTTAACTTAGAGAACTGGAGGGGTGGATGAAGGAGCAATTCCCTGTCTTACTCATTTATCCATTCAGCGGTGTTATAAGCTAGAGATGGTTCCAAATGGATTGAGATTTGTCACTACCCTCAAGGTGTTGAATCTTATATCCATGCCTCAAGTATTTTCATATAGGGTTCCAGTTCAAGAGAAAGATGGGAAAGAAGGAGAAGATTTTTGCAAAACTAGACATGTACCTTACATCATCTTTGTGATAGTTTTTATTTATTTATACTCAAATGACCTTTGTTGGTTGTAAAAGTTTGAGTTTTTAAGTATTTTTAGGATTGTTTTGTCATTTTATCTATGGGTGCTGAATTTACAACTATTTTTGCAAATGGTATGTTGAATTGGAGCATCCAACCCAAAACCATTTGGCAATGGGTGGAGTAGCCCCTTGAACTTATGTATTGAGTAGCTAGGTTATAAGTCCCCGATGTGGGACAATCTCAACACACCCCCCCACGTGTGGCATGACTGAGAGCCAAATAAGTGGATTACTGAGATAGGGTGACGTGGTGCACACATGGACATATTGGGCCCAACAATAACCTGCTCTGATACCAAGGCCCAGCGCATTCAACTCCTTAAAACCCAGGTGTTAAGGAAAGGGGAACTAAAGCCTTATAAACCGCACAGAGGGGCTATAAATGGGCGATGTGGGACATTCCAACACACCCCCTGAACCATCGGAGCCGGACACTCGGCATACCCTGGACCATAGCAACTGGACACTCGGCACGCCGGAAGACAAGCCCAACTAAGCTCTGATACCATGTTGAATTGGAGCATCCAACCCAAAACCAATTGGCAATGGGTGGAGTAGCCCCTTGAACTTATATACTGAGTAGCTAGGTTATAAGTTCCCGATGTGGGACAATCTCAATAGGGTACAAATCCTGGATTTCTCCGAAAATTGCAGCACTCAACCAGAGGGTATACACTAAACCAGCAGTACTAAAACAAAGTTTAGAGCCAACATTGCCTACTGGGTCAAAGCATTATGACCTCAAGTTAAACTGTCAAATGTTTGGCAAAAGATTCACGAAAAGCATTGGAATTCATGTTGTAGTATTGATCAAAATTCTCAGATTCATGAATACGTATGGCAAAAAGGATGTTAATAATGCCTTTCCTAGATAAATATACTTCAGACATACTAATGACGAAACAACGGCGATGTGATACCACGTCATCTATATAACCATAACTAATATACTTGGCTGTATTGCTGGTGTATAAGGATGTTTTCTCTAGTTGTAGGAGGCACAAATGTTCAAATAATGAGTTTTTATTGGGTTGTTACGCCACAATGTCAAAATAACCGTTACAATGAATATTTTCTCGACTAATGACTAAATTAAGAATTGCACAACAAATAGCTAATTTCTCTATCCCTCTCCAACTATAACCATGCCTATCAGCCTATGCTCTTCTTCTTCCTCTCTGGTTTGATCTTCGTAGTCAGCTTCATCTCCGACACAAATCTGCCGGTAAGTTCTTTAATCAAGTGAATTCTTCAATTTCCCCCGCGGCTGAATAAAATTAAAAATTATTAAAAGCAGACCTACATCACCAAGACTAGGAACTCAATTGTTGTTAAGTATATATGTAGTATGTACATATCTATTATCACATATACGTACATTGCATCCGCCCTTTGAAATAGAAACACCAATATAGAAATCAAAATCAAATCTTTTAGTATCAAAACAGTACACCCTCTGTACAGGGGTTGTTTTGCTCATCATATCAACTACCTTATAAATCAATTTTATTGCACTTTTGACGGTTGTTTTTCACTTCTCCATCCTATATACAGAAAAGGGAAAATTAAATCTTCAAAATTTAACATTTTTTCCATACTCGTGTTGCATTCATGCTGAGCTCACATCCAATTTCTCTAACTAAAGTCAACTGGTGCAACAACCGTTTTATTCTAGTTGCCCATATGCAACTTCTTGTTGACTTCTTGGATTACAGAACTACAGGAACTGAATCCTGCCTAAAGGTACACACACGTTTTTCTTTATAAATTTCAAACAAAGTCCTTACAGCTTACCGTTCAAGAAAAAGAATTGGCCGAGTCTATTTTCTTCTTTGCATTGCGAAGAGTTCACAATTTGTTGATTCATGAAGCAAAGTTTCTTCATGGTGTATGTAAGAAATATGTGGCCGGGCCATACGGGCACCCACATATGTTGGACCGGGTCCAATGGGCCCTAGGGTTTGGTGAATGTGTGTGACTATATATATATGATATATATCACATATAGGCTGCACTAACCATATAGTTTTCCAGCAGCCTCTCTCTCTATCTCCCTCTCTCTCTCGCGGTTCACTCTCTCTCTAGGACATCACCATAGTGCCATGGGATTTAGAAGGTGACTATCATGTGGATGGCTCAAGTAGCATCCTCTACGACCTAGGCGATGCATAAGAGAGTACACGGAGGCAACAAGGAGCAGCCGTTCGTGGGTGAAGACGCCGGGCTCGTAACAACACCGTTTGGCGATCCGTCGGGTTATTCCGCTAGGTAAGTGACCTAAACCCGACTTGTATGCTTGTGTGCATATTTATCTACATTGGTATCAGAGCCTGTAGGTTGTTGATTCGCCCGTAGATCACCCAAATTGAATCTGCCATTAAAGCTTAACCAAGCTTTTTACCAAAACTTTGAATTTTTGGATTTTCAAATGGGTCTAGTACCAAACTCCAATGTGGGTCCAATATTTTTGCATGATTGTGTTACTTATGATCCCTAGAGTTCTCCATGAAATTTCATGTGATGATTATCTCCGGTGAATACTAAGTCCTTTGGATTGGGATCGCGCGCCGCGGCTGCGCTTGGAATCTCCAACGAAGAAGATGAAACAATTGGTAGGGTGGTAAGGTGGGTCCCAGTCGTGCGTCACACGCGTATGGCCCAGCCCACATTCAGATTTTTGATTTACAATGAAAAGTAATTGTTTACATTAAAACTGAATTGTGGCTCTTGTGTAATGATTGGTGATAGGTTGACTACCTCTTTTCCTTATACCTTGTTTGGCTAGTCCACTAAAGAATGAATTGTTTTTTACCTGAAGCCAAACAAAGCCTAAGGTGGCCCGTGAGTCCTATTGATTCCAAGTTGGTTTTATTAATGTTGACTTCTGGAATTATATTTATTGAGAAAATCATTTAAAAGTTTTGTAAATAAATAATGTAAAATCTTTTAAAAGGTGCTTTAGTAATTTAAAATTCCAGAAAATAAAAAATTTCGATTTGCATTAATTTCAGTTTTAGTGCACTATTTGGGACCAATGAAAAGTTCTTCGTGAAATTTTTTTTCTAGTGTTTAGTATACCGGATGGGACTCTAAGATAATTTTTGTGTAAATTATCATGTATTTATGGTATTTTAGAGCATATAATTAATGTTTATGGACGTTGATTTAATTGCTTAAAATAGCCATAATACATTATTAATTTTTGTAATTAATATGGGACATAAGAGACACTGTTTCAAGACCATGTAAAATTTTGTGAGACCCATAGATAATATTTAGTAAATTATCTCAATCATATTAATATTTTAGAGCATATAATTGTGTGTTTTTGTACACATATTAAATTGCTTAAAATATTTTTATTGATTATAAGTTCAGAGAATTAACACAATGTGTTTGGAACACTATTGGTAGCTTGAGAAAATTATTTTAGTGTATTTTCTCGCTCTTTGGGACGTATTTTAGAGCATATATGTTGTGTTGAATACGCAATATTAATTGCTTAAAATATAACCAATGAAGTTGTTAATTCTTGAATTTAATATTTAGTGTTTTTGTACACTAATTGGAGACTTGAGAAAATTTTATGAATTATCTCACATTTGTTTTGGTATTTTAGAGCATAAAATTTATGCATATGTGCATTTATTTAATTGCTGAAAATAGCCAAAAATAGATTATTAATTTTTGAAATTAATATGGGTGTTTAGAACACCATATTAGACCACTGAAAATCTTTGGAGCACAAATTCTTGAAAATTTTTGCATTTTTGGGAATTTTGTTGCTCATAGTTAATTTTGTTTAACTAAATCAATTTATTTCGTTAAATTGATTCCAAATGTTTTTTGGGCCTTGGTGAAATTCCGGAAATTTTTATTTATAATGAAAAATTTGTTTTTCAATTAATTAAACTTTCCATAAGGTTTTAAATTAATTGTTAATTTAAAGGGCCCTTAATAAATTGGTTTTAAATTATGTTTTAAGACCTAAAATTGGGTTAAAATTAATGAAAATTCAGGATTTTTTCATTGATTTTACCTAGCTTATGGGAGCTATTCGGGCTGTGCAATAATCATTTTATTGCACATTTTATTATTATAGAGGCTCATTGCATTATTGGTCACGTTTAATTACTGCTGTTTGTGATTGGTTGACCCTATGACCTCTAATTCCTCCTCCTTAAATGGAGTGACGGATGAGTCCATTCATTTTAAAATAAGACCACATGTGTGCTTGATGTGTGTGATTAATACAATTTAATCTGGCTTAAATGAATGGACAATTAATTGACAATTTATAGAGCTTGTGTCCTCACGATGTATGTTTAAGGATGTTCTTGTATATGTTTATGAACAAAGCATCCCTATTTTTTATGGGCTATAAATGTAATGTGAGGATGAGGGTTTTATTTCTTGTATTGGAAAAGCCTACTTGTAAAGGGATGGTTTTCTTTGTTCATAAATCATACACTTGAATTACCTTAACATGAGCTCTAAGTTGTCAATTCGGACCCATGTGGGGGTTCATGCGCATTTTTGTTGTATGGCGCACTTAATATCTTGTGGATGATCTTAGATAGGTATTTAGTACCATCTAATTGATGTTTGTTTAGAAAAATCAATTATAAAAGGTTTTTCTTGATTTACAAAATTAAGATTTGATTAATGAGAAATAGCGAATTTTTTGGTCTTAAATTGTAGAAAGGGAAAACTCATTTGTAATTGGATTTTAAAACAAACTTTATGAAATGTGCAAATAATAATGTCAA
The DNA here is from genome assembly GCA_033977485.1 of Hydrangea macrophylla. Lineage (NCBI taxonomy): Eukaryota > Viridiplantae > Streptophyta > Magnoliopsida > Cornales > Hydrangeaceae > Hydrangea > Hydrangea macrophylla. The sequence goes on from CM066991.1 coordinate 161,736,008, forward strand.
TCCCTTGCGCATGTTCTCAAATATTATTCTTTAACTTTTTTTTGATTTACAAAAACAAATGTTTTCCAAACCACACTTTGTCGAACTTTATAAAAGTAACAAGTTTAAAAGGGACTAATTTTTTGTAATATGGCACTACAAAGTAACACACCAATAGAATGAGTAAGAGCTTATGGGCTTTAGGCTTATTCTATAGTCCAATCCATTAAACCGAATAATAGGCCTCCGGCCCAATTTCATTGTAAACCTTAATAGTCAATAATACTTGGCTCGAGAAGGATCATAGCACGCGCTTTGTGATAAGCAGCATGCACCATGATCTTGTTGGGAAGTATATGTACTACCCAATAGCCAAGGTATTATAAGATCAGCTCAAATTTGTTTTCGATGGTACATTCACTACTAGATTAAGCATCTAGTTATGAAGTTCGGGAAAGTAAAGGAAACGTTCCAAGTACACGATGACTGGACATCTAAGGTCGATGACAGGTATGATTCGTGATTTCAAAATACTCGGAACATCTTTACTGGCGAACTGCAGTTTCAGGCTAGGATTAGTTCTTTGTCTGATTCGCGGGTCCATAGAAAACAAATCATGATCCACAACGGAAATGTTAAATTTTTGGTTTTGACATTTTCTGACATGATTGAGCTGAGTACGGAGCGCCAAAAGGTTAGGCGAACCGTATAGCTGCACTCTTGACCACTACTTCCATAAGTGGAAGCAAGCGCAAGGCCAGTGGGCCTAAATGCAATGGTAAGGGTAAACCCGCCTAGAGGCAGGGTGGGGCTAGCAAGTTTGCGCCCAAGGCTAATAAGGTGGAAGAGCGCAATCGAGGGCGTTTTTCAATTCGGTGGTAATAGGATGGATACCTTTGGGTGGTAGTGTTACTAGGACATAGTTATCTAGGGATAGCTGCTTAAGAATTATTTTTTAATAATCTCTAGTTTTCTCTGTTGTTCATTTATTCTGAGACATGACATGCTTGACTTAAACACATAGGATGTGATTGGATGACTTGATTAGCTCGAGAAGCCCTTTTTGGGCCCACTCGCTAAGGTTGACCTACCTATGTGTGAGTCTTGCTTAGTTGGCAAAGCATGCCGAAAGCCTTTTAGAGAGGCTATTAGAGCTACTCAAGTATTAGAACTAGTTCACTCAGATATCTGTGGACCTTTGGTTGTAAAGGCATGTCATGGCGCCTCTTATTTTCTCACTTTTATAGATGATTTCGCGCGATGTGAGGATCGCGAGTATTTATCTAATCAGTTCTGGGAACTGTGTGAGGAAAAAGGAGAAACGCAGGCAACTTTCTGTTCCGGAAACTCCGCAACAATATGGTGTTGCAGAAAGAAGGAATAGGACATTCCTAGATATGGCTAGGACTATGATGGCGCAAGTCATCCTCCCAATGTTGTTTTGGGGAGATGTACTCTTGATTGCTGCCTACAAACTAGAGTGCCTCTTCTTAATCAGCTCCTTCTACCCCCTTATGAGCTATGGAAAGGCGAAAAGCTTATTTTGGAGCATTTGCGCCCGTGGAGCTCAGGAGGTTATGATCACTATACCTCGCATAAGTGCGAGAAACTATGCTCGAGAGCTAGAAAGCATTCCTTTATAAGGTATTCTAATAGCTCGACAGCTTATGTTGCGTATAATGAACAAACGGGTATAGGAATGACACAAATGGTGCCACGTGATATTGAGAATGACTTCCCCAGATTTGTATTACTAAGAGATATCTGTTGGGTTTGTGCCCTCAAACCATTACTTTCTGTATGAGACATTGACATTTTAATATATGGATATCAGTTTTACATTTTATTGTGTATGTTCTTTTCATGAGATGATTGTTAATCCTTAAGTATTATAGTAAGTAATTCGTGTGTGTATGAGATGCACACAAGTGAGATACGAATTACTATTCTTTAATACTTAGAATGTGTCACAGTGGATGATGAGACTGGATACCTCATCAAGTCTACACTGTAGCATAATTAACTACCATTGGATGGAGTGATTAATCTCAATCACTAGAGTGTAGCTCTTAGTTGATATGCTAGTGCTTATAGTGCATTGACGGACCTGAGTTTCCTATTGACGCTTAAGGCTGTCAAACAGTCAATAGGAACTCATAACTTGTATAAGGTACGTGTTCTCAATCTTGAGACGATTATGAACACAGACTGTGGATATGACTGCTTTGACTTACCAATCAGTGAGGTCTATAAAAGATCAACACCTGGGTATCTTGGGTATGTCATATTCATAGGGTTGTGAACATATATTGTCAAGATAGAATCTACCCTCTGTTTCAGAGTAAGCATTCCCTTGAGAATGTCACCAAGTCGATTACTGAGTACTGCAGTCTTGTTGATAAGAGTTATCAACATGTTTGGTAATCATGAAGGGTGAATGGGACTCAAGGAATACAAGAAGTAATCATGATTCAGGTTGACAGTAACAGTTATCCGATTACCTGAATATGATTACGAATGCTGACGGTAGAGGGACATTAGTACAACATACAAGTCTAGTTATCGCTTCGGATATGTTCTTTTGCGTTGGAGTTCAGTTATCGTTTTATAGTGGAGTAAACTTTAACTGACCAGTTAGTTAGTTTGTTGATCAAAGAGTTTGGTCATGGTGATTAACAAACTGGTCTGAGCCAACAATAAAGAGCCTAGGAGGTCCCACTCTTAGCTCCGCAAGGATGCTTGGAAAGATGCTTGAGGATGATGTCCAGACAGGTTCGATCGATCGAAGATGTCTCGATCGATTGAAGTCTGCATGTTCGATCGATCGAAGATGGTTCGATCGATCGAATGTTCGATCGATCGAAGGCACTTCGATCGCTCGAAGTCTAGGTCGGTTCTGGGAATCTATAAATAGGGCAGCTGCGTTCTGGAAAAGGTTGTTCGTCGTTTTGAACGTCAGAAGCTGCAGAAACTGTTTTGGAGCCCCAAAACCTTCTCTATCCTCTCCATTAGGGTTCCCACCAACCCTAGTCTTTCTGGCAGGCATCCGCAGGAGTCATAAGGGTGAAGATCATCTAGTGGAGGCTGCTGGAAGCTGAAGATCAGAATTGGGTTCAAGACACTAAGGTATAACTCGTGTCCCCTCTTGTGCGCATCTGTAGAATTGACGAGTAGTAGATCCGGGCATGCCAATAAAGTTTCATAACTTGATTTTTCCGCTGCGTGTTTAAACTTTCCATTTAAACCTGTTTTTCCAACAATTGGTATCAGAGCCACGCTCGTTTGGATCTATAGATGCGTTTTTTGGAACACTATTTTGATTTGCATGTTGATTTTAGAACTGTTTTCGAAACTGCATCGTCACAGATCTGTTTCTGCAGTGTTATCACAGCAGTATACAAATCTGTGATTGCATTGGATGCAAGATGGGTTCGATCGATCGAAGTAGTCTCGATCGATCGAACGCTCTGTACTCGAGCGATCGAACAGGTTTCGATCGATCGAAACCTTCTGTTGTTCGAGCGATCGAATAGAGTTCGATCGATCGACACAGACTCTTTGTCAGGTTTTCTGTTTCACAGTTTTAAAAGTATTTTGAAATTAAAAGTTTAATTTTAACGTATTCTGCAAAATTTTTAATCATTCTGTGAAATAGAATGTTCAAGCGATTGAACAGTGTTCAATCGATCGAAGGTTCGAGCGATCGAACGGTCTTCGATCGATCGAACTATGACAGAGAAGTTAGATGCTGTTTTGAGTTCTAATTCAGTATGTAAAGAGTTTATATACTGTGTGAATCAATTAAGGGTTCCAATAGTTATATTTTGTTATATATATGCGTGGATGTGTGTTCAACTAACCTTTTGCAGCAAAAGATTAGTCGCTATCTCCCATGGCGCCAAGAGCATTTAATTTTGTGTTTGAATGTTTTTAGATTGGTGTGTTATTTTAAGTTTGGTTTGGTTTTAAGGCATATGTAAAGGGCGCTGCGACTTCAATCCTACGAAAAGGAAAGTCGCACCGGTTTCCCTAGCCTTTTATTTTGTTGTTGCTATTTCTATTTCTAGATAAATTGTAAGCTTCAAAAGAGGCATAGGTTCAATGTAATAGAATTAGAATATCCATGAAGATGGAGCAAGGAGCCGTTGTCCATGAAGATGGAGCTGGAGGCGATCAAACCAAAAGCAGGTTCTATGGAGATAGAGCCATGGGAGATAGAGGCATCGTTTGGATGTCTTTTATTTCATTTTAGTTTTTTGTTTTATGTGCTTTGTTTGTGATTGGCGTACAATACATTGTTGCATGCACGCAAAACAAGTTTTCTAAAATAAAATTCAAAAACCGTTTTCAACACATTAGTAAACATTAGATGTTTATGGGAAGTGTGTAGAAACAGATTTTCTTAAAAAGCAAAATCCTTTTTTACTAAATCTAGTGGGAGAGGGTCTTATTAATTACACCCACGATCTTCCATTAACGGTTCACTGTAAGATGAGTGATGCATTCTGTGTCACCTCGCCAGGGGTGATCATTCCATACGGAGGATGCATTACTCATTGGTTACTAGATGTGAACTTCTTTTGATAAGGATCAATCAGACGTGTTAGAGGGTGACCACCATACGGAGGCACTACTTGAGACGGTTGTGATTGGATCCTAGTTAATGGTACACACTAGCTAAGCTATGGATAAGGGATCCCACACGGGGCATTATTCAGAAACTTAGAGATCAAATAGGTTCGGAAGTCATAACTTGTTTTGCAAGAGTTGCATAGCGGATAAGTTATGATAAATTGAAAGATCGAACATTGACCACCACACGGAGGCTTTATTCTTTCGTTTCGATATTCCGGCGACTTAGTTTTAAAATAAGAGTTTTAAAAGGATTCTTTTATTTCAAACTGTCAAATTCTGATATCCATATTTATTTTGTTTTGATTTTTTCAGTAAATCATAATGTCTGGATCTGCATTTAGTCCACTTGCCACCATACTCACTCAAAACAAGTTAACTGGAAATAACTACACTGAATGGAAACGTAATCTTGACATCGTGTTAACTGCGGAGGATCACATATATGTCCTCACCACCCCATGCCCCGAAGAACCCGCTGCAAATGCTTCGGCTGCTGCTAGACGCGAGTTCGATAAATGGAAAAAGTCGAATGGGATGGCTCGTTGTTACATATTGGCTTCTATGGCTAATGTGTTACAACACCAATACCAGTCGAACAGTTCCGCCAGTGACATTATCGAATCCCTGAAAAAGATGTTTGGGGAGCATGGCAGGCCTGCCAGACAGGTAGCTATGCAGAAGATAATGAGTGCTAAGATGTCGGAAGGGACTCCAGTCAAAGAACATGTTTTGAAAATGATTGGTTATTTAAACGAGCTGGAGACCCTAGGTGCCAACATCGATGCACAGACCCAAGTTGATATGATCCTCAATACGCTGTCGCCATCATTCGCTCAATTTAAACTGAATTATAATATGAATAAAATGGATTTTTCAATGAGCGAATTGATGAGCTCTTTATTGGCAGCGGAAAGGGTGATCAAACCTGGGGGCAGCGTTTTAAACGTTGAGAAAAACGCTTCCTCTTCCCGATCTATGCCGAAAGGAAAGAAAGGGAAGAAGAAGGCTAGCACTGGTGGTTCAAGTGTTGGACCAGTCCCTAAGATTGCAAAATCTAAGGGAAAAGGTAAGGGCAAAGGGAAGGTGGGTGGCCAAGGCAAAGGAAAGTGTTTCCAATGCGGTGAGAAGGGCCACTGGAAGAGGAACTGTCCAGAATTCTTAGCTACAAGAGTTCAAGGTATGATTGAATCACATGTGATTGAAGTAAGTTTTATAACGGATACTTCAAACACTTGGTGCATTGATTCTGGTGCGACTAACCATATCTGTAATTCATTGCAGGGGTTCAGATCAACCAGGAAGTGCAGTGATGGGGAAATCGTACTTACTCTAGGTTCTAGCGCAACCGTTTCTGCGGTTGCTATAGGAGTCGTAGTTTTAGAATTTCTAGACAATAAAGTTTTGATTTTATCAGATGTACTTTACGTCCCTTCAATGAGACGTAATTTAATTTCAGTTTCTAATTTATCGAATAATGGTTATTCTTTTAATTTTGGAACTGAAGTTGTGATTAAAAGAAATAGTTCTTTTATATGTTCTGGTGTTAAATCAAATGGTTTGTATGTGATTACTCCCAATATTTCTAAAGATTCTTGTATGGAACTTAATAACTCAGTGGTAACTGTACCATCTAAAAGAAATAGACCTTCCACTAATCCAACAAAGCTTTGGCATATGAGGCTTGGTCATATCAATCTAAATAGGATTGGCAGACTAGTCAAAGAAGGGGTCTTAGGCGATTTGGTTCTCGAACCAATAGAAGTCTGCGAGTCTTGTTTAGAGGGTAAGATGACCAAAAGGTCCTTTCCTGCAAAGGGCAATAGAACCAATGCATTGTTGGAATTAGTTCATACTGATGTGTGTGGACCAATAAATATTAGAGCAAGGGGTGGTTATGAGTATTTCATAACATTTACTGATGACCACTCTAGGTATGGATATGTGTACCTAATGCAGCACAAGTCTGAAGCCTTTGAAAAGTTCAAAGAGTTTAGGGCTGAAGTGGAGAAGCAATTGGGCACACATATCAAGGCCATTCGATCTGATCGAGGTGGCGAGTACCTCTCTAATGAATTTATTGATCACCTCGTACAGAATGGGATTCTGTCACAGTTGACTGCACCTGGCACGCCTCAGCAAAATGGTGTAGCGGAGAGAAGGAATCGGACTTTTTTAGACATGACTAGGTCAATGATGAGTTATTCTGAGTTACCTTTATTTCTTTGGGGTTATGCTTTGGAAACCGCTGCTTACATACTAAATCTAGTACCAAGCAAATCTGTTCCCAGGACACCACGAGAGATGTGGATTGGGCGCAAGCCTTCTTTGCAACATCTCAGGATATGGGGATGTCCGGCACATGTGCTAAAAGGAAAGATGAGCAAGTTGGATTCTAGATCGGAAGTATGTTACTTCGTGGGGTATCCAAAGGGTACTTATGGATGGTATTTTTATGATCCAAGAGAACAGAAGGTGTTCGTCAGTACGAATGCTATTTTCTTGGAGGATGATTATATCATGAACCATAAACCTAAGGGAAGGATAGATCTTAGAGAGATAGAAGGAGAGCCCTCAGTCCAACCCGTAGTTAATAACGATGTAAATCAGGAAAACACCACTTCTTCACCTATTTCCGCACCAGTACCTCGTCGTAGTGGGAGGATTATCAGCCAGCCTGATAGATACATGTTCTTAGGAGAAGTTTTTGAAGCTGTCTCCATAGAATCTGAATCTGATCCTACCACATACGAAGAGGCAATGGCTGATGTTGATTCAGCTCATTGGGTTAAAGCTATGAAGGCTGAATTGGAATCTATGGATTCTAATCAGGTCTGGGATCTTGTAGAACTTCCAGCCAATATTAAACCCATTGGCTGTAAGTGGGTCTACAAGAGGAAAAGAGGATCTGATGGAAAGGTTGAGACCTTTAAGGCAAGGCTTGTTGCGAAAGGTTATACTCAGAGGGAGGGCATTGACTATGAGGAAACCTTCTCGCCGGTGGCCATGCTCAAGTCCATCAGAATACTCTTATCCGTTGCTGCATGCCTAGATTTTGAGATCTGGCAGATGGACGTCAAGACTGCATTCTTGAATGGCAATCTTGAGGAGGACATCTATATGCAACAACCAGAAGGGTTCATAGCTGGTCGGAAAGATAACTTGGTATGCAAGTTGCAAAAGTCCATTTATGGGCTTAAGCAGGCATCCAGAAGTTGGAACATACGATTTGACCAAGCGGTCAAATCGTTTGGTTTCATACAGAATCTGGATGAACCTTGTGTATACAAGAAGAGTGAAGGGAAAGTGGTGGCTTTTCTTGTGCTTTACGTTGACGACATTCTACTCATTGGAAATGATGTAGCGGCATTGTCAACGGTCAAGGTTTGGCTAGCTAGTACTTTCGATATGAAGGATCTAGGAGAGGCGAGCTATATTCTTGGGATAAAGCTCTTTCGGGATCGCAAGCGAAAGATAATGGGATTATCTCAAGCTGGTTATATCGATAAGGTGCTAACTAGGTTTTCAATGGATAATTCGAAGAAAGGTTTGTTACCTTTCAGGCATGGTTTAGCGTTCTCCAAGGACCAGTGTCCAAAGACACAGGAGGAGAGGAATCGCATGACAGGAGTTCCCTATGCTTCTGCAGTGGGAAGTCTCATGTATGCGATGTTATGCACTAGACCAGATATCTGCTTTGCTGTTGGCATGGTTAGCAGATATCAGTCGAATCCGGGTCCAGAGCACTGGACAGCCGTTAAGCACATTCTTAAGTACTTGAGAAGAACTAAAGATTACATGCTTATGTACGGTGGTAGTGAGTTAATTCCAGTGGGATACACTGACTCGGACTTTATGTCAGATAAAGATTCGAGGAAGTCGACGTCCGGTCATCTCTTTACCTTGGGAGGTGGTGCTGTCAGTTGGAGGAGCATTAAGCAGAAATGCATTGCAGACTCAACTACAGAAGCTGAGTATGTGGCTGCTTGTGAAGCCGCAAAGGAAGCTGTTTGGCTCAAGAAGTTCCTTATGGAACTCGAGGTGGTACCAGCGTCGCTGTCGCCTATTACGCTTTATTGTGATAATAGTGGGGCAGTGGCTCTGTCCAAGGAGCCAAGGAACCACGGAAAGGGAAAGCACGTAGAGCGGAAATATCATCTTATCCGAGATATTGTTCAACGTGGAGATGTGACTGTTACCAAGATTGCCACAGCTGACAATCTTGCTGATCCGTTTACAAAGGCCTTGCCACAGAAGGTCTTTGATCGTCATCTAGATAGTCTAGGTCTTAGATGTAGTTCTGAATGGTTATGAGTGCAAGTGGGAGTTTGTTGGGTTTGTGCCCTCAAACCATTACTTTCTGTATGAGACATTGACATTTTAATATATGGATATCAGTTTTACATTTTATTGTGTATGTTCTTTTCATGAGATGATTGTTAATCCTTAAGTATTATAGTAAGTAATTCGTGTGTGTATGAGATGCACACAAGTGAGATACGAATTACTATTCTTTAATACTTAGAATGTGTCACAGTGGATGATGAGACTGGATACCTCATCAAGTCTACACTGTAGCATAATTAACTACCATTGGATGGAGTGATTAATCTCAATCACTAGAGTGTAGCTCTTAGTTGATATGCTAGTGCTTATAGTGCATTGACGGACCTGAGTTTCCTATTGACGCTTAAGGCTGTCAAACAGTCAATAGGAACTCATAACTTGTATAAGGTACGTGTTCTCAATCTTGAGACGATTATGAACACAGACTGTGGATATGACTGCTTTGACTTACCAATCAGTGAGGTCTATAAAAGATCAACACCTGGGTATCTTGGGTATGTCATATTCATAGGGTTGTGAACATATATTGTCAAGATAGAATCTACCCTATGTTTCAGAGTAAGCATTCCCTTGAGAATGTCACCAAGTCGATTACTGAGTACTGCAGTCTTGTTGATAAGAGTTATCAACATGTTTGGTAATCATGAAGGGTGAATGGGACTCAAGGAATACAAGAAGTAATCATGATTCAGGTTGACAGTAACAGTTATCCGATTACCTGAATATGATTACGAATGCTGACGGTAGAGGGACATTAGTACAACATACAAGTCTAGTTATCGCTTCGGATATGTTCTTTTGCGTTGGAGTTCAGTTATCGTTTTATAGTGGAGTAAACTTTAACTGACCAGTTAGTTAGTTTGCTGATCAAAGAGTTTGGTCATGGTGATTAACAAACTGGTCTGAGCCAACAATAAAGAGCCTAGGAGGTCCCACTCTTAGCTCCGCAAGGATGCTTGGAAAGATGCTTGAGGATGATGTCCAGACAGGTTCGATCGATCGAAGATGTCTCGATCGATTGAAGTCTGCATGTTCGATCGATCGAAGATGGTTCGATCGATCGAATGTTCGATCGATCGAAGGCACTTCGATCGCTCGAAGTCTAGGTCGGTTCTGGGAATCTATAAATAGGGCAGCTGCGTTCTGGAAAAGGTTGTTCGTCGTTTTGAACGTCAGAAGCTGCAGAAACTGTTTTGGAGCCCCAAAACCTTCTCTATCCTCTCCATTAGGGTTCCCACCAACCCTAGTCTTTCTGGCAGGCATCCGCAGGAGTCATAAGGGTGAAGATCATCTAGTGGAGGCTGCTGGAAGCTGAAGATCAGAATTGGGTTCAAGACACTAAGGTATAACTCGTGTCCCCTCTTGTGCGCATCTGTAGAATTGACGAGTAGTAGATCCGGGCATGCCAATAAAGTTTCATAACTTGATTTTTCCGCTGCGTGTTTAAACTTTCCATTTAAACCTGTTTTTCCAACAATATCTTGACCTCTATGAGCTGGAGGATGTTGAAGACAACATACCATCTTTAAGCGAGGGTGGGGAGATGGAGAATCCACATCCAGTAATCGCTGAAATATGGTACTAGTCTCCAGCCGAGTGGGAGTACACCGCTAGACGCTAGTGGGAGTGTACCAGATAGTGGGAGTGCACCACTAGGCACTCAAGATTCTCAGGTAGTACATTGTATGGTGATTAGGAAAAAGTTCCCTATCGCTGTTTTGAAATTGAGGAAGACTTTTTCATATGTGTGCAAATGTGTGCACAAGTGGATGAGGATGAGTCTGCTTCTTTTGTTGAAGCGTTTTTCTTCGTCCGCTGAAACTGAGTGGATAGTTGCTATGCTAGATGAGATGAGCTCTATGGACGCGAATAAGGTCTGGGAGTTAGTTGACAATCTGCCTGTGCGTAAGACGATTGGAGACAAGTGTGTTTTCAAAATCTAACGCAAGGCAGATGGCTCAATTGACAAGTATTAGGCGCGCCTTGTGGCGATAGTTTGTACCCAGAGAGGGTATAGACCATGGAAACATGTTCTTCCAAAGGGTGAGATCTGACTCCATTCGCCTTATCCTAGCAATTGTCGCATATTTAGTTTTTGAACATTTTTTAGTTGGATGTTTAAACTGCTTTTTTCTCAATGGAGAACAAGACGACGAGATAAATATGGATCATCCCATTGGTGTTGTGACCAAAGGGAATAAGCGCAAAAGTGTGCTGTCTCAAACGATCTATTTATTATCTCAAATCGCCTAGGCAGTGGTACAATGTGTGTACATTAAATGGTCCAAGAAAAGTGTTTTAATTCTTTATATGTTGATGACGTCCTTTTAGCTGGGAATGAGATGAGTTCCATTGTCGCCACTTAAGAGTGGTTGTCCTCTCAGTTTGAGATTGAGGACATGGGTGATTCCAACTATGTGTTGGAAGTTTAGACTGTGAGATATTGTTCTCAGAAGCTCATCTATTTGTCTCAAGGGACTTACAAGATGAAGGTTCTTGAACATTTTCACATGAAAGGCTGAATTACCCATTGACATCCCAAAAGGGACTCACCCTGACCTTACTTCATTGTCTTAAGAATAATGAGAAGAGGAAACAAATGTCCAGTTTTCCATATGCGTTCGCAATAGGGAATCTGAAGTATGCTAATGTGTGTACTCGGTCAAATGTCTGCTATGCATTTGGTTTAATTAGTCGTTGCCATAGCAACCATGGTCCTGTCACTAGAGAGTAGTGAAGAGTATCTAGCGATATGTTCGCAGGACTACTGTGGACCTTGCCTTATGCTGTCCGCGATGGAAGCATAATATGTGGTGTGCTTATCAGCTGCTCGAGGAGCTGTTTTGGTTTAAGAGTTTTTGTAGTGGCTAGGTTTTTCACCTCGTAGTGATGAGGTTGTGCTTATCTATGTTGATAGCACATAAGCCTGAGCATATGCAAAAGATCTCAAAAACCATTCTAGCACATAGACATTCGTTTTTGTCACATTTTGAGATGTAATTTGCGCAAAGGGAAGTTGTCTTGAGGCATATCTCCAATTGAGGATTTGATGTGCTTAGACATTTTATTGTGGTATTGACATTATTATTCAAGTTTTTATAAACTAATTGGTTTCCATACATATATGTTTGTTAAATGAATGGAATGAATGCACATTTCTTATATGTCACCGGGCTTGAATCGACCTGCTCACACGGGTGATTCACCTTGGCGCCGAGATAGCGAAGTGGGACATGCGTGTCTACGGCGCTTAGATGGCGAGCAAGATGAGACATTTGTGTTCATGGCGCTTAGATAGCTAGCTAGGACATGTGTGTCCATAGCGCTTAGAAAGCGAGCTTGAACACTTATATCTACGCAGTATAAGAACAGCGAGCTAGATATAAACCCTATTATTTCTATATGTCGCCTTAGATGGATCTAAGATGAGACCTTATACTTGGTCGAACATAGAGATATCCCACGACTCTATGTAGCCTGTTTACAGCCGAATGTGAGTTTTCAGGCGGGCGCCAGGAGGGGCGACTGTGCTGGGAAACTCAGGTTAGACGTTTTGTGTAACGTCTAGACTAAGATTCGTATGGCGTTACCTGTTTTTTTAAACACAAAGTGACATGCCCATTTTTATGGAAGAACGCCATAGCATACATATCATACTGTATGTGCTTTTGCGATCGACTGTGGAGCAATGAATGGATTCCTCTTCATTGCTGTGTGAGCCATGTAGCATATCCAAGACATTGGTTATCCTACAAACTGGTTGCCTTCACGACTTGAGACTATGTCATGAAGAGGACGCTTGATGACAGCTACTTTAGCATGCTATCCTAGGACGATGAGATAATTCCGTTCTATGGGGTGTGTCTGGGCAAGCGGTCGAGTTAGTCGGATTGACATGTGGGCTCAGGGAAGACCATTCAATAACACACCATGTTTTTGTGACTCATTAGCAGGCCTGCGACAATCGTAATTTGTTACTGATATGTCATGAGTACATTACATTGAGGTGGTGCAGCAATTCTTTTCACCGAGGGATTGAGAATGCTGTGTCGGGTGTGGTTGAATCGTCTAAGGCATATACGAGAAGCTTCCGAGTGATGTGTCTTGCTGGTTATGGTGATGATTTGGCATTACACTCCTGTCGCTGTACTTTCTTTTCGTAAGGTCGCACGTTCTATTTCCCTGTATGAAGAGATGAGAAGTTCTGTTTGGAAAGATTGGTTTTAGTACTAACCCTATGTGGGTGAGTGGGAGATGTAAGAAATATGTGGCCGGGCCATACGGGCACCCACATATGTTGGACCGGGTCCAATGGGCCCTAGGGTTTGGTGAATGTGTGTGACTATATATATATGATATATATCACATATAGGCTGCACTAACCATATAGTTTTCCAGCAGCCTCTCTCTCTATCTCCCTCTCTCTCTCGCGGTTCACTCTCTCTCTAGGACATCACCATAGTGCCATGGGATTTAGAAGGTGACTATCATGTGGATGGCTCAAGTAGCATCCTCTACGACCTAGGCGATGCATAAGAGAGTACACGGAGGCAACAAGGAGCAGCCGTTCGTGGGTGAAGACGCCGGGCTCGTAACAACACCGTTTGGCGATCCGTCGGGTTATTCCGCTAGGTAAGTGACCTAAACCCGACTTGTATGCTTGTGTGCATATTTATCTACAGTGTACATGTGAGCAGCCAAGTGGTGGGAATTCAAACAGAGCTAAAGCGGATACAATGCTTCTCAAGATATGCAGGCACGAGGTAAGTAGAAGATAAGACGATTCAATGGAGATTAGAGAAGTTGCTTATGACGTTGAGGATGTCATTGAAAAGTTTGTCCTCAAAGTTCTGTCTAGGAGAAAACGAGGAGCACTTAGAAGATATGCTGACAGTTTGAGTGAAGGTTTAACACCACTATGTTAGTTCGGAGATCGGAAATGTTGCGTCACTGCAAGCTTGCAAACTTATGGCATGAAGGCAATAAGAGAAGGTGAAAGCTCAAATTCTTCGTATGAAACATTTTAATTTTGCTTCGGCTTGTATATCGAAGCGTTGGGAAATGAAAGATGTTTTGCAAGCAATTGTAATCATAATTATTCCGGAGAAGAGGGATCAATTTGTGAATATGAGAGAAAGAAGATTTAGTCAAGCAACTTTATGAAGTTTAGCAATAGAAAAAATGTTTTGGTGGTTGTTGATGACATTTTGTCAGTGGATATGACTGGGACTGCCTACGAGTACTTTTATCATTCCAATCCACCACAGTTTTATTAGTAGTGCAATATTTCTCTGTTCTCAGGAAACTATTTTTAGGTCCAGATATTTTTTGCATTTTGTTGCATTTGGGAACATGGAATCTATGCCTTGGATCTGAATTATGCGAAACTGGACAGAAATGATTTCAAAATTTAATTGAGTTTACATAATTCCATATATACAGATTTCAATTTCACAACTCTAATTCCTCATTGTGAAACAACTTTAAGTCAAAGTAAATATGAGGATGTTATTAAGGATCATTCATTAACAGCATTCATGAATTTTTCTAAGGCCCCTGTTATCTGCACTCTGAATAGTGGTGCTCTACAAATAATGTAATGTATCAGTATAACTGATGGACCAAGAACTTTCATTACCTCGTTCATTTTTGAGTTTGAAATGCAGTCAGGCCCTCCATCTGGGAGCTACTTAATCATCATCCCACCCCAGTACCCCACATTAATAGTTCTCTTCCCAGATGCTAACTGTATTCAATTTTCCAATCTTTTTACTGAAATTAAAGAAACTGATATTGGTGTTACTCGGTATTTTACTTTGTTGCATTTAACAATATGGAATTGAGGATTTTTATTTTTCATGGAACTCATATGAAAATTTTAATTCAAAGTTGTGTTGATGTTTCCAACTTAATAAGTCTCATTCCACCTTGTCAAACAGTTTCAATTAGAAGTAGATATGGGGATGTGATTGTATTCATATTATTTAGCGAGTAAATTACATATTTCACCCTTAAGACTTTGTAGTCAATTTCATTTTACTCTTCTATACTTTCAATTGTTTCAATTTAGTCCCCCATGTTTGAGAAGTGTTTCAATTTGGTTCAAAAGCTAATATTTCGTTGCAAAATTTTGCACTTTTCAGTTTTTTTTTTATTTTTTATTTTGAAGTGGATAAGTATTCTCCTCCATGTTTAAATGACATTAGAAATTAAAATTTTAAAAAATAATAGAAAAACTAGTGAAAAGAGGAGGAAAAAATGACTCACAAAACTTAATAAAGCTTGGCTCATTTATCTCTTCAAGCAAAGCATGGCCGGATGTAGTAAGGAACAAAGGGGGGCTCTAGATTATTGAAAAATTTCAGACTTACCCCAATAAAAAAGATTTTTTACACTTAAGCCCTCCAACAAATTCTGAAAACTCCCTTTTTTTTTTTAATTACCATTTGCTTTAGAAAATTCTACAATACAACCACGTACTATTGGTTGTATGCTACATCCAATTTATTGGTCTAAATTTGTAGTGACAATGTGCCATTTTGATGTACTCTTGTCGCCAGTTAGTAGTAACTTTTCTAATGTACCATTTGGAAGAAAAGTGTGCCATTTAGCTGTATTTTTTTAGCTGCCATTTGTTGCTACACTTTCGTATTTTTATATTATTAGCTTATATCGATCATATGTTCAAAAATATGCATATATAGACTCAAAAACATCATCACGCGGATATTGCCCCTGAATCCCCATAAACTCAGCCACCCTCAGGTTCAAATGTTGTTGGGCAGCATGGAGGCCAATAGAGCTACTTTGAAGCTGAATTAGAGTTGTTTTACAGTATTCCTTGTATAGACACTGCTAAATATTCAAGGCGATACTGAGATCTTAAGATTTCAATGGTACTACATACTCTTCTTTTAAAAAAAATAAAAAATAAAAACAGGCCGTTCATGAAATACCATACCATCAATATACAATTAAACCATAAAAGCTATGACAATTGGTAATATGTATTACCATTCAAACTTTTGAGTAATTAGATATATAGCTGCTCTTATTCTATAATGGTAGGGACAATTGCTTCCATGACTCAGTAAGCCACCATTTAGGAAGAGGGCTTGTTGAAAAATCTGAAGTCACATCCTTCTGAAGATTCTATGAAAGGCATGAAGTCGACTTTCTTTCCTGCATAGAATCACTATGTATTAGACTAAGAATAGTTTGAATTTGTAATAACAAGGGTCATTTTCATTGTGGAATTTAAAGTATACGGTTGAAGTTTGGTCCTTGTCTCATTTTAATCTTTATAGTTTTAATTGTATTAATTTGGTCCCTGAAAATTTTAAATTCAAGCAATGTAGTCCAAATGTCCAATTTGGTGAGAAAAGTTGACAGAATTTACTCGCACTCTATATACTTAACGCTTCTTCGGGCAAAAATAGAACACCAACATTCTCCCCACCAGTGTATCAGCAAAATTGTGCATAGTAGCGGGTGAATTTCGCCAATTTTTCTAACAAAATGGGACATTTGGACTATATTGCTTTTAATTAAAACTTCAGAGACCAAATTGATACAATTGAAACTACAAGCATTAAAATGAGACACGGACCAAACTTCAGGGGTATATTATGTATTTAAGCCTTGTGGAATTTGGAAGTCATGTATTTAGGGAAAATAATAATTGTTGGAGATAAGATTTCGTTGATAGTCAAAATTCTATCTCAGGATTCTAAGATTAGATTTGATTTTATTTCCTTTTTTTTTTTCTTATTTCTTTTCTTATATTCTACCTTTTATTGTTTTCTTGGATGTGCATATAATGGACTGCATAGAATGAATAACGAATATCAGAAAATTCTCCTTTAATTAACTTTTTCCACTTGGGATCAAAGACAGAGATCTTCAAGCTTCTCCGGTAGGTGGTGGCTCACTGCCCGCCGGACCCCTATCATCTTCTTTTCTTCGTTAATTTTTTTGGGTTACTGTTGTGCGTCATTCGTTTGTTCCCGTTTATTTTTCAAATAAACCCTTACTCCTTCTGGTACTTTCAGATTCAACCCCGTCAAACATTGGCTAGCCCCTATGGGCATTGTCAAGCCATCAGCAGGCCCTTCCGGGCAATCTTCCGTTCTTCGGTTCCAGTTGATTAGCTCTGTTGTGGTTTCCGGCGGCCTTGTTCATTTTATTGCACTATGATGTCCATGCAATTTTGTCAAGGGATTGTTTCACTTCCATTAGAACTTCCATACTTCTTGATTATGGTTGTTCGACATATGGTAAGACCATCCAAAGTCCACGTTCAAGTTGCTCACTTCATCAAGTTTACGTGACTCAACTTGCGGAGAAGTGTTGGAGATGAGATTTCGTTGGTAGAATTTCAGTCAAAATTCTATTCCAGGATTCTAGGATTAGATTAGATTTTGTTTCCTTACTTTCTTATTTCTTTTCTTCTATTTTATTTTCTTTTATTGCTATCTTCGATGTGCATATAATGGACTACATAGAATGAATAAAGAATATCAAAAAATTCTCCTTCATCTTTTTTCCACTATAATAATTATAAAAAAAAAAAAATAGTATTCTCGTTGCCCTTGAAACACTCTGGATGATGTTGAATGTTGGTCAGTATTCCACTAATTCTAACCGCATGAATTTAATTGACGCAAAATGATTCTAAGTACCAGTCATTATTAGGGAGGACCATTAACGTCGTGTTCGATAAAATTGAAAATTAAGAATTAAAAATTAATCGTGGCCTCCCTTCTTGGCTTTTGTGGTTGCCTCCTACACGGTCCACAGACTCCACACCCAAAGGAATTAGTGGTGGTCGTAACAAGAAACATAGGGATGAAAAAGAATATCGTGATATGCATTTCAATGGTACATACTCATTTTTCTCACAAAAAAAGAACAACACTTCTTGCAATACTATACCATCAATTTACAATTGTACTATTTTTTTTTTTTTTGATCGAAGGTAATACATCAATGGTTAGCTGTAGGAGCAGACTCAGGATTTTTTGCCAGGGGAGGCCTATAGTTTATACGGGGGTTCGGGGGCAGCGCTCCCGAGGTGAATTTTTTTGGGTCTACTTATACATAATTATGTGTAAAATGGTAGAATCGTATATAAAATTAGTTTAACACCCATAATTTGGGTTAAATGGCCTATATCTAAAACATATAAAATATTTGTGTGTGCATGAGCAGCAAGAGTATTTTTTTTTTTTTTACTCAGACTTGGAGTTTCTTTATTGAAGTTATACTTGATTTGTGATATTATCATATTGGAGAGAGAGAGATTGAAATTGTAGGACAAATTAAAGAAGAGAGAAAGGAAAGATAACGTAAGAAAGTTGTTCTATGCATCCATATAAGAGTTTTTATTTATTTATTTATTTATTTTTATTTATGGGATTTGGAAATGACATTAAATGATGAGATCAAAAGTCAAAAAGATGTCGTATTAAATGATGAGATAGCAAGTATAGATTCTTTTTACACCCCCAATTCGGGGTCATTTATGAAAATTTTTAATTCCTAAAGGTGATATTTGAGGGTATATTTGGTGAAACCTATATACTACATGGTGTCTTTTAGAAATGAGAGAGGGCCTATTTATAAAAATCATAAAATACTACATATAAAAATTTAATTAACAAAACTTGAGGGGTGGCCTGTGCCCCCCCCCCTGGACATAACATGTGTCCGCCCCTGTCTGTTAGCTGTTAGTATGTTGGGGGTGTTCAAGGCAGAAACCTGTGAGGCTGTGACCGTATGAGCGTGGGTCACCAGCATGCCGTCCATTCCAAATGGACAGAACCACATCTCGCCTTGGAAGAAGGCTCGAACCCTGTACCTCTTCAAAGGGGAGAGGGAGGACATACACTAGGCTACAAGGGCCCGGGTACAATTGTACCATAAAAGCTCTGACAATACCATTTAAACATTTGAGTAATTAGCTAACTGCTCTTATTTAATCGTGGTAGGGACAATTGCTTCCACTACCATACATAGAGGCTTCCACTACCATACATAGAGACTATTGGCTGTCTTTCGATTTCAAATGATTAGGACTTAGAAAGACAACGGCCAATTAGTAATGACCTAACGGTTTAAGCATTTTATTTCAATTAGTTTAATAATTTAAGAGTGGTTGATATTTATTGGGCAAAAAGACAATAATATAGGCATGGTTTTGATTTATACAGTACCCAAGTTTTAAATTGACACAAAGGCCTCGTTTGTTTCGTAGGACTAAAGGTCGGATAGGGGAGGATAGGACTATTAGTCCATTTTAATTCAATAGTCCGGTGTCTGGTTCGGCCACCTTGCACCGGACTATTAGTCCTTTTTAACTAAATAGTCCCCCAAATGGGCTACTATTTTATCCCATGGGGGGCTGGTATTAATAATCCCTCAAATAGTGAAGGGAAGAAGTAATCCCCCTAATCCTGTCCAGCGAAACAAACGTGGCCTAAAGGCTTAATTAACTAAACCATCAAAGCTCACACTTGCAGACAGTTTGCAAAACACATAGAGCTATCTTTCTCCATACAACAGCTGCTACAAGCAATTCTTGTGACAACAAAAATGATAGGGATAAACATCAAACGACACACTAAATGACACACCAGCTTTAAATGCATGTACCATGTGCTGTGTAAGTAAGGCACAGAAAAGTGTGAAAAATTCAAATAGCACAAGGTATATGGATTTAAAGCACAGTGTGTAGTTTGGTGTGTATCCCTATCATTGTTTTTTTGAACAATTGCAGATTTCATTAAAGGAAAACCAAATTACAATGTCTAGGAAAACCCCAAAGTAACAACATCCAAAAATCTCCAAACAATACCATGATATTACTATCCCTGCCCAACAAAATAATCAACTTGGATACAATAGGATTTTCCAACACCTAGTACAAATGTAATGACAGCATATCCCAACTATCGCAACAGCAAAATCCATAACCAAGGCAGAATCTGAGTCTGTTTGGCAGCATGCAACCTGAGTATAATATTAAGCATTCTTATTGCTTGTTCAGAGTGATCAAATTCCTGTCCCCACAGTGCATCTGGTGTTGACTGCATTGCAATTTTAAGCCTAACTTATTGCCACCTTAAATGTTTTGGACTGGAAATGGTGCTGTCATCGCTTCCAGTCACTCTCAATTGGACTGCCATTACCTCCTGGGCTTCCAGCTCCTGCATTTCTCAGCAAAAAAGCCCAAAGCACCTTATCCCAGCCTTTAAAGACTCAACAATCTGGGGCAACCAACAGCAAACACTAAACCACCCTTGAAGAAACATAGTGTACCATCAAGAAGTGTTGGAAAATTTGGTCTTCAAAGTCTTCAAAATCCATCTCAAAACAAAACCACAGAAAATGTACACTGATAACATGCTTCAAGGCGTTTACGAGACACTTCCCTAAATACAGTATTTGCCCCCACCATAATTATAATTTGGTGTACAAACGGGTATTCCGCAAATCTGTATTCAAGGTACAGCGAAGCCAACCCTATCTGCAATATGCACTATTGAAGATAGCCGAAAATATCCACCAAGAAATAAAAGCCAGTTCTAGGATTCTGTTTCTACAGAAAACGGAATCTAGAAATATGTATTTTGTATAAAAGCAACATAATTTAAACTTCTAATTTTCCATAAAGAAGAGAGATCTATTGAACATTCAAATGATAGTTGATCCATTCTATATATAGAATGCTTGATGTCCCTTCATAGATAGATATGTGTGTCTATTAGCCTTGTGACTATTGGTCCAAGGGACATAACCTATGGATTTGAACTTCATTTTGAATCGAATCTAAATGGTTGCGACCCATCAGTTCGAATTCAATCTCAATGGTTGCGACCCATCATTTAAAGTTGACCTTGTTCGATACGATGCTCGATGAAGATCCCATGGAAACATTGGAGAAGCTTCCTCGGTTGTTAATCTTGTCGTTGGACCATCAGTCCTTTATGGGGAAAGAAATGGTGTGCTCTGCCATGGGTTTCCCTCGCCTCAAGTCTCTAGAGCTCACTCATTTGACTGAATTAGAGAACTGGAGGGTAGATGAAGGAGCAATGCCTTGTCTTACTCGGATGTTTTATAATTAAACTTAGAACACTAGTAGTTTAAATAATTATACTAAACTCCTTAGAAGTTTTCTTAAATTTAGTATTTTTTTTTTCTTTTCTTTGAATATCGAATTATTTTTACTACCGCCTTCAATCAATTTGGTATCTGAGCATGGTTCCTCATTACCTAGTAAATTTATTATATGAGTACTATATATACAGAAGAAGTAGAATCTGATAATTTAAATAGTTCAACGTCATTGCAAATCATAATGGAATAAAATAATTTATTAATAAAAATATCATAATGACTTATTAAAAATCATGAAAATTATCGACTAAAAATTGTTAACGAAGTTAGACATTAGGGATGTAAAAAAAGCCCGGCCCGATGGGCAGCCCGAAGCCCAGCCCAAAAAAAACGGGCCTTAAGCCCGAGGTAGGGCCAGCCTGGCCCTAGGCCCTTACATCCCTAGGTAGGGCTGGGGCCTATCTCTTGAAACCCGAGATCGGCCCGAAGCCCAACCCGGTCAGGCCCGACCCGAAGCCCAGCCCGAGGTCCGACTCGATCAAGCTAGACTTGAAGCCCGGCCCGATCAAGCCCAGAAGCTTTCCAACAATTAGTTTTTTTGCCATTTGCAAGAGTTTACAATAATCAAATTGCAAGTGACAAAATTTATAGATTGCCAACTTGCGAGTAAATTGAGTAATGCTATGCTTTCAAAATTTTGTACCTTAAATGATTCCCAAAAATATGTGACAATGAGCTTACTTTGATTGGACGATGTTGAAGTGGTCCTACCATTATTGAAGGTGGTCCCACTACCACTTGTGTTTGGGAACCATTTAGGAAAAGAAGCATAATGTTACTCGAATAATTGAAGGATGTAACACAATTATACATAGGAGTAATGCCAAATTTGGGGTGTAATCATTTTTATTTCTAATTTCTTTTAATAAAAGATAATGATATTTTTTTTATTTAATTAGGTTCTCTCCCTTTATATCTTCCGTTATTTTTTCATTGTTTGCATATTTATAATGTCTTTACATATCTTATAGGAGTAATAAATTATAAAAAAATAAAAAAGTAAAAAGACAACTTGGGCCCGCCCCTGCACAGCCCGAGGCCCTAGGCCCGAAGCCCAGCCCAAGGCCCTAGGCCCTCGGGTAGGGCCTAGAGCATGAACCCTCTAGCCTGGCCCAAGCCCGAAAGAGAGAAGGAGCCCGTGGGCCAAAGCCCAAGCCCGGTCAATGTCGGGCCGCGCCGGGCCCGACGGGCCATTTTGACATCCCTATTAGACATCTACCAAATCTTGCGCAAAATATAAAAATAATTAGTAATTAAGGAAAAAGACCAAAAACTTTCGGATTCTTACCATTGCCCATATAGAGAAAACCTCCTGAAAAGCCTTTTGAATTAGTAATCCATAAAATATATACTAGAAATAAAAGATGAGTCTTTTTTATTTAGGTGCTTTTCAATTTATGGATTACTAAGACTCATTTTTTTTTAATAGTTAATTTTAGGTATTTTTCTTTTGATGGATTACTTATTCGAAAGGAATGAGGATCTTCACTGTATGATCAATGGTAAGAATTTAAAGGTTCCTGATCTTCTTCCTTAATTACTAATTGCTTTTCTATTTTTTGCACAAGATTTTTTAGATGTCTAACTTTGTTAATAATTTCTAGTTGTTGATTTTTAAGATTTTTAAAAAATTCTTTTGATATTTTTATTAATTTATAATTTTGTTCTATTATGATTTGTAATACTTCATCGTCGATGGTCCTTTGTTCTATTATGATTTGTAGTGACGTTGACTTATTTATATTGTCAGATTCTACTTCTTTTGTATATATAATATTCATACAACAAACTTGCTATGCTACCAGGCTGACGAACCAGGCTCTGATACCCTATTAATTGAAGGCGGTGATAAAATAATTCGATATTCAAAGAAAAGATAAAATTCTAAATTTAAGAAACCTTTTGGGGAGTTTAGTATAATTCTTTAGACAACTACTGTTCTAAGCTTAATTATAAAAGACCTGATTAGACCTAATTGTCGCACTTATAAAACTCTAGGGTCTAAAATCCTCAAATTGAAAGTGAATGGACTAAAGAGTCAGACCTTTCAAACTACAAGGATGAAAATTGCAATTTACCCTTTCCAATTCTTGTTTTAAGGTGTAAAAAAATCTGGTAAAAAATGGTCGAATTTACAAAAAATTTATTTCAATTCTATAATATTTCAAAATCAAATCAAACGAGTGTTGATTTCATGGCTACCTTTTGGAAAAAAAAAATCATATGGAAGTTGAGGTAAATGAAATGCCACTGTAACCACGGGCCTTGTAGCACAAGTGGTACTGGTCCTCTCCCTCCCTTTGGGGAGTTTGGGTGTGGGCTTTGCTCCCCACTTGTGTGGGTGCCCCTAGGCTTTGCCATTAGCCAAAAAAAGAAGAAAGAAATGCCACTGTAAATTCCACAAAACACACCTGAGAGAGAGAGAGAGAGAGAGAGAGAGAGAGAGAGCATTCCATTAAAATCCCCAATTTGGATGCATCAGGTAATTAAATTTGCAGGAACAAATAGCAAATTTTAGTCTCCCTCTCCAACTGTAATCATGCCTATCAGCCTATGTTGTGTTGTTCTTCTTCGTCTTCACACGCAAATTTGCCAGGTAAATTCCACTTCTTCATAGTTAATCTCTCACGAGGTTGACTATAAAAAATTATTAAAAGCATATGAATGAGACTATATATATGAACCCAATTTAAGTTATCTGTTGTCACATATGCATAGATTACTGATTACATCCACCTATATGAAAGGCAAAACTAGCACATAGTATATATATACCACCAATCAAAGTCAAAATCAATTATTCCAAACCCTTCAACCTGACATCTCGATTCGAATAAGCAGTAGAAGGTTCATTTGTAGAAATAGTTGGCAACCCATCTTTAGTATCAACCATATTAATCACCATTTCTTTAATTGAAGTCAACTGGTGCAATCAATCAATTATGCTAGTTGTTCATGTCATGTTTGTTATACTTGTTTATTTATTGTACATGATCAAATAGATTATGCTACTTCTGGGTTATTACTTTATGGTGAAAATAGTTGGCTACACATCTCATCACTAGGTCCCATAGTTAAGTCATCTATGAAGTTTGAGTTGTGACCTTCATGCTATAAGCCATTTTAGTTGTGCAACAATCAATTATGCTACTTCTCCATATGATATAATGCAATTTTCCATTGACTTCTTTGGTTACAGAACTGTATAAAATGAAGCCTGCTTAAAGGAACACACAAGTTTCTCTTGATCAATTGCAAACAAAGTGCTTACCATTCATTGTTCAAGAAAGAGAAAATGGATGAGTCTGCTGTCTTCTTTGCATTGCGACGAGTTCATGATTTGTTGATTAGTGAAGCCAAGTTTCTTCAAGGTGTGAGCGACCAAGTTGTGGAAATTCAAATAGGGCTAAAGTGGATGCAATGCTTTTTAAGAGATGTAAACGCGAGACAAGATGAGGATGAGACGGTTCACAACTGGGTTGCGGAGATTAGAGAAGTTGCTTATGATGATGAGGTTGTCATTGAAACATACGTCCTCAAAGTTCTGTCTAGGAGAAAAGGAGGAGCACTCAGAAGATATACTGGCATTTCGAGTGAAGGTATAGACCTCCACTATGTTGGTTTGGAGATCGGAACTATTAAATCCCGTATCTCGAACCTCACTGTAAGCTTGCAAACTTATGGCATAAAGGCAATAAGAGAAGGCGAAAGCTCAAATTCTTCTTAAGAAAAACGAAAAAGACTAAGGTGGGCTTATTCTCATGTTGTTGAAGAGGAATTTGTTGGGTTGGAGGAAGAGATTAACCAATTAGTGGAAAATCTACTTTTTGAAGGCGATGATTCCCAAGTTGTTTCCATTTGTGGCATGGGTGGTCTAGGAAAGACCATCATAGTGATACCCGACAACATTTTGATGGTTTTGCTTGGGCTTGTATATCACAGCGTTGGGAAATGAAGGATGTTTGAAAGGGAATGTAATCAGACTTATGCCGGAGAAGAGGGACCAAGTTGTGCATATGAGAGAAGAAGAATTAGTCAAGCAACTTTACGAAGTTCAGCAGAAGAAAAAATGTTTTGTGGTTCTTGATGACATTTGGTCAGTAGATGTCTGGGATAGCCTAAGACCTGCATTCTAAAAAGGAAAGACTGGGAGCAAAATTTTACTCACAACCTGAATCAGAGAAGTGGCTTTGCAGATGGATCCAAATGGTTTCATCTATGAGCCAAGGTGTTTAGATGAAGATGAGAGCTGGGAGCTACTTCAAATTAAAGCGTTTCCAAGAAGATGACGTACATGTATTTTATCATCCCACCCCATATTGTCATATTAGTAGTGCAATAGTTTTCTTCTCATATGCTAACTATTTTCATATTCCAATATTTTTACCGAAAGAAATGGATATTGATGTCACACGGCACACTGTTGCATTTGGCAATATGGAATTGAGGATTTTGATATGCATGGAATTGGGAAAATTTAATTCAAAGCTGTGATGAGTTTTTATAAAATTCCAATTTAAAGAATCTAATTCCATCTTGCCAATTACATTAAATGGAAGTAGATATGGGGATGTGATTGTATTCATTATTTAGCAGCATAGACAGTATTTTCAAGGGGCTACTATTTCCACACTGAGTTGTGCTATGTGCAATATTATCCATATATTCATGTGGCATGAACTTCCATTACCTCATTTTTTTTTTAGTTTTAATGCAGCTGAGCCCTCCATCTCAAAAATCATGTATAGTATCCTTATATGTAATGTATAGATATAGGATTGTGTATCTGCCACTGCCAGTAAGACTATAAATAAACATACCTTTCCATGTTCTTTGTTTGCAGACTCTGAGAAATGGAGAATTTAGGAAGGGAAATGGTTGGACAGTGTAGGGGATTACCGTTAGCTATCATTGTGCTCGGAGGACTTTTGGCAACGAAATCCACTTTTAGTGAGTGGCAAGCAGTGCATTGGAGTTCGTTTTCAAGGAGGGCCAACATCCAGGGAAGCCAATAGAGAAGAGTATCGAAGTGTTAGCTCTAAGTTATCATGACTTGCCATACCAATTCAAGCCATGTTTTCTCTATTTGGTCAAATTTCCAGAGGATTCAGAAAAACCCACGAGAAAATAGGGGCAAAACCAGGAATTTGCTTTTGGGGGTGCCGAATTACTACATAGGCTATCTAACAATGACACACGGGGGTTTGGGGGCAGCGCCCCCGAGACGATTTTTTTGGTTCTATTTGTAGACACCCCATTTTGAGACCGCCCCCCGCCTTCAGGGTAGGCGCGACACTATTTATACACGAGCATACCTTTTTTTTCTTATCAATAAAACTACAAATTTACTATGTGATGGTATTTTGTACTGTTTGAGAGTTGTTGGGGAGGGGGGTTGTTTGAGTTTATCATAATGAGTGGTCTAATTGTACAGAAAATGCTATTCTACCCAAATCTTGTATCCCAAATGATTCTCAAACACATGTGATTGAAGTTTAGAATTGGAAGAAAGCAATGAAAATGATTTAAGCTGACTAAGGGAGTAGCTTGTTTTTTTTATTTGGGAGTGCTAGAACAACAAAATATGAGAAGTACTAGATTTTTTTGTTTGGGGGTGCCAACAGACAACAAAATATGAGGCATAGTACACATACATGTATATTAGTATAAACAATTTACCACATGTGAGGGTTGCAATGGCACCCCCCACCTAACACACAGTTCCGCCCCTGCGAGAAAACTATATCAACTTTGGGCAACAGAAGGATTTGTCCCATCAGAGTTGTACGAAGGAAATGAAGAAGAAATGATGATGCAGAACGTTACTTGGGTGAACTTGCGTAGATGTGCATGGTTCAGGTGCTAGTAAAGGAGCACACTGGAAGATTTAAATCTTGTCGACTTCATGACCTCATGCGAGACATATGCTTGTCGAAGGGAAATGAAGAATTTTTCTTAAAGTCATTCATGTTGAGCTAGAACACTTGGCGACATCAACTAGTTTAGCACGCAGACTCAGCATCTACATGAGTTATTATGGTTTCAAAGATTATTTTGATCCTAAACAGGAATCAACTGGATAGTCAATTTTATTCTTCTCCAAGATCCATGATAGAACTGGTTTTCAGAAAGGGCTCAAGTCGCTTTGCAGTGGCTTCAAATTGCTCAGAGTTTTACATCTTGAAAGTTTTTACTTTGGTATCACGTTAACCAAAGCAATTGGAAACCTAGTTCACCTAAGATACCTGAGTGTAAAGAAATCCGACTTCAAGAATTTGGCAGCATCAGTAAGCAACTTGGAATATTTGCAAACACTTGATTTAAGGGTGTACATTTTTTCGTTTTTGACCATCCCAAATGTCATATGGAAACTGGCAAGATTGATGCATCTATATCTTCCAACTTTTCACAAGAACACGGATAAGTTGGCATTGGAAAGCTTGAGCAACTTGGAGACGTTGAAAAACTACGATACGCAGGCTTGTGATGTTAGAGATCTCATCAAACTAGCCAATCTTCGAAAACTAGGTGCAATTCTTGTGCTAAAGGTCGAGAACTTGGAAGCCATCATCAACTACCGAACCACCACCCCGAACCACCTCCGGGAGTCATCTTTCTGTGTCTATTACAATTTCTGTTCCGAAGAAGAGTAAACCTCATAGGGAAACTTGTTGGGTGCATGTTTTCATATTCATAAGTTGGATTTGATTAGACGTGTAATAAATTTCCTGACTCCCATAACTTCTCTCTGAGCCTAACCAAGCTGATCTTGAGAAGACCCAAACTCAAGAATGACCCTATGCCAACTCTAGAGAAGCTGCCCAACTTAAGTAGCTTGGAATTGCACACAAACGTCTTCTGGGGAAAGGAAATTGGTTGCTCTTCACAAGGTTTCCCTCAGCTCAAAAGTCTAACTCTCTGGGGTTTGCCCAAATTAGAGAGTTGGTGGGTGGAGGAAGAAGCAGTGCCGAATCTTTCTTATTTAGAAATTAAAGATTGCAAGAACTTGTGTGCGGTTCCGTATGGATTGATGTTTGTTGACACCCTTCAAGAATTGGTGATTATGGACATGCCGACCTGAGGACTTTCAGAAGAGGATTCAAGGGGTAGATGGGGAAAAAGGAGAGGATTTTTACAAAGTCCACCATGTGCATTGAAGTTTAAATGCCAAAACTAGGTGTTTGTTTAGTTTTTGGATTTTTACAAAGTTCACCATGTACTCTTTTTTTTTTTAGCATGAAAACTACTTACCAAGACAGAAAAATTGTCCCTTGTGTAAACCTTGTTTATATAACTTATATTGAGTTTCACGTATGTTCTCAAACATAGCTTTCCAAATTCCTATACTATTTCGTTACTACCCAAGCATATAAAAATGCGTAGATTGAGTTTCACGTATGTTCTTTTATAATTCGCATTAATTGAAAAAAGGAAGAAGAATAGTTTGACAATGAGAGGATCTCTCTCCCTCTCATGAATAGCTTTTGGTTGTAAAAAGGGTAAAACAAAAGGGCTTCATGGGACTTTTTGGTGTCTTATATCAGTTTTGGAGCTTAATTTGGTTGCTTCTTTCTGGTATGGTTTGGCATGGGACCATTTTCCAAGTATCAAAAGAAAAGCAGCACAACAAGACCTTTCAAGCATACAACTAAAAGGTAAGAAACATGTATGATATCTCACTTGTTTTAACTTTTTCCAAACATTTTGGCTACACTATGGCTGAAGCAGTTTAAATTTTTTGTGGAAATAAATAAAAGCCTACTCAGAATACTTTCCATGGTCATCTTCTTAGTAGCTTTGCGCTGTAGTGCCTTGAAAAACTTGGCATAGAAATGCTAGCCACTTGTAGGTTCACTTTTGGTTGATGATATAGGTGAACAAAAAAAGATAAAAAAGATATTAGTCTAAAAAAATAGTTTTTTTTTTTTTTTTAACCTAGGCCTCGCATGGTAACGTTGTGGTTTTGATTTTTCAGTTTTGATTTTTATTTTTTGTATTGGGAGTTGACTGTGATCAATTCAAAAAATAAAAACAAAAACTGAAAACTAAAAATCACAACGCTACCACGTGAGTCCTAAAAAAATAGTTTTTAATTTTGTGCAAGAGAGAAAACATGAAAATACTCTAGTAAGGTAACTGAAGTACTGGTTTCTTGTACTCATTATATAGTACTATTGTTTATTAATTAATCTGATGAATAAAATTTGACTTCACTTTAGTAAGGCCACATGGATACAAAAAGATTCAGCAACGAAAGGTCCAAATACAAGAAGCAGATATACAATAGCTAGTTTGACTGTGATGAATGGGCCGCAAACAAAGGAAAAGTTTGAGGCCAAAATATAACCTAAGCCCAATAATCACATTAACAAACTAGAATATACAGGGTGGGTAGGCATATTTGATTATATATGTAAGCCCATGGTCCATTCTTTGAGTTAGAAAGTGAGGTCCCCAACTTAACATAATCTCAAGAATTCTATACACACTGTACCTTTTCATCACATAATTGGCTCACTATTTGTGCACGTGGATCAATCATGTTCAAAACAGTATTATATAAACATTAGAAGCTTAAACTTAGTCTTTTCCTATATAAATACGAATGATCACTCCTCTAAAAAACCCCATGCTAAAATGTCCATTTATATATTTATTGAACAGCTGCAGTCTTACTTCTACGCCTATAGGCCCTAAACCACCGGCATGTTTAGACGATCTTGGTGTGTTCTTGCCTTCTTGGCAACTATGTGGCCTATGCATGTAATTGAGTCAAAATCCTTCAATTATAATTTTCTAGCAGAACTCGTCGTACCGTCAATTAATCTTTTGAGATTTTGGGATCGAAACTAATAAAGAGGCATCGACTATAACTTGCTTTTTCAATGAAATAAAGTTTTGTAACAATGCATGTTCAAAATTTGTACAAAAATGTCATAACTCAAAAATTTTAGTAAGGGATAAACTATAATTAAATGCTTATGTGCAAGCCTGTTAATTATTTTGGGGCAGTATTTGAATTTATCTGAACTTATGTCACTATATTTATTTATTTTTTTTTCTTGGCTTATTTGGTCTTATTTTATTTTACTACAAGATTTTATTTATTATCTTGATGTTAAAGTGTGTACATATTTTAAATTGGGTGTGTAATAGTAGACCATACACATACACACATGCTATATATTACTTTATGTCATCAAAGAGGGAATTAAAAATCAAGACAAGTGAGTGGGCCCCACCCACTTAAAGTGGCCGGCCACTTCTCTCTCCCCCACCTCACTTTCATTTTCTTTTCTTTCTTTTTCTTTTCTTTCTCTCTCTCTCTCTTCTTCTTTTTCTTCTATATGAAATTGGGTATACACATACAACCCACCATTGCTCCTTCTTTCAAGCTTCCAATACACCCCCAAAAATTCATTTTTGCGAGTTTATCTATTTCACAAAACATTCTTAGAATTCCATAAGCTTTTTAATGGTACCAACAAAATTCGTTTTGGTAGCCATTTCTATAGTTTTCCCAAGTTTCATAGAGCTTCTAAATCTCTCATCTACAACCATGGATTTCTATTGAAAAATTACTACATGCAGTGGGTTCTTGGGCTCCCTCGGACATCTCTTTTCAACTTCTTGGAGTCACTTGAAGCTCTTTGGATTTTCTTGAAATTTTTTACTCTTCCATTTATCTTGGAAGAAATCTCCATAGAGGTAGATTTACATTTTTGAAATTTTATATGTTATACTTGCCTAAGATGCTATGAGTATATTTATATGTTAGGAGAGAATTAGAAACATGTATAGAATTTTCCCCAAAGTTGTAATGTTAGGGTTATATGCCTAAATATAATTTATATGCTTTGGTTGTGTAAGTTGTGATGTTGTTGTGTTATATGTGATCAAAATGATGCTAAAAATATAATTTAGACACATGCAATGGGTATTTCCCCAAAGTTGTAATGTAAGGATTGTATGCCTAATTATGGAATTATATGCTTTGGTTCTGTAAGTTGTAAAATTTGGGGTGTTAAATATAATTAAAATGATGTTAAGGGAATAATATGGACACATGCATTATTTTTCCTCAAAGTAGTAAATTTAGAGTTGTATGACAAATCATAAGTTTACATGCTTTAGTTGTACTATAATTGAGTATGTGATGCTAATGGTGCTTAGGATGCTCCCTTTATGTGTAAAAGCATGTTAGGACGTTAGTTTAGAAATCCTTGTTAGGAATGCCATATTATGATTTTTTAATTCAACTTTGATGTCTTTGATACATGTTCAACATGCAAGAATTATTATGTTCACTAATTTGTTGGAGCATCTATAATGTCATTTTAAACATTTCATGCATTGAGGCCAAATAGGCAAGCATTCACGTATCACAACATAAATGTTTTATTTGAAAAAGAGAGAAAAACCCCATGTGTGGGAAATTTGATTTAAGAAATCCGGACGTGGGTTGTGATGTGAGACAGGGAGAATGACCCTTAGAAACATTCAAACTCCAAACTATATTCGGGTAGCTCCCGGAAGTTGGTATGCTACATTCCATGCGTGGGTGGCTCATGGTCCGGTAACGAGAGAGATGTGCATTTGTCACGCATAGCCTTGCGGCTTTAAACATTTCATTGTAGCCGTGGTGGCGACCCATTGCATCTCATTTCATTTTAGTCATGGATAGCATATAGATTTGTTACAATGTTTTCTACGAGCCGTCGTTCTCATAAAAACGACAAAATATTTTTTCAGGTGAGCTTGATAAAGGCAAAGGGCATATGTGACCCGACGAGTAGACGTTGACATCTTTTGTTCTATTTTGAAGACTTGTGCTTAGTTATGTGAATTTTAGCTAGTTGGAGAAGTTTGTAATAGTTAAGTGCTCTAAAAGAAATTGTTGTAATACTTTTATTACAAAACTTCTTGAGTTTGGACTTCCTTATTTTTGTCACTTGGGAAGCCTTGGTGTAAATTTGATGGACAAGTGTTAGTGCTTACTTTTCCATACTTGTTCAACTTATCTATGTTATGTAATTATAATTCCGAGATCGTAGGATCTCTTTTAAGTTTTATGTTTGTATGTTAATTTGAATCATTGCCGGATTTGATTGTGTTTGGTTGTCCTTACCGGACTCATTGATCTTTTATTTCGAATCCTTGTCGGATTCGGTTTTGTTTATTTTGTCCTTACCGGACTCATTGTATTTGTATGAAATCCTTGTCGGATTTGTCCATTTTGCTTTTAAAGGGAATGTTTTAAAATCTTTCTCTCTCTCCCAATCTCTCCCTCTCCCATTCTTCCTCTCTTCATCTCTTTTACTCCTCGTTGTTATTAAATTTCGAATACATGAAGTTCCGTTTGGTCTAGACACGTGTCGCATGTTGTTTAGGACTTGTTTAGTCTTGTACCAAGGTTTAAATTTGAGGATTTGGTATAATTGGGAACATGTTGAAATGCTGTCAAAATTTACTGTCAAGGAAAAACTGCTACTGTTATTTCAGTTTTCTACCCAAACGGTGAGAAATTGGAAAAAATGTCATTAGACGGAAGTTGTGCAGAATTAAATTTTACAAAAACTTATGAGGATAGAATGTGAAAATTTCAAAGATATAGTTACTTACAGGTGTTTTAAAATTCAGCAACTGTCAAAAATCACCTTTTATCAAATTCATTGTAATTTTTCTTTCTCTCCTTGAAACTAGTACTTGTCCGGATAGTCTCTTAATTAAATTTTCTAGTGCTTCCATCTTTGTTGGACTCATTAGCATGTAAGTCCATTTAGGATTTACGTATTAGTGAGTCATCTTTGTAGGAATCCCAGTGGGTTTCCAAATAGAACACCCACAATTGTGTTATTGCTTTTGCATTTCATTGTCATGCATGATAGTGTGATATGGCGTGTCTTATGACACATGGTTGAGTGAGTTTTGACTCACGAGTTGATTTGGGTGTCTGTATTAGAGAACCCCTTGAAACTATTGTGATTGAGGATTTATTGTTTGTGAAGTCTCTCCGAGTGTGAGACGGTCATTGTGGAACACTTTAAATGTTTATCTGAAAATAAATGTTTACCTGTGTATTTCAATATCTGTATTATTTTCTGGCTTAGAATTTATTTCTGTTGTTAGATTTAGTATCCTCGTGAGAACGAATTAACACGCTATTAATTTGGTAGGCTAATTAGCAACTTCGGAAACGTCATATAGAAATTCGTGTTTTAGCGACCAAACGAAATTTAGTCGAAAACTTTTATAATTTTGAAGTTTCACTTATAAAGCTAAGAATAAGCTGTATAGAAAGTTTCAGAGACTAATTAGGAGTTTTGAAAACTCGTGGGGAGGTAAACGTAATTTCCAAAAGAGTTGCCTATATATAAATAGAGATGGTTGAGATATTTTTCATAACTTCTAACCTAAATTCCAAAAGGAGGCCAAAAGGGGGCTAGAGGGAGATTTAGTTGCTTCAAGCTTTGCGACGCCAAACGACGACCTTCCGTCAGTTTGTTTTCTCCCAGATTTCATATTTGAGTTCCTCGAGGTAAGAGCTTCGTTTTGATACCTATTAGGGCCTGTTTGGCTAAGTTTTCCAAAAGTTATTTTCTAGAATTTTTCATAAAAGTTGATAAATGGAATTCTGATCCATAGGAATTTTACTAGACGGACGTCTACACGTTCTTTGTACACGGGTTTTCTTTGGATCGAATTATAGGAGCGTTATTTGGAGGTGAGTGATTCAACTATGTTTTGGAATGATTTCTTGACATGTATTCATGTTTTGTGTGAATAGCATGTATTAATTCTTAGAGATATATTGTGTAGTTCATATTGGGCATTTTTATTGATAAGTAGGCTCAATAACACGGTGATATGTTTTGATTACCGCGAGTATGGTGATATGTATTTGAGCATGTTAAGTTGCTTATGTGGGTCAGAAGGAGCACGTGGTCACCGTGCCATTTTGTGGAACCAATATAGGCATTAAGGTCGCACGATTGAAGAGAAGAATCGTGGGTCTTACCCTTTCGCGTGGACTTATTGGCGAGGAGTCGCGGATTGGGAGTATGGACGTGCACGTGAGTCTCCGGCGACTAGTATGAAATGTAGAGATGTGAATGCGGACATGTTTATCATTCATGTACATATGTTGTTTTATTCACTAAGCTTTAGCTTAAACAAATCGAAATATGTGTGGTTATTCAAATAACCATTTCAGGTGTTAATGCTGGCGAGGAATCGGAGAAGTGAGCACGAGGATTGGGAGTTTAACTTGGGAGGCAACTTGAAATGTTAATCTTGTAGTTTTGGGATAATAGGAATGTTGTAATAAGAAATTGGGTGTTTTAACCATGTTTAACTTCGTATGATAGAATGGATCTAGAACGTTGTAATGGACTATAACATGTAACGTTGTGATTATGTTTGGTAATGTTTTAATACAGCTAGAATTATTTTGGAAATGTGTGTTTGATCCTTGGTTGAAGTTAGGAAACTTTTCAACTTGAAATTTTGCAGATTGGGCTGCTGTCAGGGGAGCAGTCGACTGGTCCTGTGTTCAATCAACTGAACCCCTGTGTTTGCTAGCTACTGCTTCTTATTTTAGCAAAAGCAGTCGACTGGACCCCCTAGCCTCAGTCGACTGGAATTGCTATTATATTCCCTGCCTTCCTCCGTCGACTGAGCAGTCGACTGAACCTCTGGTTTTAAAATGTGTTTTGTTTTCCACTGCGTGTGTTCTTCAAATTAAACTTTTGGGAACGTTAATGAATTGGTTTAGCCTCGGTGGCGTGCCACGGGCTTCGGTTCCGCTATTGTGGGACTGGGCTGTGACATTTAGTGGTATCAGAGCATAAGTTTAGAGCCTTGGGAACGAGTGACGTTATATATGCTGAGTGACGTCGAGTGGAGTGTGTAATTGTGAAGATAATTGTTATCATTGTAGAAATGCTTCATGCATTAGCATTTGTTGATTGTGATGAACTGTGCACATATATCTATATTGTGGCATAGCATGCATGGTCATTATGCATTGAACTCAACAGGGGAAATATTTGAAACGTTATGGCTGATCCACCAAGAGAATTGTCACCGCATTCGCGGATGGACCAAATAGTGAACATGGTGGGAAATTTCATACAAGCGGTAAGTGAAAGAGAACAGATGAACGTTCAGCCTCCATAAGTGGAAATTCGTTATATCAATGCACCATCGGCACCGCGACCTCAACACACAATCGTGGAACAATTTCATAAGCGAAAACAGACGTTGTATCATAGGCAAGTTGACATAGACTTGGCCGATCATTGGATGATGGACATGGAAAGACATTTCCGTCAGGTAATATGTACCGACGAGGAGAAAATTTTGTGCGCATCTGATACGTTGATGGGCGAAGCATTGGATTGGTGGAACAACATGCTTGAACGAGGGAAGCCAACCACGTGGGAAGCATTTAAAGAAGAATTCAACAAACGTTTCTTCCCGCAATCTGCTTATACTCAGAAACGCCAAGAGTTTACAAGTCTGGTTCTGGGAGATATGACCGTGGGTGAGTATGTTTCTCGTTTCAATGCCTTGTTACGATTTGGGAAAACTACTGTTCCGACTGATAGGGATAAAGCTCGTAAGTTTGAGGAAGGGCTTAGAGAGAATATTCGTGGCCGTGTGGACATGTTGCAACACCCGACCGTTTCTCTAGTCGAGGAAGCCGCCCGTATAGCTGAGAAGAGTGTCGACCGATATCGACAAGGGCAACAAGGAAAGAGACCCAATGACAATAGGGACAAGAGCCAAGGGAATTCGAAGAAACCGTTCACGCAAGGTTCAAGATCGAATATGGGTAGTCAAGGAGGAAGTGTGTTTGTTGGAGATTCGAGACCGTTGTGCCCAACATGTAACCTGCGACACAGAGGAACCTGCTATCAATTGATCACTTGCTATATTTGTAAACAATTGGGGCATGTGTCTAGGAATTGTCCTTTGAATGCAAATTCGACTACACCAAACACAACCTCGAACACCAAGAGCTACAACCCAGAGATAAGAGGGAAATGTTTTGAGTGTGGCCAACCGGGGCATATAGCGAAGAATTGCCCAAGTAAAAGACAACCGGGAATGAGTACTGGTGCATCGAGTGTGCCAAGCGGGTCAAGGGTAGAACCTCGAGTGGACAAAGGGAAAGGAGTCGCGCAACAACAAGGACGATACTTCCAGCTCAGGCCGGGGAATACAGATGATACTGTCGTATCAGGTATTCTTCCTATTTGTTCGTATCCTGCACATATACTTATGGATTCTGGTTCAACGTATTCATTTGTATCACGTGATTTTGTTAAGCATTTAACTGTTAAGTCAGAACCACTAGGATATGACTTGTGTGTATCATTGCCTAGTAGTAAACCACTAGTTACTTCTTCGATATTCAAGTCATGTAAAATCAAGATAGGTGATAAAGTCTTGAGCGTTGATTTGATTCCGTTGATGGTGAATTACTTTGATGTTATCTTGGGTATGGATTGGTTGTCGGTTAATCAAGCCAAAATCGACTGTGAATAGAAACGGGTTAGTTTTTATCCGTCAGGGCGAGAAGAGTTTACTTTTCAAGGTAAGGGAGTAATCGTACCGCCGTACTTGATATCGGCGATTCAAGCAAGTAAGATGCTGAAGAAGGGTTGTTCGGGTTTCTTATGTTCAATTATCGACACGCGAGTTCTTGGACCACTAATAGAAGAAATTTCAGTAGTTCGAGAATTTCCAGATGTTTTTCCCGATGAGTTACCCGACGTGTTGATTGAAAGAGAGCTTGAGTTCACGATAGAAGTAGTACCAGGGTCACAACCGGTATCCAAAGCACCGTACCGAATGGCACCGATAGAGTTGAAAGAATTGAAAGTTCAGTTAGAAGAACTGTTGGAGAAGGGTTTTATCTGACCGAGTGTTTCACCGTGGGGAGCTCCAGTCTTGTTTGTGAAGAAGAAAGATGGAACAATGCGTATGTGCATCGACTACCGAGAGTTGAATAAGTTGACCGTCAAGAATAAGTATCCGTTGCCGCGAATAGATGACTTGTTTGATCAGTTACAAGGGGCTCAGGTATTTTCAAAGATCGACTTGAGATCCGGTTACCATCAGTTGAAAGTCAAAGAGGAAGATGTTGAGAAGACAGCTTTCAGGACTCGATATGGTCACTTTGAATTTTTGGTTATGCCATTTGGAGTGACTAATGCACCAGCTGCTTTCATGGACTTGATGAACCGTGTTTTCAAGGATTATTTAGATGAGTTCGTCATCGTGTTCATATATGACATCCTAATCTACTCCAAAAGCGTAGAAGATCACGAGTATCATTTGCGATTAGCTTTACAACGGTTGCGTGAAAAGAGATTATTCGGCAAATTGAAGAAGTGTGAGTTTTGGTTGACCGAAATAGCTTTCCTTGGACATATAGTGACGGCAAAGGGAATTTCTGTAGACCCTCAGAAGATAGAAGTAGTTACCAACTGGGCGAGACCAACGAATGTGACAGACATCAGAAGTTTCCTAGGATTAGCTGGGTATTATTGAAATTTGTAAAAGACTTCTCGCGTATAGCAATGCCGATGACGCAGTTAATGAGGAAAGATATTGCTTTTGTTTGGAGTCCAGAATGTGAAGAAAGTTTTCAAGAGTTGAAAGGTCGACTAGTGAAAGCACCAATATTAGCCTTTCCGTCAGGG
The DNA here is from genome assembly GCA_033977485.1 of Hydrangea macrophylla. NCBI lineage: Eukaryota > Viridiplantae > Streptophyta > Magnoliopsida > Cornales > Hydrangeaceae > Hydrangea > Hydrangea macrophylla. The sequence continues at coordinate 161,773,855 of CM066991.1, forward strand.
ACTGAAGGATTTATTATTTACAGTGATGCTTCATATAGAGGTTTAGGTTGCGTTCTTATGCAAGGTGATTAAGTTATTGCGTATGCATCAAGACAACTTAGACCACACGAGAAGAATTATCCAACACATGATCTAGAATTGGCCGCTGTGATTTTTGCATTGAAGATTTGGAGTCATTATCTATACGGGGAAAAGTGTGAGATATATACGGATCACAAGAGTTTGAAGTACTTGTTTACATAACGAGATTTGAATATGAGGCAAAGGAGATGGCTAGAGTTGATGAAGGACTATGATTTGTCGATTCAATATCATCCGGGAAAGGCGAATGTCGTAGCCGATGCTCTTAGTCGCAAAGTACCAACCAACACCGCATCAGATTTGACTTCTCAGAAAGAATTGATACGAGATATGGAGAATTTGGAGCTTGAAGTGATACCGAGGATTGAAAGTGGCTTGATGTCGACGATGGTGGCACAACCACTCTTGATTCACGAGATCGCAGAGAAACAACTTCAAGATGTGGCTTTAAAGAAGATTTGTGATGAGATTCCGATGGGCAAACAATCGGGATTTACTTTTGAGAATGATGTTTTAAGATTGAGGGGTAGAATTTGTGTGCCTAACGAGAAGGAGTTGAAATAAAACATCCTAGAGGAAGCACACAATACGAAGTATACCGTTCATCCGGGAAGCACCAAGATGTATAGGGACTTGAGACATGTTTATTGGTGGCCGGGAATGAAGAGAGAAATAGCACGCTATGTTTCACGATGTACGAGTTGTCAACAAGTAAAGGCCGAACGCCAAGTACCCTCGGGATTGTTACAACCGTTACAAATAGCCGAGTGGAAATGGGAACACATAACAATGGATTTTGTTAGTGGATTTCCGAGGTCGAAGAGATCGAATACTATTATCTGGGTGATTGTTGACCGTTTGACGAAGTCGTCGCACTTCCTACCGCTTCGAACAACTAAGCCGATGTCGTTAGCTAAGTTGTATATTCGCGAGGTTGTGAGACTACATGGTATCCCAGTTTCTATCGTTTCGGATAGGGATATTAGTTTTACGTCGAAGTTTTGGAGAGCCATGCAAGAAGCAATGGGTACCAAATTGCACTTTAGTACAGCTTTTCATCCTCAGACTGATGGCCAATCAGAGAGAGTAATCCAGATTTTGGAAGACATGCTTCGTTTATATGTACTTGATTTTCAAGGTGATTGGGAAGACCACCTACCATTAATTGAGTTCGCATATAACAACAGTTTTCAGTCAAGTATTGGAATGGCTCCTTATGAAGCTTTATATGGGCGTGTATGTCGTTCACCGATTAGTTGGACGGAAGTCGGAGAAAGAAAGATTGAAGGGCCGAAAATTGTACAAGAAACGACGGATAAGATAAAGGTGATTAGACAACGATTACTGACAGCCCAGAGTAGGTATAAGAGTTATGCCGACAAGCGCAGACGGCCGTTGGAATTCGAGGTAGGAGACTTAGTGCATTTGAAGGTGTCACCTTCAAAGGGAATAACCAGATTTGGTAGATACGGGAAACTCAACCCGAGATATGTAGGACCTTTTGAAATCATTAGAAAGGTTGGACCCGTAGCTTATCGTTTGAACTTTCCGAGCGAGTATGCTCAAGTTCATAACGTGTTTCATGTATCGTTGTTACGCAAACAATTAGTAGAAGATAGAGATCAAGTTATGACTCCAACGCCGAATGAGATTCAGAGTGATTTAACGTATGCCGCATATCCGGTAGAGATCTTAGACCGGAAGGATCAAGTATTACGAAATAAAGTAATATCGAAAGTGAAAGTGTTATGGCATAGTCAAACTACGGAAGAGATGACGTGGGAGATAGAAGATGAGATGCGTACTCAGTATCCGTACCTTTTCGAGACTTGAGGTATAAGTTTGGGGACAAACTTCTTTTAAGGGGAAGAGTATTATAACACCCACAATTGTGTTATTGCTTTTGCATTTTATTATCATGCATGATAGTGTGATGTGGCGTGTCTTATGACACATGGTTGAGTGAGTTTTGACTCACGAGTTGATTTGGGTGTCTGTATTAGAGAACCCCTTGAAACTATTGTGATTGAGGATTTATTGTTTGTGAAGTCTCTCCGAGTGTGAGACGGTCACTGTGGAACACTTTAAATGTTTATCTGAAAATAAATGTTTACCTGTGTATTTCAATATCTGTATTATTTTCTGGCTTAGAATTTATTTCTGTTGTTAGATTTAGTATCCTCGTGAGAACGAATTAACACGCTATTAATTTGGTAGGCTAATTAGCAACTTCGGAAACGTCATATAGAAATTCGCGTTGTAGCGACCAAACGAAACTTAGTCGAAAACTTTTATAATTTTGATGTTTCACTTATAAAGCTAAGAATAAGCTGTATAGAAAGTTTCAGAGACTAATTAGGAGCTTTGAAAACTCGTGGGGAGGTAAACGTAATTTCCAAAAGAGTTGCCTATATATAAATAGAGATGGTTGAGATATTTTTCAGAACTTCTAACCTAAATTCCAAAAGGAGGCCAAAAGGGGGCTAGAGGGAGATTTAGTTGCTTCAAGCTTTGCGACGTCAAACGACGACCTTCCTTCAGTTTGTTTTCTCCCAGATTTCATATTTGAGTTCCTCGAGGTAAGAGCTTCGTTTTGATACCTATTAGGGCCTGTTTGGCTAAGTTTTCCAAAAAGTTATTTTCTAGAATTTTTCATAAAAGTTGATAAATGGAATTCTGATCCATAGGAATTTTACTAGATGGACTTCTACATGTTCTTTGTACACGGGTTTTCTTTGGATCGAATTATAGGAGCGTTATTTGGAGGTGAGTGATTCAACTATGTTTTGGAATGATTTCTTGACATGTATTCATGTTTTGTGTGAATAGCATGTATTAATTCTTAGAGATATATTGTGTAGTTCATATTGGGCATTTTTATTGATAAGTAGGCTCAATAGCACGGTGATATGTTTTGATTACCGCGAGTATGGTGATATGTATTTGAGCATGTTAAGTTGCTTATGTGGGTCAGAAGGAGCACGTGGTCACCGTGCCATTTTGTGGAGCCGATATAGGCATTAAGGTCGCACGATTGAAGAGAAGAATCGTGGGTCTTACCCTTTCGCGTGGACTTTATTGGCGAGGAGTCGCGGATTGGGAGTATGGACGGGCACATGAGTCTCCGGCGACTAGTATGAAATGTAGAGATGTGAATGCGGACATGTTTATCATTCATGTACATATGTTGTTTTATTCACTAAGCTTTAGCTTAAACAAATCGAAATATGTGTGGTTATTCAAATAACCATTTCAGGTGTTAATGCTGGCGAGGAATCGGAGAAGTGAGCACGAGGATTGGGAGTTTAACTTGGGAGGCAACTTGAAATGTTAATCTTGTAGTTTTGGGATAATAAGAATGTTGTAATAAGAAATTGGATGTTTTAATCATGTTTAACTTCGTATGATAGAATGGATCTAGAACGTTGTAATGGACTATAACATGTTGTAATTATGTTTGGTAATGTTTTAATACAACTAGAATTACTTTGGAGTGCTTTTGAAAATGTGTGTTTGATCCTTGGTTGAAGTTAGGAAACTTTTCAACTTGAAATTCTGCAGATTGGGCTGCTGTCAGGGGAGCAGTCGACTGGTCCTGTGTTCAGTCGACTGAACCCCTGTGTTTGCTAGCTACTGCTTCTTATTTTAGCAAATGCAGTCGACTGGACCCCGCCTCAGTCGACTGGACCCCCTAGCCTCAGTCGACTGGAATTGCTATTAAATTCTCTACCTTCCTCCGTCGACTGAGCAGTCAACTGAACCTCTGGTTTTAAAATGTGTTTTGTTTTTCGCTGCGTGTGTTCTTCAAATTAAACTTTTGGGAACGTTAATGAATTGGTTTAGCCTCGGTGGCGTGCCACGGGCTTCGGTTCCGCTATTGTGGGACCGGGCTGTGACACCAAAGTCGCTTCCACATTTTGTGTAAGGATTTTAATTCTCTTCTCCCGATTTCTCTATCTTTTCTCTTTCCTCGCGCTTCGGTTTTCGGGACGTGACAAAAAAATTAAGCGAATAATGTAAATTCAATCGATGAGTATGAATTTCGAATGTATTATTCCAAATAAACCAAGGTTTGATGATTTCTCATAGACGACCTTTGTCATATATCCCCTTGGTCATGATATGAACCAGCAAAAGATGAATCTACGGCCTCCTTTTGGGTGAATAAACTTTTTTTTTTTTCACAAATGGGACACTTATTCTTTGTTGTTTTCTTGTCTTTGGACATATGTCCCCATTTTCATTTTTGGTAATTTCTGGGCTTTTGAAGTTAGCCTTATATGGAAATTTAAGGCCTCCCTTTCTGAACTTATTCCCCCCCACCTAAAAAAAAAAAAAAAAGAAAAGAAAAGAAAAGAAAAGAAAAAACCTAATAATTTGACATTTAGTGTGAACCCTGATGGATGACGACCAGCTCATGATCACATCTTGATCATAAATTTTTATGGCATTGCTGGAATCCATAGATGTAAATGAAGCTACAATTGATGCCACTTGTGTTCATATAGTGTATAGTTCTCAGCTTGCCCATTACCACTAGTAGAGGGGAAAAAAAAAGCCTTATAGTTTTGCTCATGTATAAACTTATGGCACCAATATCTATTTCCTTCCAAAACTGTGCAGTTGATATCATGCCTTAAAATATACACTTCGTTGACCTTTTGGGACAATTATATTATTCTCTCTTTTGTATGATCTCACCATTTTAGTGCTCACACTGTGATACTTTTTAATTGTGGTTCTATGTATACCACTCAATAATTATGATTCTATGGAAGAATGACTCATTCTTATATGTTTTATATGTATTCCTTATGACTCCCAAAATCCCATCTACACCACTAATTATTGGTCAGCCAGTTAAGGGAGGGTTAGGTCTTGAGAGTTGCGGTGTGTTTTAGTGTTTTGATAGACCCACCAAAAGAAATTCCATATAGCTCTTTGTTACACCCTCCCACTATTTTCGTTTCTTCTTTTGCTTGCTTGGGTTTAGTGGTAGTGTCCCTATCAATGTTTTCTAAAAGCCTCCACTGAAACTGTATTGGTGGCCGGCTTGCATTTTCCTTATTAGCCTTGATAAATTAATGCATGCATTTCAATGTTCCCCACTGATCAAAGCTGAGGCCCATATGATTTCTCTCATTTTCTCTTTCGTTTTTAGTTTGTTTTTTTTTTTTTTTTTTTTTTTTTTTGGTGACGAAGAACTCTCACGGCCCAATCTCTCATCGATAATAAGGTAGTCGGGTAAAACCCAAATGTGTGTAATCACCTATAAATTATAATCATGCGAATTAGTTAGACTTTTTATGGTTTGTGGATTTAGAGAAGGAAAAGAAAATGGAAAGCAAAATAAGGAGAAAACTATTTTTATTATATGTTTCTCCTAGTGTTTTCGTACATGTTGAAATGACATTAGAAATTTAAAGGTTTGAGACTATATTAGTAATGAAGGAAAAGATGGAAGAAAGTGACCCACAAAATTAAAAAATCATTATTTACTTATATTTATTTTTTTCTTCCTATTTTTCTCACTATTTTTCTTATTAATTAACCAAACATAGCAAAGTTTTTTCTAAGTAATTTCTTTTTTTTTTTTTTTCCCTTAATAAATCTATAAACCCAAGAGAGCCTTAATCCCAGGTTATGTTCTAATTTACAGGTCGTCTCCCTTTTTTCAACCACTAATAAGTCACAGATGCGGGTTTTTCATTACAACAATGCTAGGTTCAAATATTACTCTTTTCCAACCAAATATTATTACTCTTTTCATTATTTGTTTTGTTTTTCTTGAATCCTAATTAGCTCCAAGGCCAACAAAAGAATTTGAGAATCTCGATCATTGCTTATGAGTTATGACAGATCATAGCCCTACTAATATATAACACATACCTCCCCATTTTTTGTTGCCAGAAAGGGACCCACTTTGCATCATCTTTTCAGTCCATTTTTGTAGGTCAAACTAGCAGTTTGTCAGTGGCTTCTCACTATTGTCCATAGAGCATTTCAAAAGGTGAGGTGATGATTTACAGACGCCTTGGAAATAGATTCTTGCTTCAGGTTGTGGTCCAGACTCCAGGAGAAAATTTTTGGATAGCCCTAAGGTACCATGTGGTATACCATTTGGTATCTCTTACCTAATAGATGCGTGCTACACGAATAATGAAATTCACTACAAAAAATTTAAATAGTCTAACAATCCTGTGTGACACTATCTCATTAGGTATAGGGCACCACATAAACGCTACCTTCAAGGTACACAAAAACTTCGCAGACTCCAGACCCTAAGAAAGTAAAAAATAAAGGGCAGCTTAGAGAGCGTTTGTGACTGATGATACACATGTGAAGACGTTTATGTGAGTAAATGGGCATTTTGTGATATTTATAAGAAGCTAGTGACATTAGGGTTGCAACTTAAAGTGGGCCGGACTTGACTCTAGGTCCGTAACTTTAGTTTTAGCTGAGTTTGTGTAAGCTGCTAACCCGACTTTACTTTATTGTATATGTACGTATAAAAAAGATATACAATATAGGGTTGGGGTCAGGCTCGCTGGCTCGGGCTTGGGTTATTGTGTAGTGGTTCTGCCCAATTCCAACCTGAGTTAATGCGGTTGAGTCATAGTCCTGGTTGACGAGAAGTTTTTGTGTACCCTCAAGGTACTACCTACGTGTGGTGTCTCACACCCAATGAGGTAGCGTCACACAGAATTGTTAGACCATTTAAATTTTTTGTGCTAGGTTCTATTGTTCGTGTGCCGCGCTACTATTGGGTATGGGGTACCAAATGACATGCCACGTAGTACCTTGGGGGTATCCAAAAATTTCTCCCGGTTGACACCTAGCTTAAATACGTATAGATGTGAAAACTTTATAGAGATGATGAGAAAAGGAAATGAGTAAAAATTGGGACACAACCAAAGACACAACTTTTGGGACACAACTCAAGAGATGTATCTATCTCTCTCCTGTGATGTCACTAGACCCTACAAGTTGTGTCCCAAAAATTGTGTCTTTAATTGTGTACCAAAAATTATATCTTTAGTTATGTCTCAAGTTTTACCCAAAAGAAATCTCTGCCATCGTTGTCACTTAACATGGATTTGGTTAGGAACTGTGGGTCTCCACATTGCTAGGGAAAAAAAAAAAAAGACCAACTTAATTTGCTCTAAAGTTGTAACATGCATGCTTGAAATGCCAATTGGCTTTGTCAGTGTGGAATTTTATGAGTCTATATGATCAATATATGAAGAGGAGACACCTTATCTCAAGTGGATTGAAAATCCAGAAAGGGAAGTTTGTATTTTGGTTTCTACTTTAACAGTTCTGACAGTAACATTCAAACTATGCCCAACAAGTACTAGCAGCTCATATCCAATGTACTTTACAAGCGTCCTTCAAGATATAGAATCTTCTAATTTCGTTTTTCCTTTTCTGGGTTGAAGATAAGAGAATCTTCTATGTGTTTGTCTCTTTTTACAGGATATAATGGAGAAAAAAAATGGATTCTTGGTGGTTCTTGAGCTCATGGAGAGACTGACACAGTGAATGAGTGGAAGGAATTATATAGGGGGGGACTTGTGGCTGTAAATGTTCCAACAAGAGTTTTATTCAGATTTCTCAGCCATTATGATTGGAATTGAAATCTATGAAAAAAGGTCCTTGATGGTCCATATTTATTGGAATATGACTTTTTTTTTTTTAGGTGGATGTGAACTTGTGAAATTACAAATTTTTTTTTTTTGGTCCATATTTATTGAAATTTACAAGTTCATCCCATCTTTGAATAAGAACGATCTTTTAATTTTTAATCAAAAGTCATTTTGGTAATTATATAAGAGTGTTGGTAAGGGCATATGAGGTTTTTAATTTGGGCACTTAATTTTAAGTCAAAATACTAAAATTTTACCATTTACTTTAATTATTAAGGACGACCCTAATTCAAGTCGAAGACCTCTTTGAGGCCAAGGTTGAGATTTTAAGGGAGATGTCACGCCTCAACCCAGATGGCCTTTGTTGGGATTATATCACATGTGGGACAATCCAATTAATTTAGGGATTGTGATTTGGCTAGATTCCTATTGTGATTTGGTTTTCTTTATGATAGAGTTGTATTACTTGTCTAATAAGTAATGTGTTGTAAGCTCTATATATAGGGATGTTGTATAGGAATTTATGTAAGCCCTTGGTGTACCAAGTTGGGGGTCTCCCCTCATGGGGGTGCATGGTCTAGGGTGAGAGAGATTAATCATTGGGGTTTTCTGTGAGGGGTGTTCATAGCGTTATAGGGATATGAGGTAGGGATGTGTATTTCTTTATCTCTGTGATTTCTCTATGTTACAGTGATTAATTGTGTCAGGTTCTTTGGAGTATTGAGTGGGGAGTGTACAAGGGTTTTGTATTTGGGTTATGGGATTTAATTCATGTAACTTGTACCATGTTTTACTCAATAGTGAAAGAATGGATCTCTCGGGTGTGGACGTAGGCAGGTGTTTGGCCGAACCACGTAGAAATCTGTGTGTCTTTTCTTTGGTGTGCATGTTTAATTACTGCTCATGTGTGTGTGTTTATTTGGGGGAATTTGGTTCCGCGTGTTAAATTCCCAACAGCCCTTGGCTGGAACGCGGTGCTCGAGCACTCGATAACCCACGAACATCTACGGGGGAGGAGTCTCTCAAGAGACTCTTCTCCATATTGGACCAGCTCAAAGAGGGCAGACGCGAATCAGACGCATTCATAAGGTTAAAAAAGAAGTTGTAGAGATTCTTACGCAAGAATCTTCAAGTCTTATGGATCTCTACGATATATATATATATATATATATATCTCTATTGTAAAGAAAAATTCAAAACTTGCTAAAAAGCCAACGAGATGAAAGAGAATACCCTTAATAGTCGGGAAGGAAGAGTGGGACAGCTTTTTGAGAGAGCCAGTTCAATTAGGATCCATTAGGAAAGATGAATAACTTATGAGAAAGTTGAAGATATTACAGAAGAAGAAGAGCTAATCTCCGCCCTTCTGAGTAGTCGCGAAGATCAGATAACTTCGTGCTGTAAGACGACAGGTTGGTAATGAAAGGCAATGTACCAAGAGAGCGCAACTCTTACTCTAACATATTTTTCTACCTATTATTATATTTAAAAGACAAATCTAAAAGTTTAATTTCATTAAGCTACAAGCATTTTGTATGACCAACTCAGGTACTCTCTCTCTCTCTCTCTCTCTGAGCTCGACTCACAAGGAATTGGCATCTTTCCCTCGGTTTGTACACAAAGTGGATTATGGAGATCAACAAATTAAACACAATTAATATACTGAAATAAGAATATTGAAAAAAAGAATGGCGGCTATACTATTATTGGGAGATTCAAGAGACACAATTTACTAATTTACTGTTTGCCATATTTGTCATACTTAACCAGAATACATAAGTTTCATACGTCCAACATAGATTTAAAAAAAAAAATATATATATATATATAAGTAAAAGTTTTGAAAAAAAAAAAAAAGAACAAAAGTGAAATACAATAACAATTATAAAAAAGTGAGAAAGGAGTGTTTGTTTATAGAGTAATGTTATGCTTCCCAAACTTTGTATCCCAAATGGTGCCCAAACACATTTGACATTGAGACCACTTCAACATCCCTCCAATTAAAATCAAGTGTCCACTGCTGTCACATGTTTTGGAAAACATTTGAGTTACAAAATTTGAGTAATGTAGGTTTACTCTTATTTATAATAAACCCTAGAACAAATTGGGACCACCTTTTAAAAAAATTAAAACAAGTGATCAAACACCAAACCAAATGAGTTGGTAGCCCTAGTTTTTTTTTTTTTTTTTTTTAACAGCCAAGGAATTTTATATCACAAAAAACTATTACATACATACAAGAAATCAAGAACAAACATCTCCCAAAGCCAAACAAATCTCCCCAAAAACAACTACACACTCAAGCAACTCGGCATCCCAAGTTTTTGACTTCTTCTTATGTATTGACTCCAATAAACTATTCAATTCCACTTGAAGAAAAAAAAAAAAAAAAAAGGAACAAAATATTGTATCGATCGGTACATCAGTGCATGGTTAGAGATTCATATGGGAGGAAATAGAAAGAAGAAGATGTTTGACAAGCACAGCCCTTGCTTAGAAAGCAAAACAAACAAAACCTAAAGTTCTTCAGTGTATAATTTGTGGGAGGTGCCCTTGAAATAAGCAGTGAATTTTATTTGCTTTTAACCTAAAATAGGTGCCCTTAAAAAAACTAACATGCCCTTACCAGCAGTCTTATATAACGGTAAAGTTTTCATTTTAGAAGCCAAAATGACAATGTTGTATATTTTGCACTGTCCAAAGGGAATTTGTACAAACAACCAAAGTAGAGGAGAGGTCAGTATAATTCGAAATAAGGGAGGCGTGCTTGCAATTGTCAAAAGGGTAATATTTGGGGCACAAACAAATCTCGATAACACTTACATCCACACTCTATCTCTCTCCTAGTGGCACTGTAGGGACCCTACAGTGCCACTAGGAGAGAGATAGAGTGTGGGTGTAAATGTTAGTGATTTGCACTTATGCTCCAAACATTATTGTTGTCAAAATTCTTATGGGTTCATAGTAATTTATCATAGTTCAAGTATGGAAACTATCATATCCATGCTTAAACTATGCTAGATGTCACGCCTCTTTATGTAATTTGGCACTAGAAATTGAATTTCGAATTCCGAAAAAAAGTTGGATCGAAATCGGAATTGTTTTGAGAATTCTGAAAATATGTTTTCTAAAAATATTTCAAAAAAAATCCAAATTTTTTTCGAAAATTTAGATGAATGTAGACTTGTTTGTCCCACATTGAATAAGAAAATAAAGGAGAGAGTAGGGGACACTCTATAAAATCATGACCCTTTCAATAATATTTGTATTCCGAAAATTCCAAAAATTATAAAAATTTCCGATTCCAATTCCGAAAATTCCGAAAAAATTTCGAAAATTTCCGAAAATTCTGAAATCGGAAAGGAAAATGAAATTCCGAAAAAATCGGAACAGAAATTGGAATACCTATTTAATTTTCAAAATTTTCAGAATTTTTTCCGAAAGAGGTTATTCCGATCCGTCCGGCTGAAACACTCCCCTATGCATGTGTGATGTAGTGGATAATTTCTTTGTTTTGTTAAACGTGAAAGTCAGTAGATGAGATGAAATGGTGTGGAGGATTAAATTGCCACAATTGATAGTGGAGGATGCATAGTTTGAGGGGGTAAATGCATTTTTCCCTTGAATTTATGAGCCTCAAACCAAATATAGCTTTGTTCGTTTAGCAGTTTGGCTGAACAATCTTAAGCAAAACCCTAATTCGATTGGTCTCAACGCTAGGTTGAGTGGTCAACCTCATGTGGCAATCCAACTTTGGAGCCACAAATGAGAACCACCAAAGTAGATTTGTATTATTGCTTGGTATAACAAGAAGTCACCGGCTTTAAGAATGAGAATGTAGATTGAATTTAGGAGTGGCCCACTTTGTATGGAGATGTTATAAGGTAAAATTTTGAATTTAGGGCCAAGTTTGCGTAAAAATCCTGCGAAGCTCAACACATTGACTCGAGTTAGAAGATCTTTGTATATTACCCTATTTTATTCTTTACACTTTCTTTGGTTCTTAGATTAAGGATGTGTTTGATAATCCAATTAAGTAGTGAAAATGAAAATTTTTAACACTTAATTTTTTTCAGTGCATTTGATAATAACCACTTAATTGAAAAAACAGCTAAAAAATCACTAAAAACTTTAAGTGAAAAAATTCTGCTAAAAATAATCACTGAATGCAGTCTATTTCAGTAGTTGAAACACTGTTCTTAGTATTACAAATTCAATCACTTAAAATTCTGCACTTAATTTTCATTACTTAATTTTCAGTTTTATCAAACGGACCCTTAGTGAGAGAAAAGAAAAAAGAAAGCATTTGAAAAACTTTTTTTCTTTATTTGTTGATGAGAAAAATAGAAAAGGAAAGAGAGCAAGTTGAGAAATAAATTAAACATTTTGAATGTTGTGAGTTATTTTCCTTCTTTAATTCCTGCTACAATTATATTTGATTTGATTTGATTATTTTATTCTTAATAATGCTATTTAACATAAAGGAAAACAAATGAAAAAACACTAGGAAACTAGTTGTCTTTCTTACTTTCCTTTCTTTTTTTCTTTTTAAATTATCTCGTGTACGTGATCGTCATATCCGTATGACTTCCATTGTGATTTGAGTATTCTGTGGATCCTACAATAATGAGGAGATCACATATTATGCATGGATCAGATATATCATGGTGAATTCTTCAGAAAAAAATTGTCTTCCACAATGGAATTTGATAAGTGAGATTTCGAGTAAGTGTTTACATAATTTTCTTCTGTCCGAAGAAATGATTCATTGAAATAATGAGTCACCATTGATATCGACACATCTGAGATCGCCAAATGTTCGGAAGGTCCTCTATTCAATCCTTTTCACTCTTCTTGTTGCTGGATATCTCGTTCGTACACATCTTCTCTTTGTTTCCCGGGCCTCTAGTGAGTTACATGTACATGTAGTAAAAGGTTAAATCAACTGAGTATTTAACTTCTTGTCTAGGGAAGAAGCTAAGTTTTAGATGTATACATAGGGAAAGCTGTGTGCAATGAAAAATGTAAGCACTGTTTGGGGAGTTAACTAGGAAATTACCTACTCCATTGGACTAGTTCCGGGTTCGAATCCCGGGCAACCCATTGTCATACCGAAATCATATATATGGAAATCCATATTCTAGTTTTGCAGCTCATTTCATTCATTAAAAGAAAAATTCTGATAGATCTAACCACATTGTGTGACAGAATCACGTGGAATGGAAGATCTCAAAACATATATCTTTCTTTCTTTGTTTTTTTTCCTCATAAATTTTCATCTACACAAAACAAACATAGGGTCAGTAAGTATGTTTAAAATATAATGAAACAGATAAATCCTAGAAAAGGTAATTATGGGAAAATAAAGCACCATATGATCATATGAATTGGATCTTAGGTAACAATGTCCTACAAAATATATTAACTTGTCACTAAAATAAATATCAGAAAAGGGATCGATAGTGATGACCATGATTAATTAGGACAAAGAAACGAAATTCATTTGTCAAGGTATTCCGCCATATTGTTTGTAAAGATCTTAATTGTATTTTTTTTTTCTAATCTTCCATTGGTCAATAGTCAATACTTAATACAGTCAATGCGACATGGAATATTCAGTTTTTCTCCCTCTCTTTCCTAGTAGGTAAGGATTAAAATCAAAGCGTCAAACTGTTGACGTCTGGAAAATCTAGGTCATGTTTGGGAATTTCTATAACAGGAAGCTCCTCTATTTATTTATTTGTTTATTTATCTGGTCTTGTCGGTTTTCCAAAAAATCAGTTTTTGGCACACATACTTTTCGACACACTATGCTTTAAATGCATGTACTTTGCGCTGTTTGAAATTTTCATACTTTTCTGTACACTACTTACACAACACAGAGTAATGCATTTTAAGCTGGGTGTGTAAAAAAGTGTGTGTGTACCACTACTCTTATATTAAAGCATGCATGAACTCTCTGTCATTAAACAACATGTACCAACACCCTGGCAAAAAAAAAAAAAAAAAGAAGAGGATTTTGGTCCTTCCCAACCGGCTCTAAAGTAATTGAGAAAACTGCGTTTTCCTTTTTGATGTCCTCCCTATTTTGTTAATTTCCTCTATAGATTCATATCAAATGAAACAAGAAGAGGGAATTTCAAGCAACAAATCATATGACCAACCTCCACACAATGGTTTAATTTCTCTACATCTATTATGACTTCTCACACATTATTGCCTTTTTATACTTTCATTATGCTATAAATTATAATTATGTTATACATTACATAAAGGACTGAATTGTGGCCAAATATGTTCCCACTAAGTAAGAAAGATCCATTACTTTTTCTTGATCAACCCCTTGTTATTTCAATGTTATGGAAAAGAAAAACCATATTGGTAGTAGGGTCGCCAAACAGTTTTATCTTTTTCCATTCTGATTCTTTTTCTTTTCTTTTTTGTAAACACTGTACACTGATCATCACTGTTTCCCAGCTGCCATTTGCATTGATTCGTAAAAATTGTGTATTCATGTATTTCTTGTCATCCACAGAACATTGATACCAGTAGAGATACATGTGTATACTTTACGACCACTAATTAAATCTCTCTATTATATATACATATACATATATATATATATATATATATTATGCGCTAATACATGCATATGTGTATATGTCATATATTGTAAAGTAGTGCACCATGTCACTTCATCATATGTGGCTTTACGTATTGTGATTGGTAATGGGGCTGCGAGTGATCAATTAAGCTATGTTTAATTGTAGGATCAGATATGGAAATGAGTGATTTATTCAAATATGTAAAGTTGATCAGTAGGAAAGTTACCTAACTCGATCCTATTAATGTTATTGGATAATGTACTCTTTGTATTCTAATCGAGTATTGTTGCCTAATACTGCAATCGTCTATGTAATGAAGCCATACTTGCTCAGTTGATTAGTGAATTTAGTGTGTGATCGTCACACATATATGATTTCTATTGTGATTTAAGTATTCTATTTTCTCTCCCCTATATAAATATATATATAAAAAAAAAGGTATTCTATTTTCTTATTTGGGTACAATTTAAGTATGAGTAATATTTGGGGCACTAACAACATCCACTAACACTTACTAACACACTCTATCTCTCTCCTAGTGGCACTGTGGGGTCCGCAGTGGACCCCGCTGTACTACTAGGAGAGAGATAGAGTGTGTTAGTGCTTGTTAGTGGATGTTGTTAGTGCCCCTAGCATTACCCTTTAAGTATTATATAGGTCCGACATAAGTGTCACAATATTGAAAAGGTCCCGGTAGCGGTGGCCTTCACAAATAAAAACTCTTCTATGTTACCATCACAACGTGTGATGACTATAGTAATCTCTTTATTATGGCAAGATCCGCAAAATACTAAAATTACAGTGAAAGTCACAAGAGTGTGACACAAGATAATTTCTCAACACAGTATGACAATCACATAGAATACTTTGTCTCGTTGGATCAGGCTAATACTAAGCAATCATTGCATCCACATACACATACACACGCACAAATTATAATGATTAAGCAACTTAATTGGCATTCATCAATGTATTTAAGTACACGTAATGTCCCATTGAGTTGGATTTGACCAAGATTGACACAAGATCATAAAATATTTTACTTACGTACATACGAAATGCGTATTAAAATTTGCATCATATGTTCAAGAATGGAATATAATTATGCAACTATATCTAACCCACTTCCTGCCCAAATTGAATCACAAATCCTATCACAAGCTCATGGGTTTTTCTGTTGATGCATCCCCAGAGAGAGAGAGAGAGAGAGAGAGAGAGAGAGAGAGAGAGAGAGAGGCAATTTGATATCCATTGTGCAATGTACTTGCACAGCCTTTCATGATCCAACAATATGGATTACACACAATTAAGTGATATAATTTAGCTAAGAAAATGGCCACTTATGGAATAAAATAAACAGCAAAAGTGTACATTAACGTGAAGAAAGAGAACACGACACGGCCTCATATATTAATAAGGGAAAATAATAAAACGGAAATGGAATTAGTGGGAGATGCATTAGCATTTTTGGTTACAAATTAATGAAGGTTCATTTCAATGGAAATGTGACCTAGAAAGGGCTTCTCATTCTTGCATATAAAACAATCAACTCTCTTATGCTTTGGTGGAAAGTGGGCTCTCTCAGCCAAAGCAATGAGAATCGATTAATGTGTCTTTTGTTCAAAGTGGAAAATATTTAACCACTAGTTTAATTTTGACCCTCCTTGAAAGCGAGGACCATTTTCTAAGTGTTAATCTGCCCCAAGTTTAGACCTTATATATGGATCACCAAAGTCTGACCAAAGACTCCCAAGTTTAGGGGCACTTTTGGATTCAAGATTTTCCTTCATCCAAATGTTTTCCAAAGTACCATTAGATTCTTGTTGCACTTCAAGAGATTGACTTTAGACTTCAAAGGTTGAAGTGTCTTTGGACCCTTCTTCTATACTTAGAAGCTTAAAATTATAAGAAATAATTTCAATTCTAAAACCCCAATATTAATTAGAGTTCAATCTTCTGCCCCCGTTGTGTCTTTTTTTCTGTCCCATTCATCTAATTGGAGAACTTATCAGGGTGACTGTCATACTGTGGGGTGATGCACTAATTATATTAGGCTATGTATTTTTAAAAATACCTCAAATTTTTAAGGTATAAATTACGACTAGTAGTTTCTTATTTCAAGTAAAAATCACAAATTATAAAAATAAAAATAAAAATAAAAAAAGCAACACAAGAGTAGATTAATTTTATTAGTGTGTCACACTACCTCAGAACAGTCACCTCGAATAATTTCTCATGCAATTGGACATTCTTGTTTGAGCTAAAAATACAAAAAGTACTAATGAATGAAGAGGGATCTAACTTGATGGCAATATTGTTTCCATTTAAGAGAGAGAGATAGCTCAAGCCCAAGTTATCATTTCAGTTATTTCTCTGTCATAAAAAAAATAAAAAAAAAAAAAAGAAAAGAAAAAAAAAGGTGATGGCATGGCCAAATCACATGCATGACATAGAAAAGAAGACACACTTAAGTAGAAAATATTAATGGCGCTAATATATAACACGTCATCAGTATAATCATACTAATTTTACAACGGTATGTTGCTTATGGGAAAATACTTTTTTTTTTTCCTTCAAATAATTAAGACTAACATATGGTTGAATAGTAAAATTTTATTAACTCATAATATCAAATCATCAAAATAACCGTTGTAGCGAATATTTTCTCTACACAATGGTAGCAAATATGCTATCCAAACATAACATTAATATAATCTAATACCCTTCGAATCCGAGGATAACATTTTGAGAAAATAATTTGAAGACAACAAGAAGTAATATAAGTTGGAGCAATACTTTTTCTCACTATTATGATGAGTGCATGGTTGGAACAATATTACGTGTGAAGTTAATGATTTTCATTATGTCCAAACTGTTAAAGCTTGATATACATTATTGTGCCCATTCTCTAACAGTTTAAGCTTTTGGAGTAGTTGGTAACATAACATGTATAACACCCACATTCGTGTTATTGCTTTTGCATTTCATTGTCATGCATGATAATGTGATGTGGCGTGTCCTATGACACATGTTTGGGTGAGTTTTGACTCACGAGTTGATTTGGGTGTCTGTATTAGAGAACCCTTTGAAACTGTGGTAATTGAGGATTTGTGGTTGTGACGTCTCTCCGAGTATGAGACGGTCACTATGGAATACTTTAAATGTTTATCTGGAAATAGATGTTTACCTGTGTATTTCAATATATGTATTATTTTCTGGCTTAGAATATATTTCTGATGTTAGATTTAGTATCCTGGTGAGAACGAATTAACACGCTATTAATTTTGTAGGCTAATTAGCAACTTCAGAAACGTCATGTAGAAATTCGCGTTTTAGCAACCAAACGAAACTTAGTCGAAAACTTTTATAATTTTGAAGTTTCACTCGTAAAGCTATGAATAAGTTGTATAGAAAGTTTCAGAGACTGATTAGGAGTTTGAAAAACTCGTGGGGAGGTAAACGTAATTCCCCGAGAATGTTGCCTATATATAGATAGAGATGGATGAGATATTTTCTCATCACTTCTAACCTAAATTCAAAAGGAGGCCAAAAGGGGGCTAGAGGGAGATTTAGTTGCTTAGAGCTTTGCGACGCCAAACGACGACCTTCCGTCAGTTTGTTTTCTCCCAGATTTTATATTCGAGCTCCTCGAGGTAAGAGCTTCGTTTTGATACCTATTAGGGCCTGTTTGGCTAAGTTTTCCGAAAAAGTTATTTTCTAGAATTTTTCATAAAGAGTAATATTTGGGACACAACCTTCATACAACTTTCATACAACCTCCCCAAAAGATGTGTCTATCTCTCTCCTGTGATGTCACTGGACCCCACAGTGACACAGGAAAGAGATAGACACATCTTTTGGGAAGGTTGTATGAAAGTTGTATGAAGGTTGTGTCCCAAGTATTACCCTTTCATAAAAGTTGATAAATGGAATTTTGATCCATAGGAATTGTACTAGACGGACTTCTGCACGTTCTTTGTGCACGGGTTTTCTTTGGATCGTATTTTAAGCGCGTAAATCGGAGGTGAGTGATTCAACTATGTTTTTGGAATGATTTCTTGACATGTATTCATGTTTTATATGAATAGCATGTATTAATTCTTAGATATATATTGTGTAGTTCATATTGGGCATTATATTGATAAGTAGGCTCAATAGCACGGTGATATGTTTTGATTACCGCGAGTATGGTGATATGTATTTGAGCATGTTAAGTTGCTTATGTGGGTCAGAAGGAGCACGTGGTCACCGTGCCATTTTGTGGAGCCGATATAGGCATTAAGGTCGCACGATTGAAGAGAAGAATCGTGGGTCTTACCCTTTCGCGTGGACTTATTGGCGAGGAGTCGCGGATTGGGAATATGGACGGGCACGTGAGTCTCCGGCGACTAGTATGAAATGTAGAGATGTGAATGCGGACATGTTTATCATTCATGTGCATATGTTGTTTTATTCACTAAGCTTTAGCTTAAACAAATCGAAATATGTGCGGTTATTTAAATAACCATTGCAGGTGTTAATGCTGGCGAGGAATCGCAGAAGTGAGCACGAGGGTTGGGAGTTTCGCTTGGAAGGCAACTTGAAATGTTAATCTTGTAGTTTTGGGATAATAGAAATGTTGTAATAAGAATTTTGGTTGTTTTAACCCATGTATAATTTGGTATGTTAAAATGGATTTTAAACCGTTGTAATAGTTAGTAACATGTTGTAATCTTGCTTTAGAAATGTTTTAATACAGCTAGAATTACTTTGGTTTGAGTTTGGATGGAGTGGTTGATCATGGGTGAAAGTTAGAAAGCTTTTAAACTTGAAATTCTGCAGTTTTGGCTGCTGTCAGGGGAGCAGTCGACGGGGCAGTCGACGGGATAGTGCAGTTAACTATTTTTCCCTTAATGTGGTAAAAGCAGTCGACGGGGCAGTCGACGGGACAGTGCAGTCCAGTTTTCTTTCCTTATTTTGGCAGAAGCAGTCGACTGGGCCAGGCCTCAGTCGACTGGACCTCTGAAGGTTAATGTGTTTATTTTGTTCTGCTTACTTCAGTCGACTGAGGGTCCCGACCCAGTCGACTGAACCTCTGCTTTTGAAAATGTGTTTTGTTTTCCGCTGCGTGTGTTCTTCAAACCTAACTTTTGGAAACGTTAATGAATTGGGTTAGCCTCGGTGGCGTGCCACGGGCTCCGGTTCCGCTATTGTGGGACCGGGCTGTGACATTTAGTGATATCAGAGCATAAGTTTAGAGCCTTGGGAACGAGTGACGTTATATATGCCGAGTGACGTCGAGTGGAGTGTGTAATTGTAAAGAAAATTATTATCATTGTAGAAATGCTTCATGCATTAACATTTGTTGATTGTGATGAACTGTGCACATATATTTATATTGTGGCATAGCATGCATGGTCATTATGCATTGAACTCAACAGGGGAATAATTGAAACGTTATGGCTGATCCACCAAGAAAATTGTCACCGCATTCGCGGATGGACCAAATAGTGAATATGGTGGGAAATTTCATACAAGCAGTAAGTGAAAGAGAACAGATGAACGTTCAGCCTCCATAAGTGGAAATTCGTTATATCAATGCACCATCGGCACCGCGACCTCAACACACAATCGTGGAACAGTTTCATAAGCGAAAACCGACGTTGTATCATGGACAAGTTGACATAGACTTGGCCGATCATTGGATGATGGACATGGAAAGACACTTCTGTCAAGTAATATGTACCGATGAGGAGAAAATTTATGCGCATCCGATACGTTGATGGGTGAAGCATTGGATTGGTGGAACAACGTACTTGAACAAAGGAAGCCGATCACGTGGGAAGCATTTAAAGAAGAATTCAACAAACGTTTCTTTCCGCAATCTGCTTATACTCAGAAACGCCAAGAGTTTGCGAGTTTGGTTCAGGGAGATATGACTGTGGGTGAGTATGTTTCTCGTTTCAATGCCTTGTTACGATTTGGGAAAACTACCGTTCCGACTGATAGGGATAAAGCTCGTAAGTTCGAGGAAGGGCTTAGAGAGAATATCCGTGGCCGTGTGGACATGTTGCAACACCCGACCGTTTCTCTAGTCGAGGAAGCTGCTCGTATTGCTGAGAAAAGTGTCGAAAGATATCGGCAAGGGCAACAAGGAAAGAGATCCAGTGACAATAGGGGCAAGAGCCAAGGGAATGCGAAGAAACCGTTCACGCAAGGTTCAGGATCGAACATGAGTAGCCAAGGAGGGAGTACGTTCATGGGGGACTCGGGACCGTTGTGTCCAACATGTAACCAGCGACACAGAGGAACTTGCTACCAATTGAGTACTTGTTACTTCTGCAAGCAGTTAGGACACATATCCCGAAATTGTCCTTTAAATACAAACTCGACCGCACCAAATACCTTTTCAAATACCAAGAGCTGCAACCCAGAGATAAGAGGGAAATGTTTTGAGTGTGGCCAACCGGGGCATATAGCGAAGAATTGCCTGAGTAAGAGACAACCGGGAATGAGTACCGGGGCATCGAGTGTGCCAAGCGGACCAAGGGTAGAACCTCGAGTAGATAAAGGGAAAGGAGTCGTGCAACAACAAGGACGATACTTCCAGCTCAGGCCGGGGAATACAGATGATACCGTCGTATCAGGTATTTTTCCTATTTGTTCGTATCCTGCACGTATACTTATGGATTCTGGTTCAACGCATTCATTTGTATCACGTGATTTTGTTAAGCATTTAACTGTTAAGTCAGAACCGCTAGGATATGACTTGTGTGTATCATTGCCTAGTAGTGAACCGCTAGTTACTTCTTCGATATTCAAGTCCTGCGAAATCAAGATAGGTGATAAAGTCTTGAGCGTTGATTTGATTCCATTGACGGTGAATTACTTTGATGTTATCTTGGGTATGGATTGGTTGTCGGTTAATCAAGCCAAAATCGATTGTAAACAGAAACGGGTTAGTTTCTATCCGTCAGGACGAGAAGAGTTTACTTTTCAGGGTAAAGGAGTGATCGTACCGCCGTACTTGATATCGGAGATTCAAGCAAGTAAGATGTTGAGGAAGGGTTGTTCGGGTTTCTTATGTTCAATTATCGACATGCGAGTTCTTGGACCACTAATAGAAGACATTTCAGTAGTTCGAGAATTTCCAGATGTTTTTCCCGATGAGTTACCCGACGTATTGATTGAAAGAGAGCTTGAGTTCACAATAGAAGTAGTACCAGGCTCACAATCGGTATCCAAAGCACCGTACCGAATGGCACCGATAGAGTTGAAAGTTCAGTTAGAAGAATTGTTGGAGAAGGGTTTTATCCGACCGAGTGTTTCACCGTGGGGAGCTCCAGTCTTGTTTGTGAAAAAGAAGGACGGGACAATGTGTATGTACATCGACTACCGAGAGTTGAATAAGTTGACCGTCAAGAACAAGTATCCATTGCCGCGAATAGATGACTTATTTGATCAGTTACAAGGGGCTCAGGTATTTTCGAAGATCGACTTGAGATCCGGTTACCACCAGTTGAAAGTCAAAGAAGAAGATGTTGAGAAGACAGCTTTCAGGACTCAATATGGTCACTTTGAATTTTTGGTTATGCCATTTGGAGTGACAAATGCTCCAGCTGCTTTCATGGACTTGATGAACCGTGTTTTCAAGGATTATTTAGATGAGTTCGTTATCGTGTTCATAGATGACATCTTAATCTACTCCAAAAGCGTTGAAGATCACGAGCATCATTTGCGATTAGCTTTACAACGATTGCGTGAAAAGAGATTATTCGGCAAATTAAAAAAATGTGAGTTTTGGTTGACCAAGATAGCTTTTCTTGGACATATAGTGTCGGCAAAGGGAATTTCTGTAGACCCTCAGAAGATTGAAGCAGTTACCAACTGGGCGAGACCAACGAGTGTGACAGACATCAGAAGTTTCCTAGGATTAGCTGGGTATTATCGGAGATATGTAAAAGACTTTTCACGTATAGCAATGTCGATGACACAGTTAATGAGGAAAGATATTGCTTTTGTTTGGAGTCCAGAATGTGAAGAAAGTTTTCAAGAGTTGAAAGGTCGACTAGTGAAAGCACCAATTTTAGCCGTTCCGTCAGGGACCGAAGGCTTTATTATTTACAGTGATGCTTCATATAGAGGTTTAGGTTGCGTTCTTATGCAAGGTGATAAAGTCATTGCGTATGCATCGAGACAACTTAGACCGCACGAGAAAAATTATCCAACACATGATCTAGAATTGACCGCCGTAATTTTTGCATTGAAGATTTGGCATCATTATCTATACGGAGAGAAATGTGAGATCTATACGGATCACAAGAGTTTGAAGTACCTGTTTACACAACGAGAT
This sequence comes from Hydrangea macrophylla, assembly GCA_033977485.1. Lineage (NCBI taxonomy): Eukaryota > Viridiplantae > Streptophyta > Magnoliopsida > Cornales > Hydrangeaceae > Hydrangea > Hydrangea macrophylla. The sequence goes on from CM066991.1 coordinate 161,796,519, forward strand.
TTGAACATGAGGCAAATGAGATGGCTAGAGTTGATGAAGGACTATGACTTGTCAATTCAGTATCATCCGGGCAAGGCGAATGTCGTCGCCGATGCTCTTAGTCGCAAAGTACCAACCAACACCGCATCAGATTTGACTTCTCAGAAAGAATTGATAAGAGATATGGAGAACTTAGAACTTGAAGTGATTCTGAGGATTGAAAGTGGCTTGATGTCGATGATGGTGGCACAACCACTCTTGATTCACGAGATCGCAGAGAAACAACTTCAAGATGTGGCTTTGAAGAAGATTTGTGATGAGATTCCAATGGGGAAACAACCGGGATTCACGTTTGAGAACAATGTGTTGAGATTGAGGGGTAGAATTTGTGTACCTAGTGAGAAAGAGTTGAAGCGAAACATTATAGAGGAAGCACATAATACGAAGTATACCGTTCATCCGGGAAGCACCAAAATGTATAGAGATTTGAGACATGTTTATTGGTGGCCGGGAATGAAGAGAGAAATAGCACGCTATGTTTCACGATGTACGAGTTGTCAACAAGTAAAGGCCGAACGCCAAGTACCTTTGGAATTATTACAACCATTACCGATAGCCGAGTGGAAATGGGAGCACATAACAATGGATTTTGTTAGTGGGTTTCCGAGGTCGAAGAGATCAAATACTATTATTTGGGTGATTGTTGACCATTTGACGAAGTCGTCGCACTTCCTACCAATTCGAACGACTAAGCCGATGACGTTAGTTAAGTTGTATATTCGCGAAATTGTGAGACTACATGGTATCCCAGTTTCTATCATTTCGGATAGGGATAGTAGTTTTACATCGAAGTTTTGGAGAGCCTTGCAAGAAGCAATGGGTACCAAATTGCACTTTAGTACAGCTTTTCATCCTCAGACCGATGGTCAATCAGAGAGAGTAATCCAGATTTTGGAAGACATGCTTAGGCTATGTGTACTTGATTTTCAGGGTGATTGGGAAGACCATTTGCCGTTGATTGAGTTTGCATATAACAACAGTTTTCAATCGAGTATTGGAATGGCTCCTTATGAAGCTTTATATGGTCGTGTATGTCGTTCACCGATTAGTTGGACAGAGGTGGGAGAAAGAAAGATTGAGGGCCGAAAATTGTACAAGAGACGACGGATAAGATAAAGGTAATTCGACAACGGTTACTGACAGCTCAGAGTAGGTATAAGAGTTATGCCAATAAGCGTAGACGACCGTTGGAATTTGATGTAGGAGACTTGGTGTATTTGAAGGTGTCACCTTCAAAAGGGATAACCAGATTTGGTAGATACGGGAAACTCAACCCGAGGTATGTAAGACCTTTTGAAATCATTGGAAAGGTTGGACCCGTAGCTTATCGTTTGAACTTGCCGAGTGAGTATGCTCAAGTTCATAACGTGTTTCATGTATCGTTGTTACGCAAACAATTAGTGGAAGATAGAGATCAAGTGATGACTCCGATATCGAATGAGATTCAGAGTGATTTAACGTATGTTGCGTATCCGGTAGAGATATTGGATCGAAAAGATCAAGTCTTACGAAATAAAGTAATATCGAAAGTGAAAGTGTTATGGCGTAGCCAAACTACGGAAGAGATGACGTGGGAGATAGAAGATGAGATGCGTACTCAGTATCCGCACCTTTTCGAGACATGAGGTATAAGTTTGGGGACAAACTTCTTTTAAGGGGGAGAGTATTATAACACCCACATTCGTGTTATTGCTTTTGCATTTCATTGTCATGCATGATAATGTGATGTGGCGTGTCCTATGACACATGTTTGGGTGAGTTTTGACTCACGAGTTGTGATTACGTCAAAATCAAGTTCTTATTTAACCCTATTAAAAATGTAGCATTTGGAAGTAGGGTGTCGAGTCCACAGGGATTGATACAAGAACAACGTTTGGGAGGTTTAGTAACTAATTATAATGCTCAAAAGAAATCAATAAGAAAAGATGATGAAAGAGAATGAGAATGACATTGTGTCTTGCGGCTTTTTGTTTGGTTTTTGGAAGATAAAAGGATAAATAAATACTAATCTAAAAAGCAATAGGTTGGGATCATTCCCCCCATCTTGGGTCACACCAAGATGAAATGGACTAAAGTTTCAAGCACATTCTAAGGTAACATCTCATTGTGGCATATTATCAAACACTTGGAATGCACCTATGTGTTAGATGAAATGAGCTTTAAGATTTCCATAGAAACGGATTTGAAGCTAACGTTTGACTATCAAGGATGCATGACATACAAGATGAAGCCTCTATGGCTTCTAATCCGAGTGATTTGTCCCCCCTACACTAACTAATCTACTTGGTGGACAAATCACCTATGAAGCCTTCAAGAGGTAGTATTTAAAACCCAAGAGTTTGAACAATCAAAGATGCTTGACATCAAAGATGAAGTCCCCAAGTTTTAAATCCCACACACAACATTTATCAAACACATAGAGTGCAAAACACAAGGTTACATAATATTCCATATGAAATACATAGGGTAGGATTCAAAGTCTAAGTTTTAACAATCATAGTTGCAATACAAATAAGATGAATCCCTTAGTTTTGAATCCTACACAAATGAACTCTAGAAATGCTACAACATTAAATCCAAGAGTTCATGATCCACAACCTACGTAAATCTAACTAATAATGGAAGACATACAAATATCATCAAAGGAAAAGAGATAGAAAATATACCTAGCCATTAAAACTTCAATCCAAGCTCCAAGTTATACAAATGAAGAAGAAATGAAAGGGAACCCAAGTGGGTTCCAAAATGAGAGTCAAGAACCCTAAAAACCAACTTTTTTCCAAAATTGACAACTCTTTCTATTTATACAAAAAACATAAGAATGGCAAACTTGTAAATAGAAGAGGGGAAAAACTGAAGCCGCGGATCGATCCCTTCTTTGGGGCGGATCGATCCGCCTTTCATCTGGGCAGTTACTATCTTCTCGGGAAGTCGCGGATCGATCCCTTCATAAATGCGGATCGATCCATTTGAGGATTTTTTCTAGCAGAATGTTCCTTCAGAATCGCGGATCGATCCGCTCAAAAGGCCGGATCGATCCGCGTCTTTTGAAACTGATACCAAGCTCCTCTAAAACACACGGATCGATCCGCTCATAGGGCCGGATCGATCCGCCTTCCCTGAAGTTCATTCTTTCCCCTTTTTATGAGATAAGAACCAAACGGAGTTGGTTCTCACTTTGAACAAGTTCCCAAAACCTACAAGAAAGAGATTTTTATTATCAATACGTGAACAACAACAAAAATAATAAAAGTACAATTTATCCATTAAATCTCCCAATATAAGTGATAATTTGTGTCCAATAGGGGTAAAATCATGAAGTTAAGAATGCAATATTGGACACGAATCAAGTTGATTTGGGTGTCTGTATTAGAGAACCCTTTGAAACTGTGCTAATTGAGGATTTGTGGTTGTGACGTCTCTCCGAGTATGAGACGGTCACAGTGGAATACTTTAAATGTTTATCTGGAAATAGATGTTTACCTGTGTATTTCAATATCTGTATTATTTTCTGGCTTAGAATATATTTCTGATGTTAGATTTAGTATCCTGGTGAGAACGAATTAACACGCTATTAATTTGGTAGGCTAATTAGCAACTTCAGAAACGTCATGTAGAAATTCGCGTTTTAGCAACCAAACGAAACTTAGTCGAAAACTTTTATAATTTTGAAGTTTCACTCGTAAAGCTATGAATAAGCTGTATAGAAAGTTTTAGAGACTGATTAGGAGTTTGGAAAACTCGTGGGGAGGTAACGTAATTCTCCGAGAATGTTGCCTATATATAGATAGAGATGGATGAGATATTTTCTCATCACTTCTTATAACACCCGCATTGTGTTATTGCATTTGCATTTCATTGTCATGCATGATAATGTGATGTGGCGTGTCCTATGACACATGTTTGGGTGAGTTTTGACTTACGAGTTTAATTGGGTGTCTATATTAGAGAACCCATTGAAACTATTGTGATTGAGAATTTGTTGTTGTGACGTCTCTCCGAGTATGATACGGTCACTATAGAACATTCAAAATGTTTATCTGAAAATAAATATTTACCCGTGTATTTCAATATCTGTATTATTTTCTGGCTTAGAATATATTCTGTTGTTAGATTTAGTATCCTGGTGATTGTGGATATCGCAGGTTTTCAAATTTTACCCACTTTTAAAACAAATATTTTCAATTTTCAAAGAGTCGCCACTTAATTTTTAAAAGGAAAAATTAAGAAACCATTTTAAAAGCAAACTGATCTTTTGCGAAACCAAAGATAAACTGGGTCCGGGGATTATGGAATGAAAGGGGAAGGAGCCCGGCGGACTAAAACACCCCCTTTCATCCTATCTCACGATAAGCCTCTACTCAACATCCTTTTTAATCAAGTTATTAATCTAAGCATGCCCTCAATTAATACATATATAGGTATACATAACACAAGCATGTTGAAAGGGTGCAAAATTGCTAACGGTAAAATATCATTCATAAGTCACATAATTCAACTAGCAAACATCATGATATGCAATAGAGAACTAGAAAACATACCCGGGATCCGGCCGCGAATATCAAACGTGCAATGCATGCAAAAATAAACCTAAGAAAGGTCTCTAACACATATATACACATAAGGCAAAACCTAAGCTAAGGTGTCGCACATGGGGTCGAAAAATCAATTAAAATCAATAAAATAGATTAAACTAGAGAAGGGTTGAGAAATTGTACCTCAAAGCGCTACAAAACAAAGGTTAGTACACATGCCTTAGACAAGATATAATATCAAAAGGTAATTAATCATAGGCCATGTTCAATTAAATTCAACTAAGTCCAACTTCATCCAAAAACTAGTTCTAACTATAAGCATCAATGTACATGAATGAATGAATGATTATGAACAAGGATGAGACATGAGTTTATTCACTAATTTGGATCCCTAAGCCTCTGGGTTTAATCTAAATTATCATTATTCAAAACATGGTTTGAGTCCCAAGACATTAAGAGACCATTTGAGTTGAAACAAATAAGATTAGACAAAAACAGTAGCAGTTTTTTGTGATTTACAGAGAGCAGACCTGACGTTCAAAAATGGAAATAAAATACTTTCAACGGTTGGATCTTACTGATTTTTGGATATGTTATGCCTCTGTGAGTCTAGTTTCTAACCCAAAAAGAAAATCGAGGTTTCAACGGTTAGATCTCCGGGAATATGGAAAATACTAGACCTCACTCAGGATTCTGCAACTCTCTGTCCAGAGATCTTGTATGATTTTTTAAAAATAGTAAAAAACTGAGAAACACTTAGATCTTTTTAGGTTACCTTCCTAACACATTAAGGTACTTATAAAAAAATATTAAAGGTCATGAAAACTTGGTTAGGGTTCTGATTTATTAATTTCAAAACGGACTTATTATTCTGAAAGTATTCTAGAACTCTGGACAGATTATGATTAGTTCACAAAAACCATGATCAAACCCTTCTAATCACAAGATCTTGCTAAAACAAAAATCACAGTGGTAAAACAATGTGTTATGAACATTTTCCCGTTGGTTTCATTCGATTCCAACGGTCGGATTTTAAACTAAAAATCCTTGATCAAAAACAGTTTATGAACCCACTGTTCCATTTTGCTAGTTCAAGTTTATTGATTGGCCTCAACTATTAGAACATGAAGTTGGGGCTCAAACCAAACTACTTCTTCTACCATTTGATGGTCATTGAAGACTATGAGGCATATTACACTTATGGATCTTGATGAAGTATTGAAATGAACTTCACAAAATCCTCAAATAAAGAACTCAAACCTATGGACCCAAGTTTGAATTCAACTTATCACTCCTACCATTTGATGGTCATTGGAGTTAGAGACATACATGCTCATAGGTTCTAGATGAAGTATGAAAGACTTCTTAAAACCTAAGAGAAGGATTAGTTCAAGCCATGGGAGTAAACTTGAATTAACACATTTTCTCCTACCATTTGATGGTCATTGGAGACTATGAGGCATACCACACTTATGGATCTTGATGAAGTATTGAAATGAACTTCACAAAATCCTCAAATAAAGAACTCAAACCTATGGACCCAAGTTTGAATTCAACTTATCACTCCTACCATTTGATGGTCATTGGAGTTAGAGACATACATGCTCATAAGTTCTAGATGAAGTATGAAATACTTCTTAAAACCTAAGAGAAGGATTAATCCAAGCCGTGGGGGTAAACTTGAATTAACACATTTTCTCCTACCATTTGATGGTCATTGGAGACTAAATGAAGTTAAAATCTACTCAAAACCTCATTGGAATATAGTAAGGATTCCATAAGATTTCTTAATGAAAAGGTTCAAGTCATGGATTAAGACTTGAATCTCAACAATTATGTGTAGATTATGACTATGATTCATTTTAATCTCCATATGGATCATAAGATCAAAGGAAACTAAAGAATCAAAACTCAAAGAGGCTCACTAGGATATGTAAAATCTCATGAGCCTTACAAGAGATGGTAGAAATAAGAAATCAAAGTTTGTTTAGAGAAACTAAGAACACAAGCTCTTCAAAATTGAATTTATTTTAAACCCAAAGCATTAATTAGATCCAAATCAATGAAATATTATGAGATTCAATCACAAGTTCTAAGTGGTGTGTGATGAAATGAGGTAAGAAGAGAGGTTTTGAAAATGTGTAAAGTTCCTAGAACTATGAACTTGTGATTGAATAGTCCTAATTCTATCAAGGGTTAAGAGGTTACCTCTAGGACCTCAAGTATTTCTTCAACTTCTTGTGAAGACCTTCCAAGATTTCCCAAAATTCTTCAAATTCTTCAAGAAATTCTTCTTCTCTCTCTCTCAAAATCTATATGATTCTTATATGTATCTATCTCTTGATTTTCAAGTTCAAGTCCCCCAAAATGGAAGAGAAGGTGTGTTTATATAGGCCATTATTCCAGGGATAGATGGGTAAATTCGGGTGAAAACCCATGTGCAAGGTTTTCTTCTAGAACATGTGAGAAAATGCAGTCTGTTACAGCCAGCGGCACTCGCTGGGTGCCGGCGGCACTCGCTGAGTGCCGGGCGGCAAACAGTGAGTGCCGGCGCGGCACTTAGTGAGTGCCGCCGCGTTTTCCGCGTGCCGGGGCTAACTGAATTTTGTCCCTCTTTTTGATTTTCCAAAAGTATGTTGGTGTAAACAAAAATTTTTATTTTATGTATGTATATATTTGCATTAAGATCCCCCATGTGCATGGTATCAACCATGTGCATGGTATATTTTTGAATATACTATTTCTTTTGTATTTTCTCTTTTTCAAAAATCCTTTTATTTATTTTGTTCTTCCTTTTTCAAGAAAAACTCCCTCTCTTTTTTTAAAATAAAATGGATTTCCAGACTGGGTTTCTCACACGTTCTTCATCGTTCGGGTTTCCCTCCCGAATGCCTGAATCCTCTCCCTTTATCATTTTCTAATTTTTTTCTTGAAGATTTTGAATTTCTTGGGAAAATCCTCGAATGTCACGGATATCATCATCGGTCTTTGAGAGGTAACCAATCCCCGGATTTGACGTTTGGTCAAAATTGGGGTGTCTACAGTTTGCCCCTCTTTGACAGAGCTCGTGAAGCAACGCATATCACAAGCGAATGTCAAAGCCTGTGTGAAAGACAAGCCTTTGACCAAATAGTCGAATCCAGGTAAAAACAAAAGTGCGTTGCAAAATCGGGTGTGCAGATAGCCAAAAGCTGGTCGTGCTCAAAGGTGAGCTGCCTACGTATCCCTAATGGGAATCAGACCAGGACGTAGTTCAGGCAAAGGACAACAAAACACCAACGCAAGTAGTCACACAGATGAATGCACCTATCTCATCGTGATGCACATGTTCATGCAATCTTATACCTTGTGCTCCTAAGTGTGATGATCCCGAATCACGTTACCCTTCCTATTATCTGAAATGCACCAAATACATCGAATCATCCTATAATAACACTGTCTTACTCTAGGAACATTATGACTGATGTATGTACATTTCATATGCATATGAGAATCGTCTGATTGACTGAGATGCGCCCTGCGCCTTATACTCCATAGCCAAATCAGGTAGCACGCTGAAAGATTGAACCGCTTCATGCTCAAAATCATCTGATCGACATAATGCCCAATCAGGTAGCACGCAGAGAGATTGAGCAGCTCTATGCTCAAAATCCCCAAAAATCACCTGATTGGCTAAGCCGAATCAGGTAGCACGCAGAGAGATTGAGCAGCTCTATGCCCAAAATCATCTGATCGACATAATGCCGAATCAGGTAGCACGTAGAGAGATTGAGCAGCTCTATGCTCAAAATCCCCAAAATCATCTGATCGGCTAAGCCGAATCAGGTAGCACGCAGAGAGATTGAGCAGCTCTATGCTCAAAATCCCCAAGATCATCTGATCGGCTAAGCCGAATCAGGTAGCACGCAGAGAGATTGAGCAGCTCTATGCTCAAAATCCCCCAAAATCATCTGATCGGCTAAGCCGAATCAGGTAGCACGCAGAGAGATTGAGCAGCTCTATGCTCAAAATCCCCCAAAATCATCTGATCGGCTAAGCCGAATCAGGTAGCACGCAGAGAGATTGAGCAGCTCTATGCTCAAAATCCCCCAAAATCATCTGATCGGCTAAGCCGAATCAGGTAGCACGCAGAGAGATTGAGCAGCTCTATGCTCAAAATCCCCCAAAATCATCTGATCGGCTAAGCCGAATCAGGTAGCACGCAGAGAGATTGAGCAGCTCTATGCTCAAAATCCCCAAGATCATCTGATCGGCTAAGCCGAATCAGGCAGCACGCTGAAAGATGAGATGCAAATTTACTGCCCCACCAAGTAAAATCAAAGTTGACTTGGTTCAACTCATAATTCCTAACTTTCAGGAGCTGATTAAATTTCGAATTAACTTTCCTAAACCTGGAAACACTTGGATCATATTTGCTTTTAATTTCCGAAATCGAAGATCAATCATATTAAAGTCGGCTGAATTTCTTCTAACCTGGAGTCGAACCAAATCAATTTTCAAAGTTCCAGAATCAAACAAGACTCTCATATCAAATCAAATTCCAAAGAGTTGAAACCAATTAGGCTCAATTCAAATCTATTTTCAAAGAACCGGAGCCAATCAGGCTCAAGTCAAATCAACTTCAAAGTTTCGGAGCCAATCGGGCTCAAACCAAATCAATTTTCAAAGAATCAAAGCCAATCAGGCTCAATTTGAATCAATTTTCAAAGAATTAGAGCCAATCAGACTCAAATTAAACCAACTTTCAAAGAGTCAGAGCCAATCAGGCTGAATTCAAATCTATTTTCAAGGAATCAGAGCCAATCAGGCTCAAATCAAATCAATTTTTTAAAGAATCGGAGCCAATTTGGCTCAAGTCAAATCAACTTTTAAAGAATCAGAGCCAATCAGGCTCAAATCGAATCAATTTTCAAAGAATTAGAGCCAATCAGGCTTAAGTCAAATCAGGTTTCAAAGTTCGGAGTCAATTAGACTTCGGTTGAATACATGCTTCCGCAAATCCCAGAATCAATCAGACTCTTAATCAGATTAAACTTCAAACTTATTCCAATTTATTTAATTTTCCAAAATCGGAGTTAATCAGGTTCTAATTTAACAAATTTCCAAAGAATCGGAGCCAATCAAGCTCGAACCAAATCAATTTCCAAAATTTCGGAGTCATTCAAATTCGAAATCAACTCATCTTCTCAAAATCGGAGCCTTTCGGACTCGAGTCAATTCATTCTTCTAAAACCAGGAGTCCGTCAGACTCAAATAAGCTTAGATTCAACCAAACTCTCATTTATTCAATTTTCCAAAATCAGGAGTCAATTAGACTCTTAATCAAATCAATTTTCAAAAGCCCGGAGTCAATTAGACTCTAATTTACTCTAATTCTCAAAATCCGGAGTAAATCAAACTCCTAATCAAATCAATTTTCAAGAGTTCGGAGTCAAGCAGACTCCAATTTATTCAATTTTCCAAAAATTGGAGTCAATTAGACTCTTAATCAAATCAATTTTCAAAAGTCCGAGGTCGATCAGACTCCAATTTATTCAATTGTCCAAAATTGGAGTCAATTAGACTCCTAATCAAATCAATTTTCAGAAGTCTGGAGTTAATCAGACTCCAATTTATTCAAATTTCCTACAATCAAGAGTCAATCAGACTCAATTCAACTTAGATTCTTAAAATCAACCAAACTCAATTCAATTCATTCTTTTTAAAATCAAGAGTCAATCAGACTCAATTCAATCTTAGTTTCTTAAAATCAACTAAACTCAATTCAATTCATTCTTTTAAAATCAGGAGTCAATCAGACTCAAATAAAAAATTTGCCCAATCAAGAGTCACTTTGACTCAATTTCGAATTCAAATTCCACTTATCAGGAGTCAATCAAACTCATTTCAAATAAATTCACCTTCTAAAATCATTTAGTCAATCAGATTCAAATAAATTCAATTTTCTAAAATCAGGAATCAATCATACTTAAAGAATTTCAAATTTCTAAAAACAGGAGTCAATTGGACTCGAAGCAAATTCAATTTCACAAAACCGGGAGTCAATTAGACTCAAAGAATTTCAAAAAACAGACTCAAAGAATTTTAGTTTCACAAAATTAGGAGTTGATAAAACTCAAAGAATTCTTGCTTCACAAAATTGGGAGTCAATCAGACTCAATTTAGTTCAAACTCATGAATTAGGAGTCAATTAGACTCAAACAAATTCAAATTCTCAAAATCCAGAGTTCGGAGTCGATTCAACTTGAAACAATTCCTATTTCCAAAGGGGAGTTGCACTGATTCACATTTTACAAAGGAGAGTCATATGATCTTGAAAATTTTCACATTTCTCAAACACGAATTCATACGGACTCAAAAATTCACATTCTATAAACACGAAGGAAGTCATACAGACTAAATATATATATATATATTTAAAAAAGACAGAGTCACGCGGACTCTAGAACTCAGTATTTTACATAAATGAAGTCCCATGGACCTAACAAATTCACATTTTTCACAAACGGAGTCATGCGGACTCAAGAGTTCATATTTTACATAGACGGAGTCATGCAGACCCGAAAATTCATATTTTACACAGACGGAGTCATGCAGACTCGAAAATTCATATTTTACAGAGACGGAGTCATGCGGACTCAAAATTTCATATTTCACAAAGCCGGAGTCACGCGGACTCAAAATTTCATTTCGTTATTCAAACGAAGTCACACGGACTCAACAAATTCACTTTTTTATACAAATAGAATCATACAGACTCAATCAAACTCACATTTCATACAAATGGAGTCATACAGACTCAACAAATGTATATATATATATATATATATTTATACAAATGGAGTCACACGGACTCAAAGAATTTCCTATTTATACAAATGGAGTCACACGGACTCAAAGAATTTCCTATTTCAAAATCGAGGGTTAATTTATAACATTTCAAATTTTCTTAATCAGAGTCAATTTTGACTTAATCAAAAAATTCCAATTTTCAAAATCAGGAGTTAAATCAAACTCAATTTATTTCAATTTCCCAAAATCGGGAGTCAAATTAGACTCAATTTATTTCAATTCAGTTCATCAGAGTTAGTCAAACTCAGTTTTATTCAAATTCTAAATCATAAGTTAGTCAAATTCAATTCAATTCAATTCAACTTTCAGAATCGGGAGTCAATTAGGCTCAATTCAATTCAATTTTTCAAAATTTGGAGTCAATCAGCCTCATTTCAGTTCCATATTCTAAAATTGGAATTCAATCAGACTTAAATAATTTCTATTTCACCAATTCAAAAGTCAATTAGACTCAAAGAATTTCTGTTTCACAAAATTGGAGTCAATTCGATTCACAAAGAATTTAGAATTTCCAAATCAGGAGTTTGAACGAGACTCAACAAATCATTAAGGACTAATGCGAATGCGAGGTTGCCATTGAGGAGTAATACCAATGATGCTGCCATTGAGGACTAATGCAAAGTTGCCGTTGAGGACTAACACCGATGATGCTGCCATTGAGGACTAACGCAAGGTTGCCATTGAGGACTAACACCGATAATGCCGCTATTGAGGACTAACGCAAGGTTGCCATTGAGGACTAACACCGATAATGTCGCCATTGAGAACTAACGCAAGGTTACCATTGAGGACTAACACCGATAATGCTGCCATTGAGGACTAACGCAAGGTTGCCATTGAGGACTAACACCGATAATGCTGCCATTGAGGACTAACGCAAGGTTGCCATTGAGGACTAACACCGATAATGCTGCCATTGAGGACTAACGCAAAGTTTGGGAGTCTCCTTGGACTCAAAGAATTGGAAAGAATGATTTTCTGTATCTGCGGACCTTTGGAAGAAACATATCAATTCTATCAAAAGAGGGAAGTCACCTTTTTCCCCTAGTCTTGGACCCTTCATATTTCCACTTTAGCATTGTGTTATGATAGTGTTTAAAAATCCTGCTTGCATTGCTTTTGGGATGCTCATGGAGACTCTTCAAATCTTTATTCATCATCTTAAACCCACTCATTTGAGACCATTATTGACTCATCGAAGGAGGACAATTTATACAAGACGACTGACTCAAACTCTGTGTTATTATGAATCAATGTGCTTTCATCGTGGATAATGTATCATCTCACCTTTCATTTATTCATCATCTTACAATGGTAGTACTTCACCAACAAATCTAAACTTTGAAGATTCTCCCCTTTCGAGTTAGCTGGTTCTTTGCCTATCCAGAGTGTGCTTCAAATTAGTGCTTTAGCTTAGAGAATAAAAGACATTCTATTTCAATCCATTCAAAACAAATTCGATTACTTGAGAACTTTTCTCTGACATAGAGGGATTTTTGACAAACGAAGTTTGCCCCTAGTTTGAATAGGACTCGAAGGCCTTGCTTCTGGGATTAAATAAGATGTTCAGAAAATGAAGCTTGCCCCTAGTCTTAAGGGCAAATAGGCTTATCCAAGGGTTTTGAGAACATGATGGTGCAGGATGCCTGCAGTGCATTTACTCCCAACCTAGAGGTAATCATCATGAATGCGGTGGGTTGAAGTAGGACATCCCAATGCTGATGGGTAAACTTTGTTTGCCCCTAGTTTGGCAATATATATGTGGCTTCAGGCAAACTTACGCAAGTTTGCCCCTAGTCTAAAGGAAGGAAACCAAAGGCACAAAGGGTGATGCTTATGGTTTAGGGATGGTTATGGACCGAGAACCTTGGGAGGTTCGCCTACTTATCCCCGAACGGGAATCAGGCCCAAAGTAGTTCGGCTAAGGCCTGAAAGAAAGTGCCAGATCATAGCAAGGGCGGTGACCGAACCGGGTAGGCTGCCTACGTATCCCCGAGTGGGAATCAGGTCAAAAACGTAGTTCATCGATTCTGGAGGTCTTGAAAGAATAAGGCTTCAAGAATTATGGGCTTTTCGAGCCATGTTTTCATTTGAGTCCAATGAGTGCTTTTTTTCTGGGCAGATTTTCTAAAACAGATTCCTTGTGGTAGCTTTTGAACAAAATGATGAGAACATGAACTACGTCTCCCTTTTATTATTTTTTTTCTTTTATTCTCTCTTTTTTTTTTTTGGCGGTTGATTCTTTTCACCTTTTCACTAGCCAGTCAATCTTTACAACTATCATAACACATCGTGTTAGAATCATACTCTACCATACTCATAAAGCAATAGCAGCCCTCCAAATCACTCTTTATTTTTCTTAAAGATACTTTTGCATTGTTATAGGCCCACTTATCCATGAGCCTCTCACAAAATTTTGATACTAATTGATACTTTCAAATCTCTCTTTCCAATTTATTTTCTTTGTTGAGAACAACACAAAGCTTTGGGATAATTCATCTACCAATGATGTACTTTGAAGTGCTCAAGAATTCTCAATCTTATTTATTCTTTGCCTTTTCTTTTCTCTTTCCTTTCTTTTCTCTACCTCACTATCTCTTATTCTCTTCATGATTTTGACTGGCTAGGATTCGGATTTTGAAATCAACACGCATCTTATTCTTGCTCTAACTTTTTCCTAGGCGCCCTTTCGGGTTTTCATCCTAGCGAGCTCCTTCATCTTCATTTTTTTTTCTTTTTCTTTTTTTTTTAATTTCTCTTTTTTTTTTCGTGCTCTCACTTTTGCCTAGGCGCCCTTTTGGGTTTTCATCCTAGCGAGCTCTTTCTTTTCTTCTTTTTTTCTCTTTTTTTTTTTGGAAGAAGAAGTTCATTTAAAACATTTGGCTACCATCAAGGATCAAGTTATGACTTTGGACTGGTTGGGCTCATCTCTTAGGCTTGGTATTTAAAAAAAGGAGATGGTGAGCAAGCTTCAAGTTCCAAGTTCATCTTTTCAAGATTAAGCAAGAGCATCTTTAAATTCTTAAAGTAAAGCAAATCAATTTTCTACTCCTCCGTGGTTTTGGCACATAATTTGCTTTGATCACTTGGGGATCCTTTTTAATGCAAAGATTTATTAACAAAGTATTTTCCATGATCATTTGAAAAATGATTTTTATTTTTTTTCGCTTCTTTTTTTTTTTTTCTTTCTTGGCTTAATGATCCATACATTCACGACTTGGCACACTGAATCAAACAGAATGAGATTTTATTCAACTAGTAGGAAAAAAGGATTACATCCCTCGACTCAATAAACTCGACAATGACTTGCAAACAAACTTGATAACAGACTGACCAGAAGACTCGACTGGACTTGACATTTGACTCCAACTTAACACAACTCGACTACAGACTGGACTCGACTTGGTCTCAACTGGAGTGTCACAGACGACTTTCAAATTATTGGGTCCCCAGGAGCATCCATATTTGCTTTAGCAGCCGTATTTCAAAACACTATCACCTTACTAGCAACATATGTGCATAAACATCTCTCTTCCTATTATCTGTTCCTTCCTGACTAATCTCGTGTTTGAATCTCTGTACCAAATAGTGCTTGACTCGGGTGCTATTTCGCTTACAACAACACTTATCTTTAATTAACTTTGACTGATTTTCTCAAGAGAATCTTATACTTCTATTGATTTTTATTAAATTTTTATGCCAAGTGAAATGCTCATGAATGATTCATATGTCACACGAATGCAATGCATGTGTGTGTGTGCCTATTCTATATGCCAAAAAAAAAAAAAATGAAAAATCTAATCCTAACACATAAACACATAAGCACATAAAATCCTCATCCATGTTGAGTGTGCTAATTTCTCCTTTCATTGTGATCCTTTTTACCCCTTCAAGGTTTTCAAATTTAGAATTTTTGAATCCATTTAACAAGTATTTCCCCTAGATGATGGGATCTTTTCAAAATTCCTTAAGAAGCTTTCCTTTGAAAACAACAACATTTCTAAACAAAAGATGGTTGGGTTGAAACTTTGCTTTTGAAATTTATTTGAAAATGATTTCTTTAATTGCA
Organism: Hydrangea macrophylla; assembly: GCA_033977485.1. NCBI lineage: Eukaryota > Viridiplantae > Streptophyta > Magnoliopsida > Cornales > Hydrangeaceae > Hydrangea > Hydrangea macrophylla. The sequence goes on from CM066991.1 coordinate 161,812,014, forward strand.
GAGATTTCTTGGATTATATTCCTTAACAAAAAGGTGATTAGGTCCAAATTTTGCTTTGAAAAAACATTCCTTTAGTTGGTAAAACTTTTCAAACTCTTTCAAGAATTTTGGGTTCCAAGAATTTTAGGTTCTTTCTTCAAATATGGTTGATTTGAAATTTTAATCCAAAAGTGAACTCCAAAAATTTTGAAAGAGTGATTGAATGCCTTGGAATAAAGATACCAAAAATCTATTTGCTTCCAAAAACGTATTTAAAATTCTTTGGGTAGGAGGATCACATGATCGGATTGTTGTCATACTCTTCATAAATTTGGATGCATACAAGGTCAATGATGCTTAGCTTAGCAAGATGTAAGAGATGTAATCACATAATCAAGATCCAGCATGTTCCCAAATGTCGTGGGACATGAGAAGGAATTGCTAAAAGGTGATTAAAGGGTTACACATCTTTTATCAAGCAAGCATCGTCATCATCTCAAATAACCCCTTTCGGGCAAACAAAACTCCCTAGCACATAATCCCAATCAAGAATTAATTTCCTAAGATCGAAAGGTTCTATGGAAGCTACCATGCAAAGGCCGGGTTTTGGTCAAATAAGGGACCCTTGACACACACCCGATAGGATGCTTCATATACCAAAACATGGTACGAGATCAAGGGTGATCACACGGTCCCATGATGACTTGACCGACCGGGTTGCCCCGAGCCTCCAAGGTCATAGTTCCATGCAATCGACTGGCGAAACATGCAAGTGCAATGCAACAGGCACACAAAAATTAATTAATTTGATTAAAAGGATGCTTTCAAGTCTAATCCTCGAGTGAACCCAAAATCAGAATTCTGGTATGCGAAACCGGAGATTCTGGGTTCGATCCCCAGTGGAGTCGCCAGATTGTGGATATCGCAGGTTTTCAAATTTTACCCACTTTTAAAACAAATATTTTCAATTTTCAAAGAGTCGCCACTTAATTTTTAAAAGGAAAAATTAAGAAACCATTTTAAAAGCAAACTGATCTTTTGCGAAACCAAAGATAAACTGGGTCCGGGGATTATGGAATGAAAGGGGAAGGAGCCCGGCGGACTAAAACACCCCCTTTCATCCTATCTCACGATAGGCCTCTACTCAACATCCTTTTTAACCAAGTTATTAATCTAAGCATGCCCTCAATTAATACATATATAGGTATACATAACACAAGCATGTTGAAAGGGTGCAAAATTGCTAACGGTAAAATATCATTCATAAGTCACATAATTCAACTAGCAAACATCATGATATGCAATAGAGAACTAGAAAACATACCCGGGATCCGGCCGCGAATATCAAACGTGCAATGCATGCAAAAATAAACCTAAGAAAGGTCTCTAACACATATATACACATAAGGCAAAACCTAAGCTAAGGTGTCGCACATGGGGTCGAAAAATCAATTAAAATCAATAAAATAGATTAAACTAGAGAAGGGTTGAGAAATTGTACCTCAAAGCGCTACAAAACAAAGGTTAGTACACATGCCTTAGACAAGATATAATATCAAAAGGTAATTAATCATAGGTCATGTTCAATTAAATTCAACTAAGTCCAACTTCATCCAAGAACTAGTTCTAACTATAAGCATCAATGTACATGAATGAATGAATGATTATGAACAAGGATGAGACATGAGTTTATTCACTAATTTGGATCCCTAAGCCTCTGGGTTTAATCTAAATTATCATTATTCAAAACATGGTTTGAGTCCCAAGACATTAAGAGACCATTTGAGTTGAAACAAATAAGATTAGACAAAAACAGTAGCAGTTTTTTGTGATTTACAGAGAGCAGACCTGACGTTCAAAAATGGAAATAAAATACTTTCAACGGTTGGATCTTACTGATTGTTGGATATGTTATGCCTCTGTGAGTCTAGTTTCTAACCCAAAAAGAAAATCGAGGTTTCAACGGTTAGATCTCCGGGAATATGGAAAATACTAGACCTCACTCAGGATTCTGCAACTCTCTGTCCAGAGATCTTGTATGATTTTTTAAAAATAGTAAAAAAATGAGAAACACTTAGATCTTTTTAGGGTACCTTCCTAACACATTAAGGTACTTATAAAAAAATATTAAAGGTCATGAAAACTTGGTTAGGGTTCTGATTTATTAATTTCAAAACGGACTTATTATTTTGAAAGTATTCTAGAATTCTGGACAGATTATGATTAGTTCACAAAAACCATGATCAAACCCTTCTAATCACAAGATCTTGCTAAAACAAAAATCACAGTGGTAAAACAATGTGTTATGAACATTTTCCCGTTGGTTTCATTCGATTCCAACGGTCGGATTTCAAACTAAAAATCCTTGATCAAAAACAGTTTATGAACCCACTGTTCCATTTTGCTAGTTCAAGTTTATTGATTGGCCTCAACTATTAGAACATGAAGTTGGGGCTCAAACCAAACTACTTCTTCTACCATTTGATGGTCATTGAAGACTATGAGGCATATTACACTTATGGATCTTGATGAAGTATTGAAATGAACTTCACAAAATCCTCAAATAAAGAACTCAAACCTATGGACCCAAGTTTGAATTCAACTTATCACTCCTACCATTTGATGGTCATTGGAGTTAGAGACATACATGCTCATAGGTTCTAGATGAAGTATGAAAGACTTCTTAAAACCTAAGAGAAGGATTAGTTCAAGCCATGGGAGTAAACTTGAATTAACACATTTTCTCCTACCATTTGATGGTCATTGGAGACTATGAGGCATACCACACTTATGGATCTTGATGAAGTATTGAAATGAACTTCACAAAATCCTCAAATAAAGAACTCAAACCTATGGACCCAAGTTTGAATTCAACTTATCACTCCTACCATTTGATGGTCATTGGAGTTAGAGACATACATGCTCATAAGTTCTAGATGAAGTATGAAATACTTCTTAAAACCTAAGAGAAGGATTAATCCAAGCCGTGGGGGTAAACTTGAATTAACACATTTTCTCCTACCATTTGATGGTCATTGGAGACTAAATGAAGTTAAAATCTACTCAAAACCTCATTGGAATATAGTAAGGATTCCATAAGATTTCTTAATGAAAAGGTTCAAGTCATGGATTAAGACTTGAATCTCAACAATTATGTGTAGATTATGACTATGATTCATTTTAATCTCCATATGGATCATAAGATCAAAGGAAACTAAAGAATCAAAACTCAAAGAGGCTCACTAGGATATGTAAAATCTCATGAGCCTTACAAGAGATGGTAGAAATAAGAAATCAAAGTTTGTTTAGAGAAACTAAGAACACAAGCTCTTCAAAATTGAATTTATTTTAAACCCAAAGCATTAATTAGATCCAAATCAATGAAATATTATGAGATTCAATCACAAGTTCTAAGTGGTGTGTGATGAAATGAGGTAAGAAGAGAGGTTTTGAAAATGTGTAAAGTTCCTAGAACTATGAACTTGTGATTGAATAGTCCTAATTCTATCAAGGGTTAAGAGGTTACCTCTAGGACCTCAAGTATTTCTTCAACTTCTTGTGAAGACCTTCCAAGATTTCCCAAAATTCTTCAAATTCTTCAAGAAATTCTTCTTCTCTCTCTCTCAAAATCTATATGATTCTTATATGTATCTATCTCTTGATTTTCAAGTTCAAGTCACCCAAAATGGAAGAGAAGGTGTGTTTATATAGGCCATTATTCCAGGGATAGATGGGTAAATTCGGGTGAAAACCCATGTGCAAGGTTTTCTTCTAGAACATGTGAGAAAATGCAGTCTGTTACAGCCAGCGGCACTCGCTGGGTGCCGGCGGCACTCGCTGAGTGCCGGGCGGCAAACAGTGAGTGCCGGCGCGGCACTTAGTGAGTGCCGCCGCGTTTTCCGCGTGCCGGGGCTAACTGAATTTTGTCCCTCTTTTTGATTTTCCAAAAGTATGTTGGTGTAAACAAAAATTTTTATTTTATGTATGTATATATTTGCATTAAGATCCCCCATGTGCATGGTATCAACCATGTGCATGGTATATTTTTGAATATACTATTTCTTTTGTATTTTCTCTTTTTCAAAAATCCTTTTATTTATTTTGTTCTTCCTTTTTCAAGAAAAACTCCCTCTCTTTTTTTAAAATAAAATGGATTTCCAGACTGGGTTTCTCACACGTTCTTCATCGTTCGGGTTTCCCTCCCGAATGCCTGAATCCTCTCCCTTTATCATTTTCTAATTTTTTTCTTGAAGATTTTGAATTTCTTGGGAAAATCCTCGAATGTCACGGATATCATCATCGGTCTTTGAGAGGTAACCAATCCCCGGATTTGACGTTTGGTCAAAATTGGGGTGTCTACAGTGAGAACGAATGAACACGCTATTAATTTGGTAGGCTAATTAGCAACTTCAGAAACGTCATATAGAAATTCGTGTTTTAACGACCAAACGAAACTTAGTCGAAAACTTTTATAATTTTGAGGTTTCACTTATAAAGCTAAGAATAAGCTGTATAGAAAGTTTCAGAGACTGATTAGGAGTTTGGAAAACTCGTGGGGAGGTAAACGTAATTCCCCGAGAATGTTGCCTATATATAGATAGAGATGAACTTAGATTTTTCTAAGCTTTTAACCTAAATTCTAAAAGGAGGCCAAAAGGGGGCTAGAGAGAGATTTTGAAGCTTAGAGCTTTGCGACGCCAAACGACGACCTTCCGTCAGTCTGGTTTCTCCCATATTTCCTATTCGAGCTCCTCGAGGTAAGAGCTTCGTTTTGATATATGTTAGGGCTTGTTTGGCCAAATTTTCCGAAAAGTTATTTCCTAGAATTTTTCATAAAAGTTGATAAATGGAATTCTGATCCATAGGAATTTTACTAGACAGACTTCTGCACGTTCTTTGTGCACGGGTTTTCTTTGGATCGTATTATAAGCGCGTAAATCGGAGGTGAGTGATTCAACTATGTTTTGGAATGATTTCTTGGCATGTATTCATGTTATGTTTGAATAGCATGTATTAATTCGTAGAGACATATTGTGTAGTTCATATTGGGCATTTATATTGATAAGTAGGCTCAATAGCACGGTGATATGTTTTGATTACCGCGAGCACTGCACCAGAATGACCGATTTGTCACTGCTCTGGGAGGTGACAAAGAGTCTTTGTCACTGCACCAGACCGTGACATTTCCGGGGGTGACAAAAAATGTTTGTTACTGCTCAGAGCAGTGACAATTTTGTTTGTCACTGCCCATTTGAGGACCCCTTGAAGGGCTAATTTCCTTCTCTTTGTCACTGCAACGAACCGTGACAATAATTTTAAATTTGTCACTGCTATATGCAGTGACAATGATTTTCATTTTGTCACTGCTGTTAGTGGTGACAATGCTGGTGACAATAATTTTAATTTTGTCATTGCTCTAAGCGGTGACAATGTCGGAGACAAATGTTGGGAACAATTTATGATTTTGTCATCCAGTTTAACTGCAACAAATATTAGTGACAATTTATTTGAAAGATTTTACCTGTACAATTGCAATCCAAACATGATTTAACTGTATACAACAATTGTAATCCAAAAACGATTTAACTATAATCAACACCATTTGTTCAAATTCAAGTAAAAATTAAACACACAATTCAAAAGTTAAAAAAAAAAGGAAAAAAATAGATTACTACAAATTATGGTCCGAGGAGTTGTCGTTGAAACAATCACTCCAGTTGCAATCGTCTTTGCATTTGACAAACTAAATATATTACAACTTGAAGATGAATCTGGTGTAGAGAGTTGAGTTGCTTGGAGTGAGAGCTTGGCAAGCGTGGCTGGGATATGGGACCACTAAAATTGTTCAAAGTAGAGATCCAAGCTCACCAAGTCAAGTACTGGCTTCAAATGGCATCCTGCAAATAAAAGCACATAGCAAACAAAATATATGAAGAAAAAAAAAAGCCAAGGAAAGAAAAGGCATGGAGTGAATGGATATGAAATTTCCATTTCTAAAATCATAAATATTTCCTAGAAAAAGCCACAAATCAATAAAACACAACAATGATAGTCACAGAAAGGTAACAAAACTTGTAACTCCTTCTATTGCCTACCTTAAACAAAATTTGGGTTATAACTTCATAGTGACGGAGTAGTTAGAATTGGTTAATCCACTTTTGACAACAATGGCTAGCGACATGTTAATTGGCCAGTTACAATAGTGTGGTTTCATCCCTAGAGTTTTCTTCCACACTTAAATGGCTCCTAAACTTCAAAACTTCTAAATTTATTTTCACAATTCTTTACCTTCATATTTTCCTCATTGTTTGAACTTTGAGTTACTAACCCAACAAAGAAAGTATTTCCTGATCCAATGATCAATACGTAACTCACTACATGGGCACTTTGGGTGACCCTCCTTAACATTAATAGATTTTATATAGCATAGTTTCTAGCCCAAGTGAATTTTCGTTGTTAGAAAATGTCTATTTCCTTAAAAATCTCTCTCTCTCTCTCTCTCTCTCTCTCTCTCTCTCTCTCTCCATCACACATTCACGATCGATTCCTCTACTCTCAGCGAAACCCTAGATCTATGGGTGTTGATGAGACCTGAGAAGCGCAAATCTGATTCAAAGGCTTCTCTAGATGATGATGTAAGAGTTTTAGATGGTGGAACAAAATCAGTTTTTTGTCTTCATAAACAACATTCCTGATGTTGTTGATTCGAAATGGTTATTTGAGATTTTTGAAAAATGTGGTAAGGTGTTGGAGGTGTTCATTCCTAGAAACAAGAATAAGGGTGGGATGAGCTATGGCTTTGTCAGATATCAGGAGAAGAAATCAGCTGATGAAGCTATTAAAACTTTTAACAGGGTGTGGGATTGGGGGTCAACATGGCTAGATTCAATAGGAAGTTGGTCTCTGTCAAGGATATTGATAGAAAGGAGAGAGGATATCGGACTAATTGTGTTAAGAGGGTGGAGATGCATTCGAAGAATACAATCAAATATGGATCTGTTTTCAACTCTACTTGGGGGCTGAAAATACAGCAAAAAAGGGTCTGTTTTCAGCTCTACTTAGGGGCTGATATATTCAGCAAAGACATGGGCTGTTTAGGGGCTGTTTTCAACTCTACTTGGGGGCTAAAAATGCAGCAAAATAGGGTCTGTTTTCAGCTCTACTTAGGGGCTGATATATTCAGCAAAGAAGAAGAGAACTCCCTATTCAGCCCACCTCTCTGCTGTCAACATGATTAAATTTAGCTGATTTGTCCATGATTAGCAAATGAACTTTTTCAGCTCCTAAACACCTTTGTTGTCTGGTTAGTAAACTAGAGTGTCGGGTGGAATTGAAAAATAAAAAAACAGAAGAAGAATATCATTAAGGTATAAAGAAGTCCTTTTTCGTACATGTGTTCATCCCCCTTACTACCACATGTATTTGGGAAGCATTTGGGACACAAAATTTGGGAAACATAACATTATTCTTTCTATATCTTAACTGCAGTTTTCTTACACCAGAATTTGTAAAAGATTTAGGGGAGAAGAAAATCAGGAGGGCAAGGTTCTACAAATATAGTTACGTTAATGGAGTTATTCTATGAATAAACAAAGGTTTATTTAATAAAAATACACATTTAGCACCCAAAGAATAGTCTTAAATGAGAGTGCTGAGAATGCAGAGTAATTGGATTGTTTCAATGCACATTTTTTGCAAAGTTCAGATTACAATATATAAGATTAACTCTCATTTAGGATGGTCACTTCTGGGATTACACTACTACAATTATAAAGGCAAAGTGCCGAGAAATGAGAAAAAATCAAATTCATCAAATGTTTTTTCTCTAATATTGTCAAGTGCTGAAACTCTCAAAACCATCAAAATGCAACATATTGTCAATGGGAGAGGTCAAGAAAAAGGGTAACATAAGAAAAATATACCATAACTTTGGCACTTCCAAAGTCGCAAATTTTAAGCTGGTGAGCATGTGGATTCACCTGCACAAGTAAACATTACTCAATTTATTTTGTACATCTTTTGGAAGCAAATATTTACACAATATAAGTTTTGGGTAAAAGTGAATTTATTTTCCGCACTCACTATTTAAGTTTTACCAGTCTCTTTCATGTTTCAAAATAAAATATAGCACAGCACCACAGACATGCAAAAATAAGCCGCAGGTTATATCCTCTGAGGGCACTGAACTGCTATGTAGCACGGGTACGGATACGGGACACGAGTACTGGTAGGGGGTACGATGAATCCTAAAAATGTTGGGTTAACACCTAGCCCAATTTTCACATACATTATAAACGTGTGATAGGACTTATCTAGAATACAATACAATGAGCACAAGTAGGTTCGGACTACTAGTAGTATTATACCTCATGTTTCTCGATAAGGGGGTAAAGCTGCTCCCCATCTATTTCTGCTGCTCTGGTGAAGCAGCAGCAGCAAGCTTACTTCTCAACATCTCTGACTCCTCAGACCTTGATCCAACAGCATTAGAAGCGGCAGAAGAAACTCCAGATCCTTTGTTTACATCACGTACACTCCCATAGGGCACATCTTTGGCCTGCCCAGTCCGCTGCAAAGTGGGTCATAGACATTACGAGAAAATTAATAAAAAGCAGCATACAAACTTTTTGTTTGTCATCCCTAACCACATCATAATTACGGAAAAGAGAAATTTTCAAAAGCATAAAGAATATGACTCGGAGTCAAACCATTGGAAAATATGGAATGACTAAACTACTTCTATTTCCTAATCAATCAAATGACTGTAAAAGAAATTAACCTAGACAGAGTAAGACGGAGATCAATGTGACAAGACCAAGTAATTAGGACAAAATTTGTTTAGGTGTGAAATATTACAACAATTACTAGGCATTGTTGCCAAATTGTGAATGGAATCGTGAATCTGTTTGTAAAAATTACGAATAATGAATAGTAGAGCCTCTAACATGAGAACCTCATTTATTAAAACATAGACTCTCGAGCACTGTGAGTGTGCCTACTAAAAATGGAGAATTGGAAAAGACAATTATAGTTGGGCCGAAAAACAATCAGTGGTTCAGTTTTGATTCATTTATTAATTCAGTTTTCCAAATCTGCAGGGGTTCCCACCATAGAGACATTCATATCGAAAAGTTATTCGAGTATTACGTGGAACACGGAACACAAAGGAAGCTAATGCTTTGTAGAAATTTAAGCAAAGGTCAAGTTCTCAGAATCCAAAGATGTCGTATTTTTAACTATTTACCAAAAACAACTATTTGGTGTTGACTCTCCTAGTTATAGCAACATGCTATACTCTGTGATGTGATTCCGTACACATTGTTGTGGTGCCAGAAAACCAAAGATCAAAAGGTTCTGCTTACAAAGAGCTTATTCAGCTTCAATCTAATATATTCTTCTTCTTTTTTTGGAAAATAAGCTTCAATCTAATGTCAAAGCTATCTTAAATCAACGAACTCTTTCTGCCATGTTGGGTGCAACATGTCCACATTAAGCTCTCTCCATGTACTAGCATCCATTTCAGCAAGCACTAATCTTCAAATATAATGTTATCTTCCACAGAATTACTCAAAACAAAGATACCCCATTCTTCACGGAGAGAAACTGACCATAATAAATACTGAGCAGTGCTGCATGTTTAAACTTCTTTCATTCCACCCAAGTTACAAAAAAATGAGGTAATGGAGAGATTTTCTTATGTTCCTCCAAATCAAGTTTGAAGGTTACTCTGTCAAACACTTCTGAAATTATTTGATGAGAAGACAGTTCTTATGTATGCAAATGCAACCTGATAATTTTGTCATATGTATCTTCTGGGTAAGGATATTGTCAATGTAATTAACATGATCAATGTTAACAAAATTCTGTGCAAATGAATCCCAACTTCCCAAGGCATCTGAATCACCAATATAAGCTTACAAACTCACCATGGAAAGTGTTCACAGCTTTGTTGGCCTCTTCAGGTGTAGAAAAGTAGAAAAATCCAAACCCCTTGTTGATTCCTTTATCATATCGTTTAAGTTTTGCAGAAGTGATTGCGCCACACTGACTGAAGTGTTCTCGCAGCTCATCCTCAGTGACTACATCATCGATATTCTTGACATAGATGTTTGAAGCCTGAAATTAAAAATTATGAATTTACAAGGAGATAAAAGAAAACATCAGGACTCAGCAAAACCCGATTAGTTCTTTTCACAAAATTACCAACATACCTATACCATTGATGAACTTGTTATTTTGTTAATGTCTATAAATGAAGGATTAGCACCAGAAGGTAAAGATAAAAAAAATTAACATGATCATAGCAGCAAAAATATAAAAATGAAAATAGTTGTCACATACATCTGCTTCCCTCCATCAGTTGAGCCATTAAGCTTCTCAATAGCAGCTAGCATTTGTAGATTCCTCGGACTCAAACTGAACAAAGCATATCCTTTATTCTTCCCATCCGAGTCAGATGCGATGAGTTTGCAAGACAATATGTTCCCAAATTTCTGAAACATTTCTTGAAGCTTCAGGTTATCAATTGACTCAGGTTCTGCAAAATACCCAAAAACAAGTTTTACATTTAAAACCCACATTGAGGAAAACATTAAAGCTAACAAGCCAATCTCACTATTTATGATCTTTTCATCCAATTGAAAAACATACATACCTTGATAAAAACATTCCCAACTCCACTTCTCCTCGCACCAGGATCACGGTGTGACCACATAACCCTAATAAGGGTAGAATGATTCTCCACCTCAATAGCACGAATTGCTACTCAGAATAAGAAAAGAAATAAAATTCAAACTCAGCAACAACTACATCAACAGAATCCATGAAAAAATCCACTAGATTAGAAACTGAAATAAAAAATAAAGAATAAAAAAAAATCAAAATGCCTCTCTCTAATCACACTATATATCAGAACAGAGTATACCAAAATAGCAAATCACAATAATACAATGATACTTGGTATGTATACAAAAGATCACCAATTCAACCATTTTTGGTTAAATTTTGCTTGCATATACTGTACATATATATAGGTAGAGATATAAATAGATACACATACATCTAACACCAAACACACACACACACACACACACACACACATATATATATATATATGTTAGATTAATGGAATTTTAATTAGTATTTTGCCTTGTAGTGACACACACCCCTATACAAACATATGGCAGAAATAAATAATATTTTGTGAAAGCTTGTGTCTGAAGCTTTGAAATGCTAAAAGACTTGAACAAATCGAGAGAGAGAGAGAGAGAGAGAGAGAGAGAGAGAGAGAGAGGGAACAACATTACCTTATTTTGAATGGAAACATTGTTGTCTTGTTCTTCTTATTCCCTCACAACCACGCAACACCAAGAACAAAACGCAGATCTTCCATTATTGGATCGCGAGATCAAATGTCAAGCAAGCTAGAAATTTCATCGATTTGGTTTAGTGTATAGATATAGATGTCATATATATATATATGTGTGTGTGTAAGTATGAGAGGAGAGAGAAAGTTAAGGTCAGCCCGAGGTGGGCGGCAGGGGGGTGGGGGTGGGGGGAAAGGGGATCGGATCTATTTCTCTCTACCTCTGCTCTCTTCTCTAGGGATTTTGGAAAAAGGTTTTGATTTAGGGTTCAATGGTGGGTTGAAGAGATAGAGATAGAGATGAAGAAGACAAGAGAGGGGGGAGTACTGGGAAGGGTTTCGATAGGTGAAGAAGAAGAAGATAAGAAAGGGGGAAGACCAGGGAAGGGTTTCGGGTTTTTTCGGGGAGGATATGTTATTATTATTATTATTATTTATTTATTTTGGCAAAGAGGGACATGGAAAAATTAGGGGGGAAAAAAAGTTCCCTCTAAAATATTTCATTTGGACCAATTTTGTCACCGTTTTTAACAGTGACTATTGTACCACAAATATTGTCACTGCTAGTGGCAGTGACAAAATGTTATTTTGTCACCGATTCGTATTTGTCACTGTCTTTGGCAGTGACAAATTTGTCACTGCCAAAGACAGTGACAAAGTTAGCGAAATTTAGGGTGACAAATTTGCTGTTTTGGTGTAGTGGAGCATGGTGATATGTATTTGAGCATGTTAAGTTGCTTATGTGGGTCAGAAGGAGCACGTGGTCACCGTGCCATTTTGTGGAGCCGATATAGGCATTAAGGTCGCACGATTGTTTGTAGAATCGTGGCTCTTACCCTTTCGCGTGGACTTATTGGCGAGGAGTCGCGGATTGGGAATATGGACGGGCACGTGAGTCTCCGGCGACTAGTATGAAATGTAGAGATGTGAATGCGGACATGTTTATCATTCATGTGCATATGTTGTTTTATTCACTAAGCTTTAGCTTAAACAAATCGAAATATGTGCGGTTATTTAAATAACCATTGCAGGTGTTAATGCTGGCGAGGAATCGCAGAAGTGAGCACGAGGGTTGGGAGTTTCACTTGGAAGGCAACTTGAAATGTTAATCTTGTAGTTTTGGGATAATAGAAATGTTGTAATAAGAATTTTGGTTGTTTTAACCCATGTTTAATTTGGTATGTTAAAATGGATTTTAAACCGTTGTAATAGTTAGTAACATGTTGTAATCTTGCTTTAGAAATGTTTTAATACAGCTAGAATTACTTTGGTTTGAGTTTGAATGGAGTGGTTGATCATGGGTGAAAGTTAGAAAGCTTTTAAACTTGAAATTCTGCAGTTTTAGCTGCTGTCAGGGGAGCAGTCGACGGGATAGTGCAGTTAACTATTTTTCCCTTAATGTGGTAAAAGCAGTCGACGGGGCAGTCGACGGGACAATGCAGTCCAGTTTTCTTTCCTTATTTTGGCAGAAGCAGTCGACTGGGCCAGGCCTCAGTCGACTGGACCTCTAAAGGTTAATGTGTTTATTTTGTTCTGCTTACTTCAGTCGACTGAGGGTCCCGACCCAGTCGACTGAACCTCTGCTTTTGAAAATGTGTTTTGTTTTCCGCTGCGTGTGTTCTTCAAACCTAACTTTTGGGAACGTTAATGAATTGGGTTAGCCTCAGTGGCGTGCCACGGGCTCCGGTTCCGCTATTGTGGGACCGGGCTGTGACAACATGGTATCAGAGCCTTGTTTGTGGGAGGTCTTGGGTACGTTCGACTCTCCATCCCTGCTTTGTTGTGCATATTTGCACTTTGTTATTTGTCTCCACTATGATGGAGTTTGGTTTGTTTGCTCTCCACGTGCAAGTCGGGGTTGCACGTGAGGGAGGGTGTTGAAGCTTGATATACATTGTTGGGCCCATTCTCTAACAGCTTAAGCTTTTGGAGTAGTTGGTAACATAACACAAACTATCTAATTGAATTTTTTTTTGGGGTTAATGCTATTTTTTAATTTTTTTTGCTCATAGAAAAAACATATTGATCTTCACTTTTATTTTATTTTTTACTTTTTCATTGATCTCCACATCTATTTTTAATCACACTTATTTCGTTGACATGTTTTTGAGTCGATCAATCTTCTAGAGTAATGGTTGGGACACATAAAACATTCACATAAAGTTGTTTACATAAATTATTATGTCTATCTCTCTCCTGGTGACTGGTGAGGTACACTGCATTGTGGGGTCCGCTGAGAATAGAGATAGGCAGAATCAATTTTGTGAGTAACTTTATGTAGATGTTTTATATGTCCCAAGCATTACTCATATTCTGACTCGGCCCATAGTTTGATTGATGTTCAATTAAATCTTTAATGCAACATAATTTTTTTTTTTACTTAGATGTTATTTGCATATATTTTTTGCACTTATTCACCAAAATACGTCCAATATTAATTAGATGAATCACATAATCTTCCGAGTATAATGTTTTCTGAACCAAGGAAGAGTGGGTTTAAGGAGCTTATTATTGTGTGTGGGACTTGAAAATAAAGGAAATGGTAAGTGAGTTAAATAAGTTTAAGTTGTTATCCAAAATATATATGGATGCTTTATATGTATAAATCTGAAATTGGAAATACTTACTGATTGGAGATGAAAATAAATATAGAATAAATTTGAGAAAGAATCTGAGCCCAGTGACAACACTGATTCCTTGAGACGATTTAATTCTTCTCGCTGCACAAGGTTGATAAACAATCGGCTCCCAAGATAAAACGAGTTTACAATTCTGTAGAGGCTTCACTTCAATCTACAGAATCCGGCGAACACAAATATATGCAGTGGCGGAGCCAGGAATGTACACTTGGGGGGGCCGAGCATACCCCCGAGAAATTTTTTTTTGGGTCTATTTAATATTTATCCATATTTTTTGGTAGGATTATTTCTATGTCAAAACAATTACATATTTGCATAGAATTTGTAGTGCAATACGCACATTTACATAGACCATATTAATTCATTTGTAGGGGCCAAGATGTATATTACCCAAAAATTTAGACGCAAAATCAAAATTAGTGGTGCAATATGTACATTTACATAGTTCATTACATAAAAAATAAAAATTTGAGGGGTAAATATATAAATTCATTTCATTTGCAGGGGCCAAAATGTATAATATCCAAAAATTTAGAGGCAAAATGAGAATTCTTAAAAATTTGGGAGAGCCAGGCCCCCCTTGGCCTCCATGTGTGATGTGGCTCCGCCACTGAATATATGTATAATACTAATATGCAGAGAGAGAGAATAATTTCGTATATTCACTTACGATGAATGAATGGAAATATTACATATATAGCCACAAGGTGGCTTTTTAATGAATAGGCATGGTCAATGACTATTTATGAACAATCATGACCAATGACATAAAAGACTATTTGACATGACTAAATTTACCCATAATAATTTAAGATACTAAAAAACCAATTTCTCATTCAATTTTTTCTAACACAAGACGCACTTACTTATGGCACATGGATTAGGTTATCCATACGCGTGCGGCCAATGGGCAGTAGAGGCTGGTTTGTGGTACACTGCAATTTTGAATGACAACTCATGTGTACTCTTATTGGGTTCAAATTCAAGTGTCACTCGGCTAACACACTTTCCCTTTTCTTATTTAGAATTTTTTTTCTTTTTTTTTTTTTTGTAAAAATACTTTATGGATTCAGTTTTCTGCATAAATGAGATTTCAAAATTTGCTATTGAATATCAGTGGTTATTCAATGTTGTCTTCAATGACTCCGTTGTAGCTTGAATGTAAATTTGTGAAATTTTATATTGCACATTATTTTACACTACTGTACTTAGGGAAGGGTATTTTAAATCACCCCCTGAAATGAGAAATTATTGGCTAGCTAGTCTGGGACTACATGACATGTGATAGTCCCGGCCAATAAAGGGTTATTATCTGACCATGCAGGGCCGGTCCTGACAAATTGGGGGCCCTGGGCGAACATTGAATGTCGGGGCCCTTTAAACAACGAGGGTTCGGGAGTATCGCCCCCGAAGTGAAAATTTTTGGATCATTTTATACATGTTTGCGTGTATAATTTCTATATCAAACATGTTATAAACCTTATAGTGTTGATTTGTGAGTTTTTTTTTGGTCATTTTTTAGGATTCGGGGGTTTAGTAATTGTAATCCTTATTGTATGTACTAATTATGATTTTCTTCTCCTTCCACTAGCCTCTTTGGCCTTTTGTAATTCCACATGTGTTCATATTATTACTTTTTAGTGATAATAATTGTTAAGAGCTTATCTATGATAATAATTATAAGCTTGATCCAACCTAAAATAATTTAGGTTGAGCTAAACAAAAAAGTAAGAAGTTAAGTACTATTAGTTTAAATATTTAGGGTGGGTTGGATTATAATGGGCCACATACAATTATTTTTTTATTTTTTAGTATTTGCTTCGACTCTTTTTAATTGGTTCAACATATTATAGATAAAACTTTTATTTTAGGTCCTACTCAGTATTTTTTTGGGCCCTTTTAAAGAGCAAAATATAAACAAAATGTAGGGCCCTAGGCGACTGCCTACCCCACCTATAGACAGGACCGACTCTGTGACCATGTGATCTAGTTAATGGGAGACCATCTAATCACATGACAGTCTCTTAAAGATTAAGACCACTATATGACAATGGTCCAAACTTGCCAATACTCCATTGAAACATTTTTTCAGTACCATTCTTGAACCAACCTTTTGAAGATTCATATATAGAAGACCAATGACCAAATTTTCTCAACCTTATCCTTAAATTTTCCCGCTAAATCCTTAGGCACACGGAATGTCCTTAAACTTGGGAAGAAACTAGCTGTATGCCATTTATCTATAGTTCAACTTCAACATCCCAAGGAATCGAAAGCCCACATAGAGGGCCTAAAACCATGAAAGTTGGTCTATTTAACAAAAGAGTAATACTTGAGGCACAACCAAAGCCACAATCATTTTTGCACAACTTTCATTTTATGTCTATCTCTCTCCTAGTGGGCACTGTGGGGTCATTGACACTGTGAGACCCATCAAGAGAGAGATAGACACAAAATGAAGGTTGTGCAAAAAAGGTTGTGGCTTTGGTTGTGCCCCAAGTATTACTCTTAACAAAAAGGGTCACCTGCACTATGAGTAATACTTGGGGCACAACCAAAACCACAACCTTTTTTGCACAACCTCCATTTTGTGTCTATCTCTCTCCTAGTGGGCACTGTGGGGTCACTGACACTGTGGGACCCAACAAGAGAGATAGACACAAAATGAAGGTTATGCAAAAAAGGTTGTGACTTTGGTTTTGTGCCCCAAGTATTATTCCCTGCACTATACCCATTAATTAAGTTAAATACAAATTGTGGGATTGTCCAAGTGGAGGCACACAATTAAAAGTGTATTACATTGTTCCAACGTCATCCACACTCAAATGAAAAAGTTTTGGCTAACTTTTTCTCTCCATATTCATAAGCAAATCCCACTATAATCATTTGGCCAAAAAATTATGAATAAAAAATCCCACTATAATCACTACCTTTTGGCAATTGTACTGTGCAATACAACTTCCCAACAGTTTTTCACAATTTTATAGAGCCCCTAAATTTAAGAAGTTAATTCAGTGAGTCCGTCACACCACGTTATTATGCAGACTTTGTATGATGCCCTAATTATATGGGGTCATGAGGTCATGTGGCCACTAAAGTTAGAAGGTCATGACAACTGGGAAATGATGTGTCCCTTGAAATAGGGGACCATGATTTTTTGTCATGTCACTTCATTTTTATTAGTCATATGACCCCATGTAATTGATGCTTTACACTGTATCAATATAATGACGTGGTACGACAGATTCACTGAATATTTTCTCCCTAAATTCCCAATTTTGCAACAGAGTGTAGATTCTGGCATTAAATATGAACACGTGTTCGTGTTCCGACGCAGTGAAAAGTTTCGCACCAGTGATTTTGTGCCACATCAGATAATGACTTGGGCCATAATAATAATAATAATAATAATAATAAATAGTCATGTAAATTAGTTACTATCTCTGGAAAAAAATATTTATTACAACTGTTGTATAATTTACATGGTATTACATGTCAATAGAGATCTTATATAAATCCATTTAGCCTTTCTTTTACTCAACAAAAATGTAAAATCTATAAAAGGGGATACAATCCTATATGGTATCACAGTGATACCAAATATTTGCTCTATTCACTCTAAAATTGCTCACTTTTTATTCACCCTCTTTTTTCATTAGTTAATACATAAACTAGTGGCGGGGCTGCATGCGCCGCACATAGCTCAGTGTCCGTGGATCATTGTATTCTTACGGATATTTTGTACTATTCTCGACGTTGGAAGTTCCTAACATATTAGTAATTACTGGGATCACAATGAATAATAGTGGAATCACCTAATCTTTGTTGCAAGTTATTTTAAGTGGATGCACTATCGTTTGTGTTAAGCCGAATTTAAAATACAGCTTTAGCAACTATAGCATTACTTTTTTAGGGAAAAAAAAAAAAATCCAATTACGTACTTTGTATGGCCTTAACTATGTGTAATCATTAATATAAGAAGAAAAAAATAAATAAAAACTACGTGTACCAATATCTTCATTGAGAACTCTGCTCAAGTCAAAGGAAACCAATTGGAAATGGAAATGAAAGCAATACCAACAGGGGAATTGGTCCAATTGGATGCATGTGGATCCCACTTGATACAGCCTTCACCCCAAGTGGAAATACGCATGGGTCCCAAGTCCCAACTGTGTGAGGACCAAATTGTCTTATGTTCCTAGCTTTTCAACCCTCACTAAGCTTCCCTACAATGTCATTCAAGTCTTCCAGAATAAAAGGGTAAGGAGTACTGATAGATGCACAAAAAAAAAAAGCACAATGAAATGCATAATTTGTTTTAATTTGTTGGATTTCGTGCTAAAAAAGCTGTACATTATTTTTTTTGGTCTTTTTTGTGTGTACAGACTTTTTAGCACGAAGTCCAATAATTTTAAACTGATTGTGCATTTCGTTGTACACTTTTTTTGTGCATCTAGCATTTCCGAGAGGGTAAGATAGAGGATTCAATTTTTATTCTTGTTCCATCAAGAAGTGGTGTGCTAAGGTTTATAATTCAATTCCTTTATTAAAAGATCGAAAAGGTTTACATTAACGAACAAATATGATAACTCTGAGTCGTAAATGGAAGTTGGAGATCTTAATATAGTTAATTAATAAGTGTTATCCTAGACTATTAGATTAATCATAAGTAATGCTAGAGTCATAAAGGAGTCACAAAGGGATGCTCACAAAAGAATGTGGCATCTAATGTGGCACCCATGTGACAGAGTTAAGTGTGGTGGATTTTACTGCCACATTGGTGCCACATGGGGTAGGATGTCACATCCTTTTATGAGCATCTATTTGTGACTCTAGCACTACTCTAATCTCATTATACTATCTCACTCACATTTAATTCCTATAACTTTCGCATCAAAAAAAAATTCCTATAACTTTAAAGGGAAAGAGATATAGTTTAGAGCTATAATATACATGATACTACTAAAGAAACCACTTTGTTTAAGGAGTTTGACTGATTACCAATTATCTCATTTTAGCTTAACAGTAATTAGACAATAGCATGAGCCGCGAAACAAAGGTCAATTCAATCAAGTTAAATTTAGTCAAAGTAATCTTAAATAGACTTTTTCTTTTAATTTTAGGTCCAATCGGTTTTTTTATTTTAGTAAAAAGTTCATATGTTATTAAAGTTATGTGAAATTTACATAATTTTTGTTAAAAAAATTGATTTAGTTATGTGAAATTTTAAATAAAAAAAATTATGTGAATTTTACATAACTTTTAAAACATAGGGACTCGATCCGATAAAGTTGCACTAGTCATTGGAATTTTGACTAAAATAAAAATGGATTATCCTTTAAACTTAATTAATCTAAAATAAGTGACTTTTTACGACATTTCTATTTAATCAAATATGTAAAAAAAATAATTTACTTTCTCAATCCCGAAATAGTAAAAAAAAAAACCATTGTCCATGCTCAAAATTTGAATAAAGTATCATTGAATTTTAAAAAATGACATTTCGTTACAAATTACAATGTTTACCCTCTATTCTAAATTATTGTCCCCATTTTGTTATGTCCAAAATCTAAATTATAATGTATACCCTTCTATTCTACTTGACAGGGCGCCCATATTCAACCTGCTAAATACAAGCTATCTTAGTATCAGTATTAGTCAGAGATATCCTGACATTTCTAACTTAATGTGTAGACAATCAACGAGCACGTCTAAACTTAGTGCTCTGATACCGAAAATTCTGTCACGCCCCGGAGTAGATGAAATTAGGAGGAAATAAAATTTTTCTTCCTGGGTCCGTAAGCCATGACTAATTACATTAATTGATTGACCACAAACACACTAGATAATAAAATGAGTAACTTAAATGGAAGCGCAAGCTGAATATATATATATATATATATATCAAAAGATTAATAGCTATTACATAAGAGTTTGTAGTTCTCAAAATGACAAAGGAACAAAAGAGATTAAGGCATTGAACGTCGTTTACATCTTTATATGTAAGGACAAAAAAGTATAAGATCGTTGAAGTAAGGCATGTGACACCAATTTACAACTTAGTATGAATAGACAAAAATCTATAAAGAACAACTAAATCTTCTTTCTCGAATCGCGCCTATAGCTGGCGTAGTCGTAGCCTTCATTATTGTTGGCTTCCCAGTTGTATGTTCCCTCTTTGAAGGCTTCTTCTTGATAGACCTCCTCCGGGTAGTCATATCCTGTATTGTCTAGACGTGGGAATGTCCAAGGTATAGTATGCCGTTACCTTTAATGAAAGCTAAGGGAGCGTCCTAACCGAACACTCCTAATATAAAATACGTATCCGAACGTACACAGTGACTAGTTACGACAGTTGAATGAATTATAATGAGACCATGCGTGAACTATGCATCATCGATGTATTCGACTTCACTCGACTTGACATTGACTTACTTGACTTTGTTACATTACCGGTGTAACGTTGTTGGCTTAGAGTGACTTGCCACTATCGTTGTTTGCCTTCTCGTTGGCCACAATAGTAATCTCGCTTTACAAGCTAACCAAATACTCTAAGTCCTCGGGACCTTGCCTTATGAATATCGTTGCCGATTTGTAAAATGGTTACTTTACTATCGTTGGTCGTCGCGACCGCAGTAGTAATCTCGGCTTACAAGCTAACCGTGTTTATTCATTTCTTGATTTATTCTTATCAACATGGTTTCTTTGCTATCCTGTTTTTCTTCTCTGTGGCCATAGTAGCAATCATCGCCGACATGCGATCCTGTAATTCCATTTGACAGTACCGACTCACTACATCTCAAATTTCGGACCTCCGCAGTTGACTACACGTATTTCCAAATACATACGAACTTGGTCTTTGCGACCGTTCGATTCTATACCCGTACACGTCGACTTGACGTTACGACACTGACTCCTACGTGAGGTGTATCATATGTTATGCACGAAGTATAAGTTAATTAAATAGGTACTATTCTTGAAATATAGTACGAGCCTTAAGTTTGTAGTACTACACGTTAAAGTATGAGGTTAACCGAACTGATAATAATAATAATAATAATAATAATAATAATAATAATAATAACAGAAATAATATGTTCGGAGTATAACATATTAACATGAGGTCTAACCAAAATAAATAATAATAATAATAACATTATTAACGGAATAATAATTCGGACATTAATATGTTCCGGGTATAACATATTAACATGAGGTCTAACCTGAATAAATAAATAATAATAATGATAATAATAATCATAATACGGACCTAGATTAGGGGTACCACATGTTAAGCACAAGGCTCTCCAAAAATAATTATAACGGAAGATAATACGGGCATTGTTCTTAGTATACCAAGTGAGTTAGGAACTCACCGTAGGTTCGGGGTCGCGGCGTGGCTCGGGGTGGGTTCAGGTAAGCTTTCTCCTTTCTTTCTTCTTCTTTTCCTTCTCTTCCTTGATCTCTCTCTCTCTCTATATATATATATATATATCTCCCGGTCTCTCTCACTCCCTATCTCTCTTGGCCTCTCTCTCTCTCTCTCTCTCTCTCTCTCTTCTCTCTCTCACTTTCAGTCTCCCCTCTCTCTATCCTTCTATTTTCTTTTCTTTTCCCTTGTGTTGTAAAGGAAATGAGGGAGTGGAGTTGGTTATATTTATAGGGAAGGGAAAAGGTTGGGGGTTGTCTCAATATATATGTATATATATACACACACATATGTATTATACATATATATACACACAACTACCTAACACACAAACACACCACCCACTGCCACACCAAATACACATATGATATATATATATACTACACACTACACACACACATATATATATATATATTTAATATATAGTACACCACACAACGATAACACACTAACGCTCAACACACACCACATACAACTTCACACACGCACACACTGTCGTACACAACATCACATACACATACTCACACACGCACGCACTATCACACACAACATCACATGCATACACTCACTCCCTCTCTATCTTTTTCGACACACACACACACACAATACTCACATACACTCACACCTCACACATGTATACATTATGGTGTGTAAGGGCGGTGGTTAAAGGAGGTAAGGGGGTGGAGTGTTGGGGTAGTGAAGGTGGTTGGGGGGTATAAGGAACGCACAGGTGGTGGTTAGGGAAGCATCTAGGTGAAGTATGGAAGGGGTTTAGCTGGTTGGGTTTGTGTAAGGGGAGACATGGGTGTGGAAGGGTAGTGGTTGAGGTGGTTGGGTACATTTCCACAATTAAGGGATTGACCGATATGACCATCTCGAAATGTGTGCGTGCACAGACTTTTATGTGAAACACTGGTATTGTTACGAGTTCGCATATTAATTTAGTCCGGGTCTACGTATTACTGTCCGAGTCTATATATTAGAGTCTGGGTCTATATTTAATGTCTAGGGTTAAAATAACAATATCAATAGTATTTATAATCCTAATTATAGCTAACGAAGTTAAAATGACATCGGGTCTTAATACAATTTAACTCATAGTTTTAATATTAGTGACAACGAAATATATAATATAATCTATAGTTAAAATATCTAGTGACTACGAATATTAAAATCACGATATTAATATATGTGGTACAAGGATAAATACAGGACTAACCCCGGAAATCTATTTCCATATATTCTAAATTTTACGGGTATTACATCATCCACCTCCTATTAAAGATTTCGTCCCCGAAATCTGAAGCAGGTAGTCCTTACGCATACAAAGTCTAAATCTCGTATGACGGATTCTAATAAGTGCACTAGGCATGTCCTAATCGTGGCAGGGCGTCGTCGTCTACTTTTTTTTCAAAGATGCTTCATGTTGTGGTGTCTCCACTAGATCTTTATCTGAGCGATTTCTTCGTCTTTCAATCTTCTTGATATGATGGTCGAGAATTCCCGTTGGCCTCTCATTCCATGCGATGGTCTTGTTGACTCTTTTGTTGTCGTTGTTTGTTGAGTTCTTGTCGTTCTTGTTAGCGATGTTTTAGCTGACTTCTATATTATCGTCATCCATGACTCATAGGGGTCATGAATATGTCCCTCAAGATGTTAGCACAAAGAACATTGTGGATTAGCGTATCCACTCGAAAAAGTGTCACGATCTACTGCACCATTTGCGGTAATGCGAGTCGGTAGGCAATTCTATCATAAACATTCTAATGCATTGTGGTGATTTTATCCTTTCTTTGGGCCCAACAGCACGTTGCCTCAAGCGATTGTTACTTCCAATAGCACTTTAACTCCAACTTTAAACTGTAGGTCCATCCTTCATTGACCTGCGTAGTTTTTGTGTCAATTCTATTGTATCCTTTCTTTATTTTTGATCTGTCTGACGTACTGGCAATTGGCTTGACCTTCCGTATAGGGCCTTGAATAATGTCATGCCTGTACATGACTTTGTTGTAGTTGGTGAACATTGATCAGCAACAAGTGGATTCCCTCAAGTTTTCGTTCCTGCTACGCCACGAGCTTTTATAGTTAATGGCGTGTTGATGATGTGTAATACCCCGTATTTTTAATAAATATTGAATGCAGAGAGATTCTATATACTTCAATTGACCATTCATGAAATTCAATCTTCGATCGATCGAAGCTAGTTCGAGCGATCGAGACCCTTCAGTTCAAGCGATCGAACCCTTTTCGAGCGATCGAAAACCCTACCGACATAAATTAAATACGTGGTCCCCACTTCAATCGATCAAACCCTTTTTCAATCGATCTAACTGATCGATCTGAGTTCGATCGATCGAGCATCCTTCGATCGATCGAGAATAGAAATATCAGAATACCAGTTTTGCGCAAATGCTGCCACCTGCACCCCATCCTCTCCTATATATACACTGCATTCGTGTGTGTGGTGGGTTTGCTGAACTCTTGTGAGAAGAGAGAGTTGAGAGTGTGTGCTTGTGTGTTGGTATACATATATATACACATACCTCCATATATTTATATATATATACACACACATATCTATATATATATATCCGGGAGAGAGAGAAGGAGAAGAAGAAGGAGAGAAAGAAGAGAGAGAAGGAGACAGAAAGAAGAGAGAGACAGAGATAAGGCAGAGAGAGAAAGAGGCCGCCATTAAAGCTTGGAAGCTTTCAACCGAGCCAAACGCGCCCTTAACGACTTTTGGTGAGTTCCAAACTCACTCGGTATCTTAGTTATGATGTTTTACATATTCTGGACGTATTAATTATAACCCAAACACCCCCTAGCACATTCTGCACGTTCACTGGCAGAATCTGTAGAAGACGAAGTTCGACCGATCGAACTGAGTTCGAGCGATCGAACATCAGAGCCCCAATCGATCGAACTGAGTTCAATCAATCGAACATCTCTGAGTTCAATCGATCGAGAATACTTCAATCGATCGAGACTACCTTCATTTCGATCGATCGAGAAGACTTCAATCGATCGAACAGCACTTTCTTCGAGCGATCGAGATGACCTCAATCGATCGAACCTAGCAGAACATGAATGTATTCCTTTCAGTTTATAATTCATAATGCGTAGTTGTTTAATTGCTGTTCCATGTTCCTATTATGCGATATTATGGATTTCGGAGGTAATGGGATACGATAACGAGATTGAGATAACATGGTGAGTAACGTAGTCGGGTTCGAAACGCTAGTAATAGTACGACGCGATAACATAGTAAGTTTGAGATGATAATACTGGGTAGTATTGGATAAGTGAGAAATGAGTCAGTAAAAGGATTGTATGTTAAAGTTGTGTGTGTCGAGCTGATGATTCGCTCAGGTTAAATCCGATAAGTGTATGTCAAGGATTTGATCAGGATCGTGAGAATTATGGGTGCACAGTACTCGCAAGAGTTCTTAAAAGCGGTGAACAGTAAGAGTTCTTAAAAGCGGTGAACAAGAGTAATTGTGGCACATCCATGATTTATATTTACCAGAGCTGTGAATGTATCGTACTCGCAAGCGTTCTTAAAAGCGGTGAACAGTAAGAGTTCTTAAAAGCGGTGAACAAGAGTATGGGTATATCCATAGACCAGTCGTTATATGAGAACAATGTATGGGTGCTCGCAAGAGTTCTTAAAAGCGGTATAGCGGTGAACAAGAGCACTGGTATGTTGTGCTGATATAATCAGTTCGAGATAGTCAGTTGGGTATTGTGAAATCAGTCTTAGAGTGGGAGTCGATAAGAATCGATTTATGATATGTCTGAATAAAAGAATGAGGAATATATTTAGTATCACTGTCTTATATTGTTCATAATGGTGATTATGTCATTTCTATGAGACTGTGTTAGTTAGTGCTCACTCAGCTTTCAACAAGCTGACGGCCTTTATTGCCTGGACATTCCTCGTCCAGACTATCCTGTCCTTTACAATGCAGATGACGGAACTCATGGCGATAACGATTACCCTGAAGGGAGTTACGTAGAGAATGGCCCCACTGATGCCAGTTATGCTGACGCCTATCCGTACGCTAGCTGAAGACCTGAAGATAGATAGTAGTTATATTACTACTTTTCCTTTTACTATTGTACTTTGTAGTTAACGGGTACTTGGGCATATGTTGTCTCCAGACCTGTTGTGATCCTGTGGACCGTACTCTGATGTTTGTAATAGATAGAACCGTGTTTATATTTCAGTCGTTTTACTGTTCCTGTTTGGACTAGTACTGTGTGGTGTGGATTATCAGTGACTTTCACTTGTCATTCCCTATGGACCCATAAAGGAAATTTATTTTTCTCTATTTATGCTACTCCGGGGCGTGACAGGGTTTTTGGTATCAAAGCACCTGGTTATATTACGGTTAGGTTCTGATATTGTCGTTCACTGATGGATTCCACACCATCTGGTTCTAGTATTTAAGATTTTCTTGAGATGAGATATGAGTATAAGATAAGTTCGTCTTCCTGACGATAGATAGTTTTCCTTTGCAGGATAGCATGGATCCAGAGTTTCATCAGTTTGTTACCGATGCTTATGGAGGACACGTGATCCATGGGGATACCGTGGAGCCAGCTGACCCAGAGTTTTATCGTGAGCGTGTGTGCCAGATAGCTAGTAGACATTTGGAGGAGGACATGTGGAGAGCACTTTATGTGACAGAGAGGACTCACCCGACACAGATGCGTATGGATGCTTACCATACTGCGAGGATTGGTAGAGACATTTGCCAGGAGATATTACGGTTAGTTCAGAGTAAGCCTGAGATGGATGAAATTGAGTTGAGAGCTATTGTAGCCGGTCCACCAGAGCCTGTAGTTGCACCAGCGCCAGCAACACCACCACCATCGCCGGTACCCGATGTACCAGTTCCAGAGCCTGAGCCGATTCAGGAGGATGAGGACCTGGAGCCTGAGGATGAGCATGCCGATGAGGACATAGACGGAGATGGAGAGGAGGAGCCGATAGATGACGAGGACCTAGTAGAGGATGAGCATGCAGATGATGCAGATGATGCAGATGATGATGAGCCTGAGGATGACCCCGAGGAGCCAGAGGATCCAGTACCAGACCCAGAGGCTGTTGAGGCAGACATAGTAGTAGATGAAGATGCGCCCGATGAGGAGGTAGTTGTGCCAGAGGCACCAGTTGTGCTTCAGATACCAGCTGGACCCATTATGCATATGGCAGCTATGGCCGATATGGCAGTAGGATGGATAGCTCAGATGGTCGCACAGCCAGCAGATTTTGTTATGGGAGAGGCAGCCATAGCGGGAGCTCTTGATATAGCTGATGGATTCGCCGCAGTAGCAGTCGATGTCGCAAATCAGGCGATAGCAGACGGTATAGAGGATGATGATGCAGAGATAGTAGAGGATTGGGATATAGGAGTTGTAGTCGGAGATCTTGTTGCACCAGTTGAGGATGATCCACTCGAGGAGATGGATATGGACCCAGAGGACGAGGCACCACCAGCAGGATCAGACGCTGACGACTTTTGAGTCAGGACCTGCAGGGCTTAGTTTTTGTTAGTTTTATCAGGACATGTTGTCCACTAGATTTTTGGGAGATTGAGAGATAGCTATTTGACCATAGCTTTGTATAGACAGTAGTAGTTGACCTTAGTACTGTTTTAGCCTTGTCCCACGTGGTACATGGTATGGTTACTGTGTACTCCATGGTACATCTTTTGATATCTATATATATACGAGCAGTACTTTTGATATTGATTGTTGGTTGATTGATGTGTTGCTTTGTAGAACTGTTAGTTCTTGTTGCTTTTCGTTCTATCTTGGTTTCGTTTCTACGAGAAGACTTTCAGCTGATCAATATGTCTCTTGTAGGCAATACTCGTTATCATCATGGTAGGACCCTTGAGAAATCACCAAGCGCGTAATGGAGCACCTATTCCAGAAGGGATGGATCCGACGGGAATTTTCGAAGCTTTCATGCAGAGGATGGAGCATGTGGGGGATACTTATAATCACTCCACCCACCAGAGACCTTTTGCACCCCCGCCACCAAGACAGACTGGAGATAAGTTGTTAGCAAATTTTCGTGGGTTACGTCCTGAGAAGTTCGATGGACTAACAGAACCATGGAAAGCGGAACAATGGATAAGAGAAATGGAGTTGATATTTGAAGCATTGGAATGCAGCGAACAAGAGAAGCGTCGCCTTGCTACTTTTCAGCTCACTTATGCCGCCGCAGATTGGTGGGAAGCCGAGCGAGCCACTATTGGGATCGATGCTGCTAAAACTATGCCATGGGAGACATTCAAAGGACGATTTTTGGAGAAGTATTTCCCAGAGGATGAGAGAGATCAACAGGAAAGGAACTTTCTCAATTTGGTACAAGGAGGATGGAATGTCAGGGAATATACAACACAGTTTGAGCGTCTATCCAGATTTGCTCAGCATATGATAGACACGCCACAGAAGAAGGTGAAGAGATTTCACCAAGGATTGAATCCCCATCTCAGACATATGATGGTTGGTCATCTGAATCAATCATTTGAAGAGATTATCAGATTTGCAGCAGGGTTGGAAAAGGATGCTTATCCAGCACAACAACCACAGATGAATCGATCTCAGTCATCTAGAAGTTTTCAACAGAGGAATTTCCATAACTTGCCACCCAGGAATACCCAAGGTTGGAGACCTCAGAGTAATTCCCAAGGGAATAAGAGAACCTGGGAAGGAACCAGAAAGCCACAACAGGGCTATACTCGACCCCAACAATATCGCCAGCAAGGATCACAACCGCAGGCACTACTGACAGCGCCGCCAAGCAATAGTGGAGGATGTTTTAATTGCGGAAAGCCAGGGCACGTTGCCAGATTCTGTACAGCCCCTAGAGTTAATCGCAGAATGGATATGGTCTGTCGGAATTGCAACAAGCCAGGGCACTTGAGCAAGGATTGTCGTGCACCACAAGGAGGATATTATGGAGCATCAATTCAAGGGATACAAGGACCTCCAGATCAGACAAGGATGAATGCTATCATTCCAAGAGAAGCAGGCTTTAACGCTGATGAGCAACAACATTTGGAAGGTACGCTTGTACTCTTTCATAGTCCAGTTAAAGTTTTATTTGATACTGGAGCCGCACGTTCATTTATTGCTGTTAAGATTGTGCGTCAATTGGGATTAGAACCCCTGACACTTGAGTCAACACTGAATGTTGTGTCACCTTTGGGAGTGACAGTTAAGTTGAGTAAAGTGTGTAAAGATTGCCCATTGACTTTGAGAGATAGGAATCTTCCAGCAGACTTGGTAGTTCTGTCAATGTCAGAGTTCGACATTATCCTAGGAATGGATTGGTTGACTAAGTATAGTGCTAATTTGGATTGCCCTACTAAGACGATTGTATTTCCAAGACAAGGAAGGCCGACGATTAGATTTCAGTGTCAGCCGACGAGCGACATGTTTCTTACGAGTAGTTTGGCTACGATTGGGAGTACAAGTACAGAGCTCACTATGGATCAGATTCCTAGTGTGCAAGACTTTCAAGATGTATTTCAGGATATTAGACTTCCACCGAAAAGAGAAATAGACTTCTGTGTGGAATTAGTACCTGGTACATTGCCGATTTCCAAGACTCCATATAGGATGACACCAACTGAGATGTTGGAACTAAAGAAGCAAGTTCAAGAGCTTGAAGATTTAGGATTTGTTCGTCCAAGTACGTCACCTTGGGGAGCACCAGTTCTGTTCGTAAAGAAGAAGGATGGAACACTTCGACTCTGTATAGACTACAGGGAGTTGAACAAGGTTACGATCAAGAATAGATATCCACTTCCTCGGATAGACGACCTATTCGACCAGTTACAAGGATCTAGGATCTTTTCCAAGATCGATTTACGTTCAGGATACCACCAACTGTTAGTTCGACCAGAGGATGTATCGAAGACTGCATTCAGGACAAGATACGAGCATTACGAGTTTCTAGTTATGCCTTTTGGATTGACGAATGCGCCAGCAGTATTTATGGACTTGATGAATAGAGTATTCAAACTATATCTGGATCAATTCATTATAGTGTTCATCGATGATATACTGATCTACTCAAAGACGGAAGAAGATCACAAGAAGCATTTACAGATTGCCTTACAGACACTTCAAGATAGCAAGTTGTATGCAAAATTCAGCAAGTGTGAGTTTTGGCTACGGGAAGTCAAATTCTTGGGACATGTTATATCTCAGAAAGGTATTTCTGTGGACTCATCTAAGATTGATGCAGTCTTAAGCTGGAATAGACCGACAAATGCGACCGAAGTCAGAAGTTTTCTTGGATTAGCAGGATATTACAGAAGATTTGTAGAAGGATTTTCCAAGTTAGCAGGACCACTGACGAATTTAACAAGGAAGGAGACAAAGTATGAATGGACGGACAAGCATGAGGGTGCATTTCAGGAATTAAAAGAGAAATTGACTTCTGCACCGGTACTTGCGATACCTAAGAGTGGAGAAAGATATGTGATCTACAGTGACGCATCGCACCAGGGATTGGGTTGTGTACTTATGCAAGACGGAAATGTTATCGCATATGGATCAAGACAATTGAAGGTACACGAGAAGAATTATCCGACGCATGACCTGGAATTGGCAGCAATAGTGTTTGCCTTGAAGATTTGGAGACACTATCTCTATGGAGAAAAGTTTGATCTGTTTTCCGATCATAAGAGCCTGAAGTATTTGTTCTCTCAAAAGGAGTTGAACATGCGACAACGAAGATGGATGGAGTTACTCAAAGACTATGACTTTTCATTGCAATACCATCCGGGTAAAGCAAATATCGTAGCAGATGCTTTGAGCCGTAAACCTCGACTAGTGATCGCTGCATTACTAATTAGAGAATGGAGAGCATTAGAAGTTTTAGCCGAATTTGATCTTCAGCCAGTGGAGCCAATGAAAGGACAACATTTTGGATGTCTGATGGTACAACCAACTTTGATCAGCCGTATCATAGAAGCTCAACAGACAGCAGAGGATTTGAAGTTATGGTTCACCAAGATGACAGCAAAAGAACCTGAGATCTGGAGTGTTAGTACAGATGGAGCTTTACGATGTAAAGGTAGACTCTGTGTACCTGACAAAGAAAATCTCCGGAAGGAAATATTGGATGAAGCACATAAGTCACGGATGACTATTCACCCCGGAAGTACAAAGATGTACAAGGACTTGAAGAGAAATTTTTGGTGGGAAGGAATGAAGCGAGAAGTGGCAGAGTATGTAGCTCAGTGTCTTACTTGTAAACAAGTAAAGGCAGAACATCAGAAACCACCTGGACTTCTACAACCGTTACCTATTCCTCAATGGAAATGGGAACACATAACCATGGATTTCGTGGTAGGATTGCCGAAGTCACAGCAGAATCACGATGCTATATGGGTAATCGTGGATCGACTTACTAAGACGGCACATTTTATTGCCTATAGCATGACGTACTCAGTAGAACGTTTGAGCCGAATGTATCTACAACATGTTGTACGATTACATGGAGTGCCTGTATCTATTGTGTCAGACCGAGATTCGCGCTTTACTGCAGAATTTTGGAAGAGTCTCCAGACAGCGATGGGAACGACATTGAACTTGAGTTCAGCTTTTCATCCACAGACAGATGGACAGACGGAATGAGTTAATCAAGTAATGGAAGACATGTTACGTGCTTGTGTTATTGATTTTGAGAATTCTTGGGAGACACACTTACCTCTGATAGAATTTGCTTACAACAACAGTTATCATTCGAGCATAGGAATGGCGCCGTTCGAAGCTTTGTACGGAAGACCTTGCCGATCACCGTTATGTTGGGCTGAAGTCGGAGATACTCAACTTCTTGGGCCAGAGATGATACGAGAGACTAGTGAGAAGATTCAGATTGTACGTGAGAAGATGAAGACAGCTCAGACCCGACACAAAAGTTATGCTGACAAGCGACGCAAAGATTTAGAGTTTGCCGTTGGAGATCATGTGCTACTCAAGGTTTCGCCTGTTCGAGGCATCGTCAGATTTGGTCAGAAGAGGGGCAAATTATCGCCACGATTCATCGGACCGTTCGAGATTCTAGAGCGTGTGGGAAAAGTTGCTTATCGCCTAGCATTGCCCCCGAAGATGTCAGGAGTGCACAACGTTTTCCACATCAGTATGCTGAGGAAATGTGTTCATAACCCAGCACACGAGATCAACTTTGAGGATATTGAAGTCAACGACAATGTTACGTTCAACGAAGGACCAATTCGCATTTTAGATCATGGAGTCAAGAAGCTCAGGAATAAGGAGATTCCATTAGTCAAGATTCAGTGGAAGCATCATGATGAAGGAGAAGCTTCATGGGAACTAGAGTCAGAGATGCGTGAGAAGTTTCCGTTTTTGTTTAACCTTGTATGTTTCTGATTTCGAGGACGAAATCTTTTGTTGGGTGGTGGATGATGTAATACCCCGTATTTTTAATAAATATTGAATGCAGAGAGATTCTATATACTTCAATTGACCATTCATGAAATTCAATCTTCGATCGATCGAAGCTAGTTCGAGCGATCGAGACCCTTCAGTTCAAGCGATCGAACCCTTTTCGAGCGATCGAAAACCCTACCGACATAAATTAAATACGTGGTCCCCACTTCAATCGATCAAACCCTTTTTCAATCGATCTAACTGACCGATCTGAGTTCGATCGATCGAGCATCCTTCGATCGATCGAGAATAGAAATATCAGAATACCAGTTTTGCGCAAATGCTGCCACCTGCACCCCATCCTCTCCTATATATACACTGCATTCGTGTGTGTGGTGGGTTTGCTGAACTCTTGTGAGAAGAGAGAGTTGAGAGTGTGTGCTTGTGTGTTGGTATACATATATATACACATACCTCCATATATTTATATATATATACACACACATATCTATATATATATATCCGGGAGAGAGAGAAGGAGAAGAAGAAGGAGAGAAAGAAGAGAGAGAAGGAGACAGAAAGAAGAGAGAGACAGAGATAAGGCAGAGAGAGAAAGAGGCCGCCATTAAAGCTTGGAAGCTTTCAACCGAGCCAAACGCGCCCTTAACGACTTTTGGTGAGTTCCAAACTCACTCGGTATCTTAGTTATGATGTTTTACATATTCTGGACGTATTAATTATAACCCAAACACCCCCTAGCACATTCTGCACGTTCACTGGCAGAATCTGTAGAAGACGAAGTTCGACCGATCGAACTGAGTTCGAGCGATCGAACATCAGAGCCCCAATCGATCGAACTGAGTTCAATCAATCGAACATCTCTGAGTTCAATCGATCGAGAATACTTCAATCGATCGAGACTACCTTCATTTCGATCGATCGAGAAGACTTCAATCGATCGAACAGCACTTTCTTCGAGCGATCGAGATGACCTCAATCGATCGAACCTAGCAGAACATGAATGTATTCCTTTCAGTTTATAATTCATAATGCGTAGTTGTTTAATTGCTGTTCCATGTTCCTATTTGCGATATTATGGATTTCGGAGGTAATGGGATACGATAACGAGATTGAGATAACATGGTGAGTAACGTAGTCGGGTTCGAAACGCTAGTAATAGTACGACGCGATAACATAGTAAGTTTGAGATGATAATACTGGGTAGTATTGGATAAGTGAGAAATGAGTCAGTAAAAGGATTGTATGTTAAAGTTGTGTGTGTCGAGCTGATGATTCGCTCAGGTTAAATCCGATAAGTGTATGTCAAGGATTTGATCAGGATCGTGAGAATTATGGGTGCACAGTACTCGCAAGAGTTCTTAAAAGCGGTGAACAGTAAGAGTTCTTAAAAGCGGTGAACAAGAGTAATTGTGGCACATCCATGATTTATATTTACCAGAGCTGTGAATGTATCGTACTCGCAAGCGTTCTTAAAAGCGGTGAACAGTAAGAGTTCTTAAAAGCGGTGAACAAGAGTATGGGTATATCCATAGACCAGTCGTTATATGAGAACAATGTATGGGTGCTCGCAAGAGTTCTTAAAAGCGGTATAGCGGTGAACAAGAGCACTGGTATGTTGTGCTGATATAATCAGTTCGAGATAGTCAGTTGGGTATTGTGAAATCAGTCTTAGAGTGGGAGTCGATAAGAATCGATTTATGATATGTCTGAATAAAAGAATGAGGAATATATTTAGTATCACTGTCTTATATTGTTCATAATGGTGATTATGTCATTTCTATGAGACTGTGTTAGTTAGTGCTCACTCAGCTTTCAACAAGCTGACGGCCTTTATTGCCTGGACATTCCTCGTCCAGACTATCCTGTCCTTTACAATGCAGATGACGGAACTCATAGCGATAACGATTACCCTGAAGGGAGTTACGTAGAGAATGGCCCCACTGATGCCAGTTATGCTGACGCCTATCCGTACGCTAGCTGAAGACCTGAAGATAGATAGTAGTTATATTACTACTTTTCCTTTTACTATTGTACTTTGTAGTTAACGGGTACTTGGGCATATGTTGTCTCCAGACCTGTTGTGATCCTGTGGACCGTACTCTGATGTTTGTAATAGATAGAACCGTGTTTATATTTCAGTCGTTTTACTGTTCCTGTTTGGACTAGTACTGTGTGGTGTGGATTATCAGTGACTTTCACTTGTCATTCCCTATGGACCCATAAAGGAAATTTATTTTTCTCTATTTATGCTACTCCGGGGCGTGACATGATGTAAGCTTGTAAGATGTCTTCTATCGTTAGGTTAGCGTGCCTGGTTTGACCTTCGATCTAAAGGTGGAATGTGATGCTCGTTGTGTACTTATAGGTACTATCTATCAATGGGTCGTACATCTAATATAAATATATCATATCATGACAATAATCATTGCAATAATACGTAAAACTAGTTTCATTGATAAGTCAAAATATTACAAAATCGATTACATAAATTGTATCAACTTCTACTAACATACATAAAACATAAAATAAACGAGACTGCTGGTCTGGTAAAACATATAAGATAAACTAGATCCTGAGACATCTAGGACAAAAAGTCTTCTAAGTTTGAGGTAGGCGAAAGCCTCCTCTGAATCTGTGGTTCTTCTTCTTGTTATATGTTGAGCTCGTCGTCTGACACAGTCTTGTCCTCTCATCGTTTGTGACGGTCATCCTTCCCTTCTCCTTCCAAGTTCATCAACATAACTTGATTGATGTTCCTCAATGTCTCGTAATACTTGTGGATATGGCCTGTCTTACCGTAGTGGTAGCATTGTGTAGCTTGTCCTTCATTTTGTCTCGGTGTTGGGCATTTGTTGAAGTAATGCCTGCGCTTTCCGCAGTTGAAACAACGTTGGCATGTTTTGCGTTGGACCGATGCTGTTATTGTGTCAGGCTTCTTCTTGTTCTTCATGTATTATTCCAGTTTTCATTGCTCCTCTTGGCTAAATCCAGATTTACTAGGGATGATGGTATTGAGCTGGGCTTGTCTGGACTGTCCTTCAGCACATCCTCCGTAGTGTCCGCCTTGAGGTGCTTTGCAGTCCTTGCTAAAATGGCCTCTCTTGCGACAGTTATAACAGATAACATTTGGTTGGTTAGGGGTCCTGGGATCTTGACAATCCTTGGCCAGATGTCTAGGGTTTTTGCAGTTGAAATAGACACTGTGATTGTTGTTCATTGTTCCGGGTTATCCTCGCAGTAGGGTTGGCCTTAGTAGTGCGGCTGGTTATGGCTTGAGTGATTTCAAAAGTGATTCTGAATAAGTGTTATGGAGTTGCCTGAATAGCTTGTTTTTGTAGTCATCTGCGATGGTACTCTCACCGATGTTCCATGAGTCTTGT
This sequence comes from Hydrangea macrophylla, assembly GCA_033977485.1. Classification (NCBI taxonomy): domain Eukaryota; kingdom Viridiplantae; phylum Streptophyta; class Magnoliopsida; order Cornales; family Hydrangeaceae; genus Hydrangea; species Hydrangea macrophylla. Next base: position 161,847,252 of record CM066991.1, read on the forward strand.
ATTAGTCTTCCAAATATACCAATGGATCGACCTTCTTAGGTATAATGTTGTTGAGTCTTCCTGATTGGTTCTCAGTTGCTTGAGACGATTGAACCATTGTAGAGGTTGAGTAGATTCTTGCATTCCTACATAAGAGTTCGTATCTATAGGGTTTCTAACACGTCTTATGCCAAAGCAATCACAACCAATTACATTTTTTGATAGTTTACAATGTAATCATAGTAATTAGAATACGATGATTGAAACGGATGAACGGATTTATCCAAAGTGAAGTTGATTCTGAAAAGGCATACGAATTCTCACAAATAGAAGTACAATAGTAGAGAGAATGTGATCCATTCAAGAATAGAATGTAAATCTAAAAGAGGATTGCGTGACTGATTACTATGGAAGTAATCGTAGTATCACAATATTCGTAGGTAATGAATGTAACTGACGGCGTAAGGCCTTCAATGTATGAAATAAGAATTAGGTATTTCATAAGTGAAATAGTCCAAATGAAACCTTACTAATAAAGAATAAGGTAGTAAATGGGACAAAACAATAAGAGGTCAAGATGTACAGAGAGTACAACGTTTTTGAGTTCATAGCATGAACAAAGGCAGAGAACTCATTTAGAATTAATTCAAAGATGATAAACTCTCAAGAATTAGTTCACAGAATAATAAGTCAAAAAGAATGACTTTACAATACTAATAATCAACTCATTTAGAATTATTTGAAAGATAATGAACTTGAAAAATTTAGTTCATCAAAGAATAATAAGTCAGAAAGAACAACAACAGTATTAGTAATCAAACTTATTACCAAAGGGATTTATTAATAATTGGATGGTCAAGGTACGTACTCAAGAATTGATGACTGGGGAATTTCCCAAAATTCAAGGAAATTGAATTACTCACCAATGAGTGTATAACAATAATTATTGATAGTAATCGGAGCCACTTTTTAAAAGACATGGATAAATTCTTCAGAAGAAATGGAAGAAAAGGCATAGATTTACTCACAGGGAGTTGGTGAGTAGAAGGGATATAATTACTTACTATGGTACTCATCCACAATTACTGTGGTAAAGCTTGTCTCTAATCCTTAGCTAGAGATTTCTTATAATCTATAGCAGGTCCTTGCTAACTCGTCACTACTCCTATTGGAATTGTCTGAGGTGTTATACAATCTTTGTATGGTTTGCCTATGTAATAGAATATTCGTACTAACTTGATTGAATTGGCTATCTTACATTAATACTAATTCATGAGCTCATCGAGGGTTCCAAGTCTTGGTGTATTTTTAACACGGCTACTGGTTCTAGGGTGCTACAGCTTCGGCGTATCTACCCATACAAATTAGGCTTTGGTGTATGACTCTAGGGATATACCTTTAAGGTTACTACTTCCCCACTTATAGTTGCTACAGAAATCTACCTTTCCAACTTTCTAAGTTTCCATGAAACCATTCTAATTGGTACCCTTATCAGTTCTTGTCATTTTTATTCTCGGGTGGGGTCGACTAGGTGTACGTAGTAACTTATCACACATCTCGTCTACTTGACAGGGCATCCATATTCAACCTACTAAACAGAAGCTATCTTAGTATCAGTACTAGTCAGAAATATCCTGACATTTATAACTTAATGTGCAGGACAATCAACGAGCAAGTCTAAAGCTAGTGCTCTGATATCAAAAATCCTGTCACGCCCCTGAGTAGCAGAAATTAGGAGAAAATAAAATTTTCCTTTCTGGGTCCGTAAGCCATGACTAGTTACATTAACTGATTGTCCACAAACACACTAGATAATAAAATGAGTAACTTAAATGGAAGCGCAAGCTAAATATATATATCAAAAGATTTCTAGCTATTACATCAGAGTTTGTAGTTCTCAAAATGACTAAGGAACAAAAGAGATTAAAGTGTTGAATGCCATTTATATCTTTATATATAAGGACAAAAGAAAGTGTAAGATTGTTGAAGTAAGGCGTGTGATGCCTATGAATGGACAAAAATCTATAAAGAACAACTAAGTCTTCTTTCTTGAACCGCGCCTATAAGTGGCATAGTCGTAGCCTTCATCATTGTCGGCTTCCCCGTCGTATGTTTCCTCTACGAAGGCTTCTTCTTGATTCACCTCTTCTGGGTAGTCATATCATGTATAGTCTAGACGTGGGAATGTCCAGGGCGTAGTATGCCATTAGCTTTAATAAAAGCTAAGTGAGCATCCTAACCAAACACTCCTAATATAAAATACGTATCCGAAAGTACACAACGACTAGTTATGACAGTTGAATGAATGATAATGAGACCGTGCGTGAACTATGCATTATCAATATATTCGACTTCACTTGACTTGACATTGACTTACTTGACTTTGTTACATTACCGGTGTAACGCCGTTGGCTTAGAGTGACTCGCCCAGTGGGTCGAGCTACGGTTACTTTACTATCGTTGTTTATCTTCTCCGTACCTACAATAGTAATCTCGTTTTACAAGCAACCAGAATACTCTAGGTCCCTGAAACCTTGTCTTATGAATATCGTCACCGATTTACGAAACGGTTACTTTGCTATCGTTGGTCGTCGCGACCGCAGTAGTAATCTCGCCTTACAGGATAACCGTGTTTATTCATTTCTCGATTTATTCTTATTAACATGGTTACTTTGCTATCATGTTTTCCTTCTCCGTGGTTATAGTAGCAATCATCGCCGACATGCGATCCTGCAATTCCATTTGACAGTACCGACTCACTACATCTCAATTTTCGGATCTCCGCGGTCGACTACACGTATTTCTAAATGCATATGGACTTAGTCTCCGCGACCGTCCAATTCTATACATGTACACGTCGACTTGATGTTAGGACACTGACTCCTACATGAGGTGTATTGACAAGCGGGGATATTTGTAAAATATAACCGCGCTAAAATAAGAAAATACATAAACTTTGCTTACAACTCCCTATTATATCTACAGTTTGTATTACAAGGCCAGTTTTTATACAATATGACTAATCTTTGATAAGTCGTGTTGTTTTAAGCTGTTGTTAGTGCAGATTACTATTTTGCTGGGTGCAGGGCTTGATAACAGGATAAAAGGAAAGCTGGATTATAAGAAAGGCAATTCAAAGATGAAAAGTGCAGTTCGATCGATCGAAGACCCATCAAGCGATTGAGGTTTTGATCGATCAATGATTGTTAAAGTGATTGAAGATTCCAGAAGTTCAATCGATCGAGTGATGTTCGATCGATCGAACATGGCTTTTATCAGAACTTACGCGCACGCAGCAAAGATGGAGTTTTTAACCCTAGCTCTAGGTTTTAGTATAAATATTCATTTTGTATACGTCCAAAAGGATGCCCACTTTACTTTTTATCAATTTATAGAGAGAGTTAGAGAGTTTTACATTGGTTTTGTAGGTTTCAAGTTTGATATTGCTTGTTTCTTGGATTTTCTGCACGTTTGATCTTAATACAACATTCCAGGTTCTGTTATATTGTGTTATTTACATTCTTTCAGTAGTTTCAGTAGTTATAATCTGTTAGAATCATAGTTTTGCTTGCTTGTGGTGATTAAACCATAGTTTCATAGTTTTTTCATGTTTAAATCACAACCAAACAAGACTCTAATGAATATTTACGTTAAAAATGAATCTGAGACACTCCAGACTATGTTTGAGTAGTCTTAGGGTTGGGAGATCACGATGAAACAGTGATCTCCAGCCTCTGCCATGCAGCAGTTTGAAACCTGTGTTCGATCGATCGAAGTGAGTTCGATCGATCGTACCAGAATACAGTCAAGCGATCGAAGGCATTTCAATCGATTGAGAGTTGACGAGATTCGATCGATCAAAAGCTCGTCGATCGATCGTGCCCTCTGATTCTTGAGAACATTCTATGCAGTATTCCTAGACTTTCTACTTTTGAGATTTGTTATCAAACTGTCCCCAAATGCTCGGTTTGTCAAAACAGTCTCTGGACTTAAGGCTTTAAAGCATTTTTCTTTTTCTTCAATATCTTTTGCAAACTACCTTCAATGCTAACACCATTGTAGGTGTGAGTCTTAACTATTGTTTTAAACCGCTTTCATGTATTTCAAATTAACTGTGATGATATAGTCCCGGTCATGAAAGGGCTATGGATTCTTTATTTTTAGAAATACGGGATATTGTAGAAGATGTACTCCAGTGAGCTTTAATGTAATTGCATGGTAGGCGACTATGTCACTGCGGATTCGTGTGATCCCAACATTTCCCTTTCATTAAGAAAAATCATTTTTGAAATATCGCTTTAGTTAATTAGTTAATCATTAGTTTAATTTACTTGCTTTATCTTTAGTAGTTGATAATTGTGGAACTCCGTGTTCTATACTTTCTGTAAGCATTGATTTTTATTTTTCTTTTAGAGTCTAATCTAGGTATTTAGTTTCCAGCCTTCCCTGTGGGATCAACCTGGTTTTAACCATATTATTACTTGCACGTCTATCTATACTTGGGTATAGCACACAAGCACACACAAATAAATTCTCGTGCCAAGTTTTTGGCGCATTTGCCGGGGAAGGCGACGAGTTAATACTTAGATTACCTCAATCTATCTTTATCTATTTTTGTTTTCTTTTTCTTTTAGTTCTTTAGATTAAAACCTTTTAGAATCTTTTCCCTTTCATGTCCGATAACTCCATTGAAGGAATTTTCGAAAATCCATTCTACTTATCTGATTCCTCTGATTCAATTAATCCCGTAGTCACACCTACTGATTCAATGGCCGATAATCAAAGTGAAAATGGTAAGAATGTGGTTGTACCAATTGATGATTTGTTTCGTCCTTTGTGCGATCTCATGACACCCGAACACGCTCCTACACCTTCTTGTATTCTCATTCTACCCCATACAGGCGAATTCTAATTTCGCTACGGAATGATTCAACTCCTTCCAACCTTCCATGGAATGGAGAGCGAGAAGGCATATCTACATGTCAAGGACTTCGAGGATGTTTGTAAAACATTCTCACAAAATTGTCCTGTGGATGTGACACGCCTAATGCTATTTCCCTTCACCTTAAAAGACAAATCAAAAGCGTGGCTACTCACCCTCAAGCCAAATTCGATTTTCATCTGGCATACGATCAACACTGCGTTCTTAAAGAAATTTTTTCTACCTCGCATGACCACTGAACTAAAACGTCAAATAAATTCCTACAAACAAAAGAGCAATGAAACCTTCACTCAAACGTGGGAGCGTTTCAAAGATTTGCTTCTCTCATGCCCTCATCACGGGTATGAGAAATGGCGAACCATTAGTTACTTTTACGAAGGATTAAATGGTAAAACGAAAAATTGGTTGAAACCATGAGCTCAGGTCCATTCCTTCGCAAAAACACCGAAGAGGCTAAAACCCACTTCGAGTGGTTAGCCGAACATGCACTCGAATGGTCTAACTCTGAGGATATCCCACGAGCACAAATATCAGGTGTAGAGGAGAAAAGTACTATCAGTTAAAAAGTGAAGATCACCTAATGACCAAATACGAGGAACTAGCAAAGAAAGTAGAAGAGTTAGGGATGAAAGGAGAGAGTTCTAGATAGGTTTTGCCTGAAGAACCATGCGGCACATGTAACATGTTGGGACACACCACTCAATACTATCCCAATGTGCCGTATTTTCAAGAACAACCTCCCATGGAAATGAATGCCATGCAAGGGTATAGGGGGGGCGGGGAATTCCTATAATAACAATAATTTTTAGAACAATAATAGATGGAATCACCCCGAGTTTGATTAACCCAAAATCAATATCAACAACAACAGCCCTACAACAACAATAATCAATATCAATGGCAATATAGTAGGCAATCCTAGCCATTTAACCAAAACAGATCTAATAATAACTACAACCAAGCTTAACCCTCTAATAATCAACAGTCAAATGTGTACGTGTCACCACACAAAAAGGTGCAAGAAGAAGATCCACTCTCTAACGCGAATTTGACACAACAATTAATTCAAATGATGAGTAAAATGTCTGCAACGTTAGAGAGAATGGATGCACGACAAGAGGGGTCAAGTGGAACGTTTCCTGCCCAACCACTTTCAAACCCTAAGGGATACAACAATGGTCCCAATAATCAAGAACACGTAAAAACCATGACCACTCTGAGAAGCGGCAAGATTATAGGGCAAAACATGCCTCTCTCTACTCCTGAAGAGTACGAGGAGGACGAAGTGGTTAATAAAAACGAACCTTCGAATCAGGAAGATGAGCCACCCATTAATAACGAACCATTAGAAATAAATGATGAATCTCCTAAAGAAGTGGAGGAAGCTGAGAGAAGGCCCAGAAAGGAACCCGTTAATGACGAATTACCGAAATGCCCTTTCCCCGCACCTTATCCTCAAAGGTTAAAGAAGCCCAAAAATGAGGGAAAGAATCAGGAGTTCTTGGAATTGTTTAAACAAGTCTAAATAAACCTTCCACTCTTTGATGCAATCAAACAAGTGTCGGCCTACGCTAAGTATCTCAAAGACTTATGTATGGTCAAAAGGAGGCGAAGTGTAAAGAAACACGCTTATGTCGCTTACCAAGCAAGCACAATCATTCAAAAAGAGTTGCCTCCAAAACTCAAAGACCCCGGTACTCCCACTGTCTCATGTCGAATTAGGAATAAAAGAATAGACAATGAACTCCTCGATTTAGAAGCAAGCGTAAACCTGCTGCCATATTCAGGTTACAAACAACTAGGCTTAGGTGAACTCAAGCCTACCCGAGTTGTACTACAACTAGCAGATAGGTCAGTCAAATACCCTAGAGGAATACCGGAGGACGTCCTCGTTCAAATAAACTCATTTGTCTTTCCGGTTGATTTCGTGATCTTAGACACTGAACCTGTGTCTAATCCATGTGCACAAATCCCGGTGATATTCGGACGCCCATTCCTCAACACAATTGATGCCACAATAAAGATAAGAAGTGGCATAATGACCATCGTATTTGGGAACATGACTTTAAATGTCAAAATCTTTTCAAATCCCCGACCTGAAGAATACGAGGATGAGGAAGAAGTTAACTACATCGAAACGGTCATTGAAGATGAGACTAATCTGGTCGATTACAAAGATCCTTTGGAGGTAGTGGTGTCACAATTTGATGCTGTCTACCAACCTAAAAACTCTACCCCATTGGACGGAGACCTAAATTTAACTTGCCTCATGATGGACACGCTAGAGAAGGACAGAGATTAATGCATGTGGGTAACACCATATGAACCATTGCCTCCTAAGACAAAATTAGTCATGCCCTCAAACTTTCAGTTCCCCGATTTGGAATTAAAGGAGCTCCCAAAAGAGCTCAAATACGCTTTTCTAGGGACTGAAAAGACTTATCCTGTCATAATCTCATCTACGTTAAATTCTGAACAAGAGGATAAGTTAGTCCAAATGTTAAAACAACATCGGGAAGCATTGGGATGGACTATTGCCGACCTCAAAGGCATAAGCTCGTCTGTCTGCACCTATAAAATATATCTGGAGAAAGACGCTAAACCTTCGCGACAAATGCAAAGGCGTCTGAATCCCAACATACAAGAAGTAGTCAAAAAGGAAGTTCTAAAGCTACTTGATGTTGGGATTATATATCCTATTTCTGACAGCCCTTGGGTCAGTCCAACCCAAGTGGTGCCCAAAAAGGCAGGTATAACGGTAATCTCGAATAAAGACGGCAAATTAGTACCAACACGCATCCCCACCGGATGGCGGATGTGTATTGATTACCGAAAACTGAATACCGTGACCAGAAAAGACCACTTTCCTTTACCATTCATGGATCAAATGCTAGAACGAGTGACGGGTCATAAGTACTATTGTTTTTTGGATGGATATAGTGGGTATAACCAAATTGAAATCGCTCCTGAAGATCAGGAGAAGACAACTTTCACGTGTCCGTTCGGTACATTCGCTTACCGTCGTATGCCTTTCGGTTTATGCAATGCACCTGCTACATTTCAGCGGTACATGTTAAGTATCTTTAGTGATATGGTCGAGCAAATGCTCGAAGTATTTATGGACGATTTTTCTATGTTCGGCCATAGTTTCAAAAACTGTCTGGAAAACCTTGAATGTGTATTATCTAGATGCGAAGACAAACACCTAGTACTAAACTGGGAAAAGTGTCACTTCATGGTGACCAAGGGAATTATTCTCGGCTACATTATTTCAGATAAAGGTATCTAAGTAGATAAAGTGAAAATCGATATAATCTCGAACTTACCTATCCCCCGTACAGTCAAAGACATCCGATCTTTTCTGGGACATGAAGGGTTTTATCATCCCTTTATCCAAAATTTTAGTGCAATCTCCTGACCACTTTGTCAACTGTTAGCTAAAGACATGCCATTAGAATGGTCGGAAAGCTGTCAAACATCGTTTGACGCACTAAAAGAACACCTTACCTCTGCACCTATAATACAGGCACCCGATTGGGATTTGCCATTCGAACTAATGTGCGATGCTAGCAACTATGCCATCGGTGCAGTCCTAGGACAGAGGAAGGATAATAAACCTTATGTAATCTACTATGCCAGTCGAACACTTAACGAAGCTTAAATGAATTATACGACTACCGAAAAAGAGCTACTGGCAATAGTCTTCGCTCTGGATAAATTCAGGTCATATCTGATAGTGTCCCTAATCGTCTATTTTATGGACCACTCAGCCCTCAAGTACCTCCTATCTAAGAAGGAGGCGAAACAAAGGCTTATCCGTTGGACACTCCTACTCCAAGAATTCGATATCACGATCAAGGATAAAAAGGGAGTAGAGAATGAGGTCGCTGACCATTTATCTCGATTAACGTTTGTTGACAACACTGAACCCATACCGATTAAGGATGAATTCCCAGATGAGCAACTGATGACTATTTCAAGTTTTCCCTAGTATGTGGATATAGTAAATTATCTAGTTACGGGAGAGACCCCGAGTCATTGGTCAAATCAAGATAAGAAACGATTTCTCTCGTTCGCACGTCATTTCTTTTTTGATGACCCGTACTTATTCAAGTATTGTGCTGATCAGGTCATCAGACGTTATTTTCCAAATGAGGATATAACCGTGATTTTGGCATTGTGCCACTCTGAAGCTTGCGGAGGCCACTTCGCTTCGCAAAAGACCGCACAAAAAGTCCTACACAGCGATTTCTACTGGCCCACCGTGTTTAAAGATGCCTATTCTTTTTGCAAATCGTGCTAACGCTGTCAAAAGCTTGGTATAATTTTAAAAAGGAACTCTATGCCCTTAACTCCCATTATCATAATTAAAATATTCGATTGTTGGGGCATAAACTTCATGGGTTCGTTCCCGAAATCAAACAACAGTGAATACATCCTCCTAACTGTGGAGTATGTATCAAAATAGGTAGAAGCGATACCGACAAGATGCAATGACCACAAAACGGTTATGTCCTTTCTTAAGGAACACATTCTGTCACGTTTTGGAACCTCGAGGGCACTAATAAGTGACCAAGGCAAGCATTTTTGCAATAGGCCTTTGGAGTCACTCCTCAAGAAATATGGGGTCAACCACAAGATCGCTCTAGCCTACCACCCACAAACTAACGGGCAGGCAGAGTTGGCTAACCGGGAAATCAAGCATATTCTAGAAAAGACGGTTAGTTTCAACAGGAAGGATTGGGCATATAAACTGATCGATGCTCTATGGGCATACCGTACTACTTATAAGACAAACTTGGGAATGTCCCCGTACAGGCTAGTATACGGAAATGCATGTCACCTCCCTGTCGAAATCGAGCACAAAGCATATTAGGCGACACGCTCATTAAACTTTGACATTAAAGAGTGAGGTCATCTCCGAAAACTCCAGTTAGCTGAATCGGAATAAATACGTCGCGATGTGTACGATAATGCCAAATTACATAAGGAAAGGTTGAAGGCTCACCATGATAGAACAATCTTTCGTAAATCATTCGAGCCAGGACAAAAAGTCTTATTATACGACTCTCGCCTTCACCTATTTCCTGGGAAGCTTCGATCCCGGTGGACAGGTCCATTCATTGTTAAATCTGTTTTTCCACATGGGGCCATTGAGCTCAGAAACCCCAAGAACGATGATTATTTCAAGGTTAATGGCCAAAGGTTAAAACCGTTCTTGGAGAACTTCCTACTAGAAGCTGAGCACATCCAGCTGGATGAGCCTAGCTATTCCTCTACTTAAAACACTAAAGAGTGTTCTCACACTGTTGTATTTATTCCGTTTGCTGCACTTAGTTTGTTTTATTCATTTTTGTCTTTTTGAATGTGTCATTGCGTTTAACTCGCTATTCTTCATTATCTATCCCCCGTAGGTTATTTAAAATGAGAAATCATGATGGTACACGGTCCATGTTTTTGATTGGTTCATGGGCTGATTCGGAAGATCAAAACCCTGTATGGACCGCTGACGAGATTGCGTTTTGCTTTTCACCGTACCAAGGTCTGGATGCCGATGATGTAGTTGACATGACTCAAGGGTACATTCCTTACAATCCTGCCCTCCTCCAAATTAATCCTTTTGAGCATATGGACCTCCCTGAAGAGGAAGGAGAACCAGAAGGGTATTTCGCCAGGGAAGTGGATGATGCACTCTTGGAACAATGGGAGAACGACTCGATGAGGGAACCATGGGTTGAAGAAGATCTACAGGACGTGGTGCCCGAACTCCATCATGCTATCTTCACATATGTGGATGACTTCATCGTTATCGAGTCGATTCCATATATTTATGTGCACATGAGCTATTTGTTGTTCCGCCTTCAATGTCCCCTACCTGCTAGTGCGCATGGTTTTATCCCTCAAATAGTGAGGTTAACTCGTGGTCACATTTCATTTTCTTTCGTTTATATTTATTTATTCCTTTCTTTTCATTCTTGCGGTTGTGTTATTTAATTTCTTTCCCTTTTGTTTTCTTTTGATTGCCTTTGTCCAGGATTATCACTATGTTTCACAATGGTCTGCCGGTGTGTTCCTTCCGCACCAACTGTTTCATGGACCTGGACCTTATATAGGGCCTCCTGGTACTCCACTGCAAGAGAGCACACAGTTGAGAAATTATTCTCCTCTATCAATGTCTCCATCCGGATCACCTCTTGCCTGTGCAATCAATTCTTTGGAGGATTCAGACAATATCAATGATATTCTAGACGCTTTCAGATCTTTCTGGAATCGTGAATTATCGTGTTTGGCCTCCAACTATGAAGATTTGGCGGAGCATGAAGCATTTGCGAAAGATTAAATTTTCATGCTCGAAGAATCGTGACTCGCTTTGGTTGTGTTGTGTCATTTGATCCATCTTTTCTCAATTGAAGTGTAATGCTGGACAAAAGGATTGTTAGTTTTGCTTTTAATTTTTAGTTTCTCTTTGTAATAAGGTCTTTAGTGCCAATTTGGGGGTTATAATTTTGCAAAATGGATGTTATTAAAAAGTTATATTTATAAAATTTGCAACTTTTACTATGTTAATGGTGATGTCTGGCTTACATGTCTACATTTGCACTGCTTTTAGCCTGTTCTTGTATGTCCAGATCTGTTTATGTTAGTTGGGGGTACATAGGGTTTCTGTCTAAAGTGTCTTTACAATTTTGTGTTCGATCGATTGATCCCTGTTCGATCGATCAAAATTTTCAGCCATCAAGCGCTTGAATGAGCCTCAATCGATTGAAAGTTCGATCGATCAAATCTGTTTAATCGATCAAAACTTGTATTAAACGAGGCGTCTCCCAAATGCTTCATCAGTTCTCTCCCTCCCTCATCACTCTCGAGCGATTGTGCGCAGCAGAGAGATCTCGGGGCAATTTTGTTCTCTCCCTACCCAATCTCATTCACTAAGGAGTCCGACCTTCCCAGTCATCATCATCATCATCACCGCCTTCTCCCCCTAGCTATACTATACCTGAGGTAAGGATTCCATGAACCCCCTAGTCAAATTCTTGTTATAACCTTATGGGGGTGCCCCACCATTGCCATTAAAACTTATTCGTTGCTGTTTTTATCTTGTCTTTTGTTTTCTCGTTTCATTTTTTTGACTATTTCTTATCCCTGCGTTTCTACTGTGTTCGATCGATCGAACACAGTAGAAACGCATGTTTGACTATTTCTTATCCCTGCGTTTCTACTGTGTTCGATCGATCGAACTGGGCTCAATCGATCGAGCCCAGTCCTTTTTCAATCAATCGAAAAATTCTTCGATCGATCGAACAGTGTAGTGATAATTTCCTTTTTGCTTTGTTCTCCTATTTTCATTTGTCTTTTCTTTTCAATTTCACTTTTAGGTCTCCCACCATGAATCCTGCGATGGGCTATCATCAGGAGAAGCCTTTTGACCTGACTATACCAGACCCGCCATTCGATCATGGGTTCCAGAATATGTTTGATCATTCTTTGTACACGCGGTTCTTTAGCCACCGTAAAGTCATGTTGGAACGGCCCCTAGAGACGGTGTGGCTTTTAGCACCATGGTTCTTGGGAAAGATTCAGGCGATGCCACAATGGTATCAGATGTTGCCCCAGCCTAGACAGCTCAATATCTCGTGGGTAAGAGAGGCTGCTACCACGATGATTAAGAACCCGGCCGCACCATTCATGTATCGGTCCTACTTCTGCGGTCGAGAGATCATTTTCAGCCCTTCGACTTTGTCGGCTACTTTAGGCGTCCCCGAGGAGCCTGAGTGTGAGTGTCCCCATAGGGTAGGTACTCCTGAGATCCCTCATTCCACCATAGTGCGTGAGATTACAGGTTGGGCTGTCCAGTTCTGGAATGGCTCATCGCTTATCGAGGACAGAGATCTCACAGATGATTACCACATGCTCCACTTGGTGCTCAGTAATTGTATTTTCCCGACTTCATATCGCGAGAAGATGGCAGCATGGTACGTTAGGGCATTATACTCTATAGGGACGGGGAAGCGGGTCTGCCTCCCACATTTATATATCAAGTTTTTGGTTCAGCCTACATGCTACGTTCTGTTAGGAAGCACCTGAAAGGTGCTTGGGCATTCACAGTGTTGTGGCATGGGCTGGATTGCTCCCCCTCGCTGCTGACACATCCCAGACTTCTTCGAGCAGATTTGGGAAAACAGCAGCCCGTCGCTCAGATGCACTGAAAAGGAAGAAGAAAGGGAAAGGAAAGGAGAAAGTCGGAGAGAAGAAGAAGAGGCGAGGAGGGACTGATACTGAGGGTGTCGCTTCTGGGACGCCGACAGAGGCTGAGGAGCTAGATTCAGAGGAGGAGGTTGATCCTATTGAGAAGGTTACGCAGTTCAAGCTGAGACAACGCTCTCAGGCTCAGGCCCAGGGAGAGTCGTCTTCCGTGTCTCTCCAAACTCTCCACTCGTTGATTATTGAGGAGAGGGAGGCACGGATACGGCTCGAGGGAAAGATGGATCATATGATGACCTTGTTGGAGGAGATCTTGATACAGATAAGGGTAGATTAGTCTATTCACACAGCTTCACATCCACCTACTAACCCTTCTGCACCACCCACCACCGGTCCATCTTCTTCTGTTCCGCCACCATCTTCTGATCCTGCCGCTCCTTCTACATCCACAGCTCAGCCTACTATTTCTGATACTCCACTTCTACCACTTGCTGAACCCTATACCCCATCGTCATCATCTGTACCACCTCCAATCGTGGTTATCCCATCATTCTCTACATCAGCTGCCCCGACTGTTAGTGACCCGGCGACGGCTACTACTGTTGCTGAGGGTGGAGATGAGGATGCTTCTACTGCACCGATCGTGATTTTATCCTATGTTGGTGATGATTAGATTATGTCCGTTGAGAGTGAGAGTTTTGTTGTATTTTGTTTAAACTGTTCTCTCTCTTCTCTCGTAGTTTTCTTTTGGTTTTGTGGATATTTTGGGACTACTGGATTGTTTGGACATTATTATCACTGCTCTATGCTTTATTGTTTTATTGTTCTAGTGATTGGATATGTCATTATGCCTCGATCATGTTTTATAATTATATTTCATTTCTTTTGATCTTGGCTGCTTGGAGATTATATTTTTGGTACAGGTTGTTTTGTGTTGCTGTTGTTATTTTGCTTCTATCAGGTGATATCCATCTATTTGCATTTGAAAATCAACTTCTGAGGGCATTATCATTTTCAGTTGGGGGTGGGATGTAGATAGATAATCACATGTACATGTTTATACTTAGCAATCTGGATAACTTTATTGCACATATCATACAATCTCGATTAGAATTGGATTAAAATGAAAGAATTAAAATTGAACAAATGTTAAAACAAAATTTTGAAATTTTTATTTTGAACTTTATTGGTAGAATGACTTTGAACATTCACTTTTGCTTAGCTGTTACCAAGCAATGATACATTCATAGTAATCTCATCTTATTATGAATTAAATTCACGCATTTTTCTAGTTTCACTAGGATGATTGCATGTGTTGACCATTCTTGTATCCAACATCCATATGCACGTGTTGATAGCTATGTAGAAACCTAAAAATAAGTTGATATGACTATTGTGTCTAAAGAACGAGTAGTGGAAACTAATGACCCTTAGTGAGCTTTTGATCCAATCTTTGATTCTGAGGGAATTATCACATAAATTCAAATTATTTTGTCTTTAATATGCGTATTAAATTCATTGCGCTAGTCTCAATTAATTCTTTCCTTTCAGCTGCTTATTAGAGGAGAATGTTCAGGATTTACTAACTAAACTCAATGAACACTGAAGTGCTAAAACTAAGAAGTTAAGAAAATGATTTAAGCCATCGTTATTTGCTCCTTAACCTTTTCATTTACCTGTATCAACATTCAAGAATCTATTTTGTTTTCAACCCCACACCGATTAAATATTGCCACGTCTAGTTTGGAAACCCGAATTCCTAATCTTATACTTTGACCTCAATAAACTCCATCGCATATCTAATGTGATTAAACTATTGAAGTATGGAAGGGAGTAGTTGTGGGAGTGAACTTATAAAAAGAAATATACATAGAGATATTTGAATGCTAGGTTTAAAAAAAAGAGAGAGAAAGAGAAGAAACATATATATATATATATATGAAAATAGAGGATGGTTGGAATGAAGTGAAGAAGAAATTTTCAGACTCAATCAAATGCTAAAGATGTGCGATTCTTGCCCCGCCTATTTCTCTCTTACTATATAAAAACTTAAAAGTCAAAGTCTTAATGATCCTTAATAGATTAGTTCGAACATGAACGTGTAATTTGAGTTATCCAGGTATTTCGCTCCTCTAGTTAGTAGTATTCCATTCGCGAGACTATACACTCTAAATATTCGTCCTTTATAGAGTCTGATATGAAAGCATTATCATCCAAAAAAATCACTCCTATCAAAGCTTTCATACCATGTGCGATCATTTTTAACTAATTTTCAGAGTGACATTCATTTTTTAGTGTAAATCCATGTGAGAATTGAGTTGAAACTACAAGTTCTGAGGGTATGATAGTCTAAGCAACTCTAAATAAAGTTTGATGCATAGTTGTTAATTTCACACACACACAGATACATGATTGCGATACATATGTTATATTCATCTTGGTGACATGAGGAGCATGTGTATTTCTTTCATGGTTGGAATGAGGTTGATATGTTTTGTATAGCTAAGTTAATAGCTGAATGAAAGAGAGTGTTCACAAGTTATTCTATATCTTTTTAAGCTTAAAAATTGATAATTTTGTGGGTATATTCACTGCAAACCCTCACGAGACGATACTCGTCCACTGGGGGGAACCTAGGGGTTTAACGGCTTGTTGCATTCGCTAAATGCAATCGCGATTCCTGCGAAAGTGAGTTAGGAAGTTTCTCTTTCTATTTAGATTAGTTCGCGTTAGTTTATTTTGTTTAGTTGTTGTAATAATAGTTTAGCTTATTTTTATTTTTGCTTTATTTGCTAAGGACTAGCAATTCGCTAGTTGGGGGTTGTGTCAAGCGGGGATATTTGTAAAATATAACCGCGCTAAAAGAAGAAAATACATCAACTTTGCTTACAACTCCCTATTATATCTGCAGTTTGTATTACAACACGCCAGTTTTTATACAATATGACTAATCTTTGATAAGTCGTGCTGTTTTAAGCTATTGTTAGGGCAGATTGCTATTTTTGCTGGGTGCAGGGCTGGATAACAGGATAAAAGGAAAGCTGGATTATAAGAAAGGCAATTCAAAGATGAAAAGTGCAATTCGATCGATCAAAGACCCATCAAGCGATCGAGGTTTCGATCGATCTACGGTTGTTCAAGCGATTGAAGATTCCAGAAGTTCATTTGATCGAGTGATGTTCGATCGATCGAACATGGCTTTTATCAGAACTTACGCGCACGCATCAGAGACAGAGTTTTTAACCCTAGCTCTAGGTTTTAGTATAAATATTCATTTTGTATACGTCCAAAAGGACGCCCACTTTACTTTTATCAGTTTATAGAGAGAGTTAGAGAGTTTTACATTGGTTTTGTAGGTTTCAAGTTAGATATTGCTTGTTTCTTGGATTTTCTGCAAGTTTGATATTAATACAACGTTCCAAGTTTTGTTATATTGTGTTATTTACATTCTTTCAGTAGTTTCAGTAGTTATAATCTGTTAGAATCATAGTTTTGCTTGCATGTGGTGATTAAACCATAGTTTCATAGTTTTTCCATGTTTAAATCACAACCAAATAGGACTCTAATGAATATTTACGTTAAAAATGAATCTGAGACACTCCAGACCATATCTGAGTAGTCCTAGGGTTGGGAGATCATGATGAAACAGTGATCTCCAGCCTCTGCCATGCAGCAGTTTGAAACCTGTGTTCGATCGATTGAAGTTAGTTCAATCGATCGTACCAGAGTACAGTCAAGCGATCGAAGGCATTTCAATCGATTTAGAGTTGACGAGATTTGATCAATCGAAAGCTCGTCGATCGATCGAGCCCTCTGATTCTTGAGAACATTCTATGCAGTATTCTTAGACTTTTTGCTTTAGAGATTTGTTATCAAATTGTCCCCAAATGCTCGGTTTGTCAAAATAGTCTCTGGACTTAAGGCTTTAAAGTATTTTTCTTCAATATCTTTTGCAAACCACATTCAATGATAACACCATTGTAGGTGCGAGTCTTAACTATTGTTTTAAACCGCTTTCATGTGTTTCAAATTAACTGTGATGATATAGTCCAGGCCATGAAAGGGCTATGGATTCTTTATTTTTAGAGAAATGCAGGATATTGTAGAAGATGTACTCCAGTGAACTTTAATGTAATTGCATGGTAGACGACTATGTCACTGCGGATTCGTGTGATCCCAACATTTCCCTTTCATTAAGAAAAACCGTTTTTGAAATATCGCTTTAGTTAATTAGTTAATCATTAGTTTAATTTAGTTGCTTTATCTTTAGTAGTTGATAATTGTGGAACTCTGTGTTCTACACTTTCTTTAAGCATTGATTTTTATTTTCCTTTTAGAGTCTAATCTAGGTATTTAGTTTCCAACCTTCCCTGTGGTATCGACCTGGTCTTAACCAGATTATTACTTGCACGTCTACCTACACTTGGGTATAGCACACAAGCGCACACAAATAAATTCTCGTGTCATATATCATATGTTATGCACGAAGTACAAGTTAATTAAATAGGTACTATTCTTGAAATATAGTACGAGCCCTAAGCTCGTAGTACTACACGTTAAAGCATGAGGTTAACCGAACTGATAATAATAAACAATAATAATAATAATAATAATAATAATAATAATAATAATAACGGAAATAATATATTCGGAGTATAACATATTAACATGAGGTCTAACCAGAATAAACAATAATAACAATAATAATAACATTATTAACGGAAAAATAATACGAACATTAATATGTTCCGGGTACAACATATTAACATGAGGTAAATAAATAAATAATAATAATAATAACAGTAATTAAAATATGGACCTAGATTAGGGGTACCACATGTTAAGCACAAGGTTCTCCAAAAATAACAATAACTGAAGATAACACGGGCATTATTCTTAGTATACCAAGTGAGTTAGGAACTCACCGTAGATTCGGGGTAGTGGCGTGGCTCAGGGTGGGCTCAGGTAAGCGTTTTCCTTTCTTTCTTCTTATTTTCCTTCTCTTCCTTGATCTCTTTCTCTCTCTCTCTATAACTCTCTCGGTCTCTCTCACTCCCTATCACTCTCGACCTCTAGCTCTCTCTCCCGCTATCTCTCTCTCTCTCACTCTCGGTCTCCCCTCTCTCTATTCTTATATTTCTTTTCTTTTCCCTTGTGTTGTAAAGGAAATGAGGGAGTGGAGTTGGTTATATTTATAGGGGAGGAGAAATGTTGGGGGCTGTCTCAATATATATGTATATATATACACACATATATGTATTATACATATATATACACACAACTACCTAACACACAAACACACCACACCACACAATCACACCACCCACTGCCATGCCATACACATATATGATATATATACACTAAACACTACACTTAAATATTTAATATATAGTACACCACACATACCATACAATCACAACACACACCATACACAGCTTCACACACGCACACACTGACACACACAATATCAAATGCACACACTTACTCCCTCTCTATCTCTCTCTCCACACACACACACACACACACACACAATACTCACATACACTCACACCTCACATATGTATACATTATGGTGTGTAAGAGGGGTGGTTAAAAGAGGTAAGGGGGTGGAGTGTTGGGGTGGTGAAGGTGGTTGGGGGGTATAAGGAAGGCATGGGTAGTGGTTAGGGAAGCATGTAGGTGGAGTACGGAAGGGGTTTAGGTGGTTGGGTTTATGTAAGGGGAGACATGGGTGTGTAAGGGTAGTAGTTGGGGTGGTTGGGTACTTTTCCACAATTAAGGGATTGACCGATGTGACCGTCTCAAAATATGTGCATGCACGGACTTTTATGTGAAACACTGGTATTGTTACAAGTTCGCGTGGTAATTCAGTCCGGGTCTACGTATTATTGTCCGGGTCTATGTATTAGAGTCTGGGTCTATATTTAATGTCTAGGGTTAAAATAAAACTATCAATAATATTTATAATCCTAATGTAACACCCGTACCCGGATAATGGGTAATTTATCATTTTTATATGCATTGATTAATATAATTAGTGTATAAAAGGGATTAAGGGGAGGCTTGGACTCACCCGTGAAAAAGTGTTCAGTAAAGGAACACAGTTGGAAAAGTCCCCAGTGAGGAGGGTTATGTTTGGAAGTGGGACCTAGTGAAGGGCCTGAATAAAAATATTTGCATTTTATGTGATTAAATGCATTTATGTGATTACATGAATTACTTGTTTAAATGCTTTTATATTATATAATAATACATGTTTTAGCAACTTGTATTAGTTTGGATACCCAAATAAGGGTATAATTGAAAAAGATTGATAACTAGTAGGTGCGATAGCAACTTCACAAAATATATGGGATCCACGTTGGGAACTTAGGACCCATACGGGACTTAGACTAGCACCTATTAGATATTTGGGAAGTTAATGGAATATTTGGGGGATTTCATAATAAGAACTTAAGAAATTCAGGGGGTGTAAGTAAAAATAAGGGAAAAATGAGGTGATGACACCTCAATGTTGGTTGCATGTGTGTGTATGTGTCAAAGGAATGAGAGAGACTCTCATTTTACAGAAAATCAAACAAAAACAAGAGAGAACTCATAGAGAGAGAAAGACGGAACCATCACCGACGTCGTTTTCCGCCGTTCCGTCGCCGTCGTTCTCCAGATTTACGATCCGAGACCACTTTTGGACTCGTGGAGGTAAAAGAAACACATGCACGTAATTTGTTTTCATTTTCGGCAACGTTTTTTCGACAACCGTTCTTGATAGACGATATTTGTTGTACCAAAACTATGTAGGATTACTCTAGAACAAGAATTGGCTTTGGTTCTAGCTTGAATTGGGATTTTAGGAGCATAATTGGGTATAATCTTTCTAAGGTGAGTTTTTTAACCAAAAAGTGATTGTAGTTTAAGGTGTTCAATGATTCTATTTATATTTGAGTTGTAGAAATCATGTTTAGAATGGTAGTAATCATATCCGGGAAAGTTGTGTAAATGGTTGTTTTTTTGGAGTTAACTTGGCTTGATTACTTGCTTAACTTATTTGAAGTTGTAGACATTTGTTTTGAGCGAGTGAGGGAACTTGTATGGATTATTGTTATGTTTTTCCAAGGTTTTGCAAAGTTTGAGGAAGGATCGATTTGGTTTTTAAACATTTCCTAGCAAGTTCATGAAAAGGAAATTGGTTAGAGAGGAACTCGTTTAATTCAAGGGAGATCTTGATCATGTTCTTTCAAAATGTTGGAGAAGCTTAAATTTATGTTTGGGAATAGGTTTGGAATGGTTCTTGAGGTTTCCATGAGGTTTGAGGATGATTTGGGTATGTTTGATCTGGTTTAGCAGAAGTTTTCTATCAAAAATTGGGTTCTGCAGGAACCGGATCGATCTGGGCCTTGAGCGGATCGATCCAGAGCTTCTGTAGGAACCAAAAATGACAATCTGCTAGATCCGGATCGATCCGATTTTGGGTGGATCGATCAGCTGGTCCAGATTCAGCACCGACGGCTTTTACGGAAACGGACATAACTCACTCTAGAAAACTCAGATTCACTCGCCATTTTTTGCGTTGGAACCGGGACTCAAAGACCTATCTTTTGGTATAAAATTTTCTATACCTTATTAATTACCATTTTACCCTTGGGGGCTATTTTGTAACAATAGAGTTGTTTAATGTTGCTAAACACATGCAATTCTTAGTAATTCGCATGTTTCTTTGTAAATTAATGTACTTGGACTCTTGTAGCATTGTTACACGTGTTCTAATCCGCACAAGGTGGGTTGGGGTGTGACACCTAATTATAGCTTACGAAGTTAAAATGACATCAGGTTCGAATATAATTTAACTCATAGTTTTAATATTAGTGACAACGAAATATATAATACTACGTATAATCTATAGTTAAAATATCTAGTGACTACGAATATTAAAATCACGATATTAATATACGGGGTACAGGGATAAATACAGGACTAACCCCGAAAATCTATTTCCATATATTCTAAATTTTACAGGTATTACACTTCTGAGTATCGCCTTCGAAAGGCATAGTACGATTAGGGAAGCGAGGAAAAAGTTGAGATTTGTAGAATCGTTTGAGATCCTAGAGAAGGTGGGACCAATGACATACCGACTAGCCTTATCATCCGAGTTAGCATTTGTACTTAACGTGTTTCATGTATCGATGTTGAGACGGTGTATGTCGGATACGAGTAAAATCATCGTACCGGAGCCACTATAGATTCAGAAGGACTTGACTTACATAGAGCATCCGGTAAAAATCTTGGATCGGAAAAAGGAAGTGTTGAGAACGAAGACGATTCCAATGGTGAATGTATTATGGCTTAGTCACATGGTCGAGGATGCTACGTGGGAGAATGAGGAGGAGATGAGGAATGAGTATATGCAACTTTTTGACTCATGAGGTATAAGTTTAGGGACAAACTTCCTTTTTGGAGGGGGGAGTTGTCACACCCGTCCCGAAAAAACAAATGTTTTAAAATGCATAATTGAACTTTAGAGAATTATTAATGTCGATTAATAATTGTGGAAGTGTTTGACGTGAGTCAACGAGAAGTATCAATGGAGGACACGATGGTCGAAAAATCATGAGGAAGTAACACAATTTAAATGACATTTATATGATTAAATATTATTTGATTTATCTGGTATTCATGAATAGTGAAATTGCCCGTGTAGTGTAATTTCTGGTAGTTTTGATCTTGATAAAGATCAATTAGAATAAATTAGAGATAACCAATGTTATGCGTTGCATAAAATGTAGGTTATCTAGAAATTCCACGAAATTAGTTTTCGGAACGTAATTACGGCGACAAACAGAACTTAGACGGAAACTTTTATAATTTATAGTTTTCACTCGTGAAGTAATGAATTCGACGTGCAAGACATTTCGGGGTAAAATTAGAAGTTTTGAGAATTTACGGGGAGTTAAACGTAATTTTGAGAGTCGTGCCTATATATAGAAACTTAAGAGATATTTTCATTTCAAAAGCTTTTCAAAACCTAAATCAAGAGGGGGATTTAGAGCTTCAAGACGCAAATCGACGACCTTCTGTTTGTCAGTGGTTTTTTTTTTTTTTTTTTTTTTTTTTCATTTTTCATATTCGAGCTCCTTGAAGTAAGGGCTTCATTTTGATACCTCTTAAGCCTTGTTTGGCTTAGTTTTCCGAAAATCTAATTCTAGGAATATTGGGGAAATTGTGTAAATACTTGTGGGAATCGCGTATAATCGGAGATTCGACGTTTAATCGAACTCCTAGTACTTCCCTCAAAGTTAACGAGATATCGCACGAGGTATCATGAATTCTAGACCTATGATTTATAGGGAATTTACATGTTGTAAATATTCGACTTGATATTTTGGATCTGGGCAAGATTCATGTATTAATTAGACCCATTGATTATGCACATCAAAATGCAATAAAAGCACGTATAAATGTTTATAAGAGCATGCTGTGTGTCTACGTGGGTCAAAGGGGAGTTTGGTGCAAATTCATCCTAGAGTAAGCTCCTCGATGATTGAGGATTCAAATTATAGGGACGACTACAGTGCATGGTTTAGGAGAAGGCCCTGCCAGGACACTTGGATGAGTGGTTGGGAGAAGACCCTCCATGACATCGATTTCAATATTTCATTACCGGATGAAGCTAGGCATAATACTCTCCTTAGAGACTATTTGATGTGTTTTGATGTTTAGAGCATGAATTGTCATATAAACCTATGTTTATAATTATGCACTTAGTATATAGCTAAGCAGTGGAGATTTACTCCATTGTAGGTGAGAATAAGAAAGGCAAGAAGAAGCGTGAGGAGTGAGGTCGTGAGACGACGGGGGATCATCCCTGTATATATTTTTGTTTCCTTTCCAAATGGTGTAATTGTGGGTAGTTCGGACTATGTATTTAACTTAGAATTTCATAATGGATTTGGAATGTTGTAATATGTAACTAAACTTCTTATAGTTAGTCTTGAGCGAATCCGAACTCACGAGTTCATGTTTTGAACGTTAAACTTGTCAAATTCAGATTTCGAATGAATGTTGTTAGTACTTTTGTAATCGAGCCAAACAAGCCTTAGCTTGTTCCATTATCGTTTCTTTTCATGGATTAGTAAGGTTAAACTTTGTTATTGAAAGCTTATTATAGCTTGCGAAGTTTAGAATAATGAAATCATGTTTTTTTGTAGAGAAAGAGGTGAAGGATGGTTGACTCCTTAGCAAAATTCTGCTGGTAGAAGGAATTCTGCTAAAGGGTCATTCGACCGGTTGAAGGGGGTCGTTCGATCGGTCGAAATGACCCTTATATAAAATCTTTTTCTACCCTTTTCGGAAATAATTTAAATGTTTTGATTGGTTCTTAGGGTACTTATCGGACCCCGTCCAACATAAATTTATTCGTTTCAAAATATAATTACGTTTTCACTTTTATACGGATTTTACAACCCAGAAGGTATTGCTTCCAAAAGTTTTAAATACTCAAGGTTATTTTCAAGTTTTTTTTTTCGCTGCTATTACTTTTAATGAATGGATGAGCCTTGGTGGCGTGCCACGTGTCCTATTTTCACGCGTAGTGAGATGGGTCGTGACACAAAATGACCAATAAATTAATTTAGGATCTTAGAGAATATTCCTTTTAAGGCTCTTTTATATAATGGTATAGATTCCTATTATGACTTTTTTATATAGGGTATAGAAAACAAATATTAGTACTTTGTTTGGAAAAAACAAAAAAAGAAAAACAAAACCAAACAAAACAAAACAAAACCGAACAAGGCATAGTCCAATTCGGGTTGTGTTGTGCGTTGTTTGTGTTAGTGGTTTGTTTGGTAAAACTCAAAAAAATAAAAATAAAACCAAACAAAATAAAACAAAACCAAGCAAGTTAGTGACTTGTTTGGGAAGAACGATAAAACATACAAACCACAAAACCAAAAAGCGGTTGTGCCTTACAATTGTTGACTTTTGGTTTTTTTTGAACCAAATTGTAAATTGTAAATATTTGTGATAGTTACTTAAAAAGTTTATTGAAATCATTATTTGTAGATAAATTTAATTTAAAAGTTGAACCAAATTGTAAATATTTGTAATTATTGTTTAAAAGTTGATTAAATCATGATTTTTAGAATAATTAAATTTTAAAAGTTGACCTAATAGTAACAAGGGTTGTTTTGCAGATGAAATAACCAATTTATCCTCACAAAAAGACAAAAACTCAAAGTAGTGATTAAAGAAAAACGGAACTAAAAAGAAAAGTGAAGGTAAAATTGTCATTTTAAACAAATCAAAAAATGACAAATTAGGACAAAATTGAAATGGACAATCCTATTAAGGCTCTTTTATATAGGGTAGTAGATATAAAGACTGAAGTAAACCAAGCATTTACAAGTTGCCACATCACTATCCTCCCCTTTACAAAAAATACTATGGGGCAATTTCTCCCCTTTTTGCTCATTTTTTCCTTCTTTTTTAATTTAATAAATAAATTTGTTCATTTTTTTCATAGAGCAACTCCAACCACATTACCCATATTCAATTACTAGCTATTTTGGGAAAACAAAGTGCATTTTTGGAGCTCCAATGGGTTCCCCAAATGGTTCTTCATTTTGGGGAATCCCTTTTTGGTTCTCCACATTTGAGAAGAGAGAGTGTGAATATAGGTAATTACCCATAAGTAAAATAATGAAAAATAATACATATCATATTCATTTAAGGAGAGAGAGTGCATTAAAATTTTTAACTTTTGTATAAAAAATTAATATAATAATTCAAACCTCCCTATAATGGAGAACATGGTTGGAGTTGAGAGCTTAAAATTGATTAGCTAAAATAGTTTTTTTTAGCTATTTTGGCAAAAAATTAGAGAATTTTTAGGTAATGTGATTGGAGATGCTCTTACATATGTATAAATAGATAGATACACATTGTTATACACACAAATTCAATTAATAGTACTATCATAATAAACCACTATTAAATTATGCTAATTAATATCTCTTCTCAGATCACAAATTCCTACAAAGAATCTATACACATTATTTATATACATCTATCTATACTAATATCTAAAAAGAGAGTTAAATCCTCTCCTCTAACCTATGCCACTTGGCATGTTATATATTTTTCATTTTGCCACATCACTTTCTAAATTTTCCATGTGGCATGTTCTTACTTCTTCTTTTTCTTTTTTTTTTTCTTTTTTGTTTTGATTTTATCTTATATATTTACTATATCTAAAGAGTGAACTATTTTCCTTCCTCTCACTTATGCGACTTTGCATTTTATATGATTCCTTTTTTCTTATGTGGTATTTCTCCTTTTTTTTGCTTCTAATTTTTCCCCAAACATTTCACTTTGTATCTATTCCTTCACTCTTTCATTTACCTCGCCGGTTAAATGATTTGACGTCTTCTTCTTCTTCTCTCTCTCTCTCTCATAAAAGCTTAGTACTTAATGTGATATTAAAATTTGTAAGACCTTTTCTAATTCTCAATTATTAACCAATATGAGTGCCTTTGAACTAAACCTCTCTCTCTCACTCTCTTTCTCTCTCTCTCTCTCATAAAAGTTTAGTACTTAATGTGATAATAAGATTTGTAAGAACTTTTCCAATTCTCAATTATTTATTAATTTAAGTGTCTTTGAACCAAACAGTTTTATGTCCTCATTCATTCTTTTGCCTCTCTCTCTCTCTCTCTCTCTCTATGTGTGTGTGTGTGTGTGTGTGTGTATGTGTGTGTGTATGATAAAAGCTTAATACTACTTAATGTGATATTAAAATTTGTAAGACCTTTTCCAATTCTCTACCATTTACCAATATAAGTGTCTTTGAACCAAACAGTAGTCTCATTGTTTTAACATGAAGACAATTCTTTCTCTTTTTTATATATTCAGTATACAATGTCTTTTACATACATGTGTATGTACATGTGTATCTCCATGTGTAAGTAATGACTATTCTATTTTAGGATTTGCAGGTAAAGGGAGAAAAAAACATTGCAAATCTAAAAAAGATGCTTCAAAAAATCCTTCTACTGTTAAATATCTGGCAAAGAAAGTGAGATTTTTCCCCCAATTTTTCCTTCTTTATTGCACATTTTAATTAAATAAGTATGTTTTCTTTGAAATTTTGTAATCAGCTGCTAATATATTGTCTACTATGCTCTTTTTTCCTTTTTATTCTTTCTCTTTACCGTTTTTCAGTTAACATATTTTTGTAGTCATTTCTATCCATATGTGTCTCCTTACAAATCCATGTTGCTAATATGCACAGTCAACAAATGCCATAAAGAAAAATAAAAAATCACCAATAGATGAACTATACCTCAGTCTACAATCTAAAGGATAGTTTTGAAAAATTAATAACTGTGATGATCTTTTTTTGAAATAAAAACAAAACAAAAAATAAAAAACCAAAAACGAAAAACGAAAAATAAAGGTACAATTATAAGGGCTTATATCAATTTTATTGATACAATTTACTTGTACCTGAAATAACTATCGATATATGAAGAAAAGTATATGTTGAATATATATATATATATATACGGCTAGGCTCTAGGGTGAACATGTCCAGTGAACATTTTTTTTTGCCTGAAAAAACCCGCGGGCTGCCCCACTGACCCGCGGATTTTTTAGGCAAAAAAAATATTCACTGGATATGTTCACTCTACCCTGTTCACTCTAGAGCCTGACTGTATATATATACATATTCTTAAAAACTTGTAGAAAATATTTAGAAACTTTTGTTATTTATTACTGGAATCATCTTCAATTTATGCATATGTTGCATTTTAGCTCATGTATTCTTATTTGTTGAAGAACAGTTTTTTAAAATTATTATTTGATTAGATTTGTTTTTGGAGCCTTTACGGCTCTTCATCCAAATGCATAACAATTAAATAATCTCCCTCGTGTATCTGTGCGTATCTATTATGTACTATTTATTTCTCTATTGTATTAGAAATAATTTGCAAAATCTATGTAAAGAGTTATACTATTTGGCACTGTTTTTATAAAACGTACAACCTGTGCATAGCACGGGTTTTCAACTAGTATATATATAAATACCAAAGCAAAAGACCTTTTATTAGGCTATCCACATCACCATCCTCCCCTTTAGAAAAAAAAAATCCTGTGTGGCATTTCCTTGATTTTCCATTTTTTTTTTCATTTCTTTCTAATTCTTCTTTTTCTTTTTCTTCTTCTTTTATTTTTATTTTTATTTTTTTATTTTAATTTTTTGATATTCTCAAAATCAATAATAAGAATGTTCCATCACAAGAAGTCTCAAATTCTAACTAATTAATTTTGAAAGCCATTAAGAAATATTGACGGTTTTGTTTGGTTTTCCAAATAGTAATTTAGTGACTATCGAATTGGGAACTGCACCTGTCTATTATATAACTATATCTAAAAGTCAAGCCTAAAAACCTTCTCTTATTGTGCAATGTGGCATTTTAAAAAAAAAATTCCCTATTTTTCCTTCTTTTTTTTTTGTGAAAAAAAAATTATCTTTTATAACATTGGCTTTTTATGAGTATGTATATTTATTTGTATATATATGAGTTCTTTGAAATAACAAAAAAAAAAGTACTTACCCATGGAACTGTCTTTTTTAATTATTATAGTTCCCATACCTATGGACATACATGTATTGAAACACAAAGGACTATGGTTTATTTTAAATTTGATACTTACAAAATGAATCTATGTAATTGCAAGATAAGAGGATTTAATTACCATTGGGAATTAAGCAATACATGCATGCACATTAAGATTATTTCATTCTTTCCTATTCTTTGCTATATATATGTGTATGTTTATGTCTAGATCAACACTTAAGGTACAAGGAGCAGAAGAAATACCACCAAAAGTTTTCAACCCATAACAAATGCATACTTTTTATATGATTATTATCAGGCCAATTGATAATCAACAGAGCAACTTCAAAGCCACCACACAAAATTAAAGAACAAGATGTTATTAAATCAACACATGAATCACTTTCAAATCCAACCCAACAAACGCTCAAATAGCTTCTTTTATGACGCCCTTTTAATGTAGTTTTGTCAAAAGTATCACTGGATTTCCAAATGCCATAAAAAAAATTTGATTTTGTTTAAATTTATCTATTTTCTAACAAAGTACCGTGCATTGCACGATTTTTCCATCTAATTATTAACTATAGTCAAAACTCAAGGAACATTGTCCTTAAACATTTTAGAATGTTTAAATCAAAGACATGCAGTATAAAAAAAAAAAAAAATCAAAGACATGTACACCCAAATGAATTTAAAGTAAAAACAACTTCACTAAAGGATTCGAACCAAAAAAATAATAGGGATTATTAAAAATCAGTCAACTTTTGTTTGACATTTTAAAGGACAGTGAACTACTTTTTCAAAATAATAGGAAATCAAGTTAAAACTAAAAATTTAAAAACACATCAACTTTTGTTCTTTTTTTAAAATAAAAAATAAAAAATTACATTTATCCCCCATCTTCTAGATCTTCCTCACCACCACCTCCACCAGCCGCAACCACACCACACCACACCACCACCACTACCACCACAACCTCTCTCTCTCTATATATATACATGAGTGTATATATATCTAATATATGGCCACCACCACCCAAACCTCTCTCCATCTCTTCTCTTTCTTCTCACCACATACCACGGGACTCCTCCTTCATCCACCCTTGCCACTGCAGAGAAGAAAAAAAAAGTTACAGGTTGGAGCAAATGTCCAAGCGGGAGGAGCAACTCATCAAACTTGTCGGGAACAACTTGC
This sequence comes from Hydrangea macrophylla, assembly GCA_033977485.1. NCBI lineage: Eukaryota > Viridiplantae > Streptophyta > Magnoliopsida > Cornales > Hydrangeaceae > Hydrangea > Hydrangea macrophylla. The sequence continues at coordinate 161,876,187 of CM066991.1, forward strand.
CAAATATAAGAAGCGTTGCCACAGTTGTCGGGAGCAACTCACCTGATGAAGGTGAAGAGGAACTCAAGGGTCATGTTGATGGGTTGAAAGGTTGCAAATTTGAATATACTTTTGGGAAATACAATGGTTAGTGGAGTGGTCACAAAGGAGGCGAAGAAGACGTGGGAGCCGATGAAGAAGGTTCTAACAACAACCTTTGTGACACCAACCATTTCTACAAGAGGTGAAGATGTAAGCCACAATAATGAGACCAAGTTTGTGCGTCATTCCCATGGGGATGGCGAGAAGAAGAGTTGGGCAATCATGCGATGTTCTCAAAAAGACAATGAGAAGAGATGTTGAGCATTTGTACGTTGCTCACATGGCGATGGTGAGACGAGATGTTTGGCTAAAGTGCAAGCCCAAGGTGGTGACGACTACCATGATGAAGATGATGATGTTGGCGACGGCCTTGATGTATCTTCAAAGTTTCTTGAATCCATAGATGATGGGGATTTAAGAAACAACAAGTTTACATACATGATGACGGAGAGGTGGCACAGATGACGAGGAGATGAGGATAGATAAATAACCCGAAGACAACGAAGGTGATGAGATTTTCGTCAAGGTGAAGATTATTGGGTTTGTGACAAAAACTCATAAGAAGACGAAGCAAGAAACCAAAGGAGGAGAAGCTGCTCGAGCGGGCACCGCCCGGATGGACGGGGGATCAAGGGGCTCTGCTGGACATTCTAGAATGTCACCCGTAAGAGGCTCGGCCTGAGCGTACACGAGGAGTAGTAGTAGAAACTCTTGTTTCCTATTAGGTTTAGGTTTCCTTATGAGAGAGTTTCCAATTCCTAAAAGGTTTCTTATAGAATAAGAGTTTCCTATTATCATAGGACTGGGATTTGTGTCACTATAAATATAGGACTAAATCTATAGGGGAAGTAGATCCCAATTCTAGAGAGAGAGAAGAGAGAATCCCACATAATTGTATTTTCCTAGAGAAGAGAGAGACTCTATAAGAAGAGTGAGGAAAAATAATAGAGAGAGAGGTGAGGGATTGGTTGTCTTATAGGGTTTATTATCAATAGAGAGAAGTCGTCTTTGCCTTAATTCTTTTGGTTGTTTTTCTAATGCCTTGTTCGTGTGATTGTCTTGAACTACACAAAGTGAGGTCTTGGGTGAGTATATTGCTTGATCACCAATTATATCCCAACAAATGGTGTTAGAGCTAAGGTTCGTGTTTTCATGGAAACTACAAACAATTCGATGGGTGATGCACGGGTCGCCATAGAGAAGTTTGACAAAAAATATAATTTCAACCTCTGGAAGTTGTGGATGAAGGATGCCTTGGTTCAACAAGGTGTTGCAGAGGCTTTATATGGCAAAGCAAATAAACCTACTAGGATGACCGATGCAAATTGGGATTGGAGAAACTCAAGAGCCGTAAGGACCATACGCTTGAGTTTAGATAATGATGTGGTGTATGACATTATTGAAGAGACCTCGGCAGAAGCGTTGTGGAAGAAGCTAGAGGATCTTTACATGGGAAAGAACTTCACCAACTGGCTAGTATTGAAGCAAGAGCTGTACTCGTTCAAGAGGAATGAGGAGGATGACCTTAAAGGTTATATCGGTGCTTTCAACAAGTTGCTAAACGACTTATCCAATGTAGGAGTGAAACTCGAAGATGCAGACAAGGCGATTATTTTATTAACCTTGTAAAAGTTTCTCACCCAAAACTGTTTACTATAATACTTTATGGGAGAGACACGATTACCTTGGAGCAGGTGAAGACAACCTTGTTCTCATGCGAGAAGATGGATAAGAAAGAAAAGACAAAGGAGGAAGCACAAGCCCTTGTTGCTCGCAACGAGAAGAAGAAGAATTGGCGAGGAAAGAAAATCGGTAGAGGAGGTGGTGGTGAAGGAGCACGAGATACTCTGCCGTGGAAGGAGAAAGAGTGTTGCTACTGTGGCAAAATTAGTTGCATGTCTTTCGATTGTCCTCAAAGAAAAAGGTAGTGCTACAAATTGAAAGGATAAGGGAAGAATTGATGCCATTTATGATGATGCCATGTCAATCGCAAGAGAAGAGAAGAGGGAAAATGAATGGTGCCTTGATTCGGCATGTTTTTCCCCATATTTGTTAACATAGAGATTGGTTCTCGTCCTATCAAACGATGGAGGAAAAAGTCTTTATGGGGAACAACACAAGTGAGGAGGTGAAAGGAATTGGCACTGTCATGATCATGACTACCGACAGCCTGACAAGGTTGCTAAACGATGTCCACCATGTTCCGGGCTTGAATAAGAACATAATATCTTTGGGTGTGTTGGACTCAAAGGAGTGCTCCATTGCAGTGGGTAAAGGCCTGATGAAGGTGAAGAGGAACTCAAGGGTCATGTTGAAGGATAGAAAGGTTGAAAATTTGTATATCTTTTTGGGAAATACAATGGTGAGTGAAGTGGTCACAAAGGAGGTGAAGAAGACATGCGAGCCGGTGAAGAAAGTTCCAACAATAACCTTTGTAACACTAACCATTTCTACAAGAGGTGAAGATGTAACCCACAACAATGAGGCCAAGTTTGTGCGTCATTCCCATGGAGATGGCAAGAAGAAAAGTTGAGCAATCGTGCGATGTTCTTAAAAACATGATACGAAGAGATGTTGGGAATTTGTACGTTGCTCCCATGGCAATGGTGAGACGAGATGTTGTGCTAAAGTACAAGCCCAAGGTGGTGACGACTACCATGATCAAGATGATGATGTTGGCGACGGCCTTGATGTAGCTTCAAAGTTTCTTGAATCCATAGATGGCGGAGATTTGAGAAACAACAAGTCTACATAGATGATGATGGAGAGGTGGCAAAGACGATGAGGAGATAAGGATAGATAAATAAACCGAAGACAACGAAGATAATGATGGTGATGGGATTTTCGTCAAGGTGAAGATTGTTGGGTTGTGATAAAAACTTATAAGAAGACGAAGCAAGAAGCCAAAAGAGGAGAAGCCACTTGAGCGGGCACTGCCCAGGCGGACGGCGGATTGAGGGGCTCTGCTGGACATTCTAGAATGTCGCCCTCCAGAGGCTCCGCTCGAGCGAACACGGGGAGCAGCAGCAAAAACTCTTGTTTCCTAGTAGGTTTATGTTTCCTTATGAGAGAGTTTCCTATTCCTAAAAGGTTTCTTGTAGAATAAGAGTTTCCTATTATCATAGGACTAGGATTTGTGTCACTATAAATATAGGACTAAATCAATGGGGGGAAGTAGATCCCAATTTTAGAGAGAGAGAAGAGAGAATCTCACACAATTGTATTTTCCTAGAGAAGATAAAGACTCTATAAAAAGAGTGAGGAAAACCATAGAGAGAGAGGTAAGGGATTAGTTGTTTTGTAATGTTTATTATCAATAGAGAGAAGTCGTCTTTGCCTTTATTCTTTTGGTTGCTTTTCTATTGCCTTGTTTGTGTGATTGTTTTGTGATTGTCTTGAACTACACAGGAGAGGTCTTGGGCGGATATATTACTTGACCACCAATTATATCCCAACAAGAGGTTGGGGTGGCGGTGGTCATGTATTAGATGTATATATATATATATATATATATATAGAGAGAGAGAGAGAGAGAGAGGTTGGGGTTTGGATTTTGGTTTTGGTTTAGATTAGTGTTGGTGGTGGCACCACTACCACTACCCCTACCCCTACCCCAACCTCTCTATTCTCATAGCCACCACTACCACGGGCCAACTCGCTCATCCACCATCACCAATACAAAATAAAAATAGATTTAGGTTTTTGGAGCAATTGTCCAAATAGAAGGAGCAACTCACCAAACTTGTCAGGAGCAACTCACCAAAGGAAAAGAACGTTGCCAAACTTATCAGGAGCAACTAAACATTGCCAAACTTGTCAAGAGCAACTCACCAAATGTAATACATACAAACATTTGGTGAGTTGCTCCTGACAAGTTTGGCAATGTTCTTTCCTTACATTTGGTGAGTTGCTCCTAACAAGTTTGGCAACGTTTCTTACATTTGGTGAGTTACTCCTGGCAAATTTGGTGAGTTGCTCCTGCTGCTTGGACATTTGCTCCAACTTGCAACCTTTTTTTTTTTTCCTGCAGTTACAGGGGTGGATGAGGGAGGAGGCCCGTGGTGGTGGTGGTGGTGAGAAGAGATAGAGAGAGGTTGGGGGTGGTGGTGGCCATATATTAGATATATATATATATATATGCTCACGTATATAAATATATATAGAGAGAGGTTATGGTTGGTGTGGTGTGGTGTGGTGTGGTGTGGTGGCCAGCGATGGTGGTGGCGGCGGCGGCGGGTTGAGGTGGTGGTGAGGAAAAAAATGGGTGGTAAATGTAATTTTTTTAATTTTTTATTTAAAAAAATTAAAAGTTGATGTGTTTTTAAATTTTTAGTTTTAACTTGATTTCCTTTTCATTTTGAAAAAAAAGTTAACTGTTCTTTAAAATGTCAAACAAAGTTGATTGATTTTTAATAATCCCAAAATACTAAATGCACGCACAAACAAATAAGACAACGCCGACAAGCTAAATGTGAGACCAAAAAAAAAAAATTTGACACAATGTTTATAGGAATTTTTTTTTTGGGTTGATCATATACCAATAGGCAATAGCCAAGATCACACAAAAAGAAATTCAAACATACATTTTTTTTTAGAAGTGATCAGATCGATAAGAATCATAAGATGAAAGTTCCAGTGTTATACAAATAAGATCAAATTATTTTTGAATAAGGGGCAAAACTAAAATACAAATTGTAACAAATATTGAACATCAAAGTGGACATTATTTTAAATAAGGTTTTTTTTTTAAAAAAAAAGGTGGGACATTCATTTACAATTTGAGAAACATCACATTTGGACCGGGTTGTGGATCGGTTGGACCCATGGACCTTTCATGGCTCTAGCCTCTAAGCAACATACTATATCTCTCTCTCTATATATAAACCTTTGTAACCCCTCTTATACCTCTAAACTCTCTCTCTCTCTCTCTCTCTCTCTCTCTCTCTCTCTCTCTCTCTCCAACTCAATGGTGAAGTTCTCGAAAGAGCTCGAAGCTCAACTCATCCCAGAATGGAAGGACGCTTTTGTGAATTATTGGCAATTAAAGAAAAATGTGAAGAAGATTAAGCTCTCCAGAAAATCAAGCCAAATTCAACCCATCAACCACGATTTCGGGCTCTCCATTTTCGACCCAATTCGCTCTGTTCTGACAAAAATTACTCACAAACTCTGCAATGCCGGAGACAAACCCGAGATCATTCAGGTACATGTATGTAAAGTTACAATAATTCAATATCCAGTAAACTTAAAACTATTGGGTTGTATTTGATTTTACTAAGTTTGTAGTAAAATTGGTATTGTTGAACATGGGTTTAGCAAATTCTTGATTTCCCGGCGATAGATATCTGTTTCCGGTGATACTCTGTCTTCAAGAAGTCTTAAAGGTGGCCAAACGATTCCACCAAAATTGGGCTATGCTTTTTCATATTTTTGTCTTTTTTTGTGATTGAGAAAGCCAAAATTGTTGTCATTTTCAGGCAAAAGGTTCTCAATTCAAATATATATATATATACATGTGTGTGTGAGTATATATATATACATATATGTATACCCACATATATTGTGTGACTAGTGATCTGGGTAATTATAACTAACTACAGTACTTTTGACTTAATTAATAGTAATTGTTATTCTTTAGCTTAATTAAGTACTTGAAATCTGGAATTGTTGTTCAGAATTGTGTAATTTAAGGCGACGGGTGAGCCTGAATGACGTCAGATTCCGGCGAGGTTCAAAAGCTTTAATATCAGATACTGACACGAAACCAGAGAAACGGTTTTTCGCTTCTCTTTTTTTATCACGATAGAGTCGTGAGTGCGCAAGGAAATACCAACGACCCACAAAAGAAACTGCGAAAAAGACACCATCTAATAATATATATATATATATATACGTATATGTTAATTAGACTACCTATTTTCCTTATATATATTTTGCTAATTGTAAATTTATATGCATATCTTCAGCCAAAAATAAAATATTTATATGAATATATTGGTTTTTGTGCAATAGATGAATAGCAAAATCACTGACGGAGGAGATGAAGAAGAAGGAGAGGAACTAGAGTATGACAATGACCTTGTTCATCTATTTTCTGAAGAAGACGAGGTAAATATATAAAAACTTATGAACAACAATTCAGTACTTTTCTTTGAGCATTTTTCATATCTTGTTCTAATATAATATTGGTCCAGCTGGGTGTCACATGTATGCCATATAGATATACTTGTATACATGGATTAATCATACTTTATAATAATTGGAATGAATTTTACGAATAGGCCCTCCTGAAATTTTAAATGATACCTATATTAATGTTTAAGTTTCTTAAAATAGATTCTATGTTTCCAAATATCACATTTTAAAATTAAAAATTACATCTCTTACCCCGAAACCCCGAAACTTGGTCTAAAACTAAGTTTACATCGTTTCTCTCTCTTTTAATTGGCCAATATATTAACCTAATAATAATAGAATTTGGGAAATATTTATGATTTTTGTTTGTTTGAGGGATATTTGTGAATATTGGATTGGGGCACTTGTGAATTTGTGACTTATGTTGAATTCGGGAATTTATATACAATAAGTAGTCCAAAAAAAAACAGCAAAATATAAAAAAAGACCCAAAAAAAATATTCACCTCACGGCCACGGGCAATACCTCCGAACCCCCCTATAGCTTGTCTCGTGACAAAAAATCCTGAATCCGCCTGTGCTGTTTATTCAAGCCACATGGCTAGCAGGATTGGAACGTTACAAATAAAAACTGAAAAAAAAAAAAATGTAAAATTGATTAAGATGGATCTTCTAGATGTTTTTTGTCTGAATATCTAATTCATTTTTTCTTTTTTGTCATTATAGGTGAATGTGTTTTTTGAGAGATTAGATGAGGAGCTTGTAAAGGTGAATCAGTTCTACAAGACAAGAGAGATTGAGTTTGTTGAAAGAGGAGACATTCTGAACAAGCAGATGCAGAGTCTGCTAGACCTCAAACAATTTCTTATTGACCGGCGCCAGAAAAGTTTGACATCGGCCATGTCGGCTGCCGGATTTCTATCTCGGTCCCACTCATCCTCTGCCCGGAACTCTGACTTCTCCGGTGAGTTGCTCAATACTATGAGTTACCAAAAATTCTAGCATATATGGCACGGCCTATCACAAAGTGCAATTTCTAAGAGTTTTTGGTCAATTAAAAGAAAGTAGGGGTAGTTTTGTAATTCGATTCATTGACCAACATTTCCATATTGATAAGGTGGCATGATGTTAGTTGCTGGAAGAATTAATTTGCAACTTCCTCTGTTAAACTTATGGAAAATATTAGTAGAGAAGTTTTTAGGTAAGTTTGTGGGTACTACTTGGTATGCTCACACGTGGTATTCTTGAGTGAATGAGAGTGAATTATTTGGGAGAAGTTATCCCATCAAGCCGGTGTGACAGTCTATTGTTGACCGTCAATCATGTTGAATCCATATGAAACTCATAAGATCAACGCTCTACAATAGCATATGACGCATGGGATATATAATTTCTTATTATTTGGGAGGGACTCACGTATCAGAACCCACAAATAATGAGACCCTGTATGTAGAAGTGTGTTCTTACTTATATAACCCACTCTCATTAGATGGAGAATATCACGTCAGTATGCGATACCCACAAGATACCTAAAAATATCTTAATTTGTCTAAGTATTATTCCAGCTGGACTACCTGTAAACTACTAAAAACTTAATTTCGGTGGCCACCATTTAAACCAATTTGGCTCTTCTCTACTTAAAATTTAATTTTTTTAAATAGAGAAATTTTCATTTATTCTTTATAAGATATACAGTAACCTTTTTTTTTGGGGAAAATAATTAATTAAAAAAGTAAAGAAACCCAAAAGACATGTACAGGACATGAGTCCTTATTGGGTACTATCTAATTAAGTCTTCCATTTGGATAGAGACATGAAATTGGGGAAAGGACCAATAGCGTGGTATTGTTAAGTGGTCTTTTGCTTTCCTAGAGTTTCATTTCTTTCTTTTGAAATGACCTAACGGAATGGAATAGAGAGAAAATAGAAATAATGGGACACTAGATATTGTTATGGAGTAATACTTGGGTCACCATTTAAATAAATTAATTATACGAAGTTGTTCACAAAAATTTATTATGTCTATCTCTCTTCTCAGCGGATCTTATAGCATCCATAGACTCCTACTATGAGAGAGATAGACACAATAAATTTTTATGAGTAACTTTATGTGAATATTTTATGTGTCCCAAGCATTACTTAATGTTATGTCTTGACAACTTTTGACAATGTCCTAGAAACCTTGGGTAATACTAGGGGTGCAACTTGGGCGGGTCAATCCGTACCCAGCCCGGGATCGGCTCGAAAATTACCGGCTTGGGTCCGCGGTACTTTCACCATGGGCGGACTTGGGCAGAAAAATACAAGCCCGAATTCAATTCAGGCTGGGCTTGAGCATAATTTTGCTAACCCGTGAACCCAAGCCCGAACCCGAATTCGATTTATGTATTATTTTATACATTAGATTACAGTGTTAGTGACAAAAATATACTATTAGATATTATTCAAGCATTAAATTAATAGATGAATATTTTTTTCTAAATCTAAAAAAAAATAGATTTGATACTCTAAATATTGTTGTTTACATAGTAAAAATTAGATGTACCACAAAAAAATTACAATTCAGGCTCGGGTTTTAATACTTTATCACAAACCGGGTTGGGTTTGTGTCGGACTCGGGCTTGAACTTGGACAAACTGCTTGAATTCAGACTCAGACCCAGATAGAACCAAAACCTTTTAGATCCCGCCCGACCCGATCGAGTTGGTCTCCTAGGTAATACAATCACTTTCAAATAGGACCTGCCACCTCACACAATACCCGTAAAAGATATGGTATATATGATGTTCAACAAGGCAAAATATTGAATGGACACTTTTTTTTTGGATTAGAAAGGATTTCCAAATGTGAAAATTTGTGGACAATCCATTCCTTTCCATGAGGAATTTCTTTTTGATGAAAAAGATGGAAAAAGCTAAATATTATACTTAGATTCAAGTTTTTCGCAAAAACCAAAGGCCCTGTTTGGGAGTAGTAAAAATAGGATTGGTCTAAATCAAGTTTCGTTTTTATCTAAGATATTTTCTAGCTGGACACAAATTAACTCCAATATACTCCGTATTTAACAAGCAGGTACGTAAACATGAAGCTATTAGAAATTAATTCTTCTTTGGACCACATATAGAATTAGTTTTTAATTACCGAAAAGTCTCCAATTAAATAAAATTATGTTAACATGATACTACTTCAATAGAATTACGTATACAAATGTGCCATACTGTGACGAAATTAAAAAAAATAGCCTCTGATTTTGGGATAAGATTACGTACATTTAACCCACCCCTGGAGAACAGAGTTAATTTGTGTTTAATCATGCAGACTGCCCAAGTGACTGCAGTGAAACCCCTACTACAGATACATCACAAACAGATGATGATGTAATTGCGACACTGGAAAAGAATGGTGTAAATTTTATCGGATCAGCGACAAGAACAAAGACAAAGAAGGGAAAGCCTAAGATGGGTATGAGGATTGATATTCCTGCTACAACGCCGACACGCACGATTTCGGCTGTTACATCAATGTTATGGGAAGATCTAGTAAATAATCCGAAAAAGGACGGATCAAGAGATTTTATAATAAACAAAAAGAAGATCCAATGTGCTGAGAAGATGATCAGAGGTGCTTTTGTAGAGCTCTATAGAGGCCTTGGTCTTCTAAAAACATACAGGTTTTCTATGCTTCTTTTTCTTATTTAGAAACTTCTACACACACACACACACACCCCCCCCCCCCCCCCCCCCCCCCCCCCCCCCCTAACTAACTGAGGGAAGAGTAATGAAAATTTAGCCCTAGCTAATTAAAGGTGACATGTTTACTTATACACCAGAGCAAAATGGTCAAGAGACAGAGAGAGGCCGTTTGTTTTATTTATTTATTTATTTATTATTATTATTATTATTATTATTATTTATTATTATTATTATTTTTTTTTTGCTAAGAATTAAGAGAGAGGTGAGGCTGTTTAGCCGTAGTTGGAGAAAGTCAAATGTAGTGTTGTATGTGACTTGAGAGAATTCCTTGTTATAGAGATTTTTGAGAGAGAGATATTTATTAAACATGATATTTATGTTATCGAGCACTTTTTATAGGTTTGTCACCTTAAATCTAGTTGCCCAAAAGTCACATTGCATTCACTTTAGGTTTGTGCCTACTTATAGTTGCCTTGCATGTGAATTTTGTCCTAACGGTCATGTTCTAATTGGTTCAAATTCTCTGGCAGCTCTCTAAATATGGTGGCTTTCACGAAGATACTTAAGAAATTTGACAAGGTAAGCTGGTAACATGCCGTTTTCTTGCAATAAAACAACTATATATGGTTGATAAACATCATAATTCAAACCACATATAGATATTCTTCTCAATCACTTACGTAGATTTTTGGTATATAACAAAGTTTCACATCACCTTTTGTTGGCATTTAATTTTAGGTTACATTTTGCGACACCTACCGTAATGTGGTTAAAAAATCTCGAGTCCAATTAAAAGCAACTAATATCTAATCAAGAAATCATATAACTATTATACGTTTCTTCTAATTAGCTAGGTAAATTGTTTTACATACTTTTCTTACTTCTTTTTTGCATTTGATTGATCTACGTACGTGTACAACTAAACTTACATGACTAACAGAATTATGTAACTTATAAGAAAGGACACAAAGAAATGTGCTGATATATATATATATATATAGTGTCCTTATATATAGAAGTGTATCCATTTGCATAATCCAACATGAACACAAATATATAACCCACATAGTTAGGTGGATGATAGGACTTGAATTTACATTGTTTGCTCCAATATATATTTCCACTATGGGTATATATAGTTTGAGGAAAACAATTTAATTAAGCAAAGAGAGAAGTCACTTTTTTTTTAATAGTATGCTTCACAATCACCATGAAAGAGGTATACATGTTGCTCAACTGTCACCGTACACGGACTAAATATTTGCATAGCAAACATCAAACATTAATGTTTTGTGGTTTATTCACATGAGGAGTGTGAAACTCTAACAGACCATCTCACCCAAACTCCTTGAGTTGAGAGCAATATTCAAATCTAAACTTTCTTTTCCCCCTTACGAATTTTGTCCGAGAGAGTCCCAGATATCAAACTGCTTTATATATGAAAATAACTAAATTAAATGTCATCTCATCACTTTATTGTTTCAAAGTTTTCCACTTTTTTCCGTTTACCGTACAGTTTAATACTGATGATGCTACATTCTAAGGTTATAAGACACTGATGAGATTTTAAGTTGATTAATAAATGAAAGCTATAATTTTTTGTGAATAGGTATCAAATCAAGAGAAATCGGCCAGTTATCTGAAAGTAGTGAAGAGATCTCACTTCATTAGTTCCGATAAGGTAATATTTTACTCATGATGTACACATTTAATTTTTAACATGTATATACATAGGAAAATAATTTTAAGTGCACTGGGTAATTGCACTCTACCCAGTGCAATGACTTTTAAGCCTAAAAAAATTCGCGGGTCACCCATAGATTTTTTTAAGCTTAAAAGTCGGTGCACTTACCCGGTGCGCTTAAGATCCTCTCCTTATATGTGTGTGTGTATATATATATATATACACAAAATTTCTCATTAAATGGTATATACATGGTTCTCATTAGAGAATTGTTTATATATATGGTTCTCATTAAATGCTTTGCCCCTATCTAACTTTAACATTGCGTGCATTTTGCTATGATGTGGATAGAAAAAAATTTCCATATAGGCCATTCCATGCTTGCTTATACGCTATATCCGCACTACTTTGTTGTATCTTATCATATCCCTAACAATCAAACACAAAAGTAGTGCTTTTCATAGTTGTAGCTGCCCACGATTGCTTGTATGGCTTTATTAATTTGATACAATTTGAGAATTTAGTCCAAATGGTATCCTAAATTTCACTCTTATTTTCTCCACTTTTTTTTATAACTTATTTGATGCTTTTAAGCCATAACATGAACTTTTGTTGATTTTAGAATTAAACACGAACATAAAATATTTTATACAACAGTTATTTCTGATGACATAAGCAGGGCTTGAAGAAGCTACCGTATGCCATAAATTGAATAATGTTGATTATGATAACGCTAAAATAACTTGGGACTTTATTTCCACTAAAAGCACTTTGCCTTGATCCTCCTTTAATTTAATAAGTGCCTTTAGTTCTTATTGTTATGATTTATGTACAAATTTTCAAATCCCGACATTAAAGGTTGCTGAAATTATCAATGTCCCCTACTTGTATAACTTTTTTACCTTTTTAAATTTTTGTGTCTGCGACAAAATTAGAGAACGGCAAATATTGTTTGCTAATAATTTACCATAATGTGTACATATTTGGTGTGGTAAGGTGGTAAGGCTAATGGACGAAGTGGAGTCCTTATTCACAAAGCACTTCGCCAACAATGAAAGGAAAAAGGCAATGAAGTTCTTGAGACCTCAACAGCAAAAAGAATCTCACATGGTCACATTTTTTGTTGGTAATCTCTCTCTCTCTCTCTCTCTCTCTCTCTCTCTCTCTCTGTGGTATTGGTAGATGTATCACTTAGTTGTGAGCTCTAATGCCACATGATGTGATTGTCACTCTGTCATCGTAATTACATGATGCAGAATAAGGATCATTGCCAGTTAACATGGGTGTTGTCGGATTGTGCCTTTACAGGACAATAAATTTTTTTTTTCACTTATTACCAAAAAAAAAAAAAAAATTATATTTGTGGTCATTGTCAAGGCCACATGGGTGCTAGGCAGCCCCATGTTGGCTGCCGACGATCCTTGGGCCGACAGCACCCATGTTAGTTGCCGACGATTCTTGGTCCTTGATGAATGTCAATCTAGTATTGAAAAGCCTACACACTACTAAAAAGCCTTAATACGATTGTAATATTTAATTCTGACTCATTAAAAACTTTACTAGTTGAGCAAGCTGACACCTTTGTACAAGAGTGAACATTTTTTTTATATATATGTATACATATATATACTTACCTGGATCTGAACTGGATACACACACACCCCACACACACACATGCACACCCCAGCCCCAACCCAACCCCAAAGCCCCACACTAGAATACATCAAAGTTCAACAAGCTAGGGCCACTCATTCTGACTGAAGAATAACTGGGAGGGGCAAGCAACTAGAATCCCCTTTGGGGATTTGAACCCTCTCTCTCCCCACTCGGACGAGAGAAGCTATCAATTAGGCTAAAGCCCCTCTTGACTATACGAGAGTGAACTTGAGTGAATAAATTCATAGCTAAACTTATGAAAATTGATTTTTGCTATTGCAGGGTTGTTTACGGGTTGTTTTGTAACGCTTTTTAGTGTGTATGCAATATTGGCACATTTGTCTGGCTTGTTCTCCCCCAAAATTGAATCAACTTACATGGAAATGGTCTATCCTGTTTTCAGGTTTGATTTTCACGTTTTTCGCATGTTTATTCCTTAATCACTTGATTTACGTTACTCCTACAATTATTGTTGTCTGTTATATCATTGTTGTACATCATCATTTCGAAGTTGTACATATATGTTTAGGTTGTTTCAATGTAGAGAAGGTTGCTAACCAAGTCCTTTGTGGTCGAGTGATAAGCTTCTTGGGTGTGCTACCCAAAAGGTTTAGTGTTCGAGTCATAGGGGGCGTGGCCACTGGAGTATTCACCCGGCGCCTCCAGGCCTCGGGGGATTAGTCGAGGTGCCCGCAAGCTGGCCCGGACACCCCCGATTACCCAAAAAAAAAAAAATGTAGAGAAGGTTGCTACTTACAACAAGTGTGAAACCATAACTGAGAGGGGTGTAAAATGTGATATTATTATAAGTGAGATATAACTACTCATTAGTAGGGGTGTAAAAAAAGTCCTGCCCGACGGGGGCGAAGCGTAGCCCAAAAAAACCGGCTTTAAGCCCGACCCATGCCCGAGGTAGGGTCAGTCCTACCCTAGGCCCTAGCATCCCGGGTAGGGCCTAGGCATATCTCTTGAAGCCCAACCCTAGCCCGAGGCCTGACCCGACCAAAGCCCGGTCCGAGGCCCGCATAAAAGCCCGATTAGAAGATTCCCAATAATAAAAATATTGTTCATTTTCAAGTATTAAAATATAAAAAATTGCAAGTTGCTATATTAAAAGTTATTTTCAAACTATTAAAAAAAAATAGTTACATATGTAATAATATATATATACCATTTTAGGATAAATTTAAAGCGCTCACTTAGGCTCTATCTTAGGGCTTAGGGCCGTGCTTGGATTGTGAACTCTTAAGCCCGGCCCGAGCCCATTTTGGCCCGAAAAGAGACATGAGCCCTGTGGGCCAAAGTCCAAACCCACGCTCGATCAATATCGGGCCGGGCGAGACCTGACGGGCCATTTTGACATCCCTGCTCATTAGAGACGATGCCATAATCAAAATGCAAAATTAGGCACATGTAAATACATAAAATAAAAAATAAAATAAAAATAAATAAAAAATATATATTTTAATAAATAATTTAACTTAACGGAAAATGATTGTCAACAGGATTGAAGTTCTACCTGAGTTGGTCGGCACTAATTCCCCCATCTTTGACGCAAATGCAAATGCCCTCCCCTTTGTAATAATAATAATAAAAAAATAAAAATAAAAAATAAAAAGGTTGACAACAAATAAGACATTAAACTCATTTTTCTACTTGGGTTCGTGACAACTTATTTATTATTTCTGTAACATTTCGCAATTTAGATAAGACCTTGTAAAGTAGTTCGTAGCAGATATGATAGCCTATAACGATCTAAATTAGAAGCATGAATATAGCTATGAATAAGAAATAATTTCCTATAAATGTACAAAATGAACATTACATAATGAGCATAGGGGACTCAGAAATTTTTAAAGGAATGGCTTGGGATGGACTAATATTAGTAACTAGTAAGAGAGCAGACTATGAGCTAGGCTAAATTAGGTACGTGGGCTTTGAAAAAAATTGGAGAAATGCACCAAAAAAAATTTACATTGTACTATAGTCAGGCTGAGCCTAGTACTCGACGCCTTTAAACGAAATAAAAGTATCCTAGAGGCACAAGCCGGGACATTCATATGCAAAACTAGTAGCATTTCCATATATGAATCACATTTTTTTTTTTCATCTCATAGTATTTTCGACAAAATGTAACGACATTTACAAATTAATCACTATGATTATGCTAAACTCAGAAAAAAATCTGTGTTTTGCTGTGTAGCACGTTTGCATTGCTAAGCCTGCACTTGTTTATGTACGGATGCAATCTGTTCATGTGGAAGAGCACAAGGATTAACTACAACTTCATATTTGAATTCCAACCAAAGACAGCTCTCAAGTACAGAGATGCCTTTCTAATTTGCACCTCCTTGATGACCTCAGTGGTTGGTGCCATGGTCATCCATCTCATCTTACTCTCCAGTGGCTTCTCTCCCAGCCATGTTGATCTCATCCCTGGAGTTCTACTTCTGGTTAGTTAGTCATCTAGTTGTTCCATTCACATTTACACACACACACACACACACACACACATATTGGGTAAATGACACTCTTTAGAAATTTAGATAGAAGTCCCTAGAAGTAAAATGTCCAAATTGATTCGTAGTTCGTTAAAAATATCTCCGACTTAGTATTCATGTATGATCCATTGAAATATCATTTAATATTCATGTACGGAGGACCTTCCCATAATCAGGAATCTTAATTGTCCTTAAACTCTAATATAATTAAAAATGGCATAATGGGCTTTTAACTAATTAAATCGCCCTTACACTTACCATAGTCTAAATTCAAGGCACATTTCAACTTGTTTTCTATGCTTTTGACACCCATATAACTAAATCTAAATGCTTAAAACTTTCACTTGCAATGCAATAGAAAACCTTGGTCAATGATTTTTAATTTGGAGGGAAGAAGTAATTTACAACGAGGGTGTCAAAAAACTTTGATAGTTGCTAAATGAACCTTCCAAATTTCTCTGTATACCCACATGTCCATTATAAGGTGCAGTAATATTGTACTCCTGCTCACTGCACAATGTGATTGTAGGGAAAAATATGGTGGGCAGCACTCAAAACTTAACTCTAGATCCTTCCTGAAATTACTTTAGTGTCTTATTTTGATTGGTTTGTAGAGACTTTGTTGCCACAGTGCAAACTTAATTTAAACATGTAGTAGATTAGAACTCGGAATGTATCGCGCAAACATGTGTAACAAATGCCTTTGGAAGATACTTAAAATTACACATTTCACCCTCAAATGAAAGCTTAAGCATTGAATTTATCCAAATTTAAGAAGAAGCTGACGAAGAATACGCATTCAATTCAAACGAAACTTTAAGCACGTAAAAAAAAAAAAAACACTTCTAACTTGGATGATGAAAAGTGTGATCAATTCAGCTATGAATAGGAGTTTCTGTTCACAAATTAAGCTTATTTGATCATCTATGTGAATTTCAGGTTTTCTTAATGTTGCTGGTTTTTCCAGTAAACATCTTCTATGGCTCTACCCGCTTGTGCTTCCTCCGCGTAATTCGCAACATAGTTTGTTCCCCCTTATACAAGGTATATATATACAAGTTTTTTTATCTCAATCAAAGTAAAAGCCATGTGTTCATAAGTGAAAATGCAGCTAATTTATCAAGAATGTCTTTTGCATTTGAATTTCCATTTGTGCAGGTTATGTTGGTTGATTTTTTCATGGCTGACCAACTAACTAGCCAGGTAAACATTCTAAAGCTAGCCCATAACTTTCTTTTTCTTCAATTTACTTGGTAACCAAACGGAGCCTTAAAGAATATATGGCCTGTTCAAGTGTCTTGTCACCCATAATTTACTTCTTGTTCATTTTGTCGATCTATAGATTCCATTGCTGAGGCATATGGAATCCTCAGCTTGCTACTTTCTAGCTGGAAAGTTCAAGACAGACGGATACAAAACCTGCAACTCTGGAAAGCTATACAGAGAGCTTGCTTATGTTATCTCATTTGCCCCGTATTACTGGCGTGCCATGCAGGTACGTCTTCTTTACTCCTTCAAAATTAAACTGAGATGAGCATAAATTTTATACTTGAATGTTCCAACTATGTTGAAAATTTTGAGTATAAAATTTTCAGTAATCTCATATAGTTGGTTACCAAATGGACTTCTAGTTTCAATTGCGATAGACAAGGTCCTAGATTTTTCAAAAATAGGCAAATTGAGGACAACACTCACATTGCTAACAGGCATTTAAAGACGAGTGTTGATTCTCGCAATTCAAACAACAGGGAATCCAAATTGAAATTTTGGGATAGTAGACAGAAATGAAGTGTATTTAAATCATATGTACATGCAATAATGATCGTCAAAGATTCTATTTCAACCATTAAAATTGTTCTAACTGGTGGGCTTTTTATTATGTAACCAATTAGTGTGCAAGAAGATGGTTCGATGAGTGTGACGTGAACCACCTGGCTAACTTGGGGAAGTATGTTTCGGCCATGGTGGCAGCTGGAGCCAGGTTAACCTATGCCAGGCAGCCCTCACACTTATGGATGGGCATAGTGTTGGTCACTTCACTTGTGGCCACTGTTTACCAATTGTACTGGGACTTTGTCAAGGATTGGGGCTTTTTTAACCCCAAATCCAAAAACCCATGGCTTAGAGATGATCTCATTCTCAAGAACAAAAGCATCTACTACATTTCCATAGTGAGTCTCTCTCTCTCTCTCTCTCTCTCTCTGTATAAATACATACATTTATATATTTGGAAGATGAAGTACATTAAACATAGAGAATTTCAATTGCAGGCCTTGAATTTGGTCCTTAGAGTTGCTTGGGTGGAGACTGTGATGAGATTCAATGTTGGAGTCTTTGAGTCGCGTCTGTTGGAGTTCTTCCTGGCTTCACTAGAGGTTATCCGACGTGGGCACTGGAATTTCTACAGGTATTTTCAAACTCATCCCGAAAGAATGTTTGAGGGGTAATTTGGCACTTGTAGCATTGATTTTTTATACATGACTAAGCAAAAGGAAAAAAAAAAATGCGGTTACAGATGTAGTTTGGAATACTATCTTTCTGTTTTTTAGCATACTGAAAGTTTTAGCAGGTACAAGACGTAACAATTGGAACCGTATAAATTTGTATTCTTATTTTTTACTGTCCGTTTCTATTATCGAGTCTTACAGATCATACGGTAGGGGTAAATCCCCGATGCTTAGTAGACTAGTTAGGAACATATATATAAAATTTCTAACTGTGACATTTTGTGAGCGTAGATTGGAAAACGAACATTTGAATAATGCTGGCAAGTATAGGGCAGTAAAGACTGTTCCTTTACCATTCCGCGAGACAGACTCAGATGATGGCTGAAACTAAGCTTAGATGATAATTTGGACAACATAGATTGACTTGCAGGAGGCACTATAGTACTAATTTCCACCACCATGGCTTCAAGTGATCATCCACATTATTACAATCACAATGAGAGATCTCTCGATCATCATTCATGGGAAGGTCGACTAAAGAAGTGAGCCGTAAGGCTACTAATGTATTGAAAGAGGGCACATTGAATAACACTTGGTGCCTCTTGTCTTGTAGAATTGGGCATTTTAAACTTAAGTTTGATGATAGAAAATGTAAGCTGAATTGTCAATAATGTCTTTTGGGAGTGCATATATCAAGAAGTTTTGGTTGCCCAAAAATTCAATTGTATGTATGTATATTGATTTGATGAAATAAAGGAAAGTATAATTACAATTGCAGTTTGGAATATAATATATATACATATATACAGTATTTTCTTTATGATATAGGAGAGGGGGATGGGGTTCGAACACCGAACCTATGTATTGGAAGGAACTTATATATGTCAAGCTCTTTGTAACTTGAGTATGCCAACCTATGCAGTTTGGAATAATATTTGGTTGATATGTAAATTAGCATAGAAAAGTACTAGTCCTAGTAGGTCCTGTTTGACAAGGGTTCTTTGTTCAAATGCCAGTCGCAAAAAATTGTTAATTGTATAGAAACAACCCCCTTTCGCACTGCAAACACATGTTGACATATTGTGTTTGATCCTAAGACAGGTTACCAAATAGGCAATGCAGTTAACTAAACCAAGGGTTCAAGGCACTTTTAAACAATGTTTTTAAAATCGGACCGTTCATCGAACCGGAAAAATGACCAGGTTACGGATTAGAGGTTCAACCGTCGGGTGAACCGTAATCTAACCGTGATGTAATAATTATGTATTAAATTATTTATTTTTAAATATCATTAATAAAAATTTAAGTTTAAGAAATATAGAAAATTACATAAGTGGATTAAGTAATTGGTTTCTTCATAGTTCATACTAATCAACTCTATAAAAAGAGTATTTTATTTAATTTATTCTTGTCAATCTTACTTTCAAATCTTATATAAAATATTTATTTATATATATATATATATATATATGTCAATGAAAAAAAAAACGCAAAACATCAATCAAGTCATTGGTATAGGTATTGACTTCTAGTTCTAGCCTTCTAGACTTCTAAGTTGTAGGTGGCAGTTTCTTTATTAAAAACATAAACAGTCTTGCAGGAAAAGTAAGAGAGAGAGAGAGAGAGGGAAAAGGGTTCAAGAGGCCAGCTGGCCTGGTTCTAAAACCGTGGTTCGGTTTACCGGTTCTCCGGTTTAATCGGTTGGATCATCGATTCTGACCGATTTTTAACCTAATAACGATTATTGAGTTGAACCGGACCGGAAAAGGCACCGGTCGACGGGTGAACCGGTTGAACCGACCAGTCCGATCCGAGTTTTAAAATGACGTGATGGTTATTGGTTTCTGAAATGAAGATGAAAACAAGAAGTTGGCTAATTTCATAAAGTTTTGATTACATTTTAGTATTAATAATTGAATTTATGTCTTAATAGTTTACCATATTGAACAAATTCCTACTAGACATTTCTTTTCCTTTCTTCATTAAATTCATGGACAAAAAACTAGTAATCTCTATCTAACTAAATAAAAAGAAGAGGTTTATGGTACTGTTCATTACTGTTCATTGAGCAATGATGTTACTATTTTGCCCCTCATATATATTTTGCTAGGCACTGACCTGATGGAATTTGGAGAATTCAGGTTGGTGCTTTGGGTATTCTTTGGCTTTTCATTTCTTCCACCACATATAGATCTGTGACTCTCTTTGTTGGCTTCTCTTGCAAATCTCTACTTTTTTTTTTCTTTTCTTTTTTTTTTTTTGTTGCTAAAAGCAAATCTCTACTACTACTACTACTCCTACTACTCTCTCTCTCTCTCTCTCTCTCTCTCATCCACTACCTGGCCAGTTGCCCCCCCTCCCCCTCCCCCTCCCCCTCCCCTCTCTCTTCTTCCAAAGCAATCAACACACCAACATTTACTTTGTAATTCTCGAAGGAAGAACATGTTTGCCGGCCATGGAGATTCGGAAACAGGTGAGGCAACCTTGGTCTTTGGGTGCTAATCAGGGTTTATTATCAGGTTTAGCATTACATATACGGGATTCTTTCAAATTGATGTTTGAGTTTTTTCTACTCCAATCACATTTGCATTTTTTTTATTCAACATTTTCCCTATTCTCCAAATTCTTTTTTTTTTCCTGCATTTTATATCCACATGGGTTTTGGTTAAAAAAAATCTATATGTATTCATGTATATGGATTTCTTTATCTGTACAGACTGTACGTTTCTTCCATTGTTCTTAAACTAACTCTGCGGAATTGAAATCAAAGGATATTCAAGTCAAACTTTTTACTGATTTTTTTGGGGAAGGCTGAATTGCAAAATTGCAGTAATTATGTGTTTTTACAAGTTGGAAACTTGGCTTAGATCATTTCTCAATTTGGATATGTTTTGCATTTTGTTTTTTGCTTGTGTTGCTCAGCATTTCGGGTTTTATTTACATGCACAACCACTGTTTGGTAGATTGACTACAAGAGCATAATGCATGTGATGATGTTAGTGATTGTTGAGCCCAAAATAGCTATCACAAATGGTCTCGTCTATGTTGTTTAGCTCTAATTTTGTATGATGTTTGTTCCCTTTATTAGTAGAAAAAGAAATAAAGAGACGCTTATGTTCAGCTCGAATTGGAGATATGTGGCCTTTCTCTCTCAAGGTAACAATTCATATTTCTCTCTCTCTCTCTCTCTCTCATAGAATTCTTTTGAGCTTGTGCTTCATTATTTTCATTCCTTATAATTTGAATTTGCCCACGTAGCTCCTTTCTACTACACATTGCACTCTATATTTTCACACATGAAGCTCAATAAATCTAATGAATTTTGTTTTCTTTTGCTCTAGATTTGTTAGTCCTTTTTTTATCATTTTAGTTTAGATGTAAAAGTTAGTGTATTGCCTAGCAAGGATCCTATTGACATCAAAATTCTTTAAAACGGTGTAAATACCTTCTTCTTTTTCCTTTTTCCTTTATTTCTTCCTTTTTTTGCCCTTTTTTATCTTGCCTATCTTTCTTATTAGTTTTATTTTAATTTTCTTTATAGTCAAAAGTTAGGATGTTGGGTTCCATTTATAATTGTCAAAAGAGATAGAGAGAGTGGGAGAGAGATAGAGAGAGTGAGAGATAGAGAGAGAGTAGGAGAGATAGAGAGAGAGTTAGGGGGAAAGAGATAGAGATAGTGGGAGAGAGTGGGAGAGATAGAGAGAGAGTGAGGGGGAGAGTGTAATGTTTTGAAATTTTAATTAAGGGTATTGTGGTAATTTTGGTGGTCAATGTGTGGACCCAATTTGAACATATACATTTTAAATGGTCTTGTGGTACCACTTTGGTATTTGTTTTAACACATGTGTGTGTATATAAATTACATAATTTGTGTGTGTGCATGAGGGGACAAGATGAGACTCACAAGTCAACTCCCAAACCACCCCCAACCACTCTCAACAACTCTCAACCACCCCAACCACTAAAGTTCCCTAGGAAGCTTCCTAGGAAACTTCCACATCTCCTTCTCCTTCCCTTATATATTTGGCTCTCTCTCTCTCTCTCTCTCTCTCTCTCTCTCTCTCTCTCTCTCCCCCCTCATTTTCTTCTCTTATTTCTATCTCTATCTCTCTCTATGGTTTGGAAGTAAACCTTCCAAACTACTTCAACCTTCAACCCCAATTTTGAGCCTCCATATACCATTGTTGGAGCCAAGCTATTAGAGGCAAATATCATTACATCATCTAGGGCTTTCTATGGGTACTTCTATTTTACATCTTGGGGATCTCTAGCTCACATTATGGACTAGAGGAAGAAGGGGGATTTCCTACTTTCTTATTCTTGAAGATCCACATTTGGGTTCTCTTATTTTCTCACTTGGATTCTCTATTTCATTTGCACATTTCCATTCTCAAGGGCAAGGTAGATTATATTGTCTTGATTCACTATGTATTTTATCTCTAATGTGTGATTTGTGTAAGGGTTGTTAAGGATTAAAACATAGCTTGTGACCTTGAACTATCCCTTTCACTAAATCTTACTATGTTGATTAAAATGTTAGTTGTTGAGTTGAAATTAAATTTACTTAAGTGATATTATCTACTCCTTAATTGTTGATTAATTGTTTAGTTGCCTAAATGAATTATTTGCTTACTTGATTAAGTAGCCCTTATGCCTAGAAGTTGATTTCATATGTTCCTTATTGATATTCTATGAACTTGAAATCATATGTTAGCATGAATTAGATTGAAGTAATTGGACTTGCCTAAATATGTCAAGCATGTTAATTACCGTTTAATATGATAAACATCTGCATTGGAATCATAGAATTCATGTACAATGTTGCCAAGTGGGCACACCTCATAGCATTAGCATGGGTGACATTTGAGAAATCCCTAAGAGGGGATAAAAGTAAATTCGACCCCAATAAAGGGGGATAAAAGTGGATAAGAAAATCCGAATGTGGGTTGTGTGGTGAGACAGGGTGGACATACCTAAGAACGTGCCAAACTCCAACTTATATTCGACTAGCTATCGGAAAGTTGGTATGCTACATTCCTAGTGGGGGGTGGCTCACAGTCCGGTAATGAGGCGAGTGATCATGTGTGCATGGCCCGAGGGCTCATTAGTTGCATTGCCTAGGCGACATTCATGGCACCACATGTTGCATATTAGTTATGGGATCCATATTGAATCTCTACAATATTTTCTACGAGCCGTCGTTCTCATAAAAACGACAAACCATTTTTCAGGGATTATCGAGTTGGGACAAGACCCAAGAATTACTCGACGCGTGACGTCACACTTTGAGGATTTCATTCAAAAAGAATAGTAGTTTTGAAAATGTTTCAAACTTCTAGTTTTGTCTAAAACGATAATGTAATAAATTTGAATCTTGTAGTTTAAATTCTTTAATACTTGATTCGGGCACATGTTTAGCCCTTTACTTAGAAAATGTTAGAATTTTTTTTAATGTAATCGGACTTGTAATTGGGACTTTGAGTCGCCTATGGGCGCATGTTAACATTAAATATTTATTCACTTTGATTCGGACACTTGTTAGTCTTTTAACTTAGATCCTTTTTATATCGTGTTCATTTTTGTTCGGATGTTCCGTTGAGTCGTTTTGGTAAGTTTATCGTATGGCTACACAGGTTCTATACTTAGAAAATTTCTAAAACTTCTAAATTTTCGAAATCTAATTTGGTTTATACTTAGCCTGTGGATAGTCTACTATGGGAACAATATCACTTTTGATTTCTAAGGGACTGTTTGGTTGTAAATTCTCAAACCTTGATTCCATTAAAACTTTCAATTAAACCTCTTCCTTTTTTTTTTCACTCTTGATACTTCTTGCTTCCATTCTCTTAAAACTTCTTTGATAACAGAGTAATGTTGATTGATCCTATTTGACTCATTTGGTCCTCATGGGTTAATTCTTGACTTTTTGACTTTCCTTTGGAATCCACGTAGGATTCTCTCGTAGCTTCCGCACTGTTTGGATTGGTCTACGTAGGATCTCTTCTTCTTCTTAATCTCGTTATTTGACCTCTTTGACCCATCCACGTGTCGTGGATTTTGGGGCGTTACAGAATGGTATCAAAGCTAACTGGGTTCGAATACCTTGGTACTCTGGGAGTTAATTGGGTCCGTTAGTGACCGTTGCATCTATTATGCTTTCGAACATGTTTAGTTGACAATGATAGCATATTTAATTATTTACTTATTAAGTGTTACATGCCTATGGGATTATAAGCTCACATGACATATGTGCTTATCTGTTTACATTTTGTGCCTATATGCTTTCGTGCATATGTTTTTATATGTTTACACTATTGTAACATAATGTATTGGTTAGCACATTACGCAATAGAATTTCATGTTATAAATGAAAAGGATGATAAGTATGTTTACTCGCCTTCAGGATTATGTGATAACATGCTAATGTGCTTAAGTGCTTACGTGATTACTTGTTTCTATGTCACTGAATTGTTAAGCATGATAACAATAGTAGGTTGAGTTAATATTTCATGTTTTATGTGTTTAGAGTATCTTATTCGCATACTCATATATACTTTGATCGGCGTTTCATAATATGATTTTTTTTGGTAAAAAAAATTTGAATATACGTTTTGAACTTGTGAAAACCAACATGTTAATATAATGCTCATATTTGAAAACCTATATGTATATGTACTTTTGAAGTACTTAAAAGATGTTTTCTAACCCGGGGAATAACTTATTGGTTCTAATGACACGGTGTTTAGGTATTATTAAACGACTTATATAGGTTGTGTTTACGGACTCGGGTATTCTTACATTTTCATATACATTCTCGTGATGCTATACTTCGAGTGGCATGGGTTTTATTTCGCACATGATGCAAAGCCTCTCTTAAGGCTATCTTGATCTTTGTGAGAGTATTCTATCTTGATAGCCCTCGATTGTGGCTGGCAGTCCATGTATATATCATGTGGTTACGAATACATGTTATATATCATTGGAATTATTCTTCCTTCTTATAGGACTGTCGTACTCTTTGTCCTATGAGAATTTCATCATTCGGATGTCAGTTTGACATTGTGATTACTCTTCTGAGTAGGTTACGAGTTTTCTATCATGTCGCTGGTCAGTTGACCCAAATTTCTGGTGATTGCGTAGATTTTCACAATCAAATTGTCATTTCACTATGTGATCATTGCATATGATCAAATCCTATCGTATGCATCATTGTGAGGATTCTAGATTTTCTAAGGAATAGATTTGTGTTGTTCCAAGTCTATTAGTTCCTTTATTCCATGATTTCACGTTTGAGTGAATTCCGCGACTCTGAGGATCGTCTCTTCTTTTGAGACTGTGCATCCTGTTGATTGGTAAAATCTTTTCTATGAGTTGTTTATCAATCGTTATCGATTGTTGTTATAATTTTCATTGAGGATCCGCTGTTAGCATTATGTGGTTAACGCAATGACGTTGGTCTTAGAATCATGTATTTTTTTTGGTGTTTCTTCCTTTGTGAGTAAGTATGGATTGACATTTCTGTTGCACTTCTTGGAATTAGGTTTATTCTTGATCCTTATGATTTTTGAGCTCTTGCTAGAGCATTGTAGTTCTATTGTTCCAAGTCTTTTCTCGAAAGCACATTGTGCCTTGTTGATTCGATTCTCGTGATTGAGGGTGTTGATTTCAAACTAGTTCACCCTTAAGTTTTGAACTTGGGTATGTCGCACTATGGTGCTGTGATGACCTTTTTCTTTGGACTAGTTGGTTCTTGAATCAATCTTTTTCTGGCAGTTCTGCCTTATCAAATTTTTGGAATTTATTTCATTGAATTCGAACTAGAGTTGTTGAACACTCGGATCTTTCCCTACTTTTTGAGGGATAGATGTTGTTAGATGATTTATTGTTGAGATTCTCGATTTCGTGATCTCTGTGAATTCAAGATCATATCGGTTATTGGGAGTTGATCTGTTACGTGTTGTGGATCGCTGTTGTTGGCAGTCTTAATTTATTGTTTGCTAAAGCTTAAATTTGATTGCATTTTATTGTATACCTTGAGGACTTATTGTTTCGCAATCGTATGATCTTTTATACCTTGGATACTATGGTCATTCGCATAGTACCTTATTGTTGCATTGTGCAAGATTTTCATTTAAATCTGCATTAGATGTATCTTTTGCTGTGATTGTAAGGATTGTTTTCCTTATAGTTGATTTTTTTTTTCTCCCTTCTTCTTGGGCGTCAGTGGTTTTGAACATAGACCCGTTTGGACTTAGTAATCGTTTGTGAGTTCTCCAATTTTGTTTCATGTTGCACTTCAGCTTATCTGATCCTTGCTAAGAGACGTTGTAATTTCCATGTTATTTGGACTTTCTGGCAATTGCCTATTGATATTGCCTAATTTTGTGGCCTATTGAGGTGGCCCATCGATGTGAACCGTTGTATTTGTTTGACCTTACGATTGATACGTAAGGGGGATTTTTGGTTGATTCTACGTATTATCCATTAGATTGTATTTAGTTTCATCATTTGACTCTGTTGGTTTAACTCTCACTCTGTTATTTCAATGAGAGTATCTGTTGACGCTATCCACCTTGTTTCTGTATTGGTGTTAGGAGTATACCTAAGACATGTTCTCTTGTTAGTAATTTCGATTACTTTGAGTTTAGAAGTAGATCATGTGAGATTCTATGCTTGAGATTTTAGACCTCCGAGGTCGATTATGTTTGGGTTATGGGCTTTTCATAGCTGAATGCCCCTAGTTTTTACTTTCATATCATCTTGAGATATTGTTGTTGATGTCATTGTTGGCAAGTTTGATTCATGCACTTAGTGCATTCCTTGTTTATTATGATCAGTGAGTCCTTTTTCCTTATCCAATCGTGAGATTATTGTAGTTGTGCTTTGTTCGAGGTCGTTGGAATCTTTCAATTTTATCCTTGCTTTGAGTAGAGGAGGATTCTTGGTGTTCATTTGTTTTGAGAACACATTCGGTTAGTGTGGTAACTTCAATCTGTAAAGTTGTCTTCATTCTGTTGAGAAACTTCGACCGTGTTTCCTTGAACACTTTCGTTATTTGTGGTCCATTTGTGACGTGAGTTTGTTATAACTCTTGTTTTAGGCATGTCGCCTAGTTGCTTCCATCTTTCGTGTGACATTTCAGGGTTACCTAGTTTGGGAACTTCCAGTTTATTTTGGTATGAATCGGGCTTTCAATAGTTGAAAGTTCGGGAGCTTGACATCGTTATGACCATACGTTTTATTGTTTTGGTCAAGGCGTAATTCTTTGATATAATTTTTTTTGGTTGTCGCATGCGACAACGAATGTCGGGTGAACTTGTTGGTTTATATCTGTTCGTTCACCTGTTTGATTTATTGTCGTCTTGTTGATGGCATCATTGTGTCTTCTTAGACACTTTTCCTTGTGAGATCCTTTGACTTTTGGCAGTGTCATTTCTTTTGCCATCTTATTTTGAGATGGGATCTAACAATAGATCCATCTATTAGTAAAATTGTCATAATTGACTATAACGACGTTTATATTTTGGGATGTGATAATCATTTCTTCTATCGACTTCCTGTCACCATTGTTGTAGACTTTGGTGTCTATATTGATCATTGTCTTCTTGTGGGGAGCGATATATTATGAGTAAGTCTTTATGACTCGTACCTCCTATGTGGTTAAGACGTAACTTTGAGTCATTACGGTCTTTAGTACCGAGCATATCACTTTCTTTGTGAAGTTTTCCTTGGTTTCATTCTTGAGTGTTTGGATCATGCCTTGGGAGTTGATCTAGTTATTTGGTTCATTTTGGAACTCGTGTTTTGAAACATCATACTTTTGCTTCGTATGACGATTCGTTGATAATCTATCATGGATCTTCTTTGAGAATCTTGTGTTTAATTGTAATTCGATATTTGTGTGATATTCATCCTTGTGTGTAATATCTTTCTTCGATTCTTTAATTTATATATTGATTGAAGCTTAATGAGGGTTCTTGGAATCGAGTTTGATATTTCTTTGAATCCATCTAATCCTTTCTTTTGAAAGCATTGAATGGTGGATTGAATCTGTTTGTCTTAAAATTTTGAATCATTTTCATAAAGGGGTTGGCACCCTTGTTTGCATAGGTGCTTACCGATAGAATACTCGGCTATGCGCATTAGATGTTCTGTTTATGCCTTATTGTTCTGACACTCAACAATTTTGAGCTTCAAGTTTAAAAGTATAGACTTTGATTGGTGTACGATTTCTTTCGTTCCACTGTTGTTCCATCTTGGAGAGACGTGGAAACTCCTTGTGAGTATTGAATGTTTGACTTGGTTTTATCCCATTTATTCCTTGGGTCTTGCAAATGTTTTCACCATGAGTGTTGGTTGTAGAATGTTATTTCCATTCTACGGGTTACCCTCTGTTCTTTGGATTGGTTACCCGGTTGATGATTAGATCATATCTTTTATTGGTATACATATCCTTTGTATACTTGTTGCTAATTCGTTTTTGAGACAAATTCTAGGTATACAACTCGATGTGTTCTTGTGATCATATGTTCATTTTTAAAGGTTCACTTTTGTTTTGATTTGGTGAATTTTAGACGTCCGATTGTGCTTACTGACTGTTTTCCTGAGCTTTCCTATCCTT
This sequence comes from Hydrangea macrophylla, assembly GCA_033977485.1. Taxonomy (NCBI): domain Eukaryota; kingdom Viridiplantae; phylum Streptophyta; class Magnoliopsida; order Cornales; family Hydrangeaceae; genus Hydrangea; species Hydrangea macrophylla. The sequence goes on from CM066991.1 coordinate 161,905,003, forward strand.
CCTGGAATCGATGTGTGAGATGTTTTGTTTTCTCACTTTGTGCTAGCGTTCACATTGTTTTGTAACACTACGACGTTCGATGTGGTCGTGGACTGTTCTTTGATCGAGTTCCTTTCGTTCTTGTTCTGAATATGTTTTCTCACTTTGTGCTAGCGTTCACATTGTTTTGTAGCCGGCGGTGTCCTCTCGATCTACACTCGGCGCTATCCACAGAGCCTCCTTCTCTAGATCTGCCATTCAAATAAGGTTTATAAGCTTTGTATTTCTGATATAATATATATATATATTTCATATACATATATATATTATTGTCTAAATGATTTTGATTAGAATTAGTAAATTACTTGATGGTGAGTGTAAATGAAGCACCCAATAGAGCAAAATTGAAATCCATATTACGTGAATTAGATCGAAAGTAATGGAATTGAGTAGTTGGTCGAAATCCATATCACCTCCCTTCGCCCACTCCTCTCTCTCTCTCTCTCTCTCACAATATATGACAAACCGAGTAGTTGCCTCCATAAATTACATTTTGCACCCGTTGCATTGTAGCTGTGTGTGAATAGGATTTTACTACAAATTTATGCATTGAATTTTGAACTTAAATGATGTTAGTTGGAGAAATTTGAGTCTTTTAACTTTTGCCTAATGAATCAAAGAATTTATGGAATTATGGAAGAAGAGCCCTTAGGCTTCATGACGAAGAACAAGTCTTCCACAGTAAGCAATTTAGTCGGCATCTATTTTTTTTTTAAAATTGTTTCATGTAGTTCTCGTGCAAAGACATTAGTAACAGGCCCAACGGAAGGGGAAGGGTGGGGGTCAGTGTTAGAACCTTGATAATCAGCATAGTTGGAGCGCCTTTTAGGCTTTTACCAATTGGGCTATGCAGTTGCTTAGTCAGCATCTATTTAAGTTCAGAAACATATAACTCAACTTTTTCTTTTATCATATGAAAGCATATTTTGGTTAGCTGGTAATACCACATCATTGTGCACATGATTATAGTGCTTGTGTGCATATCTCTTTTCCTTAAAATAAGGACCTATATGCGTTTGAATAGTAACATATTACTCCCTCCGTCCTAAATTTTTGGGCACTTTTGGGGAACCCAACTTTTTAAAGGAACATCATTTATTTGTTTTTTTTATGCTAAATGTAGTCGCATTTCACATTTTAATATGAATCACATATGATTAGTAGTATTGTTTTGTTCAATTACTCGACCCACCCTATTTTTGATTAATTGACATTGCATGCGTCTGAAATGAGTTGTATCTGTGAAATGTATGTGCTCACAGTCTTATGTGCTTACTTTAATCGAGGTATGTTATTTGCAAATCAGTTCAATATGTTCAGTTTGATTACATATTTTCCTTTGTTTTTCATTTCTTTTTTCATTGTATCTTTATTTGCTTATTCTTCCATTACATACTATCTTATATAAAAGAAAACTTTGAATCCATTTTTTCTTTCATTGTATTTTTTTCTTCCTTATTTAGATGGGTGATTCTGAAAATGTCAATCAAACTCCAATCACCGTAATTGGTAGCAATGAAACTGTCAATCAAAGTTCAACCCAAGAAGGTACTCCTACGCCTACGCCTACGCCTACGCCCCCGCCAGAGGTTAGTGAATCTCATAAGCCTTCTAATTCTATGAATACTACTACTGAGGGTCGGGGTATGAAAAGGTCGATTGTTTGGGAACATTTTACGAAGTTACCTTGTGCTGAGGGAGATAAACCAAAGGCTACTTGTAACTATTGTGGCACTCCATATGCTTGTGATACCAAGATTAATGGGACTAAGTCCTTGTTAACTCACATAAACTTTCAATGCAAAAAATATCCATTCAGAAAACAAGACATGTCCCAAACGATCTTGGGTTACAAGCCCATAGGTGAACAAAGTAGTGTTTCCCAACTTGTGCCAATGACTTTTAATGTTGACGCGTGTAGAAAAGCTCTTGCAAAGTTGGTTGTTAAGAATGAGTTGCCATTTCGATTTGTGGAGACTGAGGGGTTTAAAGAGTTTCTGCAAGTGGTTCAACCAAAGTGGCTTAAGATCCCTTCTCGAGTTACGATTTCGAGAGATATTTTAGGTGTTTATGCAATCGAGAAAAAAAGGTTGAAAAATATGCTAAAAGGTCAACGCATTTGCTTGACAACCGATACGTGGACCTCAGTTCAAAACTTGAACTACATGTGTCTAACCGGACATTTTATTGCTGCCGATTGGAAACTTCACAAGAGAATTCTCAATTTTTGTTTAGTTTTCGATCACAAAGGTGATACACTTGGTAAGGCAATTGAGGGATGCTTATTGGATTGGGGAATTGAAAAATTCTTAACAATGACCCTTGATAATGCAAGCTCTAATAATGGCCTCATTCATTATTTGAAAAGGAAGACTAAAAATAGGAAAGGGATTTTATTAGAGCATGAGAACTTGCACATGAGATGTGGGGCGCACATTCTTAACTTAATTGTTAGTGATGGGTTGAAGGAAATTGACGAATCAATTGTTAAGATCTGTAATGTCGTGAGGTATGTGAGGTCATCTCCATCTAGATTGGCTAAATTTAAGTCATGTGTGGAAAGAGAGTGCATTGAAAGTAAAAGCTCAGTTTGTTTAGATGTAGCAACTAGATGGAATTCAACATATTTAATGTTGGACAGGGCCGTACAATTTGAGAGGGCATTTGAACGTTTACAGGACGAGGATCTAACATTTTCTTCTCATTTTAAAAGTGACGGAAATGATGGTATTGAATCTAGGGATGGTAGTGGAAGGAAGTTAGGAGCTCCAGATAGTGAGGATTGGGCTAAAGCTAGGTTATATGTGAAGTTTCTTAAACTTTTTCACAAGGCAACCTTAAATTTTTCGGGTACTTTATTTATCACTTCTAATACATTTTACATGGAGATTGTTTATATTCAAAATGCAATAAACAAATTGTGTGGAAGTGATGATATAAGTTTGAGGTTGATGGTCGAGGGCATGAGACTTAAGTTTGAAAAGTATTGGGGTAGGTTTGAAAAAGTTAATTTTTTGTTGTATGTCGCGATTGTGGTTGATCCTCATTATAAATTGGATTATGTTGAATATTGTTTCGAGAAAATGTATGAACAATGCATGGTGAGGGCGTTGATGGAAAAAATGAAAGATAAACTGAGTATTCTATATGAATGGTATGTGAAAAATGATCCAAATGCTAGTGTACAACCACCTTTGAATGATATGGATGAGGTTATGGTTGATGATATGGATGAGGAAGCATGTAGGGCTAATTTCGATTTGGACTTTAAGAGGCGTTTGGAGCAACAAACTAGTAAAGTCTATAAGAACGATTTGGAGAAATACTTGGTGGAGGGATATGAAATAAATTCTACGAATTTTGATTTATTGGGTTAGTGGAGGATTAATTCCACAAAATACCCAATTGTTTCTCAAATAGCCCGAGATGTACTAGCTATTCCTGTGTCAACAGTTGCCTCAGAGTCTGCATTTAGCACAGGAGGTCGTGTACTCGATCCATTTCGTAGTTCTTTGACGCCCAACATGGTAGAGGCACTTATTTGCACTCAAAATTGGTGGAGGTCTTCTTCAACCCCCATTAGTCTTCGTGATGCTATGGATGAAGTAGAACAATTTGAAATGCTTGAAACAGGTAATATTAGTTACTTAAAATGGCTTTATTTTTTTCTTTTGAACTTAACTTGTCTAACTACTTGTATTATTCAACTTAGGCCACATGGAAGGGTCTTCTACGGTGGAGTCTATTGTCGTTGATGACTAAAAGTGCTGCTTTATTATGAACTTTGGAGGTAATTGAGGAGTTGTTTTTTATTTTGTTTTTTTTTTTTTTTTTTTACTTGTTGACTTTCTAATTTAATTTCCTCCCCATCCCCCCTCCCCCCCTTTTCAGGTTCAAGTATTGGGAAAGTTGGTGCATGAATGATGAATCTATGATGTTGAATTAGTTGGATGTTGGTGCTTGGTGAAATTGTTATTGGATAATTCATAATTTAGATTTTTATTCTCTGTTGGGTTGGGATGTTGGTGCTGTGGTGCATGTAATTTGGTATGTTTGAACTTTGATATGCTTGGGCTTTGATATGCTTGGAGTCTTGGACTTAGATTTTTATTCTCTGTTGGGTTGGGATTTTTAGCTTTTTATTGGTGATGTAATATTATGTTGTACTTGTAATTTGGTATGTTTTGAACTTTGATATGCTTGGAGCCTTGGACTTAGATTTTTATTCATTTGTTGAACTTTGATATATGATTGGAAATTAGATTTTCTAGACTTGTAATTTGTATAATACTTGGTGGTAGGCTACTAGGCTTGATGTGGTTGGATTTGAAGGTTTTTCATGAGTTGTAATTTGGTAGGCTACTAGGCTCTGTCCTTTTTTTCCCCCTTGATTTTATTGTATGTACTATAGTTACTATCCATTGTATTGCTCTCTAAGTTTCTATAGGTCTATCAAAAATGGAAAAAATTAAAAATAAAAATAAAACCACCTTGAAAGTTTAATCAGTGATCAATTAGCCATATAAGTGGCCCAAATTCTGGTACAAAAAAAATTAATAGGCCAAATCAGTGGCCCAAAATCAGAGGCCCATATTAGCGGCCCATTTGCAATGCCCCGAACCCGACCGAACACCCCGACCGAAACCCGAATACACCGCCCCGACCGAACCCGATTACCATTCGGTCAGTTTCGGCCTCACCATAAGCCACCCCGACGTACTCGGTTCGGTCTCTACCACCCTATATACCCCGACCGAACCCGACCGAGTTATTATCATAGGCTAAATCTGTCCAAATTCATATCTTTCTTGTGAAACTTAAACAATGATGACAATTATACGCATTATTGTTCATAAAGATAACATTAGTAATTTTTCATAAAGTAAAATAATCAATTAAGTTTTATATTCAATAATTGTGTTGCTAAAACATGGGTAAAATAAGAATGGAATATGACACATACCAGTATGGTAGAAGTGGGAAAGCAAGAGTGAAAAAATGCACTCTACGTTAAATAGGTAACCAAATCGTCAAGTAGTTAAAGTTGATTACTGAAATTTTTTGAACGCATATCTTACCTAGTATAGGTCTGAAAAAAGTTTAGAATAAAATGCATTTTGTACCCTCAAACTATACCATATTTTGAACTTTGGTCCCTAAATAAATTTTTTTCGCATTTTGGTCCCTCAACTAACATTTTGTGGCAGTTTTCTCCCTCCATCACTTTTAGCCATTAAAAGTGACAGAAAAAATTATTTTAATTATATATACACCCCTTATAGTTAGACCTTTTCACTTTGTCCCCTGTTTTATTTTTTTGTCTATCAAAATGGAGTTTTTTTAGACATGAAAAATCATGAGGTACAACACACTTCAACAAGTAGCAGAGCTCAATAATAAAAGACAGAAATCTATCAAAGAGCTCCAAAGTACCCCTTGTGGACTATTTGGCAGCTTCTTTTTTTATGTAATTAAATCACAAAAAAATTGTGATTGGTCAAAGTTGCCCAAGGTAACTTCTCATTAATTTCAATTGCAGAGGCCATTTTGTTAAATATTTAATTTTAGCTTTTGGAGTTTCATAAGTACTGAAAAAATGTCAGTTTTTGCCAAAGATGGCCCAGACCGTCACTTTTAACGGCTAAAAAAGTGACGAAGGGGGAAAACTGTCACAAAATGTTAGTTGGGGAATCAAAATGCCACAAAATGTTAGTTGATGGACCAAAATGCGAAAAAAAAAAATTATTTAGGGACCAAAGTGCAAAACATGGTATAGTTTGAGGGTGCAAAATGTAATTTACCCTAAAAGTTACCGATATTATTGTTGGTATGGAATAAACAAAACTGTGAGTGATCTATCGTAGAGCTCCGCAAGAAAAAAAAAAAAAAAAAAGAAGAAGAAGAAAAAGAAGAAGAACCTACCATTCTTATCATAGATATTTACTATAACTTGTAAGAGATACATGTTACTATAACTCATAGTTTTTTGTTTTCAATTTGACATTGATCAAAAACACAATACATTAATATTAATGAGAATGAAAATAATAAGTAAGTTGAATAAATGATAGAAGAGTAAGGAATAGTAATTGCCTTCAATACAAAGCTTGAAAGTGCACACTTATGTAACATCAATCGCATTTAGTTCACCATACCACATTATTAAGAGAACACGAAGAGTAAACTAGTTTGTGAATCTTAAAAGTGTGAAAAAAGCGTCCAATGCTATGGAGAACTTGGGAAGTGGAGACGTATAATACAAATTAGATAATACCAATAGGTTCTTTAATACTATCATTAGTCTTCAAGTCCAAAATTAGATATCAGCATAACATTTTTGTCTTTTTTTTTAGTCGTTGAAAATTTTAGACAAAATTGCCTAAAATTTGGTGCACAACAAAAGACAATTATGTATGTAGCAAATGATAATTTTTGTCCTAAAATATCTAACGACATGAAGGAGGGATAAATAGATATAATATTATTGATATTTTATATTATATGTTACTCACATGATTAAAAAAACGTTCTATTTTGGGGCATAATTTTAATGGAAGGGGTTTTAGTGAAAAATATAATTGTTAAGGAGAGTTTGTTTGTCAAGTTTTATAGTTTAGGGACGTATTTAAAAAAGAGCTATATTTGAGAGGGTGTTACTGTAATTTATTCCTTAAAGGGAAAGAAAAAAAAAATAGAAACCAACTTTAGTCAAAAGTGGGGTAATAACCTTCCAGAGAATAAAAAAAAAGAAAAAGAAAAAAAGAAAAAAAAAGAAGCACCCCAACCGTGAGGTCATATTAAAATTTTTTTTAAATAAAATAAAAATCAATCATGAAATAACATGTGATTAACTATTTTGTTTTTTATTCCAATTGAAATAGAGTTGTTTGGAAGGAGGTGTAACACAATAGGGATGTGGTGTGTCCAGGGCCGGCCCTGAGTTATCGGTGACCTTAGGCAAACTTAAAAAATAAGACCCTTTGTGTATTACCAAGAATTAGTTACTTTAAGGTACTTAACTATAACAAACCACAAAAATATCCATTAATTGGACGCCGTAAAGCAATTAACTAACATACAACTCAAAAAATATCCATTGATACGCCAAAAATATGACCGAGCGGTTCAAAGTCAATAGCCCATTCGGGCCCACAAACATGATCCCGAGCATCACGGGCGTGATCCCGAGTATTACGGGCAGTTTCCTACTCAAGCTAGAAGACTAATGGAAAGTGCAAGCTATTTCCTAAACCAATTAGGAAACCCCACAATTAATGTCAATCTATATCAATTGGATTATGTATCCTTATCCATGTAAGAGTAGGTCTCTTGCATCTATAAAAGAGACCACTCACCCCCCATTGAAAGGGCGGCCAATTCTGTAGTCTACGCAGCACCTCTACAATTCACCATTATACGCATACACCCGGCCAGTATTACTGGTAGTGCCGCCCCTCTTTGTTGGCTCACCAGGCCCGCCGGTGATCTGCTAGTGAACGTGCCCAGACACACCCGTGGACGTAGGTACCTTCATTAACAGGGCCGAACCACATACAAAAAATAGTCTCTCACTCTCTCTCTCCTTAAATTGCTCTACTTTACTCTTACCAATTTTTGGCATCATCAGTTTGGCGCCGTCTGTGGGAAACGACAAGTCTTCTCATCAACAAATCTCTTGACTGATCATCATGCCACCGAAGAAGGGTAAGAAGGCTGATCAGCAGTCCGACCGGGATGTTCCTTCGGCCCTGGTATCGGCTGCGGCAGCCATAACATCTGAGCAGATCACCGCGACCCTCACACAACTCTTGGAGGGCCAGCGTCAAATCCAGCGACAGATCGAAGCCCTGCTAGCCCAACAAAGCCGTCCTCCAGGGGCCGGGAACGTTGCGTACGGTCGGGAACCAATCTGGACCAGACAACGTGCCCGAGCCGACCCATCCCATGTTGAAGATGCCAAAGACATCAACAGTGGGCGTGCTGCCCGAGAGGAAAGGCGGGAGCATATGGCCCGGGAATCAGTCCAGGGTCACTCGGTCAAGAGCTGAGTTGTCCCTAGGCGAACGGTTACCCGGAGTCATAGCCGAGCCCGATCCCAGAGGACAGCACCCCGCCATGAAGAAGCATCTTCCACCAACCCGACTAGTTCCTCAGATTCCGGTCGGGAAGAAGTGGAAGCCCGAATCAAAGACTTGCAGAAGCAGATCGACGAAGTGGCAAAAAGCTTGGTCAAAACCGTGTTCCGAATCAAGCCAATACCGAGACAGAGTCACCATTCTCCAGCCAGATCGCGAGGTTTACCATCCCGCGCAAATTCAAGCAGCCTTAACTAGATTCATACAACGGCTCGGGAAGCCCGATCGACCACGTCCGAACCTACAAGGCTCAGATGGCCCTAGCCACTAACTCCGATGAGCTACACTGCCTAGCCTTCCCCAGCACTTTGAAAGGCCCGGCCATGCAAAATATGACCGAGCGGTTCAAAGTCAACAGCCCATCCGGGCCCACAAACATGATCCCGAGCATCACGGGCGTGATCCCGAGTATTACGGGCAGTTTCCTACTCAAGCTAGAAGACTAATGGAAAGTGCAAGCTATTTCCTAATCCAATTAGGAAACCCCACAATTAATGTCAATCTATATCAATTGGATTATGTATCCTTATCCATGTAAGAGTAGGTCTCTTGCATCTATAAAAGAGACCACTCACCCCCCATTGAAAGGGCGGCCAATTCTGTAGTCTACGCAGCACCTCTACAATTCACCATTATACGCATACACCCGGCCGGTATTACTGGTAGTGCCGCCCCTCTTTGTTGGCTCACCAGGCCCGCCGGTGATCTGCTAGTGAACGTGCCCAGACACACCCGTGGACGTAGGTACCTTCATTAACAGGGCCGAACCACATACAAAAAATAGTCTCTCACTCTCTCTCTCTCCTTAAATTGCTCTACTTTACTCTTACCAATTTTTGGCATCATCATCCATTAATTGGACTCCGTTTCGTATCGTTCACCCACCGGTGGCGCTTTTCCGATCCAATGGCCCTGAGAATTGGTCAGCGAGTTTGTCAATCGCTCCCTTTCCGTCGCCGAAAAATCTCAGCTCCGCCTCCTCAACATCCACGAATACCAGGTATGCTTCATTTTCTTCTCTCTATATTTTTCATCGAATTGCCGTTTTATTTTTTATTATTTTTTTTTTTTTCGATTCGTCTAACAAAGTTATGATCATTACTTTTTGTCTGTTTTGATATTTTAGTGCTATTTTTATTTTTTTTGGTGGTCTGTTTTGAAATTGACTGATTAAAATTGGGAAATCAAACTTGTTGGTCTGTCTATATTGTGAAATTATCTTAATGATTGAAGACATGTTTATTATTAATTACTAACCTGCTTGTTATCAACTCTAGTCCTATTCCTCATTGATTTGTATTTGCAATATCAACTTTCTATTTTTGAATTGGTTGTTAACACAAGGAGGTCTCAACTCAAGTGTTCTACCGCTTAAGACTAATTTGCTCTTTAATTAGGTCCTGTTTTCTTCTGTTAATTCCATTTGGGCACCTAATTAAGAGAATAATTGCTTAAATCTCTTTTACACCTCCGGATTTTAGACTTCTGATGAAAGCAACTAAAATATCCATCAAAACCTCTTGACATGGATGTTTTGAGGTGTTTAAGTTCATTGTTCTATAAGACCTTTTGATGGGGACATTTTGCCGCCTTACATGAATGGAAACAATTTATCTTCAAAATTTCTATTTTTGTTGAAGTTTTTATTCTGTTGGTAATTTGGTCGTAAAGTCGAAGTAGATAGTTAATAGTTTCGCTTCGTTACATCAAATTTGTTAAAGACAGTTTATGAATACATCATTTTGATGTAAAGTCTATATTTTCAAACGTGCCTATTCTATTCATTGCCTACTGAATGTCTCATATATTGTTCTGAACGATAATTGAAGAAATGTTTCGATTTTAATTTACCAGCCTCGTGTTTTTGGATATCAATATGAAACTTTATCAATGATATTGCAATTCCTTTTTTTTTTTTTTTTTCCTTCCCCTGAATGGTAGCTACTTGAGCTTTACAAGAGCATGAATTATGTAGCAAGTTTAGTTCTGAACTTTGCACACTAAAATCATATTTTCTTAAACTTCGGTGAAAGAAGTGTTGGATGTTAGTTATGACTTTACTTTTTGGTAATAGATAATATATGGGTGAATAGTAAGTGTACAAAATGTTTTAGAGTTGCTATGGCAGAGTTCACACAAAAAATAAGTGATATAATGGAGTTTGTTCTTACTGATGAACTTGTTCTTTTTGAATGGAAGGTAGATGTGTGTGTATATATATATATAAAGCAAACCCACAAAATACTATAAGTCTACACCTACCATGCTTCCTTATTCCTTCAATCCACTTAAACATGATTTACCCAAGATGTGTGCATAGAAAAGGATAATGAGAAGAATCAACCGACTTTAGGGAACTTCATCTTTTTGCTATAGACTCGGCTATTTTCTTTGAGAGGTAATAGGCAGTTGACTGAATAGTGATCATGGGATTGACACCAACCGCACTGGGAAGAACACTAGCATCGCAGACAAACAGACCTTCTGCTTCCCAACTCTCCGCATTCTGATCAACTGCTCCTTCCTTTTCAGTAATCCCCATCCTACAACTCCCCATTTGATGGGCAGAAAAATAAGTTGTGAAATTCTTCTCCATTGCCTTTGGCCCTCCGGCTGCATAAACGGTGTCCAAAAACTCCTCTATTTCCAACTCACTAGTCCCTTTACATTTGAGTTTCTGTCCATCACTCTGGTGGGTCCCAACCTCAACTGCTCCTGCTGCTATCAAAATCCTCAATGCTTGCCTCAACCCCACCTTCAAATTTTCTCTGTCCAATGTAGTCAAATCATGCCTTATCCTTCCCGCAAACTTAACCATTCCAGACCCTTGGTCTCGAATCATCGCAAATAGATGAGAGGTTCTAGAATACTTCAGAATCCTAGTCTTTATGTCAAGTCCGGACTCCCAAGGGCATAATGCAGCAAATGATGCAGGACCTAATGCAGGAGTTTCTATGATGGCTCGTGTATTGTACTCGGCTGAGACCACCTTGTGTAATGACGTAATTATCCCACCCTTGTACATTTTTCCCTTGACATCTGAGTTGGATTCTGGAAAGTAACCCCATGCCATTAGAACAGGGTGGAGATGAAGGTTTCGACCAATGTTTGGGTTTCTTAACCCACTAGAAATCATTAGTGGCGGTGTCAAGAGGGCCCCACATGCTGAGATTGTTACTTTGGCCTCAATTTGCAACTTCTTTGTGAAATTTCCATATGAAAATTCTCCCACAATTCCTGTGCATTTCTTTTTTCTAATTTTTCCGTATTTATTTTTTTCTAATATGAATCTCTCAGCTTTGCATCCCGTTATGATCACCGCACCACAATTCACAGCATCAACCAGCCAAGTAGAGTCGGTGCCGCGTTTGTCTGTTCTACAACCGCACCAGCAAGAGCCACAGTAATGATTCTCCGATGAGTTTCGCGGCACCGTCTCTACATGTAGACCGAGGTTTTCGCACCCTTTACGCAGAATTTGATTCTGAAACCCCTCTTGTACACAATTTTCTGTAACACCAATTCTTTCGCACACTGTGTCCATGGCAGATGCATATTGAAGGCTTGCAAAAAGTGGGATTTTATAGTCCTCTGCCCATTCTTGGAGTACACACTTTGGTGGTTTTATAGAAGCTGACCAGTTAACAGCAGAGCCACCACCCACCGTTGATCCGGCAAGGATCATCAATTTCCCATCAAGAGTTGCTAGGATTCCTCCCGATTCATACATTTGATCCATTGATGGTCCTTCCAATGAAGAATAATCCTTAGAAGTAAAATAATTCCCTTTCTCAAGAACAACGACTTTGTGGCCTGAACTTGCAAGAACAGCTGCTGCAACACCTCCACCACAACCAGAGCCAACTATTACAACATCGCATTTGATCTTGTAGACATTCTCTTTAGGATCTTCTGTGACTTCTAGACCTTTCTGATTCAAGGAATGGACGAGGGTTGACTCAGTTTCATGCATAGTTTCTACAATCCCTTTCTGAAGAGGCCTTTCCTTTTCGTCTTTGGACAAGTTTTCGGCAGTTTCAACGTGATAACCCATTGCTTCCCATGTAGGATTATCTGAATTTTCGTTAACCTGTGAATGCAACGGTAGAATTAAAAATTTTGGAACTCCTGCCTTGTGAGGGGAAAAGAGTATATTTTAATATATTTTTGGGTTGAATAAGAAATTGTATAGGAAGCCTTTTGAGAGAAAGAGCAGGTCAAGTGAAACCTGAAGCTTTTGTCATAGAAAGCTGCCATTCAAGAGGGACTACACTCTGTTTCTCTCACAGAGATGTTAAACAACTTGAACATACGAGACACGACTGCCATTATTTTCAATATCTGTTATAGTTATATAGTATATATCTCCAATTGTTTGGAAGAAGCATTCTCTAAGTACTTGTGAAATAAATGTGTAGGGAATAAGAAGAAAGAACTATAGTAGCAAGAATTAGTACGAAGTGCGAGCTTTGAAGAGCTAACGTCTTTGGAAATATGTCAAGATTATGCAATATGTTGATTTTTCTGATTTAGAAAAATCCGCTTGTTCATTATCTGTTGAGTACACTATTGCCTTATATTGTGATGATGTGATCAGACCAACTTCTTTTCTATTGCATTTGTAAAAAAAATTCTTGCTTTTTCCTTACTATTACCTTAACAATCATTATACTTTTTATACAGTAGCTATATTATCTGTACTGAGAACGGTTAAATTTTGAAATTTTGTTTTGTAAAAGGAAAACGGGTGAAAAACTTAACTGGGGGAAAAAACTTAGAAATGTAAAAGAATTCCTTATTTACTAGAGAATCAAGAAGTAGGGAATATTCCTACCCCTATTATTTTGACGACGACATAAATCCGTCTAATTGAAGTGTTGTGTCTCTTTCTGTTTAAAATCTGAAATACTAGCCTGGAATCTAAAAAACAAATATGTTGTACTGACTTTGAGACCAAAACTGACAATAATAATGAGTCAATGACAACAACTGTTATTAAAAAACCTTCAAGAATCATTTATCTAAGTGGTTGAACCGATGAAGAAAAGAAAAGAATATTCAAATCTTTTGTTGATAAGAATGAGAACAATTGTTACTAAAAACCCTTGAGAAATATCATTTTCAAGAATCATTTTATCCAAGTGGTTGAAAAAAGAAAAAAGTATTCAAATCTTTAGTCAATATACTCTAAGAGACAACATGTTCATATGTCCGTGAGTCAAATTGGCGAAAAAAGTAATTAGGTGCTGTATTAGTGAGTAAGCTGGACTGAGATGTATGCCACAGGATTGCTTGTATTATGTCAATGAGTCAAATTACTAATTTGAGGTGCACAAACTGGTCAAAGGACTCATTTGCAGTTTGTGGTTGGGGGATTATATTCTTGTCAAAAGTGTATGGCTGGATCTGGCTGGATCTCTATATTTTCATTATCTTTTTTTGTTTAACGAGGACAAATCCCCAGTTTGTGCTCCGCGACTTCGGAATCCATGCCAATTTTTCAGACGGTTTACGTATTGCGGTTTTATTGGAGTAGAAAATGAGGCAAACCCCGGGTACGTGCACGGACCTCACAGCACACGCACTAGTTAAGGTTGAAAACTGTTCGTCTATCTTGAGGTTCGTCCCTCTCAAATATCTTACTTCAGCCTTCGAATCCCTGACCTTCTTAGGGAAGCAGAGTTTTCTTTCTCCTTTAAGTGTCCAAACTTTTTGTACCAAATCTGGGTTCTGTACCATTGCTAATTATATAATATCCTTTACGATCTCCTTTGCTAGACAAACTTTAGTTATTATCAGCTTTTGTTTGTTAGTCATCATTTTTTGGGTCAACATGGTGAAAAGGGTGAAGTTATTCAATGGTTTAGGACCATTGCTACGTTGTGGTTCTGGTCAGTACAGGACTGCCATGTGATAAAGTTGTCTATTTTTTAGGAGATAAAAAGCTTACACTTGATCACATGACAATCCACTACTGGTCAGGACCACTACGTAGCATATGGTTCTAGTAACATAGAATAATTTCTCATGAAAGGGACATGGGACTAGGCAAGAGAGAGAGAGAGAGAGAGAGAGAGAGAGAGAGAGAGAGGGATCTTGTAACTATATTTGACTTCTGCCTAGTTCATTTATTATTTTGCTAGACAAGGACATTTATCTTCCTGTAAACTTCCTTTCCACCTAATTTTATAATTGTGTTCTTTAATTATTGGATTCTTAAATAGCTTGTGAATCTCTTGTGATTTTTATGAATAAGCAGAACTGGATCAGTCTGGCTGATTCAATAACATTACCTAACGGACCATACTCACTTAAAGACACTATAGTCCTATCACATATGCTTACCAATCGTGACAATTACCAGTAACCGTCTGGTGTGTGACCTTTTGCTATAAGGTGTATCAAATTATTGCGTTCACACTTTGTGTTACAAACTTAGAACTCAAGAGAAATCATGTAGATGGCAAGTGTAATCTCATGTTTTTTGGATCATTTGGTATGTGTTAGTGTGATACAAAGATATACACGCATGTACGCTCACACTTGGTGTGTGTCAGTATGGAACAAAGACATACACGCATGTACGCTCACACTTGGTGTGTGTCAGTATATAGTACAAAGATATAGACGCATGTACGGTCACACTAATGTGTAGTGTAAACTTGGCTTGTTTAAATCGGTTAGAGTTTTTAGGCTTAGTTTGGCTCTATGTGGCTTTTTAAAAGGAGCTTATAAAATTTATTACTAAGTTCTTTGATAATTTTATACAAGTGACACACTACTCTTCAAAAAGACATCACGAAACCAAAAAGCAACCTTGAGCTTTTAAAAGCTCCATTCTAGAGCTTTTAAAAGCTCCCTTCAAAAATACCCTAAGTTCAATTTTTGCAAAGCTCATAAACTAGTTACCAAATGAATTAACATGAAATTGGACTTTAAAAAAGAAGAAGCACCACGTAGGGGCCAAACTAAGCCTTAGTCTTCTTAAAGGAGCTTAAAGATTCGGAACTCCCATATGCTAATGTAAAAGTGGATTAAAAGGATGAATCTTAAGTAGCTGGACGAATTGTATCTAGAGTTTGGTATGGGTTCGAATCATACAGTTCACCTACCTCCTTAATTTATCTAGTACGTGTGTTATGGTGTCATGTGCCCTAGATTTTTTTTTTTACTTAAAAACCTTAGGGCACGTTTGGTAGGCAGGAATGCACCTTGGAATGGAATGGTCATTCTTGGGTTCATTCCATTTCTGTATTTGGTGTGACCAAATACTGTATAATGGGCATTCCTTTTGGAATGATCATTCCTACTTAAGCAGGAATGGGCATTCCTTGCCAAAACTTAAGGAATGCTCATTCCATTCCCACATTATTCACTACAATTGTAAAATATAAAACTTTTTCTTAAAATAAATTTTATGAAAATTTGTATATGTTAAATATTTTTTAGAATATTAAAAACTTTTTAAAAATTAATTTTTTTTATAAAATATTCAATATTTTGATTAAATATTATTCATACTAAAAAAAATCATAAAATACTTATTAAACTTAAGATTGAACTAAATTTTTTTTAATTATAACTAGCAAACATATTAAATTTTTAAAGAAATTTTGCAAATAGATGATAAAAAATAAGGTGGACTAAAATTGTTAAAAATGTATTATTAGTTCATAAAAAAACTAAATATTAACTATTTAGGCTAAAAAATATTTTAAAAATTAGAAATTTCAAAATATTGTATAAGAATATCTTATAGTAGATTCTTGGACTTCCAAAATACGTTAAAAGATTATATATTTGAAAAAAATACTCCAAGACATTCTATTAAACACTTCTCTAAACGAAATTTCATAAAAAAAAAATTTGGTTTAAAAAAATATTATAGATAAATAATACTGAATGTTTGTATCATAAATATTTTGTACAAATATAAAATATTTTGCTTGAATTTAATTTTATTCCACTAATTGATTGTTTAAAACCCTAAGTGGAATGTACTTGGCATTTAATTCCTAGAAACTTAGCCAAACAGAGGAATGTAATGACTGATGATGCCAAAAATTGGTAAGAGTAAAGTAGAGCAATTTAAGGAGAGAGGGAGAGAGAGTGAGAGACTATTTTTTGTATGTGGTTCGGCCCTGTTAATGAAGGTACCTACGTCCACGGGTGTGTCTGAGCACGTTCACTAGCAGATCACCAGCGGGCCTGGTGAGCCAACAAAGAGAGGCGGCACTACCAGTAATACCGGCCGGGTGTATGCGTATAATGGTGAATTTTGTAGAGGTGCTGTGTAGACTACAGAATTGTTGGCCGCCCTCAATGGGGGGTGAGTGGTCTCTTTTATAGATGCAAGAGACCTACTCATACATGGATAAGGAAATATAATCCTATTAGGGTGTGATTGACACCAATCAAGTAAGTTTCCTAATTGTATTAGGATTGATTGACATTAATTGTGGGGGTTTCCCAATTGGATTAGGAAATAGATGCACTTTCCATTAGTCTTCTAGCTTGAGTAGGAAACTGCCCATAATTTTGGGCGTATCAATGACTATTGTTATTCCATTCTTGTTTCATTCCATTACTGAGTCAATTCCATTCCTACCTTATTCCATTCCTGCCTACCAAACGTGCCCTTAGAGAACAGACAAATGAGATTTATCCTCATCACTGGAAAAAATAAAATAAAATAAAAATAGAGTGGAATGTACTTATATTGCGAGCCAACTGGCCAAGTGGCAATCAACATTTAGAGATGTCTATAAGTACCACTGCTACAATTTTTTTTTTTGCTAAAACTTACCACTGCTACAATTAGTGTTACTGACTATTGCAGTTATTTTTCCGAAGAAAAGACTTGCAGTTACGAGTATTACTTTATTGCATATTGATCAAAATTTATCCGACACGTTGCTGAGTAAACTCGACTGATATGCACAAATATAGAAAGTAATGCTACACTCACGCTTATTTTACACATAAAAACTCATAAACACTCACAATAACTCTTGGTGAATCCTACACTACCATTCAACTCACACAAAAACCATTTTTGCAATCATATATGTGCAAGTGTGTCCGATAGGTGGGCTGGGGCCACCAAGGCGGGTCTTGGGTAGGTTAGCAAAGCAACCGCATTGGACCGTACAATTAGGGTATTTTAAGGGCTCGTATGGTAACGTTTCCTGTTTTGAGTTTTCAGTTTTTAAAAAACGAAAACCAGTTTTAGTTTTTTTTTGGAAAAAAAAAACAAAAACCTGTTTAGTAACATTGTTGATTTTTTTTTTTTTTTAAAAACAAAAACAGGAAACTCAAAACGACTTTTTGCTGTTTTCATTTTTTACCCAAAATTTGAAAATGTTTTTTAAAAACAAAAAACAAAAACGTTACCAAACGTGTTTTCAATTTTCGTTTTTTAAAAAACGAAAACAAAAACAGAAAACAGAAACGACAACGTTACCAAACGAGCCCTAAGGGTCCTGTTTTCAGTCCAATATTTATATCTTTGTCTATTTGTTTATAGTCCAGATAAAAAAAATAAAGTTATTTGAGCACTTGTTTAAATAGAGGCCCCCAACTCAATTCCAAAGTATTTAAGCACCCAAATCTTACTTAAAAAAAAAAAGGCATAATTGCACTTTACCTCCTAATTGTACTATTCACGTGTTTTCAATTGGGTATATGAACATTTTTTTTTTTGATAATTGGTCCCTTGAACTTTCAACTCCTTTTCAATCTCATCCAATCGATGATGCCCTTAGTTTAAACTAAGGGAATTGCCAAGAATTTTTTTTTTTTTTTTTTATTTTTTTTGCAATTGGCCCCTTGAACTTTCATCCCCTTTCCAATTAGATCCATTCGCTAACGGCGTGAGATTTTGTTGGACAGAATTACCCGATTGTTCTTCTCCCAAAAATGGTCAAATCGGAACCTCTTTTTTTCATTTTATCTGTCAAAACAAATGATTTTATCTGTTGACAAACAGATAATATTGAACTATATAATCATAATTTTCTTATCTTTTGATCTTTTGGGATGATTTTTTTATTTCAAGTATTTGTTCAAGATCAAACGCAATGGGCTTCGAAATTTCACAAAAAAATATATTTTGCAGCCATATTTTGTTTAGCTCAATATTGTTTCTCTGTCAATAGATAAAATCATCTGTTTTGATATTAAAAAAATCAAAAAATCAAAAAATAAGGTTTCAAATTAGTCATTTTTTGTTCCAGCGTGGAGGTTTCGTCTCCTTTTGATGTCAAAAAGTAGTTAAGGGGTTTATAAAAAATGGTCAAATTTTGGGGGAACGATACGTGGGCAATTCCACCCAACAAAATCTCACGCCATTAGCGAATAGATCTGATTGGAAATGGGATAAAAGTTCAAGGGGCCAATTGCAATATATATATATATATATATATTTTTCTGGGCAATTCCGTTAGTTTTAAACTAATGGCATCATCAATTGGATGGGATTGACGACTGAAAGGTCAAGGGGCCAATTGCAAAAAAAAAAAGAGTTCATATATCTAATTGAAAACACGTGTATAGTACGAGGGGGTAAAGTGCAATTAAGCCTTAAAAAAAATGCTATGGTTCCCAAATGCTTTAGTAGTTGTACACCTAAAAATACTTCCAATGAAAATTCAGTGATCCTCAATGTAAATAAATGTTGTACAGCTTTCAAAATATTTGAGAATCAAATTTTGGGATTCATCTTTAGGAACCATAACACTAAATTTGAATCTCAAATTTAGTTCCAAAATACTACATTAATATATGATATGGTTCCCAAATTTAAAATTCAAACTTAATTCTCAAATACTTTAATAGTTGTATCACATGATGTTGTCGCAATAGTTGTAGTATTTCATAGCATTTGAGAACCATATTATTACTCCTCTAAAAAAAATAGTAACATGTGTTTCTCTCACTGTTGCACACTACTCAATCAATTTGCTGGTGAGAAAAAGCATGAAAATAATATATTATAGAAACAAAAAAAAGTCGAAAAAAAGAAGTTTAAGATATGAAGAGCGTGAGGAAGTGTAATTTGAGTACCTTATACCTCGTACGTCATGGGATTTATTTTTACGGGTTCATATAATGACTTTTTTTTTTCTTAATTTATATGAACAAAATTTTGTAGTTTATTTTGGTAATTTTAATGTAGGTTGTGGAAAAAATTTTGTTTAAATATGTTAATAATATTTGGGACACAAGTTTTATATAACTTTTTAAAAAGATGTGTATATCTCTCTTTTGTGATATTACTGGACTCCACAGTGATACATGAGAGATATAGACACAAATTTTTAAAAATTGTGTAAAAATTGTATAAAAATTGTGTCCTAAATACGGAGTATTACTCTAAATACATTTAGAGGACCACATTTTGGAAGTTTTTTTTTCGCCCAAAAAACTCAGGAACGGCCTTGGGGCGCACCCACACACACGCACACACCCCACATTGTAAAAAATAATAAAAAATTGCGTCAAAGGCATTTACCAGAGAGAAGAAGACATAGAGGCACAAGAATTTGATGAGAACAAAAGCAACTCTGATGGGTGTGAAAAAACTGTTCTTGAACCACTTCTGGATAATCTTCTCTCTCTTCTCCAGGGAGATTTGTGAGAAGTAGTTAATGAATGGCCATTTATCACCAAAACAGAGACACCCACTAAGCAATAATGTGCCCAGCCTCGTCGATAGAAGTCTTAAGACCACTCTCACCACCAACACAGCTTCGAAAAATGCTCTCTTCATTGCCATCTCAGCAACCTTTTTCTCATTCAACAAAGAACCGTATTAATTAAAGGGTT
The DNA here is from genome assembly GCA_033977485.1 of Hydrangea macrophylla. Classification (NCBI taxonomy): domain Eukaryota; kingdom Viridiplantae; phylum Streptophyta; class Magnoliopsida; order Cornales; family Hydrangeaceae; genus Hydrangea; species Hydrangea macrophylla. The sequence continues at coordinate 161,925,003 of CM066991.1, forward strand.
TTGTTAACATGTGCCCAAGGTTCTAAATATGAAAATAAACAAGGGATACAGTGTGGGTATCAGTATCTGGTGTGGAGTTCAGTGTTTGTCTCACTTGTTTATTTCTACTTTTGGAACCTTAACATATACCCTAAGGGCACATGTTAACAAAATCCTTAATTAAATTCATATTGATAAATATACAAATATAATATATATATATATATATATATAGAGAGAGAGAGAGAGAGAGAGAGTTTTAAGAGTGTTGTCACCTCATCAGGCAATGGATTTTGAGAGCCAGAAGCTGTGTGGAAGGACTGAGTGGCTATGTTGGTTCCATTGATCACCTGATCAAGAGAATTTAATGGTAGAGGAGGGAGGATAGCCTCGCAGATGCTGGCTAGTGACTCCATCTCACACGGAGGGATCCCATGACTGTACTTTTTCTCTCTCCTCCCTCCACTCAACAAAGGATGGCTCTCTCTTCCCATCAGCCCTCTCTCTCTCTCTCTCTCTCTCTCTCTCTCTCTCGATTGAATTTTGTTGTACATATTTTGAGTCTGTGATGCAATACTAGTACTATTTATTGGAATATTGAAGGTGGCTTTGAATGATCATTTGGGTTATGGCTAATAAGGGGTACAAAACTTCCTTTTTTTGGTGTCTTTTCTCCGTATGAGCTGCAATTGTGTACGTGCCATTCTACAAAAGCTCCTCTAGACTGTCCTATTTACTTTCTTAACCAAAAGCACAACATGCCCCATCTGATATATGGACTTTTAAAAGCCATCCTTGCCAACTACTCTAGCTTCTTCTACCATTTATCTCCGCTCTTAATTACCTTCTCAAACCTATAGTCTACCACTATTTGCCGAAGTAAATTGGTTATGTGTAAAAGTCTTAATTTATTACATATTCTGTTTACTTTGATAATAGTGGTAGCCAATCTATAATAAATATATGCATTTTTTTTTTTTGCGTGTGTGTGTGTCTTGGGGCGGAACTAGGATTTTGTGCATGGAGGGCTCAAGTTGTTAGATAGGTTATCCAACATGATCGTACGGGGTTTGGGGGAAGCGTCCCCGATGCGTAATTTTTTTTTCCCATAGTCTCAAATTGATAGTGCTTAATTCCTTTTTTAATTTCCATTTCCAGACTCTTCTTTCTGTGGTCAATGTATTTCAACTACACATTTCCAACTTTACCCTTTGTTATATGAAACTCTTTCACTTCTTTGGTATGACACTTGAATTTTGAAATTTGAAAAGGATAATAACAAAATAAAAAGGGTAAATATCATCTACCTCCCTTGAGGTTTGGCCTAATAACACTTACCTCCCTCCACGTTTCAGAACTAACATTTACCTCCCTTATTTTTGAATTTCAGTAACACTTACCTCCCCTCTGTTAACAAACCGTTAGAAAAACTAACGGAATGACGATGATATCACTTAATAACGATCTAAAATACCAATATTACCCTTCTTCTTAACTCACTTCTTACTTGAGCAGACCCCTGAAAATGGAAAGCTGATTTTCTATCAAATATTTAAGTGGTAAGACCCCTATAGAAAGCTGGTTTTCGATCAAATACTTAAGTGGGTAAGTTAGATTGATGAAAGAAGTGAGTAGGAAGGGTAATTTTGGTATTTTAGATCGCTATTAAGTGATATTATCGTCATTCCGTTAGTTTTTCTAACGGCTTGTTAACGGAGGGGAGGTAAGTATTACTGAAATTCAAAAATAAAGGAGGTAACTGTTAGTTTTGAAACGTGGAGGGAGGTAAGTGTTATTAGGCTAAACCTCAAGGGAGGTAGGTGATATTTACCCAAAAAAAAAAAGTAAAATTTTTAACCACAACTAAAGAGATCCTTCAAAATTGTGGAATTCTCAAAAGATACTTTTAATATGGAATAGAGAGTGATACGTCCAGAAATATTCTGTTAAATCCAAACCGCCACGTCAGTAGCGAAGGACTCGGGCTATCCGGAATAGGCGCTTGTGGCCCATGCAATCCCGAGGTCACCGACTGTTACCGCTCGGGGTATTCACACAGCCCGGGCGTGCAGCGTAGCAGCTCTCCACAAGGTGCAGTTTGACAACCAAGCCGCTCAGCAGTTTCCCAATTTAATCAGAAGACTAATGGAAAGTGTAAATAGTTTCCTAAGCCACTTAGAAAACCTCCCATGATTTATGCTCATCAATTTGTAATTAGAATGGGCTTCCTTATCTAATCAGTTGCCTTGTGAGGGTGGTGTCTTGCACCTATAAAAGGGACTACTCACCCCCATTAAAGGGATCGCATTCTTAACCTAGAAAATAACAGTTTATATTGATTAATACGCATATACCCAGCCGGTTTTGCTGGTAGTACCGTCCAATTGTTGGCTCACCAGGCCCGTCGGTGATCTGCTAGTGAAGCGCACTGACGCAACCGTGGACGTAGGTTACCTCGTTAACGGAACCGAACCACATACAAGCTCTTGTGTCCCCAAATCTCTCTTTTAATCTCTCTTACCAATTTTCGGCATCATCAGTTTGGCGCCGTCTGTGGGAAGCGATAAGTTTTTCACCAACAAATTCCTTGACTGATCAACATGCCACCGAAGACGGGTAAGAAAAATAATGCTCTGGTCGATCAGGAGAACTTGCAGCTTGAGCAACAGGCCGCCTCCATGACCTCCGAGCAAATGACAGCGGCGCTCGCGCAACTTCTGGAAGGCCAACGGCAAATCTAGCAGCAAATCGAAGTTTTGTTGGCCTTGCAGGAGAAGCGCCCTCAATCAGAGAACCAGACCGGGAAGAGTGCCCCCCGTCGTGAGCCCCCAAGAGTCCAGAACCATACCCACTCTACGCCGGTATCCCCGTTGGATTGGGAACACGCCCGAGATAGTGACCGTAGCAGAGCACCCAAGCGCACCAGAAGGCAAGCTTAGACCAATCCTCATCGGGTGGAAGATGCCAGAGACATCATCAACAGGCGACGCGCCACCAGGAGGGAGGGATTAGGGCCAAAGCCCCGGGAATCAGCCAAAGACCCTCCGGCCCGGAGCCGGGGAGATCTTAGGCATACGATTACCCAAAGTCGGAGCCGGGTTCTATCCCCGAGGGCGACGCACTTCGAGGAGGAAGCATCATCATCGGACCCGACGTACAGCTCGGATATGGAAAGGAGGCCCAGGCGAGATGTAAAGACCCAGATCGAGGACTTACAACAGCAAAATCGAAAAACTAAGCCGGAAGCAGCGTCACGAACATACCAACACGGAGACTGAGTCGTCCTATACCACTCAGATCACCGGATTCCCCATCCTGCGGAAGTTTAAGCCACCGCATCTTAGTTCTTATGACGGGATAGGGAGCCCAGGGATCACGTTCGCACCTGCAGGGCCCAGATGGTGTTGGTCACCACTGTTGACGAATTACTGTGCCTGGATTTCCCCAACACTCACAAAGGGCTAGCCGTGCAGTGGTTCCATGCCCTAAAACCTCGAACGGTGGATGACTTCAAGACGTTGAGCAAGCTTTTCATTAGCCAGTTTGTAGGGATGCTCGACCGGTCAAAACCGGACACTCAGCTATTGACTGTCAAACAGCGTAAGGCCGAATCCCTAAGGGAGTACGTGGACCGCTTCAATCAGCAGAGGCTCCAGATCCGCAATTTAAACGAAACAGCAACCATCATGGCCTTCTGCTCGGGAGTTCAGCACACCAAATTGCTACGTCGTTCCATCGAGACTGACCGGCAACCCTGGTGGAACTATCAGAGAGGGTCGGGAAATATATTGACACGGAAGAATTTTTGAAGTCTAAACGCGCCGGTTTCACAGGAGATGAGTCCCCGAAAGCTAAGCGGAGGCGTGAAGGCTCTAAAAAGGGTCCAATAAAGAAGCCCAGGCTAGACCAATAGAGAGGAGGCCGGGATCAGCCCAAAATCGCCTTCACGCCCCTTTCTCGACCAATCCACGAAGTCATGGCCGCCGCCGAGGCGCAGAGGTTACTTCAACAACCTGCAAAACTAAAAGCCCCGCCCGAAAAGAGGAATCGGGATAAGTTTTGTCGCTTCCATAGAGACCACGGTTATGACATAGAAGATTGCTTCAAGTTAAAGACAGCCATAGAAAAATTAATCGAGCAGGGTCATCTTGCAGAATACATCACGACATATGGACGGCCTCTGTAGGGAGCTCGAGCTCCCGGTCAAACACAACCTCTTCGTCAAATCAACGTGATCTCCGGAGGAACGTCTCGGGCGGATGTCGGGCAAGTCCAAGCCACCGGCTCCCCGCCAGCTAACGTATTGACATTTACCTCCGACGATGCACAAGGCATCCACTGCCCCCATGACGACCTGTTAGTTGTGACACTCTCCATAGCCAATTACGTGGTCAAAATGGTGTTGGTGGACACAGGCAGCTTGACCGATATCATGTTTGTGTCGGCGTTTGATCAGCTCGGGATGTCCAGGGATCAGCTCCGTCCAGTAGCTACTCCCCTGGTGGGTTTTAACCGATCCAGCACCCAGTCGCTCGGTACCATGGAGCTCCCCGTGCTTATGGGAACTCACCCTCAGCAGATCTCCCTGCTGGCAAACTTTGTAATCGTGGAGGCCCCATCTACCTACAATGTCATTCTTGGGAGGCCTACACTCAACAGAGCTAGGGTCGTCGTCTCTACTCATAGCCAAACAGTTAATTTCCCGACTCCTTAGGGACCCAGGAGCCTGCGTGGGGATCAGGCGACCTCCTGGAGTTGCTATGTCAGTTTCCTTCGCCGGGAAGTCATCTCAAAAACACTAAACGTCCAGGAGATGGACCCGAGGGATCAGAATGATAGAGTGGACCCGATTGAAGAACTGGAATAAGTGGCGTTGGACCCACAACTCCCAGACCGAACGGTCAGCATTGGCACCCTGCTGGAGCCCCGCCTTACGGAGAAGCCGATTCAATTTCTGCAATAGAGTCAGGATGTGTTTGCCTGGTGTCATGAAGATATGCCCGGGATTGACCCCCGGGTAATGTCTCATCGACTTAACGTCAACATAGACTCCTGACCGGTGAAGCAGAAAAGACGGGGCATGGCCCCCGAGAGGCAAAAGGCAGTGTGCAAGGAGGTCGAGAAGCTCCTCAAAGCCCAATCTATCCGAGAGGTCCAGTATCCCGACTGGTTAGCAAATGTAGTACTTGTCAAGAAAAACAACGGGAAGTGGAGGATGTGCGTGGACTTTACCGACCTGAAAAAGCCTGCCCCAAGGACTGCTATCCACTGCCCAGGATAGATCTCCTTGTCGATTCCACAGCCAGCCATTCGCTCCTCTCGTTCATGGATGCCTACTTCGGGTACAATCAGATCAGCATGTACCCCGGGGATGAAGAAAAGACCTCATCATCACGGATTAGAGGACCTACTGCTACAAAGTCATGCCCTTCGGCCTAAAAAACGCCGGGGCAACTTACCAACGCCTGGTCAATCACATGTTCAAAGACTTGATCAAAAAATCAATGGAGGTATACATTGACGATCTGCTGGTCAAAAGCCGGGACGAGTCTGACCATCTGGAACATTTGGCCGGGGCCTTCAGCATTTTGAGAAAGTTCGGGATGAGGTTGAACCCGGTCAAGTGCACATTTGGCGTCTCATCCAGAAAGTTTTTAGGGCACCTGGTCAACAGGCGGGGGATCGAAGCAAACCCCGAGAAAATCCAGGCCGTCATCAACATACGGTCGCCCAGGTCAACCAAAGAAGTACAGAGTCTGGCCGGACGGGTTGCCGCGTTGAACAGGTTCGTGTCCCGAGCATCCGATCGGTGCTTACCATTTTTTTAAGATCCTCCGCAAGGCTTTTCAATGGTCGGAAGAGTGCGAGGAGGCGTTCCGGGAGCTCAAGAAATATTTGGCGTCACCCCCTCTACTCTTAATGCCCGCGCCAGGCGAGGAACTGTTCTTGTACTTGGCGGTGTCACCTTCGGCGGTCATCTCGGCACTCATTTGAGAAGAGCATGGGATACAGTTCCCGGTCTACTATATAAGCCGAACACTACAGGGTGCAGAAAGTAGATACTTCCGCATTGAAAAGCTCGCCTTCTCCCTCATCGCTTCAGCTCGGAGACTTCGTCCGTATTTCAAGCCCACGTTATCGTGGTCCTTCGGATCAACCCCTCCGTAAAATCTTAAGCAGGCCCGAAACGTCCGGAAGGCTCGTCAAGTGGGCCTTGGAGTTAGAAGAATTTGAAGTGGTCTACAGACCCCGCACAATAATCAAGGGACAGGCAGTAGCAGACTTCCTTGTTGAATTCACATACCAAGAAGACCCGGTCGAAGATTCCGACCCACCGGTCCTACCGCCCGGTTTGCAATCAGATATCCCAACCTGGGCACTCTATATAGACATATCATCCAACAAACAGGGAAGTGGAGCAGGGATCAACCTAACCACGCCCGACGGGATCCAGCTCGAGTATGCGCTTAGGTTCGGATTCAAAGCCTCCAATAACGAGGCCGAGTATGAAGCCTTCTTGGCCGGATTATAGCTGGCCGCTTCAATGGGTGCATCGCAGGTCCAGGGGTACAGTGACTCTCAGCTCGTAGTAAATTATAACACCCGCATTTGTGTTATTGCATTTCATTGCATTTGTCATGCATGATGATGTGAGGGGTTGTGCATTTTGGCACGTGTTTGAGTGAGTTTTGACTCACGAGTTGATTTGGGTGTCTGTATTAGAGAACCCTTTGAAACTGTTGTGATTGAGGATTTATTGTTTGTGAAGTCTCTCCGAGTATGAGACGGTCACTGTGGAACACTTTAAATGTTTATCTGAAAATAAATGTTTACCTGTGTATTTCAATATCTGTATTATTTTCTGTTGTAGAATTTATTTCTGTTGTTAGATTTAGTATCCTGGTGAGAACGAATGAACACGCTATTAATTTGGTAGGCTAATTAGCAACTTCGGAAACGTCATATAGAAATTCACGTTTTAGCAACCAAACGAAACTTAGTCGAAAACTTTTATAATTTTGAAGTTTTACTTATAAAGCTATGAATAAGCTGTATAGAAAGTTTCAGAGACTAATTAGGAGTTTGGAAAACTCGTGGGGAGGTAAACGTAATTCCCCGAGAATGTTGCCTATATATAGATAGAGATGAACTTAGATTTTTCTAAGTCTTAACCTAATTCCATAAAGAGGAGGCCAAAAAAGGGGGCTAGAGGGAGATTTAGGAGCTTAGAGCTTTGCGACGCCAAACGACGACCTTCCGTCAGTCTGGTTTCTCCCAGATTTCATATTCGAGCTCCTCGAGGTAAGAGCTTCGTTTTGATATATGTTAGGGCCTGTTTGGCTAAGTTTTCCGAAAAGTCTTTTTCTAGAATTTTTCATAAAAGTTGATAAATGGAATTCTGATCCATAGGAATTGTACTAGACGGACTTCTGCACGTTCTTTGTGCACGGGTTTTCTTTGGATCGTATTATAAGTGCGTAAATCGGAGGTGAGTGATTCAACTATGTTGTTGGAATGATATCTTGACATGTATTCATGTTTTGTGTGAATAGCATGTATTAATTCTTAGAGATATATTGTGTAGTTCATATTGGGCATCTATATTGATAAGTAGGCTCAATAGCACGGTGATATGTTTTGATTACCGCGAGTATGGTGATATGTATTTGAGCATGTTAAGTTGCTTATGTGGGTCAGAAGGAGCACGTGGTCACCGTGCCATTTTGTGGAGCCGATATAGGCATTAAGGTCGCACGATTGAAGAAAAGAATCGTGGGTCTTACCCTTTCGCGTGGACTTATTGGCGAGGAGTCGCGGATTGGGAATATGGACGGGCACGTGGGTCTCCGGCGACTAGTATGAATTGTAGAGATGTGAATGCGGACATGTTTATCATTCATGTACATATGTTGATTTATTCACTAAGCTTTAGCTTAAACAAATCGAAATATGTGTGGTTATTCAAATAACCATTTCAGGTGTAAATGCCGGCGAGGAATCACAGAAGTGAGTACATGGGTTGGGAGTTCGCGTGTGAGGCAACTTGAAAGATAATCTTGTAGTTTTGGAGTAATAGAAATGTTGTAATAAGATTTTGGTTGTTTTAAACCATGTTTAACTTAGTGTAAGAATGGATTTTAAACCATTGTAATAGTTAGTAAGATGTTGTAATCCTGCTTTAGAAATGTTTTAATACAGCTAGAATTACTTTGGGTTAAGTTTGGATTGGGTGGTTGATCTTTGGTGATAGTTAGAGAGCTTCAAAACCTTGAAATTCTGCAGATGGGCTGCTGCCAGGGGAGCAGTCGACTGAACCCCTGTGTCTGTTAGCTACTGCTTCTTATTTTAACAAAAGCAGTCGACTGAACCCCTCAGCAGTCGACTAAACCACTGAGCAGTCGACTGGACCCCAGTCTCAGTCGACTGGAATTGACATTTAAATCCCTGCCTAACTCCGTCGACTGAGCAGTCGACTGAGCAGTCGATTGAGCAGTCGACTGAACCTCTGGTTTTAAAATGTGTTTTGTTTTCCGCTGCGTGTGTTCTTCAAACCTAATTTTGGGAACGTTAATGAATTGGTTTAGCCTCGGTGGCGTGCCACGGACTCCGGTTCCGCTATTGTGGGACCGGGCTGTGACATTTAGTGGTATCAGAGCATAAGTTTAGAGCCTTGGGAACGAGTGACGTTATATATATGCTGAGTGACGACGAGTGGAGTGTTGAGTAAATTGTCACATGTTCTAAATTGCATCCATACATATTAGAGATGTTTGATGCATATGGTATGTTGCTGTACATACATGATTATGTTATTGCCATACATGCATAGTATTTATGCATTTGTGAATCGGTTAAATCATACGGATGTGGAACTGTATGATGAGATGAGGTTATCATGAGTTATAATAGACCGCGTGTTGTGACAAGAGGGAAAGATGATATTTTGGTAGTGATGAACAGTGGAATTGCTAAGCTAAAAGAAAATAATTTTTGATCGAATCAGTGGATGTTTTCAACGATAGTGATGAGTGTCCTTTGGGGGAATCTATCCAAGAACGGAGTTTGAGCAGTGAACGTCAGATGAGATTTCTTTATAGTTCTTCAGACATGGGTTAGATGCTGTGAAGCGAGAGAATAGAGATGTGCAGTTGGGTATCATGGTAACGAGATAGTCCAGCACTATGTATTGCTCGTGTATGGGATAGGTGAGGAATCTCTCACCTTATCTTACGGTGTTAACCTACGGTACAATCGTACGAGGTTATCTTATGATGTATCTTACGGTGTATACGGTGTTTATTGGGTAGTTGAAGAATCTTTCAACTTATTGTGCGGGATATGGTATGTATTGGATGGTTGAGGAATCTCTCAACCTATCTTACGGTATGTATTGGACGGTTGAGGAATCTCAACCTATCTTGTGTTATGTATTGGGAATTGAGAAATATCTTAGCGAGCTATGAGTATTGTGGTTATTGAGGAATCTCTCAACTGAACCTGATTTCGAATGGTTATGGCACCAAGGTAGATTTAGATGTGGTATGAGGATTAGAAGTGAATGCTACTTGATCGATTGTATGTGTGAAAATGTTGGGATTGGAGGACTGACCTAAGAGGAGGAGTTAAGAACAGGAATGATAGAGTATACTTTGACGGTTTGAAACTACAGTTGGTGGAAGTTTAATTGATGACATACTTCGGGAGTGGTTACTTAGACTTGATGATAATGTGCGTATAGATGTAACGATAAGGACGATATGGGTTGAAGGAGAAACTGTAGAATTTCTTGATGAAGAGTAAATGGACAGAAATGAAGAGTAATAAGATTCCCTAGTGTTTTGCAGTGGTTTGTCGGAAGAAATAGAATAAAGGAAGTAGGAATAGGAGACTGGGAGTAAAAGATAAGCGTGAATTATGGAACGTGATAAGAGATTCAGAGGAATCGAGTGAAAATTTGGATAACATGAAGATGGGAGGACCTTGATAGGGAGATTGTAGCAAAGATTGTTATCACAGAAAGTTGTAGTACGGGCGACCTCGAACCTGGATTTTGAATGTATTTTCAAAAATAAAACGAAAACCTTTTCTTCTAATGCTTTTAAAACATCTTTGGGTTTCTGAAGCAAGTGGTTGCCAGCTGGAAGTTGGAGTACAATAATTATTACGATACTGAAAAAGAACAATTGTGAAAGTGGATAGAGTAAAGTGACTTTGGGTAAGTCAAGTTAGAAAGGTGAAAATATGAATTGGGAAGATGAGGCTTCGATGAATAAGTGAACATGAACGGTAAGAGTGAGATAAAGACGTAGTAGTATATGCGTACATTATCGGATATGATAGAAGGAATGTGAAATGGTCAGACGAAAATAGAAAGTGTAGCAGAATGTTATCTCAATCGTCCTGAATTCCAACAAGGTTGGAGAATTTTGAGAATGTCAGATTTCATCCCAAGAAAATTTTAAGTGTTTAAAATATTTTAAAATAAAACTTTTGTTTGAGTAAGAAAAATTTTGTTAAATGTTTGTAACAAGGTATCAAGTGGACTTTGAAAGACAAGTATCGTGGAAGAATATGGTATGCTTAGTGCTTGAGACAAAACGGTGGTCGTCAAACGAATGAGTTCTACGTGAGTAGATTATCAACTTGGAAATTCTAAAGTAAAAAGGGTTAGTGAAATGTTGCACACTTGGAATTAGTAAGTTGGAAGTAGTACTGTTAAACGAGTTGACTTGAGTATTGTCACGAAAGGTATGTGAATTGAAAATCGATAAGAAATTTATCAAACACAGTGAGACTATGGTACTTGATTGGGAAGACCAAATTATTGAATTGTCTTCAGATGGTTACGGGAATAATATGAAATACTTAGGACAACAGGTTCTTCGTGAACAATGAAATTGAGATCAGAATGGCAAATATAAAGGATTAGAGAATCTGAATTGGAGTTAAGTCAGGTTGACTAGAGTTATGAAATACTAAATTGTTAAATAAGGTATGAAACCTTGAGATGTTATACAAGGATTATATGTTCAGTGTAAAAGGCAGTTAGGAACTCAGTGAGAATTGAGATACAGAAGTATGATCGATATGGACTTGTGCAAGGGTGAAAGTGAAACACCAGAGACGTATAGAGTTGTAAACTACGTAAATGGTAGAGGTCTACTAGACGGATAGACTAAAGAATAGTATACAAGTAGGGTATGGGATGAAAATGAATTACATTGCAGTTGAGATCTCCGGCAGAAAAATAATTGACTCAAGATGTGTGTATGTTATATAAATAAATTGAATTGTGAATGGTCAAGGGTTGAGACAGGAACAAAATATGTTCTGAGCATGGGAATAAGTGTTGATGAACTCTATGGTAGGTATATGACTGAGTAAGCCAATTTTTTTGATTTACAATGTTATTTCGTTATGATGAATATTGGGAGAAATTATGTTGAGAAGGAGATGAAGTGTTATGCGTAATTTTAAATCTATTTGTTTTAAAAGAACAACATGAAAGAAATGTGTTTGACTTTGATGAAAGTTCTAAATCAAAACTGTTAGGTATGATCTTCTATTTCAATCGGCAGTAGTTCGGGTACAGACTTTGGAGAGCTAAATGATGAATATGTTTGACCTCATTGTGGGTGATTTGGGATGTTATGTAAGCTTGAAATCTGAATGGTATCTGATGAGGTACGTGTGATTGAAAGTATAGTACGGGATTTGTTAAATTGAATGAAATGATAAGAACTTGGGAGTCGTTTGAAATGCATTATAGCGCTACAAGTGGTCTGGTGATTGGCAGAGTAAGAGATTAAATCTATAGTATGTAAAACCATTGATTGAAGCATTGACTTATCGACGGGGTATATATGTGTGATAGTACTCAGTTGTGGTTCACTTCGGGATGAAGAATCGTGTATAGATGTTAACCCGTTGAGACGTAATGTCAACGACTTTTAGTCAACAAGAAAGATAGGTGAAGGGGGATGCGTTACTTCCTTCGTTTTGGTGATTGGGATATAACCTTTGGATTTCGAACAGCATATGTGATAAGTACGATAAAAGGATATGTGAGTGGACGTGGTGACGTCGTGATGTGTTTTAGTGTCAGGTTTGACTATTGAGTAAGTTCTACTCAGGTATCGATGTTCTCATTTATCGAGAGGCTTCGGGGTATTGCTAGGATTCTGTTTGAATCTTCTATCAGATTGAGGCGGGGACTTTGAGGATTTATTTTCCTTAAAAGCCTGAGGATTTATTTTCCTCATGAGATTGTGTCATCTCAGTGAAGGGGATTGTGTATGTGGTAAATGTTGGAAGTACTTGCGTGAAGTCTTAGGGACTTGAGAAGATGAGATGCGTACTCAGTATCCGCACCTTTTGAGACATGAGGTACAAGTTTGGGGACAAACATCTTTTAAGGGGGAGAGTATTATAACACCCGCATTTGTGTTATTGCATTTCATTGCATTTGTCATGCATGATGATGTGAGGGGTTGTGCATTTTGGCACGTGTTTGAGTGAGTTTTGACTCACGAGTTGATTTGGGTGTCTGTATTAGAGAACTCTTTGAAACTGTTGTGATTGAGGATTTATTGTTTGTGAAGTCTCTCCGAGTATGAGACGGTCACTGTGGAACACTTTAAATGTTTATCTGAAAATAAATGTTTACCTGTGTATTTCAATATCTGTATTATTTTCTGTTGTAGAATTTATTTCTGTTGTTAGATTTAGTATCCTGGTGAGAACGAATGAACACGCTATTAATTTGGTAGGCTAATTAGCAACTTCGGAAACGTCATATAGAAATTCACGTTTTAGCAACCAAACGAAACTTAGTCGAAAACTTTTATAATTTTGAAGTTTTACTTATAAAGCTATGAATAAGCTGTATAGAAAGTTTCAGAGACTAATTAGGAGTTTGGAAAACTCGTGGGGAGGTAAACGTAATTCCCCGAGAATGTTGCCTATATATAGATAGAGATGAACTTAGATTTTTCTAAGTCTTAACCTAATTCCATAAAGAGGAGGCCAAAAAAGGGGGCTAGAGGGAGATTTAGGAGCTTAGAGCTTTGCGACGCCAAACGACGACCTTCCGTCAGTCTGGTTTCTCCCAGATTTCATATTCGAGCTCCTCGAGGTAAGAGCTTCGTTTTGATATATGTTAGGGCCTGTTTGGCTAAGTTTTCCGAAAAGTCTTTTTCTAGAATTTTTCATAAAAGTTGATAAATGGAATTCTGATCCATAGGAATTGTACTAGACGGACTTCTGCACGTTCTTTGTGCACGGGTTTTCTTTGGATCGTATTATAAGTGCGTAAATCGGAGGTGAGTGATTCAACTATGTTGTTGGAATGATATCTTGACATGTATTCATGTTTTGTGTGAATAGCATGTATTAATTCTTAGAGATATATTGTGTAGTTCATATTGGGCATCTATATTGATAAGTAGGCTCAATAGCACGGTGATATGTTTTGATTACCGCGAGTATGGTGATATGTATTTGAGCATGTTAAGTTGCTTATGTGGGTCAGAAGGAGCACGTGGTCACCGTGCCATTTTGTGGAGCCGATATAGGCATTAAGGTCGCACGATTGAAGAAAAGAATCGTGGGTCTTACCCTTTCGCGTGGACTTATTGGCGAGGAGTCGCGGATTGGGAATATGGACGGGCACGTGGGTCTCCGGCGACTAGTATGAATTGTAGAGATGTGAATGCGGACATGTTTATCATTCATGTACATATGTTGATTTATTCACTAAGCTTTAGCTTAAACAAATCGAAATATGTGTGGTTATTCAAATAACCATTTCAGGTGTAAATGCCGGCGAGGAATCACAGAAGTGAGTACATGGGTTGGGAGTTCGCGTGTGAGGCAACTTGAAAGATAATCTTGTAGTTTTGGAGTAATAGAAATGTTGTAATAAGATTTTGGTTGTTTTAAACCATGTTTAACTTAGTGTAAGAATGGATTTTAAACCATTGTAATAGTTAGTAAGATGTTGTAATCCTGCTTTAGAAATGTTTTAATACAGCTAGAATTACTTTGGGTTAAGTTTGGATTGGGTGGTTGATCTTTGGTGATAGTTAGAGAGCTTCAAAACCTTGAAATTCTGCAGATGGGCTGCTGCCAGGGGAGCAGTCGACTGAACCCCTGTGTCTGTTAGCTACTGCTTCTTATTTTAACAAAAGCAGTCGACTGAACCCCTCAGCAGTCGACTGAACCACTGAGCAGTCGACTGGACCCCAGTCTCAGTCGACTGGAATTGACATTTAAATCCCTGCCTAACTCCGTCGACTGAGCAGTCGACTGAGCAGTCGACTGAACCTCTGGTTTTAAAATGTGTTTTGTTTTCCGCTGCGTGTGTTCTTCAAACCTAATTTTGGGAACGTTAATGAATTGGTTTAGCCTCGGTGGCGTGCCACGGACTCCGGTTCCGCTATTGTGGGACCGGGCTGTGACATTTAGTGGTATCAGAGCATAAGTTTAGAGCCTTGGGAACGAGTGACGTTATATATATGCTGAGTGACGACGAGTGGAGTGTTGAGTAAATTGTCACATGTTCTAAATTGCATCCATACATATTAGAGATGTTTGATGCATATGGTATGTTGCTGTACATACATGATTATGTTATTGCCATACATGCATAGTATTTATGCATTTGTGAATCGGTTAAATCATACGGATGTGGAACTGTATGATGAGATGAGGTTATCATGAGTTATAATAGACCGCGTGTTGTGACAAGAGGGAAAGATGATATTTTGGTAGTGATGAACAGTGGAATTGCTAAGCTAAAAGAAAATAATTTTTGATCGAATCAGTGGATGTTTTCAACGATAGTGATGAGTGTCCTTTGGGGGAATCTATCCAAGAACGGAGTTTGAGCAGTGAACGTCAGATGAGATTTCTTTATAGTTCTTCAGACATGGGTTAGATGCTGTGAAGCGAGAGAATAGAGATGTGCAGTTGGGTATCATGGTAACGAGATAGTCCAGCACTATGTATTGCTCGTGTATGGGATAGGTGAGGAATCTCTCACCTTATCTTACGGTGTTAACCTACGGTACAATCGTACGAGGTTATCTTATGATGTATCTTACGGTGTATACGGTGTTTATTGGGTAGTTGAAGAATCTTTCAACTTATTGTGCGGGATATGGTATGTATTGGATGGTTGAGGAATCTCTCAACCTATCTTACGGTATGTATTGGACGGTTGAGGAATCTCAACCTATCTTGTGTTATGTATTGGGAATTGAGAAATATCTTAGCGAGCTATGAGTATTGTGGTTATTGAGGAATCTCTCAACTGAACCTGATTTCGAATGGTTATGGCACCAAGGTAGATTTAGATGTGGTATGAGGATTAGAAGTGAATGCTACTTGATCGATTGTATGTGTGAAAATGTTGGGATTGGAGGACTGACCTAAGAGGAGGAGTTAAGAACAGGAATGATAGAGTATACTTTGACGGTTTGAAACTACAGTTGGTGGAAGTTTAATTGATGACATACTTCGGGAGTGGTTACTTAGACTTGATGATAATGTGCGTATAGATGTAACGATAAGGACGATATGGGTTGAAGGAGAAACTGTAGAATTTCTTGATGAAGAGTAAATGGACAGAAATGAAGAGTAATAAGATTCCCTAGTGTTTTGCAGTGGTTTGTCGGAAGAAATAGAATAAAGGAAGTAGGAATAGGAGACTGGGAGTAAAAGATAAGCGTGAATTATGGAACGTGATAAGAGATTCAGAGGAATCGAGTGAAAATTTGGATAACATGAAGATGGGAGGACCTTGATAGGGAGATTGTAGCAAAGATTGTTATCACAGAAAGTTGTAGTACGGGCGACCTCGAACCTGGATTTTGAATGTATTTTCAAAAATAAAACGAAAACCTTTTCTTCTAATGCTTTTAAAACATCTTTGGGTTTCTGAAGCAAGTGGTTGCCAGCTGGAAGTTGGAGTACAATAATTATTACGATACTGAAAAAGAACAATTGTGAAAGTGGATAGAGTAAAGTGACTTTGGGTAAGTCAAGTTAGAAAGGTGAAAATATGAATTGGGAAGATGAGGCTTCGATGAATAAGTGAACATGAACGGTAAGAGTGAGATAAAGACGTAGTAGTATATGCGTACATTATCGGATATGATAGAAGGAATGTGAAATGGTCAGACGAAAATAGAAAGTGTAGCAGAATGTTATCTCAATCGTCCTGAATTCCAACAAGGTTGGAGAATTTTGAGAATGTCAGATTTCATCCCAAGAAAATTTTAAGTGTTTAAAATATTTTAAAATAAAACTTTTGTTTGAGTAAGAAAAATTTTGTTAAATGTTTGTAACAAGGTATCAAGTGGACTTTGAAAGACAAGTATCGTGGAAGAATATGGTATGCTTAGTGCTTGAGACAAAACGGTGGTCGTCAAACGAATGAGTTCTACGTGAGTAGATTATCAACTTGGAAATTCTAAAGTAAAAAGGGTTAGTGAAATGTTGCACACTTGGAATTAGTAAGTTGGAAGTAGTACTGTTAAACGAGTTGACTTGAGTATTGTCACGAAAGGTATGTGAATTGAAAATCGATAAGAAATTTATCAAACACAGTGAGACTATGGTACTTGATTGGGAAGACCAAATTATTGAATTGTCTTCAGATGGTTACGGGAATAATATGAAATACTTAGGACAACAGGTTCTTCGTGAACAATGAAATTGAGATCAGAATGGCAAATATAAAGGATTAGAGAATCTGAATTGGAGTTAAGTCAGGTTGACTAGAGTTATGAAATACTAAATTGTTAAATAAGGTATGAAACCTTGAGATGTTATACAAGGATTATATGTTCAGTGTAAAAGGCAGTTAGGAACTCAGTGAGAATTGAGATACAGAAGTATGATCGATATGGACTTGTGCAAGGGTGAAAGTGAAACACCAGAGACGTATAGAGTTGTAAACTACGTAAATGGTAGAGGTCTACTAGACGGATAGACTAAAGAATAGTATACAAGTAGGGTATGGGATGAAAATGAATTACATTGCAGTTGAGATCTCCGGCAGAAAAATAATTGACTCAAGATGTGTGTATGTTATATAAATAAATTGAATTGTGAATGGTCAAGGGTTGAGACAGGAACAAAATATGTTCTGAGCATGGGAATAAGTGTTGATGAACTCTATGGTAGGTATATGACTGAGTAAGCCAATTTTTTTGATTTACAATGTTATTTCGTTATGATGAATATTGGGAGAAATTATGTTGAGAAGGAGATGAAGTGTTATGCGTAATTTTAAATCTATTTGTTTTAAAAGAACAACATGAAAGAAATGTGTTTGACTTTGATGAAAGTTCTAAATCAAAACTGTTAGGTATGATCTTCTATTTCAATCGGCAGTAGTTCGGGTACAGACTTTGGAGAGCTAAATGATGAATATGTTTGACCTCATTGTGGGTGATTTGGGATGTTATGTAAGCTTGAAATCTGAATGGTATCTGATGAGGTACGTGTGATTGAAAGTATAGTACGGGATTTGTTAAATTGAATGAAATGATAAGAACTTGGGAGTCGTTTGAAATGCATTATAGCGCTACAAGTGGTCTGGTGATTGGCAGAGTAAGAGATTAAATCTATAGTATGTAAAACCATTGATTGAAGCATTGACTTATCGACGGGGTATATATGTGTGATAGTACTCAGTTGTGGTTCACTTCGGGATGAAGAATCGTGTATAGATGTTAACCCGTTGAGACGTAATGTCAACGACTTTTAGTCAACAAGAAAGATAGGTGAAGGGGGATGCGTTACTTCCTTCGTTTTGGTGATTGGGATATAACCTTTGGATTTCGAACAGCATATGTGATAAGTACGATAAAAGGATATGTGAGTGGACGTGGTGACGTCGTGATGTGTTTTAGTGTCAGGTTTGACTATTGAGTAAGTTCTACTCAGGTATCGATGTTCTCATTTATCGAGAGGCTTCGGGGTATTGCTAGGATTCTGTTTGAATCTTCTATCAGATTGAGGCGGGGACTTTGAGGATTTATTTTCCTTAAAAGCCTGAGGATTTATTTTCCTCATGAGATTGTGTCATCTCAGTGAAGGGGATTGTGTATGTGGTAAATGTTGGAAGTACTTGCGTGAAGTCTTAGGGACTTGAGAAGATGAGATGCGTACTCAGTATCCGCACCTTTTGAGACATGAGGTACAAGTTTGGGGACAAACATCTTTTAAGGGGGAGAGTATTATAACACCCGCATTTGTGTTATTGCATTTCATTGCATTTGTCATGCATGATGATGTGAGGGGTTGTGCATTTTGGCACGTGTTTGAGTGAGTTTTGACTCACGAGTTGATTTGGGTGTCTGTATTAGAGAACTCTTTGAAACTGTTGTGATTGAGGATTTATTGTTTGTGAAGTCTCTCCGAGTATGAGACGGTCACTGTGGAACACTTTAAATGTTTATCTGAAAATAAATGTTTACCTGTGTATTTCAATATCTGTATTATTTTCTGTTGTAGAATTTATTTCTGTTGTTAGATTTAGTATCCTGGTGAGAACGAATGAACACGCTATTAATTTGGTAGGCTAATTAGCAACTTCGGAAACGTCATATAGAAATTCACGTTTTAGCAACCAAACGAAACTTAGTCGAAAACTTTTATAATTTTGAAGTTTTACTTATAAAGCTATGAATAAGCTGTATAGAAAGTTTCAGAGACTAATTAGGAGTTTGGAAAACTCGTGGGGAGGTAAACGTAATTCCCCGAGAATGTTGCCTATATATAGATAGAGATGAACTTAGATTTTTCTAAGTCTTAACCTAATTCCATAAAGAGGAGGCCAAAAAAGGGGGCTAGAGGGAGATTTAGGAGCTTAGAGCTTTGCGACGCCAAACGACGACCTTCCGTCAGTCTGGTTTCTCCCAGATTTCATATTCGAGCTCCTCGAGGTAAGAGCTTCGTTTTGATATATGTTAGGGCCTGTTTGGCTAAGTTTTCCGAAAAGTCTTTTTCTAGAATTTTTCATAAAAGTTGATAAATGGAATTCTGATCCATAGGAATTGTACTAGACGGACTTCTGCACGTTCTTTGTGCACGGGTTTTCTTTGGATCGTATTATAAGTGCGTAAATCGGAGGTGAGTGATTCAACTATGTTGTTGGAATGATATCTTGACATGTATTCATGTTTTGTGTGAATAGCATGTATTAATTCTTAGAGATATATTGTGTAGTTCATATTGGGCATCTATATTGATAAGTAGGCTCAATAGCACGGTGATATGTTTTGATTACCGCGAGTATGGTGATATGTATTTGAGCATGTTAAGTTGCTTATGTGGGTCAGAAGGAGCACGTGGTCACCGTGCCATTTTGTGGAGCCGATATAGGCATTAAGGTCGCACGATTGAAGAAAAGAATCGTGGGTCTTACCCTTTCGCGTGGACTTATTGGCGAGGAGTCGCGGATTGGGAATATGGACGGGCACGTGGGTCTCCGGCGACTAGTATGAATTGTAGAGATGTGAATGCGGACATGTTTATCATTCATGTACATATGTTGATTTATTCACTAAGCTTTAGCTTAAACAAATCGAAATATGTGTGGTTATTCAAATAACCATTTCAGGTGTAAATGCCGGCGAGGAATCACAGAAGTGAGTACATGGGTTGGGAGTTCGCGTGTGAGGCAACTTGAAAGATAATCTTGTAGTTTTGGAGTAATAGAAATGTTGTAATAAGATTTTGGTTGTTTTAAACCATGTTTAACTTAGTGTAAGAATGGATTTTAAACCATTGTAATAGTTAGTAAGATGTTGTAATCCTGCTTTAGAAATGTTTTAATACAGCTAGAATTACTTTGGGTTAAGTTTGGATTGGGTGGTTGATCTTTGGTGATAGTTAGAGAGCTTCAAAACCTTGAAATTCTGCAGATGGGCTGCTGCCAGGGGAGCAGTCGACTGAACCCCTGTGTCTGTTAGCTACTGCTTCTTATTTTAACAAAAGCAGTCGACTGAACCCCTCAGCAGTCGACTGAACCACTGAGCAGTCGACTGGACCCCAGTCTCAGTCGACTGGAATTGACATTTAAATCCCTGCCTAACTCCGTCGACTGAGCAGTCGACTGAGCAGTCGACTGAACCTCTGGTTTTAAAATGTGTTTTGTTTTCCGCTGCGTGTGTTCTTCAAACCTAATTTTGGGAACGTTAATGAATTGGTTTAGCCTCGGTGGCGTGCCACGGACTCCGGTTCCGCTATTGTGGGACCGGGCTGTGACATAAATCAAGTTAACCAAGAGTACGAGGCTCGGGAAGATAACATAATAGCTTATCTAGCCCTTGTCCGAGCAGTTTCAAAGAAGCTTCAGGGGTTTTCTGTCACACAGATACCGAGGGAGAAGAACACTAGAGCCGACCGGTTAGCCCGCCTTGCCTCATCCTCTGAGTCAGACTTTCCCAGGATTAGGATAGAGTACCTACCCGAGCCAAGTGTGGTCAACTCAGAATGCATGGAGGTAGAACCGGCCGCCCCAGGACCTAACTGGATGGACCCGATCATCGCATTTCTGATAACAGGCATGCTACCAGAAGGTAAGGAAGAAGCCCGTCGGGTTAAATATCGAGCGGCAAGATACCACATTATTGATGGAATCCTCTACAAAAGAGGATTCTCCATACCATATCTTCGGTGTGTCCATCCTGCACATGTCCAAGGGGTGTTGCATGAAATCCATGAAGGGGTGTGCGGGAACAACATCGGAGACCGGGCACTCTCGCGCAAAGCCCTGCTGCAAGGATACTACTGGCCGACCATGGCCAAAAACTCTCAAGAATATGTCAAGAGGTGTGATACGTCCCAAAGGTTTTCTTCCATGATCAATCATCCGGGAGAACTTCAGACGCCAATCTTTAGCCCCTGGCCGTTCGCTCAGTAGGGCATTGACATTGTCGGTCCCCTACCAACGGGAAAGGGACAAGTCAAGATCGCTGTCATCGCCATGAATTATTTCACCAAGTGGGAGGAGGCCGAGCCCCTGGCAACAATCACTGAGAGAAAAATGGAAAACTTCATGGAGAGGAACATCCTCAGCAGGTTCGGCGTCCCCCGGGTCCTGGTTAGTGATAACGGTAGGCAATTTGACACCCCGATATTCAGGCAGTTCTGCTCGGGCTATGGGATAACCAATCACTACTCATCCCCCGAGCACCCCCAGGCCAATGGCCAAGCCGAGGTGACAAACTGGACTATTCTTTAGTCAATCAAGACAAGGCTCGAAGGCGCTAAAGGGCTATAGGCAGAAGAGCTACCGACCCTCCTGTGGGCCTATCGCACTACACCCCGAGCGGCAACAGGCGAGACGCCATTCTCCCTAACCTACGGCTTTGAGGTGGTGGTTCCCACGGAGCTTGGGTTACCTACCTACCGGGTAGCAAATTATAGTGAGCTAGACAATGAAAACGCCCTCAGGACGGAGCTCGACCTAGCAGAGGAGAAAAGAGACCGAGCGCATCTAAAAGTGGCAGCCTACATGCAGAGAGTATCCCGATACTATAACAGCAAGGTGAAGCATCGCAGTTTCCTGGCAGGGGACCTAGTCCTTTAAGCCGTCAATCAGTCCACAAAAGTCCCGAGCCACGGAAAGTTGGGGCCAAACTGGTAAGGTCCATATCTAGTTACTCGGATAAATCGCCCGGGCATCTATTGGTTACAAACTCTGGACGGTCGTCACCTTTCTCACCCTTGGAATGTGCAGCATCTCCGGAAGTACTATCAGTAGTAGTTAGATGTGGCTAGTTTAATACTAGTTAGGGTACTTGCAGCTCCATTCCAGCGGTTAATATGATTTTTCAAAATAAAAAAAGTAATAAAACGGTTCCTACTTTACATCAAGAAACAACCCTTGTCGGTATTCTGCACAAAGACCTCGGGCCAACACCCAAGGCAAAAGACCTTGGCTCAGAACCAAGGCACAAAGACCCCGGGAACTTACCCGAGAGGCAAAAGACCTTGGCTCAAAACCAAGGCACAAAAAGACCTCGGGCCTAACCTCGAGGCACTGGCTTCGCTTAGGCCCACCGGCGATGGGGGCAAACCCCCTAGGTGGTTGATGATGGCAAGCCTAAAAGGACCCTGCAACCACCCATATTTTAGGTCGATTTTCTATGGTTCCCCCCTCCTAGACACCTGCCTTAGCAAAATGCTCGGGGGGCAGGGGGATACCAGACTAAAAAAGGAAATCACACCGGTCAATAACAGGGCTTGGAATCCTAACATTCCTAGGTACCTACATAGGCCAGAGAAAAATCGTCCGGTCAGTAAAACATGATAAATTCCTATAATACACCAGACGGGACCTTTCAAACAGGTCAAAAAGACCAGTTGTTCTGCCGGTTATGATCCAAAACCATTTACTAAGGCAAGAAATTAGATTGGTCAATTAAATAAAAATCGGTCAGGAATTGGCAAGCAAAGGCACACAAGTACAGAAACTGTAAACAATTGATGGAAAAGTTGGTTTCAAGAACCTTTTCATTAAAATAAAAATTGTACAGTGCCTGGGAGGCAGTTGTAGTAGCCTCCCAAAAAAAAAAAAAGAAATCTAGGGTTTCTACTGGTCATCTGCAACGACCACACTGTCATCACCGGCAGGAGCAGTCCCGGTCGGTTCAGCCTCAGCAAGCTCTCCTCCAGTAGCCTAGTCCTCATTCCAGTAGTCGGATTCGGCCAAGGAGTAGCCGAAAATGTCCCAGTTCGGGTGATCCTCACCAACCCAGGAAGTGAGGTCAGCGTAACCCTTGAGGTACCCAGCCTCGAACTCCTCTTCGGCATCCTTGGCCTCGACTTCTCGGGCCGCGCTGACCTCGGATAGAATGGCTGTCACGCCCCGGAACTGCAAAAATAGAGAAAAATAAATTTCCTTTTTGGGTCCAAAGGCAGTGACGGGTGAAGTCACATGATTGTCCACACCACGCAATACTAAGCAACAAGAGTAATAGTGTAACAAGAATGAAGTCTAGGTTCTAATCACAATGTAACATAAAGTCAACCGAAGTTACTAACTATTACACATCAGAGTCTTGAATCAAATATAAGACAGCGGAAGTACAAATGCCAAGGCAACATATGCCTGACTACAAAAAGGGTTCTAAAACGGTAAAGACAATTAGCTACAATCCTAGTCTAATCTTCAGTTGGCGTAAAGGTAGGCCTCGGCGTAGTAGTCTTCTTCGGTCTGACCTCCGTCGGGGAAATTCACCACGGGGACTCCGTCACCGGCATAGTAGTCCTCTCCTGCAGGCCCTTCACCTGTATAGTCATAACCAGGGTGCGCTGGAACGTAGAAATGTCCAGCGGCATAAACGCCGTCAGCTTAATGAAAGCCGAGTGAGTTAAATACTAACAGGGTATCGACTATTGATATTATCACAAGTTATAAATAGTAACCAAATTTGAATTCAGTAAGGGTAACTCCTTTAATCAAACCAATGATCCGATTACTGACGTCCTATTCATTTTAAGATCGACAATGCGTCCTGATAGGGGAACAGACTTGACAGTAGTTCAACTCTATAACACACCATTGCTCATCCACCGCTTTTAAGAACATATGCACAGTTCACCGCATGTCATGGATACCACGTTAGTCCATCCCCCGCTTTTAAGAACATATGCACAGTCCACCGCATGTCAGGGATATAACGCTTTAAACAACAGTACATCATTCTATGCCATGACTTAGCGACGTCTACTAGTGATCACGGTCCACCGCATGTCATAGACACCTTCGTCTGTTTACCGCTTTTAAGAACATATGATTAGATCATCTGGCTATCTTAGGGCAAATGGTCCGGTTCACCGCAAGTCATAGACACCTTCGTCTCTCTACTGCTTTTAAGAACATATGATCGACCAAAGCCCGCCCACGCAAATTTCCTGAATCTTAGCAAACCTACTTAAGTTCAACTCTATCACCGATACATGACAATCCCAATGTGGCCCGACTACTCTGAATGAAATGAACGTTAACTCCAAAGGATTCACGACTATTCCGTTATCTAACATTATAAACATTATCCGTTAATCTGGTCGTTACTATGATCCTACGTTGCATTAACTCGTTATCATGTCTGTATTACAATAATAAAGCATGCTGGGAAATACTGAACGGTAAATAAACAACTAAACAGTTATTATAAGAAAAACAGTATTCTGAAGCTTCCAATCGATTGGTATAGAGGTTCAATCGATTGGTATAAAGGTGGCATCAATCGATTGGAAAAAGATTCAATCGATTGGTATAGAAGTAGTGTCAATCGATTGATAAAAGGTTCAATCGATTGGATCACAATCCATGTCAATCGATTGCATAAAATGTCAATCGATTGGGACCTGAAAGATGTCAATCGATTGGTAATAGTACCAATCGATTGATACTTCGTCTTCTTCACAGAGAAGACTGTCCAGCAACATATAAACGGGAATACATGGTTTCTGCATCTCTTCTTTATTTAAAACAAGTCCTAACATCAATGTAAGGCTACCAAGTGAGTTTAAAACTCACCTTAGGATTAGGGGGTGTGTTTGGTTGTGTGTAATGAAGCTTGGAGCTTCAATGGTGGCTCATCTCTCTCTCCTCTGCTCTGTCTTCTTCTCTCTTCTCTGGTCTTCTTCTCTTCTTTCTTCTCAGTCCATCTGTGTGTGTGTGTATAAATATATGTATGTATGTGTGTGTATATATATATATGAGTGTATATATATAAAATACACACACAAGACTTTCCCTCTCACTCTCTCTGATTTCTGTAAACAGAAATCCGCCCAAAATGGGCTGGTATATATAGAGGGAAAGTGTTCATGTGGCCTCTCCCCAGCCAGAGCAAAAGAATCTGCACAGCTGCCTCCAATCGATTGGCATAAGTGTCAATCGATTGACAAAAGTAATCGATTGGTATAAAGTTCAATCGATTGGTATCCAAAATAAGGCAATCGATTGGAAAACTTGTCAATCGATTGGTATCCAAATTATACCAAGGGTAAGGCCAGGCTCAAACAAGTATTAAAAGAAGCATACAGGGTCTTATTCACATAATATATTACAAAAATATAGGGTATTACATCATCCACCATTCATTAAAGATTTCGTCCTCGAAATCCGAAACAAACAGGGTTAAAATAATAATGGAAACTTCTCTTGCATCTCCGACTCCAATTCCCATGAAGCTTCTCCTTCGTCGTGGTGCTTCCACTGAACCTTCACTAGCGGAATATCCTTGTTTCTGAGCTTCTTCACTCCTCGGTCTAGAATACACACCGGTCCTTCGTTGTAGGTCGCGTTCTTGTTCACCTCGATATCTTCAAAACTGATCTCGTGCGTTGGGTTGTGGGCACATTTCCTCAACATGCTGATGTGGAAAACGTTGTGCACTCCTGACATCTTTGGCGGCAATGCAAGTCGATATGCAACCTTCCCAACACGTTCTAGGATCTCAAACGGTCCAATGAATCGCGGCGACAACTTGCCTCTTTTCTGTCCGAATCTGACGATACCTCGAACTGGCGAGACTTTGAGTAGCACATGATCTCCAACTGCAAACTCTAGATCTTTCCGTCGTTTGTCGGCATAGCTCTTGTGTCTGGATTGCGCTGTCTTCATCTTTTCTCGTACAATCTGGATCTTCTTGCTGGTTTCTCGAATCATCTCAGGCCCAAGTAGTTGAGTATCTCCGACTTCGGCCCAACATAGCGGCGATCGGCAAGGTCTTCCATACAAAGCTTCAAACGGCGCCATCCCTATGCTCGTGTGGTAGCTGTTGTTGTAGGAAAACTCGATCAAAGGTATATGCGCCTCCCATGAATTCTCGAATTCAACGACACAGGCTCACAACATATCCTCCATCACTTGATTGACTCGTTCGGTCTGACCGTCTGTCTGTGGATGAAAGGCTGAACTCAAATTCAATGAAGTTCCCATTGCTTTCTGAAGGCTTTTCCAGAATTCTGCGGTGAAGCGTGAATCTCGATCGGAAACTATTGAGACAGGTACACCGTGCAGTCGCACTACTTGCTCTAGATACATCCGGCTCAATCATTCAACACGGTACGTCATGCTGTAGGTGATAAAATGTGCTGACTTGGTGAGTCGATCCACTATTACCCAAATAGCGTCATGATTTTGCTGAGACTTTGGTAATCCAACCACAAAATCCATGGTGATGTGCTCCCATTTCCATTGGGGAATTGGTAGTGGTTGTAGGAGTCCAGGTGGTTTCTGATGCGCTGCCTTCACTTGTTTGCAAATAAGACATTGCGATACATACTCGGCCACTTCTCGCTTCATTCCTTCCCACCAGAAGTTTCTCTTCAAATCCTTATACATCTTGTTTCCTCCTGGGTGGATAGTCATCCTTGACTTGTGTGCTTCGTCCAAAATGTTCTTCCTGAGACCATCGTCATTTGGCACACAGAGTCTACCTTTGCATCTCAGTGCTCCGTCCGTACTAATACTCCATATCTCTGGTTCCTTTGCGGACATCTTGGCAAACCATAACTTGAAATCCTCGTTCGACTGTTGAGCTTCCAAGATGCGGCTGATGAGAGTCGGTTGTACAACAAGGCATCCAAGGTGTTGTCCTTCTCTTAATTCCACTGGTCGAAGGTCGAATTCGGCTAACGTCTCCATTGCTCGCCATTCTCTAATCAAAATCGAAGCAACCAAAAGGCGTGGCCTCCGGCTTAGAGTGTCGGCTACAACATTTGCTTTACCCGGGTGGTATTGCAAAGAGAAGTCGTAGTCCTTGAGTAGCTTCATCCATCTCCGTTGTCGCATGTTCAACTCCTTCTGAGAGAACAGGTACCTTAAACTCTTGTGATCTGAGAACAAGTCGAACTTTTCTCCATACAAATAGTGTCTCTAAATCTTCAGGGCGAACACGATTGCAGCTAGTTCCAAGTCGTGCGTCGGATAGTTCTTCTCATGCGGCTTCAATTGTCTCGATCCGTATGCGATGACATTCCCCTCTTGCATTACCACACAACCAAGTCCTTGGTGTGATGCATCACTATAGATTATGAATTGTTCACCACTCTTAGGTATCGCAAGCACGGGTGCTGAGGTTAGTCTCTCCTTCAATTCCCGAAATGCATCCTCATGTTTATCAGTCCATTCGTACTTCGTCTCCTTCCTAGTCAGGCTTGTCAACGGTCCTGTGATTCTAGAGAATCCTTCCACAAATCTCCGGTAATACCCAGCCAATCCAAGGAAACTCCTAACTTCGGTCGCGTTGGTTGGCCTGTTCCAGCTCAAGACTGCATCGATCTTAGATGAGTCTACGGAAATCCCATCCTGTGATATCACATGTCCCAGGAATTTAACTTCCTGAAGCCAGAATTCACATTTGCTGAATTTCGCATACAGACTATTGTCTCTGAGAGTCTGTAGAGCAATTTGTAGATGCTTCTTATGTTCCTCTTCCGTCCTTGAATAAATTAGAATGTCGTCAATGAATACTATAATGAATTGATCCAGATAGGGTCTGAATGCTCTATTCATTAGGTCCATGAATACTGCCGGGGCATTAGTCAATCCAAAAGACATCACTAAAAACTCGTAGTGTCCATATCTCGTCCTGAAGGCAGTTTTCGGTATGTCTTTCGGTCGAACTAGAAATTGATGGTATCCTGAACGCAAATCAATTTTCGAGAATATCCTTGATCCTTGCAGTTGATCGAACAGGTCATCTATCCGGGGAAGTGGGTATCTATTCTTGATCGTGACTTTATTCAGCTCCCTGTAGTCGATACAGAGTCGTAGCTCTCCGTCTTTCTTCTTCACAAATAGAACTGGTGCTCCCCAAGGCGATGTACTGGGGCGAACAAAACCTAAGTCTTCAAGTTCCTGAACTTGCTTCTTCAATTCTAACATTTCCGTTGGCGCCATCCGATACGGGGTCTTGGAAATCGGCAACGTTCCGGGTGCTAACTCAATGCAGAAGTCTATCTCTCTCTTCGGTGGAAGTCCTGAGATACTTCGGAACATATCTTCAAAGTCTTGAATAACGGGGATCTGGTTGATAGTAAGCTCCGTGCTTGAAGTCTTAATCGTGGCTAGGCAGCTCGTGATAAACATGTCGCTCAACGCTTGGCACTGAAATCTGATCTGCGGTCAACCAGGCGTCGAAAAGACAATGGTCCGACTAACACAATCCAGGTTAGCGCCATACCTTGTAAGCCAATCCATTCCTAGGATCACGTCGAACTCAGACATTGACAAGACTATCAAGTCTGCCGGAAGATTTCTATCCTCTAGTGTCAAGGGACAATCCTTGCACACCTTACCTAACTTAACGGATACTCCCAAGGGCGAAACGGCATTAAGGGTCGGCTCAAGTGCTAGAGGTAGCAATCCCAAATCACGTACCATCTTAATAGCTATGAAAGAACGGGCGGCACCGGTATCAAACAAAGCTCTAACTTGACAGTGAAATAAAATGAGTGTACCTTCCAAGTTCTGCTGTTCCTCAGCATTATACCCTGCATTGTCAGGAATGATGGCATTCACCCTAACCTGTCCTTGAGCAGGCGCCCCATAGTAGCCTCCACGTGGTGCTCGACAATCCTTGCTTATATGACCAGGCTTGTTACAGTTGCGGCAGACGAGGTCATTACGACGGTTGGTCTTGGGGGCTGTGCAATACCTTGCAATATGTCCGGGCACTCCACAGTTGAAACATCCATCAGTGTTTTGTCGCTGGGCGGCGGGCTGTGCCTGAGGTGGTCTTCGCTGTTGATTCTGTTGTCGAGGGAAATTAGCTTGGGGCTTCCTTGTCCCATCCCATGTGCGCTTGGTTCCCTGGTAGTTGTTGGTCTGGGGTTTCCATCCTTGATTGTTCCTCGATGATTGCGCGGAAAAGTTCCTTGGTTGGAAGGTCCTGGGTGGAGGTCGATTCGCTTGTGGTCCTTGCACAGGGTAAGAATCCTTTTTCCAAACTTGAAGCAAGACGGATAATCCCTTCAAATGACTGGCCCAGATGGCCTATCATCATGTGCCGGAGGTGTGGGTTGAGTCCTTGGTGGAATCGCTTGACCTTCTTGACGGAGGTGTCTATCATATGCGGAGCGAAACGAGAAAGTCGCTCGAATTGTGTAGTATACTCCCTGACTGTCCAGTTTCCTTGGGTTAGACTCAGGAAATTCCTCTCTTGTTGGTCTCTTTCGTCCTCAGGGAAATACTTCTCGAGAAATCGAGTCTTGAATGCTTCCCAAGGCATTCTCCTTGCAGCGTCGATCCCAATTGTGGCTCTCTCGGCCTTCCACCAGTCCGCAGCGGAGTAAGTCAGTTGAAATGCGGCTAGACGTCTCTTGTCAAGCTCACTGCACTCCAGGGCTTCGAAAATTAGCTCCAACTCTCGTATCCATTGCTCTGCTTTCCAGGACTCTGCCATGCCGTCGAACTTCTCGGGTCGCAGGCCACGAAATCGTTCCAACAGCTTATTGCCTGCCTGTCTTGGAGGGACAACGTGGTTGTTGCCGTTGTTATTGGTGGCATGATTGTAGGTATCGCCGATGTGCTCCATCCGTTGCATGAAAGCTTCGAAGACTCCAGTTGGGTCCATACCCTCGGGAATGGGTGCTCCCAGTCGTGCTTGGTTCCTTGTGGATCCCACCATAGTGATCCGTGTGAGGTGTACCTATGAAGGACCTAACGATTAGCAGACAATCTCCACGGGGAAATGACCATAATTAAATAACAGACAGCATAACATGAATCAAAATCACAACCATAACATAATAATGAGACGATAATAGAAATAACCAAGAGAAACGATCTGCCATATATATATACCCAAAAGATGTACAGCGGAGTACACAACAGATCATCTATGTACCGCGTAGTACATGGTCCTATACAAGATCTAAACAAAAGGAAAGATATACACAAGACCACTACTGGTGGCTACCTATACAAAAAGGCTATGGTCAATAGCTGTCTATGTAAGCGTCAAAAGTAAGTGGACAACATGTCCTAAAGTCAACGAAAAAGTCTAAGTCCTAAAGGTACTGGACTCAAAAGTTGTCCACATCGGATCCATAGATGGAAGCCTCGTCCTCTGGGGCAACCTCAGATAAAAAATCATCCTCATCCATATCATCGTCATCCATTATGTCCTCATCCTCTATCACAATATCCTCAATCAGCTCGGGTCCATCATGCTCCACAACAGCTCCCAAATCCCCTGCGTCAGCGGCCATGTCAGCCTGGGCTGCATCAAATGCGGCTGCAAGTGCCTCAGCCTGTACCATAGCCTGTACCAACTCTGGTGCTCCAATGTCAAATCCATGGGGATGTGCGGCCATCTCTGCAGCCCATTAACTGCCAACTGTGCTATAACTCCTCCTGGTAAGACTGGTACTACTGCATCATCACCTGCGTCATCATCTGCGGCTACCTCCTCCTCCCCTATCGGATAACCCTCTGCAACTACAATATCCACGCCAACTGGCACATCCATACCGGCTGGGTCTTCGGGGTCCTCCTCCTCCGGATCATACTCCGACTCCTCGTCATTGGTATCCTCGTCCTCCTCATCCTCCATCTCCTCATCGTCATCCTCTGGCTCATCGTCGCCACCGCTCTCATCATCATCCTCCGGATCCTCATCTGCTGGGGGTGCATCAGCCATGTCCTCCTCCGGTGGGGGTGGGGGTGGAGGTGTCTGGGGTGGTGGCTCTGTCGGGGGTGGTGGATGCGCTGTTCTAACCTCTGCAAGTAGAACCTGGTACGAAGAACGGTCTCGTAACATCAGTAGAGAATCCTCCTCGATGCGTTTGAAGGTCTCCTTGCGGTAGATCATCTACTGATGTATCACTTCTGGGTCCTGGGCACCAAATCTCTGCTGCTCAATCCGCATGTCCCGCTCTGTCTCTGCAATAGCCCTCTGCCTAACCTTCCAGGCATAGTACTGTGGATCTGCTGGCGCAATACTCCTCTCATACACATAGTGTCCTCCAAACTCGTCTGGAACGAACAGCGGCGGTGCCATGCTACCTGAAAAGGGACTACCTTAAGTCAGAACTAATCTTAATACTCATCTATAGAATCTCAAGGTTCTAGGACCAGATGGTGTGGGACAATCTGTGAGCGAAAAAGGTACAAAACCTAGGCTCTGATACCAAAAATCCTGTCACGCCCCAGAACGGCAAAAATAGAGAAAAATAAATTTCCTTTTTGGGTCCAAAGGCAACGACGGGTGAAGTCACATGATTGTCCACACCACGCAGTACTAAGCAACAAGAGTAATAGTGTAACAAGAATGAAGTCTAGGTTCTAATCACAATGTAACATAAAGTCAACCGAAGTTACTAACTATTACACATCAGAGTCTTGAATCAAATATAAGACAACGGAAGTACAAATGCCAAGGCAACATATGCCTGACTACAAAAAAGGTTCTAAAACGATAAAGACAATTAGCTACAATCCTAGTCTAATCTTCAGTTGGCGTAAAGGTAGTCCTCGGCGTAGTAGTCTTCTTCGGTCTGACCTCCGTCGGGAAAATTCTCCACGGGGACTCCGTCACCGGCATAGTAGTCCTCTCCTGCAGGCCCTTCACCTGTATAGTCATAACCAGGGTGCGCTGGAACGTAGAAATGTCCAGCGGCATAAACGCCGTCAGCTTAATGAAAGCCGAGTGAGTTAAATACTAACAGGGTATCGACTATTGATATTATCACAAGTTATAAATAGTAACCAAATTAGAATTCAGTAAGGGTAACTCCTTTAATCAAACCAATGATCTGATTACTGACGTCCTATTCATTTTAAGATCGACAATGCGTCCTGATAGGGGAACAGACTCGACAGTAGTTCAACTCTATAACACACCATTGCTCATCCACCGCTTTTAAGAACATATGCACAGTTCACCGCATATCATGGATACCACGTTAGTCCATCCCCCGCTTTTAAGAATATATGCACAGTCCACCGCATGTCAGGGATATAACGCTTTAAACAACAGTACATCATTCTATGCCATGACTTAGCGACGTCTACTAGTGATCACGGTCCACCGCATGTCATAGACACCTTCATCTGTCTACCGCTTTTAAGAACATATGATTAGATCATCTGGCTATCTTAGGGCAAATGGTCCAGTTCACCGCAAGTCATAGACACCTTCGTCTCTCTACCGCTTTTAAGAACATATGATCGACCAAAGCCCGCCCACGCAAATTTCCCGAATCTTAGCAAACCTACTTAAGTTCAACTCTATCACCGATACATGACAATCCCAATGTGGCCCGACTACTCTGAATGAAATGAACGTTAACTCCAAAGGATTCACGACTATCCCGTTATCTAACATTATAAACATTATCCGTTAATCTTGTCGTTACTATGATCCTACGTTGCATTAACTCGTTATCATGTCTGTATTACAATAATAAAGCATGCTGGGAAATACTGAACGGTAAATAAACAACTAAACAATTATTATAAGAAAAACAGTATTCTGAAGCTTCCAATCGATTGGTATAGAGGTTCAATCGATTGGTATAAAGGTGGCATCAATTAATTGGAAAAAGATTCAATCGATTGGTATAGAAGTAGTGTCAATCGATTGATAAAAGGTTCAATCGATTGGATCACAATCCATGTCAATCGATTGCACAAAATGTCAATCGATTGGGACCTGAAAGATGTCAATCGATTGGTAATAGTACCAATCGATTGATACTTCGTCTTCTTCACAGAGAAGATTGTCCAGCAATATATAAACGGGAATACATGGTTTCTGCATCTCTTCTTTATTTATAACAAGTCCTAACATCAATGCAAGGCTACCAAGTGAGTTTAAAACTCACCTTAGGATTAGGGGGTGTGTTTGGTTGTGTGTAATGAAGCTTGGAGCTTCAATGGTGGCTCCTCTCTCTCTCCTCTGCTCTGTCTTTTTCTTTCTTCTTCTCTTCTTTCTTCTTCTCTCTTCTCTGGTCTTCTTCTCTTCTTTCTTCTCAGTCCATCTGTGTGTGTGTGTGTATAAATATATGTATATATGTGTATATATATATATGAGTGTATATATATATAAAATACACACACAAGACTCTCTCTCTCACTCTCTCTGATTTCTGTAAACAGAAATCCGCCCAAAATGGGCTGGTATATATAGAGGGAAAGTGTTCACGTGGCCTCTTCCCAGCCAGAGCAAAAGAATCTGCCCAGCTGCCTCCAATCGATTGGCATATGTGTCAATCGATTGACAAAAGCAATCGATTGGTATCAAGTTCAATCAATTGGTATCTAAAATAAGGCAATCGATTGGAAAACTTGTCAATCGATTGGTATCCAAATTATACCAAGGGTAAGGCCAGGCTCAAACAAGTATTAAAAGAAGCATACAAGGTCTTATTCACATAATATATTACAAAAATACTGGGTATTACAGTGGCTGTGAGGACCTCGGTCTCCTTCTCGGTGAGCACCCGACCAGCCTCTGCAACTGCAACCTTGGCCTCGGCAGACTTCCACACGACCTGCTCTGTTGAGATGGTATCCCGGGCCTCCCCTAGCTCCAGGCCCAAAGCCCTGGACTTCTCCTCCTCCACAGAGAGGGTGAAATCAGCAGACTCTCGGGTCGCTTTCTCAGTAGCCAAGGCAGCTTCAGCCGCAGCCAGTCTCTCAGCCAGCCCGGGCAGGGTTGCCTCGGCCCCGGCAACTATACATCCGACCTGCAAAAGAGGACAATTGTCAGCCTTCCGAATGGAGAAGTAGGCAGCATGAAGAACGCAAAGTAACTCACCATGTGGCTGATGCTATAAAGCCAGTCGATTATGGCATCGGGACTCAGCAGAGTGCATTTGTCTACTTGACTCTACAGCAGCCCGGGTCGGACCCTCGCGCAGACTTCATCCGCCATCTCCACTCTTGGCCTTAAGGATGGCCCTGCACGGCTCGGCTCGGCTCGGCTCGTCCAGGCTGGGGAAAGAGACCCCGGTCGCTTTGGTGGCGGGTGTGGATACCGGCATTTGGGCCCACTTTTAAAACAACTTTCAAATTCAAATTCAAGTCGCCACTTAATTTTTTAGTAAAATTAAGAAACCATTTTTAAAAGCAACAGATTTTTTGCGAAACCAAAGATAATCTGGGTCCGGGGATTATGGAATGAAAGGGGAAGGTGCCCGACGGACTAAAACACCCCCTTTCATCCTATCTCATGATAGGCCTCTACTAATCATCCTTTTTAATCGAATTAATAACCTAAGCATGCCCTCAACTAATACATAGATATAAGTATACATATCACAAGCATGTCGAAAAAGGTGCAAAATTGCTAACAGTAAAATATCATTCATAAGTCACATAATTCAAGTAGCAAGCAAAATGATATGCAAATAGGGAACTAGAAAACATACCCGGGATCCAGCCGCGAAATAGAAATGTGCAATGCATATAAAGAATAGAAATCCTAGGAAAAATGTCTCTAATCACATGTACACATAAGGCAAGACCTAAGATAAGGTGTCGCGCATGGAGTCGAAAATTAATAAAATCAACAAATGAAATAAACTAGAGAAAAGATGAGAAGTCATACCTCCAAAGCGCTACAAAACAAAGGTTAGTCCACATGCTTCACATAATAATATGACATCAAGTAATCAATCCTAAATCTCTAGCTTAGATCTATCAAGCATGGAAAGAATTGACAAAACTATGAATTCCTATTGATTAGTTGGAGCCATAGCATCTCTATAGATATATAAGCCTCAACTAGGAGCCAATGTAATGTCCATATATGGGTTCTATAATTCCAAGATGATCATAAGGAATCCATGTTTATATTCAATTAGGTTCAACTAAGCCTAATTTTATCCAAGAACTAGTTCTAATCATAAGCATCAACATACATGAATGAATGAATGATCATGAACAAGAATGAGATATGAATTTATTCACTAATTTGGACCACTTAGCCTCTGGATTTAAGTTAAATTATCATTATTAAAAACATGATTTAGGTCCCAAGACATTAGGAAACCATTTAAGTTAAAATCAATGAGACTAGACAAAAACAGTGACTGTTTTTCCTAAATTACATAGAGCAGACCAGATTTTAAAAGGTAGAAAAACCATACTTCCAACTGTTGGATCTTAGTGATTTTTGGATATGCTATGCCTCTATGAGTCTAGTTTCTAACCCAAAAAGAAAATCAAGGTTTGAACGGTTAGATCTCTGGTAATATAGAAAACACTAGACATCACTCAGGAATCTGCAACTCTCTGTCCAGAGATCTTGTACGATTTTCTAAAAATAGTAAAAATTTGAGAAACACTTAGATCTTTTTAGGGTATCTTCCTAACACATTAAGGTACTTAGAAAAAATTATTAGAAACCCAGAAAACTCAATTAAGATTATGATTTATTAATTTCAAAACGGACTTACTGTTCTGAAATTTTGGACAGAGAGTTGCATGTTTTGAAATCATAAGACCAAACCATCTTAGACATGGAATTTCATCAAAACAAAAATTACAGAGGTACTTAAATGAGTTATGAACATCCTCCAATTGGTTTCATCTAATTCCAATGAACCATGATCCTATAGAAAATCTTTGATCATAATTGGTTTATGGATTCACTGCACATTTGTTAGATTAATGTTCAT
Organism: Hydrangea macrophylla; assembly: GCA_033977485.1. NCBI lineage: Eukaryota > Viridiplantae > Streptophyta > Magnoliopsida > Cornales > Hydrangeaceae > Hydrangea > Hydrangea macrophylla. Next base: position 161,960,649 of record CM066991.1, read on the forward strand.
AGTTCAAATCAAGCTTGATCCATGATCCTAGAGAGAACTAGGATCAAGTATGATTATGATCATTGGAGTAAATAATGAAACATGAAGAGATTCATAGATTTAGCCTTAATGGATTCCCATCATGGATCTCACAACAAGAGAATCCTAAGGTCTTACTCAATCTTATGAACTCTTGAATATTCAAGTTCTCTATATTCCAACAAACAAACTATGAAACTTACATCTAAACCCTCTCTCAAACATGTGATCCTTGAGGAATTTAGAACTATGATATACTATTCTCCTCTCAAATTGATGATCCTTGGAGACTCAATGAGACCTAAATTTACTCAAATCTCTATGGAATATGGTATATATTCCATAAGATTCTAATAGGGAGACCCAAGTCATGAATTAAGACTTGAATTTAACCAACTACATGTAGAGATGATCATGATTCACTTTAATCCCCATATAAATCATAGGATTATAGGGGACTAGAGGATCAATCTCAAAGAAATCTAATGAGATATTGAAGATCTCATAGATCTCTTGAAAAGAATATAAACCAAAAAAAAGAAATCAAAGGTTATTTGAAAATTTCAAGTCAAAACTCTTTTATTCATAAATCTAAAGCTCTATTTTGGATCCAAATTAATGAAACATTATGAAATTCAATCACAAGCTCTAAGTGGTGTGTCGTGAAATGGGGTAGGAAGAGAGGTTTTGAAAATGTGTAAAGTTCCTAGAACTATGAACTTGTGATTGAATTCATCTAATTCTACCAAGGATTGAGAGGTTACCTCTATGACCTCAAGGATTTCTTCAACTTCTTGAGAAGCTCTTCCACAATCTTCAAATTCTCCTTCCAATTCTTCAAGAAAAACTCTTCTTTCTTCAATTCTCTCTAAGATTTTAAGTGAAAATTTTAAAAGTAAGACCAAAAGTCCCAACAAAGGAGATGAAGGTCTGTTTATATAGACCAACATGACAAGGTTAAATGGGTAAATTCGGATGGAAACCCATGTGCAAAGTTTTCTTCTAGAACATGTGAGAAAAGCAGTCTGTTACAGTTTACGGCACTCGATGGCTGCCGGCGCCATTCATTGAATGTCGTGCGGTACTCAGTGAGTGCCGCCGGCTTTCCCGCGTGCCGGGGCTAACAGAATTTTGCTCTCTTTTTAATTTTCAACATATATATTGACATAAACCTAATTTATCTAGTAAAGTATATACTTATGTACTTATATTTGCAAAGTACCTTATTAAAATGTACCCATATGCATGGTATACATTCCTATATATCCTTTTATTATTATTTTTTTTCTTTTCTTTTCAAGACTTTTTTTCAAAATTCTTATTTTTTTTTCACTTTCTCCTTATATATATATATATATTAGAACTCTTTCTTTCTTCTCTTTTATTTTATATATCTTGCTAAATATATATATTCTTTTTGAAGGTATTCTCAAACTGGTTTCCTCACACGTTCTTCAACGTTCGGGTTCCTCCCGAATACCCAATTTCTCCTTCTTCGATTTTTTTTTCTTTGATTTTGAAACTTTACTTGAAGAATCTTTGAAGAATTTGAATTCTATGGAAAATCTTCGAATTTTACTGGTCATCATCATCATTGGTCTTAAGAGGTTACCAATCCCTGGATTTGACGTTTGGTCAAAATCGGGGTGTCTACAGCGGGAAGCGCAGTTGGTGGTGCAGCGATGGTGACTCCGGGCGTCGAAATCACAACAGCCTCCTTCTCCGCCCGGATTATGATCCCCCTGGTGATCCTTTTCAGAGGTTGACCCTCAACAGGTTCCTGTTTTTTTCTTTTGAGACCCGCTCGGGCCATCAGCGCCGCCTCCTTTCCTTGAGGGCTGCCAGGTTCTTGGGAGCTATCTCTGCAAAATCGAAAAAAACACAAGTTCGTTACATAACAGGCTAAGGTTAGAGCAGGCCATCCGGGATGTATATGGATAACTGACCAGGGATGATTGCTGGGAGGATAGGAACTTCGAAGCGATGCTTGGGTTTGTATAAGATTTTTGGGTCCCCCGACCAGGTCAAGACTTTGTTTACGTCAGTTGGGTCCTCGACCAATGAGAGGATCCTCGCTTGGCACTCGTCAGGATTACTGGGCGGATCCACTGCTCTTACTACAAAAGAAACAAAAGAGGAACGTAAGATTCAATGGCAACAATGAAACAAGACCATGGTAAAACGGTTAGGGGCTTACTCCTCAGTTTCCCAGCCCAGGCGGCGCCTCTTCACAAAATGCAAGGGCGAAAACTTGGAAAAACTTCTTCTTCCACCCCCGATGATTGCTCTGGCAATTGACGATAATCTTCCTCCCTTGCCAGGCCTCCATCGAGAAGAAGCCGACCTCTCCGTGCACTTTGAATGGCCGGTGGGTCTAGAAGAACTCCTATAGGGTAAGTTCATACCCAAGGACTTGGGGCCACAAGGAGATGGCCCTCATGAGGAATCTCCATCCATTCGAGGCGAGTTGCCCCGGGGAGATCCCAAGATAAATAAGCACATCCCGGGCGGTCGAGTGAAGAGGAAGACGAAGGCCCGCTATAAGGGCATATCCTCGTATAAGGTGACGAAGCCCGACTCGTGTATATGAGCCCTGCCATCATGCACCGCCAGGGAGAAATGGTCGGGGATGTCGTATCTCTCCCTGATCCGACCTAAGTCAGGGACACAAAGGGTACTAACGATCCGCTCGCAGGCAAACACCACGTCAGGACTGTTCGGCCTCGACCCCTCACTATCCGACCACCCGAACACCGAGGCAACGGGAGCACTTTGAACTGCTTCATCGTCGAATATCTGGGCAGAAATATCCCCCTCACTGTGTTGGTCAGAGGAGGTCGCGGAAGGTGGATCTAGACTAGTATCCGACGTTCCTGATCGCAACTGCTCGTCCTCCGACCGGGAAGATGAGTCAAAGTCAGAGTAACACATCTCTGAGTTCTGTGTGTCTGGATAAGGGAGCAAGTGGTGGCCTAATTATGGGTATGCAACCCTAAGTCTAAGGTATAAGTGGGGCAGGACTGCGAGTCTAAAGGGTAAAGTGTACAAGGTCCTAGCGGTCAAGTAACACTCGTGCAAAACGGATACAGGATAACCCGATCGGTTAAACCACCCGGCTACACCTCCTGACCTAACGAAGAAACAAAATCTGAGGAAAAAGAAATATCACTCCCGTTCTACACCCAAAGGGTTCATTCCCTCCAGCCCTACTCCGAAGAAAAAAAGGAAAAGAAGAAGATGGAAAAGAACAGTGAATCAAAATTGAGGAATGGAGACTAACAAGGAAAGACGCAGAAAAGAGCTCGGGAAGCTGTGTCCAGTACTTTTTGCTCTCAAAACCGCTCGGGGAATATGCTTCTTGGCAGCAGGAACTAGTGAAATGAGCAAGTGTTCCTTATATAGGAAGCACGAACGGCCCAGATCAAGCCAGATCTAACGGCCAGGAAACTTTCCCGCCAAAACCGTCCGACAGCTGTCACCTCAGGCACGTGGAGCGTCACCTCAAAAGGTGTGGGCATTAAATGCATGACGAGACTAATGACCAGTTACTCCCGTGCTGGCCTCGCTCGATCTTGACCAGGCTAATGACCAGTTGACACGTGGCAGAGGTAGAACTCGAGCCCACGAGGCCATCGCTCGGTCCGTACCCCAGTTAACCAATACGACCGGTCCCATCCCGGGTTAAGTCCCGATCTCTTATCGGACGGTCTCCCGGGAGCAATCTTAATTTTCAAATCTCATCTGATGGGACATCACATCAACTTCAAAAATGGGGGACAGCTGATACGTCCAGAAATATTCTGTTAAAGCCAAACCGCCACGTCAGTAGCAAAGAACCCGGGCTATCCGGAATAGGCGCTTGTGGCCCATGCAATCCCGAGGTCACCGACTCTTACCGCTCGGGGTATTCACACAGCCCGGGCGTGCAGCGTAGCAGCTCTCCACAAGGTGCAGTTTGACAACTAAGCCGCTCAGCAGTTTCCCAATTCAATCAGAAGACTAATGGAAATTGTAAATAGTTTCCTAAGCCACTTAGGAAACCTCCCATGATTTATACTCATCAATTTGTAATTAGATTGAGCTTCCTTATCTAATCAGTTGCCTTGTGAGGGTGGTCTCTTGCACCTATAAAAGGGACCACTCACCCCCATTAAAGGGGATCGCATTCTTAACCAAGAGAATAACAGTTTATATTGATTAATACACATATACCCGGCCTGTTTTGCTGGTAGTACCGTCCAATTATTGGCTCACCAGGTTCGCCGGTGATCTGCTAGTGAAGCGCACTGACGCAACCGTGGACGTAGGTCACCTCGTTAACGGGACCGAACCACATACAAGCTCTTGTGTCCCCATATCTCTCTTTTAATCTCTCTTACTAATTTTCGACATCATCAGAGAGATTTTTTGCTTTCGAGAATGAATTTATGTAAACAGGTTAAAATTATACTATATAAGGCTTTGTACCCGTTTTAAGAATTTGAATGTCTGGGGTTGTAATCTTTCCTATATAATGTAATCTTTTGGCTTTATAAATTACGACATTGTATCATAATTGTATATAAATATGAACCTTTTTGTAGAAACTAAGAAGGGCAATGCTAGGGGCACTAACAAAATCCACTAACACTTACTAACACATTCTATCTCTCTTCTAGTAGTACTGCGGGGTCCACTGCAGACCCCACAATACCACTAAAAAAGAGATAGAATGTGTTAGTAAGTGTTAATGGATATTGTTAGTGTCCTAAATATTACTCAACTAAGAATTGGAGGGGAGGGGGGTTATATGTACATAATTAAAGTTTCGAAAAATATTTAGTCGTACCCTCCCCGCCCCACTATGTTCCGCCCGTGTGTGTTAAATAAACCTCCTAGAGATGGTTTCAAAATTAAAAAAATATTAGTTTGAGTTGGACCTTCTTTTTCTTTTGAGTTGGACCAAATCCAGCCGTATAGTGAATAGTTGTGGCAAAAAACAAAGGGTGTGGAGTGTATAGTTTGAGAAAATATTCATTGTAACGATTATTTTGTTGAAGTGTTATAATATTTATATTTAAACCTTTTATTTATTCATTTACATTTATTTTTAGAAAAAATCTCACCACATGAGCACAAATTCCAAATAAGTTGAGCTTAACAATTAAAACCACCAAATCAGAGTGAAAATTGTGCAAAAAGACCAATTTGATTTATTTTAATTTGGAAAATCGAACTATAGTAGACTGTCACCAAACTCACCACTGTCACATCATTTAAAAGCACTTTTGGAATTGAAATTGAGAAGCATTACTCTGTATATATATATATATATATAAACACACATGTTGTGTTGTAAGTATATGTCAAATTTAATTAAAAAAAAATAAAAAAATTTGAAAAAAAAAAAAAAAAAAAAATTGAAATCTGGATTTGGAGTGATCTCTGGAATGAGCTTAATTAACACGATTACACACGTCTTGAAAACTTCAAACAAACTCTAAGCTCAACAAGATTTTGCAGTTTTGCTCAATCAATTAAGATAACAATGTCGGTCATGTGTGTAATCATCATCATCACATGAAAGAGTCGAAAATGGTACGAGCAAAAAGACTCTAAATTTTCCCTTGGTCACGGGTGAGATTGTGATGACCTGTCAGTTGCCAATTTCTAAGGGTATGGTTAGGTTTGTTAATAAAATTTTGGTTGGGCTTCCCACTACTGAAGGGCTGGTCACAACTCATAAATAAGTTTCCGTACTCTATAATATCTTCTAAACCTTTTTGCAGTCCCCATCCCATTGCTACAAACAACTAACCATACTGAAATGACTTCACATACATGTATACGTACATCAATATATATATATATATATGAATATAAGTGTGCGCGTGCTGCGTGTGTGTGTGCACGTAGGTGTTGAGGTTTGCTTGATGAGAGATTTTGGTTGGTGTTTATGAGTTGGGTAATACTTGGGACACAATCTTCATACAACTTTCATATAATCTCTCTAAAAGATGTGTCTATCTCTTTCTTGTGTCACTGTGGGGTCCAATGACATCACAGGAGAGAGATAGACACATCTTTTGGGAAGGTTGTATAAAAGTTGTATGAAGGTTGTGTCCCAAATATTACTCTTATGAGTTTATCGATCTCTCCGTCAAATTTTTTTTTATTTATTTATTATTTAGATTATGACAGGACATACACATATCATACATACATCTCACTCCATTCCAATTTTAAAGTCGCACAATAGTCTACAACAAAGTCTAACTTATTCTGACTGATGAACGTTAGGGGATATAAAAGAATTCTCCATAAAGAATTTGAACCCTCAATCTCTCCACTAAAGAGAGAGGTCATACTAATTAAGTTAGGCCTACTTGATTCTCCGTAAAATTTTTTGGCTGTTCAAAAAATTATAAAATTTGAAAAATTGCTTTATAATGAAATGCGAGAATTTGTTTGCCGTTTGTACTGGAAATTATGAAATCTATTGAATTGTTTTGGGGCCAAATAATTAAAGAAATAATTTTACAGTACTTTTGAAGTTTGAAGTGTTAGTACCTACACAGAAATAGAGAGCCGACAAGTTATTTTTTGGGTAATATTTGGGGCACAATTTTCATACAGTTTTCATACAACCTCCCCAAAAGATGTGTTTATCTCTTTCCTGTGTCACTGTGGGGTCCAGTGACATCACAGGAGAGAGATAGATACATCTTTTGAAGAAGTTGTATAAAAATTGTATAAAAGTTGTGTCCCAAATATTACTCTTTCTTTTTCTCTCTTGTATGTACACCGAAATTTTATGGCAAACGGATTCACCAAGGACGTACCAATTTTGAATTTTTTTTTATTTTTTATTTTTATTTATTTATTTTTAATCTTTTTACATGACGTAATGCGCCACTCGTTTATTTGCTGTCACTTGAAAATTTTTAACAAGTGAACAATGTTTTTTTTTCTGTGTGTTAGTCTGTCACGAGGGACGGAGGCAGGATTTTATATCAGATGGGGCATGTACTTACATAGGGATTTGGAATAGAGTAATGATACCTGGAACGTGGTTCACCCCAATACAAGTTTGGATGTGTGGTACAACACGAGTAATGTTAGGCACACTTTGAAATCCACATTGAATTTGACATTTAGTTTTAAATGCATGTATTTTATGCTGTATAAGTGGTACACAGAAAAGTGTGAAAATTTCACATAGCACAAGGTACATGTATTTAAAGCATAGAATGTCAAATTCAATGTGGATTTCAAAGTGTGCCTAGCATTACTCGTACAACACTTAGCTCGGTTCGCGGTACAGGGATAGTTTTAGTTGGTTCACTTTTTTGTTTTGTGATTCGCTTGGGTTCAAACTTTTAGTTCGACCAGCATTTATTCAATTAATTATATATAGATACGTAGTACTAAATCATTCCATGACTTCACAAGATGAAATTTCAAATACAAAAAATATAGAAAAATAATATCAAAGTAAGTCTCAAATGCAAATATCTTAGAAGCTCTCAAATGAAAATAGTTATTTATCAATTACTTCAATGAAAATTAAGCCTCAAAAAAAAATATATATATATATATATATATCGTCTTCTTCTCGTTTGGTTCGTGAAATTCAGGATCCTAGTTCCATGGGGGCTACCACAATCCCAGCAACCATGAGATAGAGACCTAGAGCCAATTTTTTTTTGGTAAAACATTATAATTTTGGATTTCTAGGATTTTAAAAATTGTGAGGTTATTTTGTGGAGTCGATATATACAGAGTTGATAGGTAAAGCATGATTATTTAAAGACAATGTAATCTCTCCATAACTCTTTAAAAAAATGTATTCATATGTATACCTTTTTTTTTCCTCTTTTCGCTAATTTCATTACTTGTAAAATAAATAATCCTTACTATGTTTAAATATCTGTACGAGTATCTACAGTTGTATTGTTCCAGGTACAGTAAATTTAGGCTAATTTTGTGTACAAAAACTTTGAGATTCACAATGATGTAATAGCTTAAACGGCAAAAACTTTGAATTCACAATGATGTAATAGCTTAAACGGCGAAGGGATTGCCAGCTTGTGTCGTTATGGCAGACACATTGCCATTTCGTATTCAAACGGCACACCCATTGCCATTTGTATTGGAACGGAAAACATATTGTCGGTTGGCTTCAAACGGCGCTCCTTCTGCCGTTTCACACTCACAAGGCAATGCATTTTTCGTTTCGCCTAATAGTAAGGAAATTAGTTGAATAGTAAAGCTAAGTTTCACTACCCTACATTATACTACGTTGCCATACAAACTACACCACTATGAGGGACATATATTGTAACTATCCTAATTTGCCCTATAGAGAAACGCCATTGTAGATGCTCTAAGGCTTTAAACACCTAGACTAATTGAATGAGAAATTTATTTGGGTAAAAATTAAAAAAAAAAAAAATTAAGGACCGAATTGAGAAGTATGAGTTTCAAATAGATAAATTAAAAAATTTAAATGGGTCACGAATTAATGCTGAATGCATACAATGTAATATACATAGGGAGAAATATCAATTTTAAAAGTTGAGTGCAGCAGCCTCTATATTGCCCCGGCCTGTTTGTGTGGACTGGCTCCGCCTCTGGGACCTCATTAGTCATTACGTTATTAGGTATTAGGTGAAAAAAAGTAAGTGAGATAATTAAACCCATATTTGTGGCAATAATTCCACTTTATATAATATCTACTACTTTGACACACGCACCTATTCGTAGTGCGTTTTGTGGCTATTACAAAATTGAAACTTTAGTGGGAGACAGTTTGTGAAATGACTCAAATGAGTACTAATGATTATTGGGTCACTAATAACCTTTTACAAATAAAATTTATTAATAGTTTATATTTTTTTTTAGTAGTACTGTGGGATCTGGTTAATTTCAATGACTCTCGTAGTGTCATCCAAAAGAAAGATAAACTATTAAAAGTTATCATTGCTTATAGCATTACCGTTGTAAAATAGACCATGTTTGACTTCAAACTCGAATGGGATTTTCTTATGCTTATAATGAACAATAATGCTACACATGAACTATAATGAATTGTTTAGTGGACAAAAATGTTTTCATATTAATTTTTTTAACAGCAATATGTCAAATTTTGCGGTCGATGATTGATTCCAAATGTCACTTTAGAAGCTAAGAAGGGTTAAATTCTATGGATGTTAAACTTAGATACAGATGATACAAGTTGGCTAATCCATATATACCAGTCAGACTTTAAAGAGGGCGCCCTTTCTTTAATAAAGAGAGGGTCTCTGTTTTGGCCGTCGGATCGTGTTTAAAACCTGTGAAATGACAACACTGTCCTTAATGAAAATACGATCCGACGACCAAACCAGATGTCCTCTCTTTATTAAAGAGATGGCGCCCTCTTAGAGAATTTTCGCCATACATATATATATATATATATATATTTGCATATATGTATTGTAAGTATATTAAAAGCAACCACTTCCCTTGTGGCCTGATGGCAAGGCCTCTGGATGTTATACCCAGATGTATCAAGTTCGAATCTCAAGGGGGTGGCCACAGGTGATTCACCCGGACGCCCTGGCCTCGTGGGATTAATCGAGATGCGCACAAGCTGGTTCGGACACCCACAGTTACCAAAAAAAAAAAAAAAAAAGTATATTAAAAGCTCAATTCATCACGGGCAGGCGTGCATTTTGGCTTTCATACAGATCAAAGGGCACGTTTGTTTTATTAAAAACCTCTCTCTCCTCTCCCTTGCTGCATGAATCTTCTGGAAGTCAACTTGATTACCAATTGTCCTAAACAATATCTTTTTTCTTTTCTTTTCTTTTTTTTTTTTGCTAGGTATAAACAATATAATCTTTAGTGAGAAAAAGTGTCTACTTGAAATCAGAGGAACGGCTGGAAGGCAATACAAAATTAAATTATCATTGGCTTGCAGTTTCAACATTCAGTAAATGAGAGAGGAATATAGGCAGTACCATTAATCATATCACTAGCACAGTTAATAATTATATTTTCATTTTTTAGTAATTTTATTGGTTTAAGAAGAAAAAAAACCTAATTATCTACTGTCACTAAAGCCACGTGAGGCCAACTAGCCCCGGCCATTAAGAAATTGTAGAAAGCGAGGGGTCTGTTGGATACTTCTATATTAGTTCCCGTTGATTTTCACCAGTATTCTATATTAGGTGTATTATCTAGAAATGAGATGATATTTTTCTTTTATTGCATATAAATGATATTATCAGAGTTGTAAAAAGTATGTCTTTACCGTTAATCAAATATATGAAAATCTCATCTTTAAAATTGGCCCAACAGATACAAGAGGGGCAAATATTAATTTATTGTGGAATGGTTAAAAGTTTAAAGCTAGAAGCAATTGGAGGAAATAATTTCAATTTCATGGAACATAACAAAACCACTCATCAACAATCAAAACTAAATTGATTTTCAAAATTACAATAATTGAATCAAGTTATAAATATTTTTGAGATCAAATTACAATATGTTGACATTGAATTGGGAACTATTGGGGTACAAAATTTTAAAAACATACCATTAATCATAAAAATAAGACATGATTTGAACCTCTCAAACATTCCGTACTAATGTTAGGATTGGGTTCAAATTTTTTGCAATTAGGATATTAACGGTTTGGGATTAAAAAAAGGGACAATTTGCAAATAATCCAAATTAAGGAAAGTATAGTGGTTTAGGTATAACTAGTAAAAATACTTGGGAGTAGGTACACTCCTTGGTGTTTTGACAAATCTATACCATATTGGTCTACACCAAGAGAGTTTCACCCCCTGCATCTACGGCGACCTCGCCTGACCTCCGGCGACCACTACCATCACATCGCTTGACCTCCAACGACCTTGCCTGAGCTCCAACGACCACCATCACGACCTTAAGCCTCCACCAACCACCACCACATCACCTTACTTCCAACAACCACCATGACCTCACCTGATTGACCTCATTCACAACCAAAACACCAGATCAACATACAATGATCAGAAAACAATTTTCTGATAGTTAATTTCTTATACCATCGAAAAAACTTGTGAATTTTTTTTTTAAAAAAAAAAAGGCTGTGAAATTTATCAACAAAAAGTTATGAAATTTCACAGAGTTCGTGAAATTTCACGAAACCACTACCACTACACCAAACCTGTGTTGATCACCACCACGACCTCACCTGCCGATCTCTTCACAACCAAACCACCACATCAATATGAAATGCTCACAAACAAGTTTTGAAATTTAATTTCTCATACCAGCACCGAAAAAGTTGTGAAATTTTCAAAAGAAAAAAAAAAGTTGTGAAATTTCACAAAGATTGTGAAATTTCACACAAAAGTGTTCTACCAAACATTGCAAATTTTTTTTACAAATTTGAGTATTCATATCGGTCTGCAACTTATTTTTTGCATAAAATCTATATGTTTACAGCCTAGTCAACGATATCTATCAAACAAGTACTATTGTTGATATCAAACTCTGGGAAAAAATGTTGAGAAAGTTACTGACAGTTTTTGATAAATTTCACAAAAAAAATGTGTTTAAAAAAGAGAGAGAGAGAAATCTGTGCCAGATTTGTGGTGGATCGGTGCACTGGTGGCCGGATCTACTCGTGAAAATGCTCGCTTTGGTAGCGGTGAGTGATTGTGTCGCTGGCTCAGAGATAGTGGTGGTTGGCTCGCGAGATGGTGGTGGTTGGTTCAGAGATGGAGGTGGTTGGCTCGTGAGATGGTGGTGGTGGTTAGCTCGGAGATGGTGGTGGTTGGCTTGCAAGATGGTAGTGGTTGGGTCGGAGATGGCGGTGTTTGGCTCGCGATGGCAGTGGTGTGCGACGGCGATGGTGCGCAATGGTGGTGGTGAGCATTGGTGCTGCTGGTGATGAGGACAACATCGTCGTTGATCGACAATGGAGATGAGACGCCGACGATAGTGGTGGTGGCGACGACGGTGGTCCCCAACGACGGCACTGGTCTCGGTTGGTGGTGGTCGGTGATGTTGCTGAGAGAGAGAGAGAGAGAGAGATGAAGAGAAAGAAATGAAAATAACAAATACAAGTAAGGGTAAATATGTCCTAAAAATATGTGGTAAACTGGGCAAATGACCTATTCCAAATTAACTTATTGAATAATGTCTTTATTACCAAAAATGTTTCCTTTGTGTCTTTAAACCAAATAATTCTCCAAATTAAAGATTTAATACCAAATTTCTGTTAAAAAAAAAATAAGTGTTAATTTAATATTCAAATTTGAGTATCATAGCAATGTAGCATTACTCCTTCCCCAAACCATGACAGGTAGACAACCTTAAATTCCTTTTAGAGGTAGATCGAGAAGGATAACGCAAAAGTTTTTTATGTTAGAGACCGGCTCAGTACTGAATAATTTCTTATTGGTGTGACACCTTCAATGACATAACATAAGGCATGGTACCTCTCAAAATAATGATGACACATGACAAGTAATAAGGACATGACATGTTGCTTAAATTCTACAATTATTTGACATGTTCAACTACCGCATATACTTTTATCATTAAGAAGTTATTCAGTGAACTCGTCACGTCAAATCAGCATGTTGACAAAGTGTGACCATTTAATCTCAATCACCCACTTGCCCATCCTTCTAGGAGATCATGACAAGTGGTTAGTGGAATTTCAAATTTGAAACCTGATAACCAGTTGTCATGATCCCCCCTGAAAGAAGGGGCAAATGGGTGGTTGGGATTTAATAGTCACACCACGACAGCATGCTGACGTGGTATGACATGCTCATAGAATAATTTTTACTTATCATTGGAGTGTCACGGTATAATGACGTAATTAACGGTTACACTGAATAGTTCTCGTGAATTGCTACCAAGCCAGGCGTAAAGGTTACAGCAAATAATTTCTAGGCTTAAAAATACTTTAGTACCCTATACTTATAGGTTATAGCGAAGTTTCATTTTGGGTCATATATTTTCGATATTGTAACACTTTAGACCCTCAATTTACAAGTTTGTTTCAATCAAGGACAATCGTTAACGGTGTTAAAAAAATATAATAGGATGGACCACGTGGAGTTTCAATTTGGGCCATGTTCCTGTAACAAAGTTTCACTGTGGACTCTGTACTTATGGCAAAGTTTTACTTTGGGCCCTCCATGTGATCTATTTTGTTTTGACTTTTTTAACTTCGTTAACGATTGTCTTTGATTAAAACAAATTTGTAATTTGAGGGCTCAATGTTTTGTAAACGAAAATATAAAGCCCAAAATCAAATTTTACTATAAATAGAGGGTAACAAAGTGCATTTCAGTCTTTCTCACGAAATGTTATCAGCCGCTTTATTTCCATCTAAAAAATGTTAGGCAGATAATACATTCCATAACACATTCCACAACAGGGCTTTAAATGTGTTGTACCATGTGCTGTTTGAATTTTTCATACTTCTCTATACATCACTTACACAATACAGGATATATGCATTTAAAGCCCTCTTATGGAATGTGTTGGTTGCCATTGTTGTTTCCACCTTCACTATGCTATCAGCCATCGTACCATTGACACGAATTCAATGGTATCGACGTGGAGCTCAATTGGCGGAGTGAGGGGGAGTAAGACAGTAGCGTATTGTAGAAGATTGGACAATTGACCGAAACTGCCCCTCACTAATCAGACACACACACACAAACTGAAGGGCAAAAAAGTATTTCAATAAGGCAGTTACTCTCTTTTCTTTAAGATTAATGAAATAAATAAATAAATAAATAAATTGATACTAAATACAGTATACACGATGAGTAAGAGTGTATTTGATAACCCCATTAAGTGTTGAAAATGAAAAGATTCAGCACTTATTCTTTTTCAGTGCGTTTGATAATATACCACTTAATTTAAAAAGTAGCTCCAAAACCACTGAAAACTTTAAGTGAAAAATTTATATTGAAAATAATCACTAAATGCATTCTACTTCAATAGTTGAAACACTATTTTAAGGAATTAAACTTCAAGCGCTTAAAATTTTCATTACTTAAAATTCAGCACTTAATTTTCAGTACTTAATTTTCAGTTTTATCAAGCGCACCCTAAGTTTAAACAAAATACAGTTAAATTGAGATTTTGTTTCTATGACTGCATTGCAAAAACACGAATGAGTATGTTTAGACTTATTTTCACTTCACCCTATGTGGTTCAAAAGTTGGCACTTAAACTCTTGTGATTTCAGACTAAAGTGTATTAAGATTTTTCTCAAAATTGATGAAAATTCTAAAATTGACCAAAAATATTAACAATTAACCCCTGTATAAGGTTAATTTTGAGATTAATCCCCTTATGTGAAGATAATGTTGTCATTTAACCCACAACATAATTTACGTTTATCTTATGGTAATTTTCCCTGGTAAGCAGAGCCAATGGATCGTTTTTATAGTGCGACATTTTACTTTTTTATTTTATTGATGTCTAATTTGCTTTTGTTCGAATAAATTGAAGTTTATACTGAATTTCCAAAAATAAAAGTTAAGCACACACTGGTAAAGAAAAAACAAAATTTGTTTTCATTCTTTTGTCGAAAGATTTTATTATTTGGTAGGTATTTAAATGCTTTCTTTCATAAAAATCAATCACTGCTCATAATCATGCAATTACTAATGCATAAATAAATTATATACATGTATTGTTACTTTTACAGTTTCAAGTGAAGATATTTGTTTTTTCTATTAGTCAACTTATATTATTGTAATACTAGTTTATTACTGTAATAATGTTGATCATTGCTTAATTGACCCTGCGAGAGAAAAACTGTGATGTCTGCTACCATAAATTCTTGCATTAATTTCAGTTTCGTAATTAAAAAAAAAAAAAAACCTTTCTTAGCATATAGAAAAAATGATTTAAACATTACTTGTTTTTCTTTCGGAACATCATTATCAAATTGATGTGTTTATAGCTACTAATTGCAAGAGCTAAATAGAAGATTCAGCAATCAGGTTACTCTTAGCTCTAGTTTAGACCTAAAGGATGCTTATAAATTATTTAATATTTGCAGTCTCGCTGAGAAGTTTTATGATGAAGAAAGACTTCTTTTGAAGTTTCAGTTGCAACATTATCACCTTGGTGTACTTAATCATCCAAAATTGTGTAATTTGTCCACAATAGATGCTTTATGTCGTGGGTTAGTGGACACTGGGAAGTCGAAGGTCTTCTATTTGATTGATGGATTGATTCCTCCTGTGTTGACTCTTTCGATTTTCACAGCAACCACGGAGAGGGTATTTTTGTAAATCTATAATTAAATAATAATTATACTTACATACGGAAAACATATGGATCTCGAATCCAACGCATTTTAAGATCTATTAAATGCTGAAATTAAATGCGTATCGTTGTTTGCCATGTCGATTAATAGAGACTGTAATTGGAAACCCCTTAATTTAACACTTGATATAAGGCTTCTCCTTCTTCTTTCTGTCTCTTAATATGCACAAACTTCACTGTAACTGATGGAGAGTGAGTTTGAAAGGAAAAGTTTGTACATCTTATAGAGGAGAGAAGGGGGCCCTAAAATAGCTGCTTCTGGAAAATTGTTCCATCGTCAGTTTCATGTAACCTCCGAAGCAGTTATTTATTTTATATATATTTTATTAATTAGACATATTTTCTATTGGCTAATACAAGGGGAGTGAACTCCAACCAACTTACGAGACTAATGGACCACTTTATGTGATACAAAGTCACGTGGATAACAATTTTCTGTTATGAAACTCGTTAAAAATAGATACCGAAATAAGATGGAGGATGAGTTTCTTGCACATTGCTTGATTCTCTATATTGAAATAGAGATTGCTGAGAGTTTCACTTCGGATTCGATAATTGATGAGTTCTACACTCTAAAACATCGTCGTGTACAACTTTCCTAGTACACAATTAGTCTTTCTTTCCTGTTTTTATATGTCTAAGCCATACTTGGATAGATATATAGTGAAAGTAGTTTTTTTTTTTTTTGGGCATTTTGTAAATGTTTTTGGGTATCACGTATAAATAGACGTACTATTGCTTTATGCTCTAATCTTTTGTAGGTTATCTATGTGAAAAGTGTATAATAAGCCTTACAATAGCGAAATAAGAGCATTTTTAACCTTGTTTATATATTAGCAATGTCTTACACAAGACACATCAATAATCCAGCATTAAAAAGTAATGCAATTGCAAATTTGAAATTTTTTGGCTTCATAATTTAGAGTTTGAATTGCCTAAATCCATATCCGAACTGCTAATCAAAATCTTAATGGATCTGGATCGAACACAGATTCGTGGATCATAATATGTAATCCATATCCACATTAGTAGAGGGGATCCGAATCTAATTCTGGTCCAGACCCAGACCATTGAGAAGCCTACTCTATTGTAGGTTACTCGCAAGCAAAGTTTAGGATTCAGGGCCTCTGTTTAGGAATTATTAAATAGGTTTAGGTTGAAATCGAGTTTGATTAGCAGTTAGGATATGAATTTAGACAATTTGATTTTATTATAATTGAATCTCTGTGGCATTAGAAAATCTATCTACGTCAATAGCACGATTGAATTGGGTAATACTAAGATCGAATTCGTATGTTTATTTTCCAATCCGTTGCTCGTGATCAGAACAGATCCAAGAATTTGGTCTAATTGAAGCTGTTGGATTACTTGTGGGTTATATGGGTTATAACAATTTCATTGGGATATAACATTTAGTTGTTAGGCCTTTTAATTTAAAGCAAAGCTTTGGGCCATGGGCCTCTTTATTTTAAAAACCCAAACTCTAGCCTAAAGTGTGATTTGACAAGGATGCCACATTGTTTAAACACAAGGGAGTTTTACTCCTTATATATGATCTATCCTTCTAAGCATTGTAAGAATATATACTAGAGAGGCTCTCTCACGCGTGCGCAGGGGGGGGGGGGGGGGGTGCAAATCCCAAATTTGGGACACCAAATTGGCTTGAATTTCGAGACTTGCGCGTGCACGTCCTGTGGACTCGAATTGTACCTTCGCACATAAGGGTGGTACTATCACGTTGTCAGATGCACATGCTAAATGCTTTATGACTGTTAGAGCATGTTCTTCTCTATATTTTCTGGAGCAAATTCTGAGTACTCACTTTACTCGTTTGGAAGAGTTGGTTACTAAATCCTAGAGAACATAGCGTTGTGACCTTGTGCATCAAGTCATTTAAGGACAGTGTAATACATTGCACGTCTCAGCCAAAAAATTATATGCAATAACAAATATCGACACAATTAGGAGGTTGAATAGGATAGCTTTGTCCCCCCTTCTAGAGTTCTCTAAAAAAAACTAAGTTTCTCTCTTTCATCAACCGTACCTCATTTAAAACATGTAGAAATAGACCACTCCATTTAAGTAAATATTGGTTGTAACGAGCAAGGGCGGACTCAGGATTTTTAGTCCGGGGGGGGGGGGGGGGGGGGGGCTAAACTATGCGGGGGTTCTGGGCCAGCACTCCCAAGGTGAATTGTTTTAGCTCTACTTATGTACAATTATGTGTGAAATTGTAAAATTGGTTTAACACCCCTAGTTTGGGGTTATTCGTGTAATTTTAGAGGGCTAATTTCTAAAACCTGTAATATATTACATATAAATTTGAAATTTTCAAAAGTCCAGGGGGGCCTGTGTCTAAAATTTATAAAATTGTATGTAAATTTAGAGTTTTTAAAAGTCCAGGGGAGCCTGTGTGAATTTAGGAGGACTTATTTTTAAAATCTGTTAAATATTATATGTGATTTCGTAATTTTCAAAAGTACAGGGGGCTGTGCCACCCATGGCTACTATATAGGTCCACTGTTAACGGCGTCATTATCTATCACACCACTAGTAGAAAAACTAATTTTACGTATGTGAACTAAGATTCTCTTAAAAATAAAAAGGATAAATAGACAAATAAAAATATGTAATTGATTTGAGATACTACATCACCTTTACAACCATTACATTCAAGATTTCTTCCATTTAAAGACCCCAACAGCTTCTCTTTTGTTTCTTTTTTGGGGCCCGCATAATCAATCACATATAGTTCATATTCATATTTATGATGCCTCAACTACGATTTGGACCAAATCAAAATTGAATGAGTGTGAGCAAAATTTCAAGCATGTGAGGGTTTTCTCAACCTTACAAGTCTTCTTCAACACGTAAAATAGTTTTCTTCCAAGCAAATTGTTGGTAACATCAAATGTCCCATCGACATAAAGAAAATACAGTAGACACTAGAAAGTGAAAATTAATTATTTCCATCCATGGAAAATGGATGATGTATTTTTTTTTTATCACAAATGGATAATGTATTTAAATGAAAATCATATCAGTTCATAAAAATTCAAAACTACTTGTTTGCACCCAAAAATCGTCAATGGTTTTTGAACCCGAGTTGCGTGGGGCTGAATGAAGGAGAGGCCGGGCTAAGCAATCGATGACTTATCATACTCGAGTGTAGCAGTGTGGCTGGTGGTAGATGATTGGGTAAGGTAAGGAGAGCCCGGTTGAATGATTGAATATGAGTGAGGATTATCGGGCTGAGGGGAAACATAGCCTAGCACGTTGAGAGCCCGATGGTGGAATGAAGCAACGGGAAGTCCAATCGGACACCGCGCAATGAAAGATGAAAGTAACAGACTGATTGGCCATGGGCGGATAAAGAAAGTTAATCGGGCATGGAAACAGGTAAAGCTCGATTCATCCAGGAGAATCAGTAATGAGGTCGATGGACTCTGAGGGGAAGACGGTATTGTCTACAGCTAGCAGGATGATGTCATCTCTGAGAAGTTTTAGAAACAAGAGTCCGTTTAGGAAAGGAATCTGACGTCCAGCTGGATTAGGTGTCTGATCCCTATATTGAAGGGATTGATTCAATCAGAATACGGATAAGGTAAAAGTCAGAGATGAGGACGGATCTTTTCAAATCAGCCAAATCAATTAAGCAGCTTGGGGCGCAAATTAAGGAATTATTGTCCAAATTGAAATCAAATAAGGCCGCTATAAATATAAGGTAGGCCATCCAAGCAAAGGACTCCGCGTCACATTCGAAACAGCATACATACAGCACATTCGAAGCGTTCAAAGCATTCAAAGTACTCTTAGTCTTTATGTTTTTCAGTCTTCATAGCAAATAGGTCTGTCCTTTTGTTATTTTCTTTTTGTTCTTTTGGATAATCAGTCTTATTCTGGTTTGTTCTTGAGATCTGTTTAGTTTTTCGAAACATTTAATAAAATCTGTTTTATTAAACCGTTTGTGATTTTGTTTACCTGTTAAACTTGATACTTTTTAGCTTGTGCGCTTCAGTACTGCTAGAGAATTTACAGTGAGGGTACTTTCCTACTCACTATACACAGTCACCTGTTTATAAGTCAGATTCATCAAAGCCTTGTGTATCACTCACACAAGCGGATAGGAAATTAGTTTGCAGGCACACACACATATCGAACCACTGCTGGTTCTGGCACGCCCGCGCAAATTACATAGCAAACATTTTGGCACGCCCAGTGGGACCCACAGTGTCAAACCATGCCTCCGAAGAAGCAGCAGACGAAGAACGGCCATAACGATTCCACCACAGACCCACATGTGGAGAAAGTACTGGCCATTCTCCACAAGATGGCGACGTCACTCTTGAGGCGATCTCAGAAGCCATAAGAGCTAATGTCGAGCCAATGTGGCAGGAGTACAATGCGCTCATAGGCTCTATGGGTAATCTCAAATCGGTCATGAATCAGACGGCCGATGTTCATAAAAGTCAAGCGGAGCTGGTCTTGGAAACAAGGACCACCCACATCAAGTTGGACCGCCTGACAGAAACGATCGGAAGGCTGATTGAGACCTATAAGGCCGGAAGCAACAAAGAACAAGTCAACGGATCGGGTTCAGGCACCTCTCTTGAGTCCGATAAGCCGAAGGACACGCACTATGTCTGTCCAAACCTTAGGGATGCTGCTGGCTCCGGTAAGCAATCTGAGTCACAGACCGGTATGGTTAGCGGTGTGGCAGTCACCGATCCCAACGGATCAGCGACGCTAGGTTTTGGCCGGTCTGCAGGCCATACTGAAAGTCCTGTCAGACAAACCCCAGGTCACGCACATGGGGGGCAAAGGAACAACGGTGGATTTTGGCCCCATCAGGCCAATAACAACCAACAGCAACTGCCACCGCCGTTGGTACCTCCGATGAGGAATGTTCAGCCTTTAGCTCCACCACCTATCAACAGGGAAGAGCTGGTGGCGGCTATACATGAAGAGTATGGCCCGTTTATGAGAAGACTAGAAAGGCCGACGCACAGACGGCCGTACCCCCTGAAATTGACCAAGTCATATTTCCTCAGGGGTACAGAGTACCAAATTTCACTCTGTTCTCAGGAGAGAGTGAACAGTCCTCAGTTGAGCACATTGGCCGTTTTATTGTTCGATGCGGCCATGTGGGTCACAGTGACCCATTAAAGCTAAGACTATTCCCAAACTCGCTAACGAGCATGGCGTTTTTGTGGTATGTTAACCTCCCAGCCAATTTTGTGTTAACATGGCAAGGGATGGAAAAACTATTTCATGGCCAGTTCTATAGGACTGAGCCCGAAACATCACTGGCTGATTTGTTCAGGATGATGCAGTTAGTAGGAGAAACCGTGGAAACCTACATAGCCCGTTTCCGAAAGGCAAAGTATCGGTGTAAGACGGTTTTGCCCGAGGAAGAGTATGCAAAGATGGCTATGGGGGGCATGTCCTTTGAACTTCGCAAGAGGTTTGAGGGAACTGACTTCCGTGACTTGTTCGAGCTTGCTACACGGGCCGGTCGTTATGAGCGTATTCTCTTGGATGAGCAGGAGAAGAAGAACTCCTCCAAGGGAACATATTACAAAGACCCTAATTACGAGGTCCACTTGGCAGAGTGCGACCTTGAAACAGAATGCGATATGGCCGAGTTGATCTGTAAACGGCCAATCGTATGCAAAGGCTTGAATAAGCCTGCTAACAACAATGCCACTGCGAAGAAAATGGCGTTCGAGGCGGGAAAAAACTACACTTTTGATATAACTATGGCTGATAAGATATTCGATGCCTTGTTGGCCGATAAAGTGATCAAGCTAAGTGAAGGTCATCGGATCCCAAAGGCCGATGACATGAAAAATAAAGAGTACTGTAAATGGCACAATTCCTGAAAGCACTCTACTAACAATTGTGTTGTTTTTCGCAATTTTATACAGGAAAACGTGGAGAATGGAGTCTTCAAATTCTCGGACAAAGCTATGGGGATTGATTCAAATCCTTTTCCACAAATTACTGGTACTAACATGGTTATGCCCGACCTAACCAAGCTTTCAAGGCCGAGATCCAAGATAGACTTGTCCGACGGAGAGCTTGTGCCAAATCAACGGGAGGGAAAACAAATCGCTATTTCGACCACTGAAGGGCCGAAGGTGACGATACATGACCTCCAGAGGAGCTATCTGGAGCGGAAAAAGGAAAACCACAAGGCTGAGGAAGAAACGTCAAGATCTAACACAGACAATTTGATAGCTGATCTACGCCGACAACTGGAGATCATCGAACAAGGCCTTTGCCCTAGGTGTAAGGCTGACGTCAAGAAAGAAGTTTCGAGCCCGAGCAAGAGGCCAAGAAGCTATGAACATCGGGAATCAAGCCCGAGAAAGTCTATATACGAGAGATTGTCAATACCGTGGCAAAGTAAGGACAAGCCCGAGTGGCGGGCAAAACATCCATTGGTGCAGCGAACCGGCCAAAGCGAATCCGGCCGGCTGGGGGCAAAAAATTCCCAGATAATCCCAAGGCCTCAGATACAAGCATCAACCTCTGGCAGGAGCCCGAGAATGGTGTTACCACCTCGGGTAGAAGATCAAAAGTGGCACAGAGCTGAACACTCTAAATTCCCAGCACGGCCACAATATAGCAAATCCCAAAAAAGGAGGTATCAGAGAATGAGACAAGCCGAGCGAGAACGTCAGAATCGGGCTGGAAACCCTCCTGTACCCACGGAGCCTAAGGGGTCCGATAACCAAGGATCTTCAACTATGGCGACGCGCACTGCCACTGAGCATCCAAGGGAAAGAGTCCGTGTAATACCCGTACCCGAAAAATGGAAGTAATATTTATTTTGCATGCATTAATTAGTGTGATTAATTGCATGTGATGATTTGGGTGAGTTTCAGTCACCTCGATGTGATAAGAGCTTGATAAAGGGCATAGTTTGATAGATATGACGTGGGACCCACGGGAAGTCCAGATTGAATAAATTGCATTTAGTTGCATTTATATGATTAAATGAATATTTTTAAAGTGTTTTTAATATTTTATTGTTAATTGTGACCTTTTATGGTACCAGTTTGGGTACCCTAGTGAGAGCGAATTGGAATTAGATTCATAACCAGTAAGTTAACTAGCAACTTCATAAAATATTTGGGACCATTTTTGGGACCCATACGTGATATAGACACATACCCATTTAGATAATTGGGTAGCTAATATAACTATTAGGGGATTTTATAATAAGGTTTAGAAGTTTTGGGGGTGTAAGTCGAAATTGGATTTAGTTATATATATATATATATATTCTAACTTTTGAGTCGGTTGACTCATTTGACTCATTAGAATAATAAAAAAAAAATCAAGACATAACAAAAAAAAGAGTTCCAGAGAGTCTTTGAGAGAGAGAGAGAGAAAAAATGGGTTTCGCACCGTTCGTCGCCGTTTCTTCGCCGTTCGACCTCTATTTCGCGAATCAAAGCCATATTCGGACTTGTGGAGGTGAGATGATTATTTCTATGTCTTTCTTTTTCAATTTTGGTAATGTTTTTCCGCGACCCATTTTAAGGGGTGATACATATATGTGATCTATATGTGTAGGGATATCATTGGGAATAACTAGAGCTAGTTTTGAGAAGGAATTTGGAACTTTTAGGCTTTATTTGGACCTATTTGTGAGGTGAGTGTCCTAATCCCAAAATTGGATGTTTAATGTTATTTATTTGTTATTAAATATTTTTAAATGCTTAATTATTGATTAAGTAGAAAATCATGTGATTAGTTGTATTTAACATGTCTAAAATGTTGAAATTGCCATGTTGACATGTTGAGCTGCTTATGTGCTTATTTGGGTCAAAGGGTGTCAATTGATAATCACCATTATTTAGCCCGTATATAAGGGACGCCCATTCCTCAGAGAAAAGGGGGATGATGATGAAATCCTCAGAGAAAAGGGGATAGTGGTGACGACCACAGCGAATTGACTACGGTCAGGAGTGAATAGAGTGATTTCGCTATATGCGACGGAAAAAGTGAGATTGGCCCGGAATCAGGGGTCCAGACGATGGTGATTGATTGCTTGACACGCCGGCGACCATTTATTGTTGTGATGTTTAATTGGAGTTATGATCATTAAATATTCCAGTTGCATGATTAGCACCACGTACTCACTAAGCGAAAGCTTATTAGATTTTGTGGCTAATGACCACGCAGGTTCAGATGAACATCACAGTGAGAAGCGTTGAACCACAGGGTTCTGGACAACTTGGGAGTATGTTTCTTTTGTTGTGTATGTTAATACGTTGTTTGTGGGCGTACTCAGTTGGGTTGGGAGTTGGTTGTAAAATTTGTAACTAGAAACTCATATTGTATACTTTAGAATTGAGACCAATTAGTGTAAAGATTTTGTAATAATCTAGTTTAATTTCTTCTTAGTTTCTAAGTGTCATGGACATTTTAGTGGATCAGTTGGGAATGAATGATAATGGGTTTGCATGAGTAATTTGGTTTTGGTTATGTTTTAACTCTTAAAAAGGGAAATTGGTGTGGAAATTTGTTGTACAAAATCCGCAGGTTTATTTTTAGCCCGTTGAGTTTTACGGAAACAGACATAACTCTTTCTAGAAAATTCGGATTCGAGCGCCGTTTTTTGCGTTGGAATCGAGACTCAGAGGACTATCCTTTGATATAAAATTTGGCTATAAAATGTTAAATGACCTTTCTACCCTTGGGGTTTATTTCAAGCATTTTTGTTTTTAAAAGGGTTACATAATGAGTTTTAACTTGTTTAGACACTTAAATCATTGTTATTCTTCCTTGTTACACATCCTAACCCGTGTGTGGGCGGGTTGGGGTGTGACAATTTTTGGTATCAGAGCAATAGGTTAAAGCCTTGGGTACGAGCGACGACGCGTGAGTTTGCACACAACAACACGTAATTATGTGATCATGCATACACGTTTATTTTAGCATGCTTAAGATATCGATTAGCATGCTTATGATGTTCATAACATAGTATGCATGGTGACCCATTAAGGTTATTGGTTGCCAGTCTTAATTGTCTGGTTGCAATGAACTCAGAGAAGAGACAAACATCACCGATAATGGTGGATAGAATGAAAAAGGGTTATAGGAATCAGTACCCTATCAGAGGAAGAGGCGCATGAAAATTCGAACCCAGAGGCAATAACAGAACCGTTGACCACAGAAGAGTTTCTGAGGAAGTTCAGTCAATATCAAAAAGGAAAGTCCAAGGACAAGTTAAGGTAAGTTAAAAATAGTAAATGAGGGTAGTTCATCGACAAGTAGTATTCCAATGGAAGAGAAATCGTATTTTCCAATTTGTGAAAAACGACACCGGGGTGTATGCTATGACACTATGATCTGCTATCTTTGTGGGCAATTTGGGCATATCGCGGGAAATTGTCAAACCAGGGGTTTACAGTTCAAGGGTAATTGTTTTAGATATGGTCAGCGGGGTCACCGAATGCAAGATTGTCTTACTAAACGACAAAGGAATCCAAGTTCTTCGACACGTGGAACCACTTCAAGATTTGCTCAACCACCAAAAAGGGAAAGAACAACAATAACTTATGCTTGGGATACCACAGACATCAGATAAAGGTAAAAATTTTCAATTATTTATTTGTTTAATTATGATCTCATAAGTGTTTCTGATTCTGAGAAGAGTTGTCTGTTTATTGCATCGTGGAACCTGTTAACTGGTCATGTATATGAATGGGGGATCTTAGTTGGTAATTACTTATCTGGGGTTATCGTGTTTGATTCTGATATATCAATAGTATGTGATGTGAGGGTAGTACAAGAATGCTAATAGATGGTACGGTATTTCTATTTTGATATGTTATAGGGTACGAACAGGCTGCCAATTGAATATGTTTCAGTTGATGTGTAACGGTCAGAAATCAAACCAAATAAGGAGTCCTATTTTCAAGACAGTTAATGAGGTATTATCAGTCAGTATAGTGACAGTAGCAAAGTTTGTCGGTTAATGAAAAAGAATTGTCAAGAATTGAGTTTATTTAAATTATGAGGAGACATCAAATTGACGTTTGGAAATGTTTGGGTAATAAACAAATTTTGATATGTCATTTGAAGACTGGTTGAATAATTTGATTGGAAGAAGATAGAATTACTATCAGTAAAATATTAGAAATATAACTAATATTCGGGGTACCGTATCTAATGGAGTTATAGAGTTAAGAATGAAGAAATTGCAGAACGTGAAATTTATTTGATAAGGGATTCGTTCATCCAAGCATAATATTGTGGGGATTATATGTGTTATTACAAGAAGAAAGACAGGGTAATCAGAATCAGCTGAAATTGATTGAAATTATAGTTGAGAAGCAGTATATGAGCAACGAGTAAATGAATTATCTGTTAGTCTCAATGGTACGTACATGCGTTTCCTAACCTGAACTTGAGATTTGGGTACGAGTAACAGAATAATAGAGTGAAGACATTGTTAAGATTTGTTGAATACCCAATACAGAAAATGTGAGCATTGGTGAAGATAATTGGGATAACCACAACACCAGTTGAAATTTATAAACTTATGAATATGTGACAGTATTAGAGATGATGTTATTATTCAGCATTAGTGTATACATAGTTTGGAAGAACATGGGATAGAAAGAAAATTTGTGAGGACTATGCTGAAAGACCCAAGTTGTAATGATGCTAATATATGAACTGTTCTGCTAGTATTGAGAATCTATTATAAATAGAAAAAAAAATTAAAATTAAAAAAAAAAAAATTGTTGAAGATTGGAGTTTTGATTGGAGATGAATAAATAAGTTTTCTACAATGGTTGAAGCCCTAACGCAAGACAGGAGCTAATAGAAGACTTGAGAGTGGTAATTATACCATAGATTTGGTTATTTATACAGGAATACTTGTGGATTTATATTGATCACATGAAAGATTTTTGAGGAACTAAAGAATTGATTCGTGCAGACATGGATTTGATTGGTTGTTCTACACCTGAACATTTATTGATTCAGATGAATCTTTGAATTGAGATTGAGTTGTATGTTGATATTATAATTGCTTATATTTTACGGGGAATTGGAACTTTACAAGTCAAATCATCATACACAAGATTTGAAATCTGAGAGATTACTTCTGTATTGAATATTTGGCAGTGTTAGTTTGCAGGCATGAAGCTTATATAAATTGCAGAGATTTGAAATACATGATTACATGAGAGGAATTGAGTATATTGCAAAGAAGACAGTTGAAACTCGTGCTGAGCTACAGTTTGACAATCAACGTTATTCAGGTAAAGCCAAAATGATCATTAGTATTTTGAATTAGAGATTGACAGAAGAATTTTGTCTGTGTATTGATTATTCGGAAAATGGTTACATTGAGATAGAGACTTGATAGAAAATTGAAATTTTCTGGGACAACTAGACAAGAAATGATAATAGCAGAAATGTGGGTAAGTGACACTATTGCATCAAAATAGATGGAATTGACTCAGGGATCCGTTTGTTTTTGTGCTTTTGGATAAAGAAATGTATGATGAAATTACTAAAAAAGGGGGAATGTTCAGATTTCTGCTTTACAGTAAACTAAGTAGGTAATTCGAATGAAATTGACTCAGGGAAAAAGATTGTGATTATATTCTGTTGTATATAATGATCTGGCAATCAGCTACATGGATATAAATTTGTTGATATTTAGTTTGAATTCTGGATATTACCAGTAGAAGTTAAAGTTGAATGATTGTGAAGATTATCTACAAATGATAAATTGTTCATTATGTGCCTAAATATTGAGCTAGTCAAGTATAGAGACAGAATATCAAGGAATCGCAGAGCTGGTGCACTTATTGTCAGTATATTGAATCACAGGGAGGGAAGTTGACTTAAAGATATGTTTGGGTTTCTGTTCATTTAAAAAGGGGGGAAAAGAGAAATTACTGATAGAATACGAAAAGGGAAGCTATTTGGGTATCACTTTACAGTAAGATGTGTTGAAATCCAGAAGTCTATTATATATTTTGAATGCGGATAACTCAAGGAATGGATTTTTAGAAGATATATTGAAGCTCATAAAGGGATTGTGGAAGAATATGTTAATAGGAAGATATGAGACCACGCTACTTGTATTTTATTATACATGACAACTCGTTAATCAATTATAGGGAACAAAGCTCCTGAGAATATATTGGGAATTCGGGTATCACCAGATGAGAATTGTGAAACATACTGGAGACGTGTGGTTTAATAGAAAATGAAAACAGAAATATCGAAAAGTTGTGGCTTATTGTCAATGATGTTAATGACCAAGTCGAAATGAATAGTTGTTGTAATAAACTTTATGACTGGAGAGTCAAAGTCAACAGAGATTAGATATATTGACAAGTGAATGATTGAGACATGTAATCGAATTCGACTATGTTGATGATTGAGAATACAGATTTGCTGGGGGTTGATTAATTTGTATGTGGAAGAGAATTGTGATTACTGATGTCTATCATTATAAAGTGGTATGTTTGACTTGTATTGATATTCTGGGAGTTTGCACGAGGTAATGAGAAAGAAACTGAATTACAGAAGAGTGTTTTCCACAAGTTGATAATTTTTGACAAGTCAGCGATAAGTTAAGAATACATCACAAGTAAGTGAGTCTTGCTTTCAACAAGTTGATAGAAATGTCTACTATGGGGACAGAATATTCTAAATGTGTTATTAGCAGAGAATGGTATGGTTTGCAGAACTGAGTGATTCAGTGGGATCATTTGAAATGTTAATGAAAATGGGAATCAGTAAATTACCAATTGAGATTGTAGTCGGTATTAACCAATGAGCGCAATGCAGTCTAAATTGTGTGTTACAGTGTTCAAGGTCAGAGTTGAACCGTGAGTTTACTTGAGACAAGAAAAGTTTGGGGACAAACTTCCTAAAAGGGAGGGAGAGATGTAATACCTGTACCCGAAAAATAGAAGTAATATTTATTTTGCATGCATTAATTAGTGTGATTAATTGCATGTGATGATTTGGGTGAGTTTCAGTCACCTCGATGTGATAAGTGCTTGATAAAGGGCACAGTTTGATAGATATGACGTGGGACCCACGGGAGGTCCAGATTGAATAAATTGCATTTAGTTGCATTTATATGATTAAATGAATATTTTTAAAGTGTTTTTAATATTTTATTGTTAATTGTGACCTTTTATGGTACCAGTTTGGGTACCCTAGTGAGAGCGAATTGGAATTAGATTCATAACCAGTAAGTTAACTAGCAACTTCATAAAATATTTGGGACCACTTTTGGGACCCATACGTGATATAGACACATACCCATTTAGATAATTGGGTAGCTAATATAACTATTAGGGAATTTTATAATCAGGTTTAGAAGTTTTGGGGGTGTAAGTTGAAATTGGATTTAGTTATATATATTCTAACTTTTGAGTCGGTTGACTCATTTGACTCATTAGAATAATAAAAAAAAATAAAAATCAAGACATAACAAAAAAAAAGAGTTCCAGAGAGTCTGCGAGAGAGAGAGAGAGAGAAAAAATGGGTTTCGCACCGTTCGTCGCCGTTTCTTCGCCGATCGACCTCTATTTCGCGAATCGAAGTCATATTCGGACTTGTGGAGGTGAGATGATTATTTCTATATCTTTCTTTTTCAATTTTGGTAATGTTTTTCCGCGACCCATTTTAAGGGGTGATACATATATGTGATCTATATGTGTAGGGATATCATTGGGAATAACTAGAGCTAGTTTTGAGAAGGAATTTGGAACTTTTAGGCTTTATTTGGACCTATTTGTGAGGTGAGTGTCCTAATCCCAAAATTGGATGTTTAATGTTATTTATTTGTTATTAAATATTTTTAAATGCTTAATTATTGATTAAGTAGAAAATCATGTGATTAGTTGTATTTAACATGTCTAAAATGTTGAAATTGCCATGTTGACATGTTGAGCTGCTTATGTGCTTATTTGGGTCAAAGGGTGTCAATTGATAATCACCATTATTTAGCCCGTATATAAGGGACGCCCATTCCTCAGAGAAAAGGGGGATGATGATGAAATCCTCAGAGAAAAGGGGATAGTGGTGACGACCACAGCGAATTGACTACGGTCAGGAGTGAATAGAGTGATTTCGCTATATGCGACGGAAAAAGTGAGATTGGCCCGGAATCAGGGGTCCAGACGATGGTGATTGATTGCTTGACACGCCGGCGACCATTTATTGTTGTGATGTTTAATTGGAGTTATGATCATTAAATATTCCAGTTGCATGATTAGCACCACGTACTCACTAAGCGAAAGCTTATTAGATTTTGTGGCTAATGACCACGCAGGTTCAGATGAACATCACAGTGAGAAGCGTTGAACCACAGGGTTCTGGACAACTTGGGAGTATGTTTCTTTTGTTGTGTATGTTAATACGTTGTTTGTGGGCGTACTCAGTTGGGTTGGGAGTTGGTTGTAAAATTTGTAACTAGAAACTCATATTGTATACTTTAGAATTGAGACCAATTAGTGTAAAGATTTTGTAATAATCTAGTTTAATTTCTTCTTAGTTTCTAAGTGTCATGGACATTTTAGTGGATCAGTTGGGAATGAATGATAATGGGTTTGCATGAGTAATTTGGTTTTGGTTATGTTTTAACTCTTAAAAAGGGAAATTGGTGTGGAAATTTGTTGTACAAAATCCGCAGGTTTATTTTTAGCCCGTTGAGTTTTATGGAAACAGACATAACTCTTTCTAGAAAATTCGGATTCGAGCGTCTTTTTTTTGCGTTGGAACCGAGACTCAGAGGGCTATCCTTTGATATAAAATTTGGCTATAAAATGTTAAATGACCGTTCTACCCTTGGGGTTTATTTCAAACATTTTTGTTTTAAAAAGGGTTACATAATGAGTTTTAACTTGTTTAGACACTTAAATCATTGTTATTCTTCCTTGTTACACGTCCTAACCCGTGTGGGGGCGGGTTGGGGTGTGACAGTCCGACTAGGAGAATCGCAGGATGAAGATAGAGTTACATTGGACAAAATGAGTGTGGAGTCCGATGGAGATCTGTCAGGCTCAAGTTTCTCACCAATTCAATTTGGGACCATTCTGGTAGGCTTATCATCCAACATGGTGTTCACACTACCTATGTCTTTCATGGCCAAGCCAGACCAGCCATCGGCCAAGGAAGGGGACGTGGTAGAGGGCCTAGCTAAAGACTCGGCCGTGATGGAGGAAGTTTTTTGGAACGGGGGAGAGACCGTTAAGCCTAGAGTGGTGGAAGCCACAAGCAAAAATGTAGACGCCACCGACAGCCAGACCGATCGGCCTAAGATCACTATCTTGAGGCCAAAAGGACATCAGACTGAGGAAGGATTGAAGACCGGACCAGTCAAAGTAGTGTTTGAAAAACCGACATACCAGATGTCCCAACATCTGAAACCCTTGTATGTGAAAGGACATATTGAGGGTATCCCAATAAACAGGATCCTTGTTGATGGGGGTTCCACCATCAACATCATGCCGCAAATAATGTTGAGGATCTTGCAGAAGTCCGAGTCGGAGTTAATTCCGACCGAAATGAATGTCCAGAGCTTTACAGGGGCACCTTCAAGAACCAAGGGTATCCTACCCTTGGAACTGACCGTTGGAAGTAAAACGGTCATGACTGCTTTTTTCATTGTGGAAACCTCGGCGGCCTATAATGCATTATTAGGCCGAGACTGGATACACCCCAATTATTGCATTCCTTCCACACTCCATCAGTTGTTGATTTTCTAAAGAGGTGATGAGGTAGAAGTGGTGGGGGCAGACACCAAGCCATTTGTAACCCGTGTGCAAACGGCCGATGCAGTCTTGTATGAGGATGACATCAGGCCAGTTAAGTTGCTAGGGTGCAATAAAATGGGAAGACCAAATACAGCGACCTTCCTCAAAGGAAGCTCGTCAGACATTAAAGCGTACTTCCATAATCTCAGTCGGACGGAGGAGTCAAGGCTGATCGAGATCATCGAACAAAAGGATGTCCATGAAGACTCCGATGATTGAGGAACGGAAGCTGCTGGCCTTGAAGGCCAGCATGGCTAGATGGTGTGCATACCTGGTCGATAGAAGGTTGGAAATCGGCCCATTGGATGGAATGGTTAATCTGGCTGATTGTATTTACGAAGAGGAAGCATCAAGGGAAGAAGAGATTCAAATGGACGAGTTGGAAACGGCCACGGCGAAGCTTGATGATTTAAAGGCCGAGGTCCAAGACCCTCTCTTGGAAGTCAACCTAGGCAAGGAAGGAGAGCACAAACCTACTTATGTAAGTCAGATGCTAGATCAGCAGTATCAGGCAGAGTTAATTGCACTCCTACACAAGTACAAAGATTGTTTTGCCTGGGAATATGATGAAATGCCAGGTTTATCAAGAGAACTGGTTGAACACCGATTGCCAATTAAATCGGGGTTCAAGCCATTCAAGCAGCTGCCTCGACGTATGTCACCAGAAGTAACACTGAAGGTGAAAGAAGAAATCGAGAGATTACTGGACGCTAGATTCATTCGGACAGCCCGATATGTTGAGTGGGTCTCAAATGTTGTCCCAGTGGTAAAGAAGAATGGGAAGCTGAGGGTCTGCATTGATTTCAGAAACTTAAACTTAGCTACCCCAAAAGATGAGTATCCCATGCCTATGGCCGATCAGCTAATTGATTCGGCCGCTAAACATAAAATTTTGTCATTTATGGATGGGCACTCGGGATATAACCAGATCTACATCGCCGAAGAGGATGTCCCGAAGACTGCTTTTCAGTGCCCGGGGGCAATTGGAACCTTTGAATGGGTTTTCATGCCTTTCGGGCTGAAGAACGCTGGAGCCACCTATCAACGAGCAATGAATTCAATTTTCCATGATATGATCGGACAGTTCATGGAGGTTTACATAGATGATGTGGTGGTGAAGTCAGAAGGAAATACCGATCATTTGAAGGATTTAGAAAAAGCATTTGAAAGAATGCGGGCTCACAGACTAAAGATGAATCCTCTCAAATGTGCATTCGGTGTTACCGCAGGAAACTTCCTAGGTTTCCTAGTACATCAAAGGGGGATAGAGATTGACAAAAATAAGGCTCGGGCTATCCAGGCAGCAAAGCCACCAGCTAATAAGAAGGAGCTTCAGAGATTGCTCGGACAGATCAATTTCTTAAGAAGATTCATATCAAATTGTGCAGGGAAAACCCAAGTATGGACCCCATTATTGAAGATCAAGACCGATGAAGACTTCAAATGGGAAGACAGCCATCAACAAGCCTTTGAAAGGATCAAACAGTATCTGTCAACTCCGCCAGTACTAATGCCACCCAAGAAGGGTAGGTATTTAAAGTTGTATATATCGGCCTCTGACTGCTCTATAGGAAGTATGTTAGCTCAAGATAATGAGCAAGGAAACGAGCAGGCCATTTATTATTTAAGTAGAATTTTGACTCCAATCGAACAGCGCTATGCGCCGATTGAAAAGTTATGCTTGGCATTGTATTTTTCTTCACAAAAGTTAAGAACATATGTGCTCCCTGTTTCCACTTACATAATATGTCAAACCGATGTGATAAAATATATGTTGTCAAAACCGATAATGAGAGGCAGAATTGGGAAATAGACCCTGGCCTTAATGGAATTTACAATCCAATACCGATCCCAGCAATCGGTCAAAGGCCAGGCCATAGCCAATTTCTTGGCTGATCACCCAGATCCTACTGATTTGGGAGAACTGCCTTCAACACCCAAAGTCATGAGCACATCCTTAGTCCCATGGACGTTAATTTTTTATGGTTCCAAAAACGCAGGGGGTGCTAGGGCAGGTGAGGTGATTGTATCACCTAAGTATAAAAAGACCAAAATGTCATTTCGGCTCAATTTCAAATGCACTAACAATCAGGCCGAATACGAAGTGCTTATCATCATACTAGAGATACTCCTTGAGATGGGGGCATCATCCATGCACATAAAGGGAGACTCAGGTCTTGTGATCGGACAGATAGCTGGAGAATTTCAGATACAAAGTTGGGAGCTCTGCCCGTTCCACGCCGTGGCCACTCAGCTCATGGATGCGTTTGATGATATTAGCGTGAGTTATATCCCAAGAACCACAAATACTGAGGCCGATGAGCTGGCAAAGACAGGATCAGCCTCATCTTCCCAAAAGAACGCAGAAGACCAACTCATAACTGTTCATGTCCGGTCACTACCGTCTGTTGCATAAAAAGAGGTTGGTATGGTACTGCCAATTCGGTTTTGATGGAGGATAATGATTGGAGAATCTCCATCATTGAATACCAGAATCACCCAAATGTCAGGGTAGACCGAAGAGTCAGATTGTTTGCTATCCGATTCGTTGTGCTCGATGGAGAGTTATTCAAGAAACCAATCGGTGATGATGTAATCTTGAGGTGTCTGGGGAAGAAACAGGCCATGCAGGTGATGGCCGAGGTACACGAAGGGATTTGTGGTGCGCATTAGGCCGGCACCAAGATGAAGTGGTTGCTGAGGAGATATAATTGTTATTGGCCCGGCATGTTATAGGATTGCATCAGTTACGCTAAGGGATGTCAAGCTTGCCAGAAGCACGGTCCGATCCACCGTGTGCCGGCCAAGGAGTTGCAACCCGTAATCAAACCATGGCCGTTTAGAGGATGGACGATGGATTTAATTGGCAAAGTCCTACCGCCATCATCGGGCCAGCATTGTTTCATCATAGTGGCTACGGACTACTTTACCAAGTGGGGCGAGGCCATACCTTGTAGAACGGTGACTCAGGCCACCGTCATAAAATTCATCGAAGAACACATTATTCATAGGTTCGGCCTTCCAGAAACAATTACGGCCGACCAAGGATCTGTGTTCACTGGAATGGAAACGTCGGCCTTTGCTGAAAGTAGGGGGATCAAAATTCTTAATTCTACGCCCTATTATGTACAGGCTAACGGACAGGCCGAGTCCACTAACAAGATCCTCAAGGGGATCATAGAGAAGATGATTGTGGAAAATCCTAGGGAATGGGACAAGCTTTTTTCCGAAGCATTATGGGCCTATCGGACGTCTAAAAGATCAAGTACTGGGGTCACGCCATTCATGCTGACTTACGGGCATGACGATATGTTACCTATGGAAGTTACAGTCCGATCAGCTAGAAGGGCTTTACAAAATCAACTAGAGCCTGCTGAGTACACAGAGGCTATGATAACGGAATTAGAAGGGCTCGATGAAATAAGGCTCGCGGCCTTGGATTCATTGAAAGTGCAGAAGCAGCACGCTGCCCGAGCTTATAACAAGAGGGTGAAGGAGAAGTCTTTTTGCACAAACGATTTGGTATGGAAGGCCGTGCTACCAATTGGAGAAAAGGATAACCGTTACTGTAAATGGTCAGTCAATTGGGAGGGCCCGTTCATTGTCCATCAAGTAAAAAGGGGTGGTGCCTACAGGTTACGTGATTAAGATGGAACGGTTCATGTCCGATTAATCAATGGTCAGTATTTAAAGTCCTATTATCCTACGTTATGGGAGACCATTGACTTGGATTACAAACCAAATCCTGGATTAGAATATGATCAGTTGATTAACTATGAACCAGAGCCCGAAGCAATTTAAAAAGAACATCGTGTTGTATTGAATAGGCTGAGCACAGCTTACTTACAAAAATGATAAAAAAGAGAAAGAAAAAAAAAAGTTGTTCTTTACAAAGTACAAAATATGAGTCGGGCCTTCAGATCCTCCCAGGTTTTGATGGCTCCAGTCCGATCTCGCTTTGCTTTCTCCGACTTTTGGGCCCATGCCCGGGATATCGAAACACTGGCTTGCAGTTGATCACTGCACTTTTGGGCGTCGCCACCGCATAAAGATAGTGCCTCATCAATTTTCCCAATGGAGGCGTTGTTGGTAACAACCTCGGCCTCACATTGGGCAAGTTGGGCCTTTAATGCAGTAATATGGGTCTGCAGCCAGGAGTCCCTTGCTAGCATTTGAGCCCGAGAAGCCTTCCCCGCTTCAAACTTGACCTTGGCCCCCTCCAGAAACTTCAAGGCCTTCTGCCGCGAGCCTAAGTGAAGCTCTGCATCAGCCTGAATCTTCAAGGTTGATCGATCCACAAGACGGGCACTGGGGAGTCTTTCTTGTATCTCGTGGAGTAAGGACAGCTGCCCGACTGAAAGTGAGGGATTAGCCATCAGGGTGTTCAAGGCTGCGTCAACATCAGCAGCAGCAGGAAGGTTAGAAAGCTCCTGGTCAGTAAGGCCGAAGATGAGGTCCTTAGCCTGTTGGAGGCGTGAAGGTGAGACAGCTTCGGGCTCAAGAGCGCCAAGGTCAAAAGCGCCTAGGTCCAGGCCGGTGAAGAAGTCATTGAAAGGAATGTGCGGCTCTGGACCCAGGGGATCCGCCTGTTCAAGGAAAGGAAGCAGTTAGATGTGGTATCTAAAAGTTTATGAATTAGAAGGGAAAAGTACACTGTAATACCTGAGTGTGAGGATCAAGGGAGGCCGAGAGCGCTGCTCGAACTTCGGCCTCACTAGGTTGAGAAGGAGATTGGGCCATCACGGACAAGGAAGAAGCGTGGCCGGTTTCTACCTCTGGGTCGGTTGAGGCTGTCGTTTGCAGAACTTCCGTCTCTGGGACTGCTCCCGAATTATCAGCACCGGCCTCATTGGCAGACTCTTCCGGAGGGTTAGTTACTGCCACTACCGGTTCCACTATTGTTGGAACAGGAGGCCCGGTGGCTGCCGTGAGTTCCCCTTGCCCGAGGAGAACTCCAACTTCAGGAAGGACCGCCTGGTCCACTTCTTCCCCAGCTGCACCCATAGTGACTCCAGCATCAGCCATATCCTCAGTGCTGGAAGAGAGGACGACTTGCTCAGGAGCTTGAACGGAAGCAGCAAGGTCTTCATCTCTGCTTGAAGGAGTTACAGGAGGCACGATGTGAAGTGGCATCACCCTTACGGCGACCCGTTCCAGATAGGTCGCTGCAGACGCCGATGATGTAGGGAGGGTTGGAGGAAGAGTCTGAGTTGGAGTTGGGAGCGGATCCTCTCTGGAGTCTTCGTCAGCAAGCTGCAAAACAGAATAAAAGAATTAATACTGAACAGGCAAAATCGGGCTTAATTGCTGAAGGATGTTTAGAGATCTAACCTGAGTAGAAGACTGTGTTGTTTTTTGTTTCTTCTAAGAGGGACCCTTGCCCGAAGCTGGCTTGCGAGCCGGTCTCTTAGCTATTTGCTTGCGCCTGGCTGGAGCCGCCATAGGGACAGGAGCATCGGACCCAGTGGCCGATGTCGCAGTAAAAGGCACAAGGGCCTCAGCAGCAGTGCCTTGGAAAATGTTGCGTGCCCAGTTGCCCCACCACTGGGTGAATTCTTCTGACACCACGGGCTGGGCAGAGAAGGGTGTGAAGTTGAACGCCGCTTTGAGCCGGTCCGACCTTTCTTTTATTTTCTTCACTTGCCCGTCATTAACAATGAGGCCGCGTTCCACCCAGTCGACATTGACAGTAATCCCAGGGGGAACGGGCACGAGTTGTGTAAGCCCGAATTGGCGGGCGTATAGAGGAGCGAAGTAATATTCGGCCCCGCACTTATTATTGGCAAACGGAATGCTAGGGCTAAAAATAATGTCTCTAGCCACTAAGTAGCTAGAGAAGATTTCATTATAAGTGGACTGGGTGCCCGAACCCCAGTTGGAAGGATTATTGGAAAGTTGAAGAAAAGAAGAGAATTGAAGTGAAAAGAATGGGGTGAAGAGGTTGGTATCCCGGGCAGAGCAACCTTCATAGAAGAAAGTAAAACACTCCTCGAAGGAGTGTGCGGAAGGAGTTACGTCCATGAACTGGATAGCAGAAATAGAAATATCAACCACTTGATGGATAGTGGGTTCAAACTCCGGAAAATAAGAATGGAGCCACAGTTGGAGAACCCATATCGGACTCCCACCAGCTCCGAAGCCCGAATGGACAAAATCCGTTATGCCTCGGACCAAGTGCGCCCAAACAAGCGTAGCCATGGCCAGGGGTTTCCCCGATGCAAGAGCCAAGGCCAAGGTTGTGTATTCTTTAGTAATGGCTTGGCTGGCCGAGCAGAAGAGAAATTTATTGAGCCAATAGATGAGGAAGGCAGTGTGTTCTGCATCAGACACTTCTGTCTCGTCTGCCCCAATGCAAGCAAAGAGGAAGCCTCCAAAGGCTATAATCGGTCTGAATGAAACGGCCCCATCCCTGACAATTTCTTGTTGAGGGTAGGCAAAGCTGGCCGTTCCAACGTCGAGCCCGGGAACGATTTCTTGTCCATGGGGGCGAAAACCGAGCAGATAGCTTATGTCTTTGATGGTGGGAGCCATTGGTCCGCAACGGAACAAGAAACCGTTACAAGATGAGGACCAGAATAATAAAGCAGAAAGAAGAAGAGGTCGGTCTATCTCTATTCTAGACCGACTGAGCATTATGGCATCATAAATGCCATTTGCTTCCAAACACCGGCCTTAGAGGCCGAAACCCTGGTGACCCATTTGTCCCAGTCTGCAGTGGGAGTCGGCCATCCTCGAATTGGTTGGTTAGTACTCTGAACTTTGTTCCAGTGAGCAGGGACTTGAAGGAATGCTTCATTCTCAACCGGCTGGGAAAAAAGAAAGAAATGTCGCCGGAGGGTGGCCAAGAAACGCTGCTCCCAGGCCTGGTGCGACGGGAGAACTGTTAGAAGAGCTGTAGGGGGTGAGATAATCAGTGGAAATCTCGGCGGCATGAGTTTTGGCTAAAGCCTTAACCTCCCTGCATCGGTTTTGTGGTGGAAAAGCATCAATAAAGGTTTTCTTGCCTTTTGAGATGGCCGGAACAGTCTTAGGCGCCATGTCTGAAGGAGAAGAGTTCGCCGGATAAGATAGGGTGTAGAGAGAGAAAGTGTAAGAGTGCAAATGTGTGAATTGTGAAGGGTTGGTGAGAGTCTGCCTGTTTAAATACCACGGTACTGTAATCATGGTACATTAAATGTGGAGTGACTGGTGGGTTTCTCTAGAATCTAACATTTGCTGTATGCCTGACGCGTGGCAAATTTTAAAATTCAAAACGTCACATCAATCAAGGCGGGACGCTTGATATGACCTTTTGGGGGGCAATTGTTTGTACCCAAAAACCGTCAATGGTTTTTGAACCCGAGTTACGTGGGGCTGAATGAATGAGAGGCCGGGCTAAGCAATCGATGACTTATCGGACTCGAGTGTAGCAGTGTGGCTGATGGTAGATGATTGGGTAAGGTAAGGAGAGCCTGGTTGAAAGATTGAATATGGGTGAGGATTATCGGGCTGAGGGGAAACATAGCCTAGCACGTTAAGAG
Organism: Hydrangea macrophylla; assembly: GCA_033977485.1. Classification (NCBI taxonomy): domain Eukaryota; kingdom Viridiplantae; phylum Streptophyta; class Magnoliopsida; order Cornales; family Hydrangeaceae; genus Hydrangea; species Hydrangea macrophylla. Next base: position 161,999,326 of record CM066991.1, read on the forward strand.
CCCGATGGTGGAATGAAGCAACGGGAAGTCCAATCGGACACCACGCAATGAAAGATGAAAGTAACAGACTGATCGGCCATGGGCAGATAAAGAAAGTTAATCGGGCATGGAAACAGGTAAAGCCCGATTCATCCAGGAGAATCAGTAATGAGGCCGATGGACTCTGAGGGGAAGACGGTATTGTCTACAGCTGGCAGGATGATGTCATCTCTGAGAAGTTTTAGAAACAAGAGTCCGTTTAGGAAAGGAATCTGACGTCCAGCTGGATTAGGTGTCTGATCCCTAAATTGAAGGGATTGATTCAATCAGAATACGGATAAGGTAGAAGTCAGAGATGAGGACGGATCTTTTCAAATCAGCCAAATCAATTAAGCAGCTTGGGGCGCAAGTTAAGGAATTATTGTCCAAATTAAAATCAAATAAGGCCGCTATAAATATAAGGCAGGCCATCCAAGCAAAGGACTCCGCGTCACATTCGAAACAGCATACATACAGCACATTCGAAGCATTCAAAGCATTCAAAGTACTCTTAGTCTTTATGTTTTTCAGTCTTCATAGCAAATAGGTCTGTCCTTTTGTTATTTTCTTTTTGTTCTTTTGGATAATCAGTCTTATTCTGGTTTGTTCTTGAGATCTGTTTAGTTTTTCCAAACATTTAATAAAATCTGTTTTATTAAACCGTTTGTGATTTTGTTTACCTGTTAAACTTGATACTTTTTAGCTTGTGCGCTTCAGTACTGCTAAAGAATTTACAGTGAGGGTACTTTCCTACTTACTATACACAGTCACCTGTTTAGAAGTCAGATTCATCAAAGCCTTGTGTATCACTCACACAAGCGGATAGGAAATTAGTTTGCACACACACACACACATATCGAACCACTGCTGGTTCTGGCACACCCGCGCAAATTACATAGCAAACACTACCACCCGACACCCACCCACAAAATAAGGTGAATAATTCATGCAAGATACCATAGGAGAATGAGTAATGATTTGTGCACATAAAGTGTGTACATAAAAATTTGGACCATAAATTTCGATGACTCCCATGTATACAGGCACGAAATCCACCGAAATGAATGGCCTAAATTTTTATGTGCACACTTTATGTGTACATTTTATGTGCACATAACATTACCCGTAGAAAAAAATATGATATGGACAATTCTATATTAATAAGAATATATAGCCGAGGGAAGTCACGCGTATTGCTGCCTCCATTTAATGTAATAACAAGATCAATAGACCTGATTTACCCTCAAAGATGCTTTATAAGGGGAGAATTACCCAAATTTATTGACCAATTTTCATCTACACAAACTTTTTTTTTTCTTGGTTAGAAGCTGTCACACCCGTCCCGGGAATTCATAATTTTATCATGCATTTTTGTAAGTTGGGAACTTATCAATGTTAGTTGATAATGGTGATGGGGTTGACTGTGAGTCAACGGTAAGGTGTCAGTGAAGACACGGAAACATGGTAGTTCATATGACATGAGCATGAGTAAATGGCATTTATATGATTTAAATGTTATTTGACTTATATGATATTTTGTGAATAGTAATTATACCTGTGTAGTATAATTCTGGTATTTTGGATATTTTAGTATATCATTTTGAGAACTGTGGTGAGAACGTGAGTGATACGTTAATTAAAAAGGTAGGTTGTGTAGAGATTCCACAGATTAGAGTTTTCGGATGTTATTGTCGGACCCAAACGAAACCTAGTCGAAAACTTTTGAAATTTATAATATTCACTCGTAAAGTTATAAAATGGACGTGTGCGAAGTTTCATGGGTTAATGAGAAGTTTTGAGAAACTTGCGGGGAGGTAAACGTAATTTCCCGAAAGTTTGCCTATATATAGGTGAGGATGAGATTTCATTCTCATCCAAACACTCACAAATATCTAGAAAGAGAAGAGAGAAAGGAGATTGAGCCAACAGGCTTTGCGACGCCGATCGACGACCGTTCGTCCGTCAGTTTTTCTCCAGATTTCATATTCGAACTCGTGGAGGTAAGATTTACGTTTTGATCCTACTTAGGCCGTGTTTGGCCAATTTTTGTAAAAATCTTAATTCTAGACTTTTGGGAAAAACAGGTATAAACTTGTAGGAATTTCCTCAAATTCGAAATCCGACGATTATTTAGCCTCCTAGTCGATCCTTCAAAGTTTGGGGGAAATCGCACGAGGTATGAAGTCCTAACTTGTGAAATATAGAGGAATACATGTTTTATATTTCGACGACGAAATTGAGATCCGGGCGAAATCCATGTGTTAATTGTAGGCCCGTTAATTATGCACGCGTAATTTGTGAATTGCATGTCTAAATTTACGCGAGCAGGTTGAGTTGTCTATGTGGGTCAAAGGGGAGTCTTATACAAATTCATGCCGGAGTAAGCTTCTCGATGTTTGAGAATTTTAGTAGCGACGGCTACTGTGCATGGTTGTAGGCTTGGATTTGCCATGGCACTTGTGGGATGTAATGGTTGTAGGCTTGGACTTGCCATTGACATCGCGGTTTAAGGCTTGGACTTGCCGCTACCGGATGAATGCGTATTTTCCTCCCTAGAGACTATTGATATGATTTATGAGATTAAAGCATGTTTTGTCATATATTGCATATGTTAGACTTGTACGCTGAGCATATAGCTGAGCAGTGGAGATGTACTCCATTGCAGGTAAGAAGAAAAACAAGAAGAAGCGCGATGAGTGAGGCCGATGAACGCCGGGGAAATCACACTTGTATATGTTTTTGTTTTAAATCCTAAACTTGAGTAAGGATTTGGATATTGTAATATGATGTAATATAAACATGGATTAGTTTCGCAGTATTGTAATCTTGTACTTAAACGTCTGTAGTGATGTTTTAAATGTTGTAATCAATTGTGGTTGTATTGGTGTTGGGATTAAGAAGCATGAGTTGTTAGTATTTTCAGCACAGGGCTGCCAGCAGGGGGGCAGTCGACTGGACCCCGTGTGTTTGAGACTCTGAAAGTGAATAGTAAGAGAAGCAGTCGACTGGATCCTGCATTAGTCGACTGAGACACTGTAGATTTTGGCTACTGCTTCTATTAATGGAAAAGCAGTCGACTGAGTCCCCATATCAGTCGACTGGACCCCTGTGTTATATGCTGCATTTTGGGTTCTGCTTGACCCAGTCGACTGGGCAGTCGACTAGACCTCTGTTGAGGATTTAGGGTTTTAGTTTCTGCCAGGCACATTCGACTGGACCCTAGTACAGTCGACTGTGCAGTCGACTGAACCTCTGTATTTTGAAATGGATTCTTGCGAACGTTTTCAATTGAACAAATTTCTTCTTTTTTTTTACTCTGATTTTAATGGATTCTATAAACTCAGAAGGTAATGTTCCCTAAGTTTTAAATATCCAGGGTTGTTTTAAAGTTCTTTCCGCTGTGCATAGTTGTTTGACGTTTGGATGAGCCTTGGTGGCGTGCCACGTGTCCTATTTCCACGCATAGTGGGATGGGTCGTGACAGAAGCTTAACTATATAATTACTTGATTTTGTTTCTCTAATTCATGTATATGAATTTTTACTTAACTTTTATATTTAGCTTGATTATTTTATGTTTGATAGCTTTTTGACTTTAGGTTAAAAAAATAAGCTAGAAGGGCATTTTAATGAGAATGAAGGATAGTTTTCTATTGCGTGCTTTTTATTTTGGTATTGCCTTCTCTATATAGTTCTTGATAGAGTAGTCATATTATTTTGTTAGAATGCGATCTAACGAGATGTGCAAGACCAAAATAGGATCTGAATTTTTGAAGCTAATGTGAATTAGTTATAAGAGTTTATTAACGAGTAATGCTATGTTTTACAAGTTCATATCTATATTTGGTTCCTAACATGATATTTAAGTGGACCTACCATTTTTTTAGAGTGGTACCACTACCACATATGTTGAGAACCATATTTGAAATGTAAAAGTCGGGAAGCAGAGCATTACTCAATCCAACACAATTACTAATGTTAAGTTTTCAATTCTTTTAGGCCACGTTTGTTTCGCTGGACAGGATTTGGGGGGATTACTTCTCCCCTTCACTATTTGAGGGACTATTAATACCAGCCTCCCTATGGGATAAAATAGTGGCCCATTTAGGGGACTATTTAGTTAAAAAGGACTAATAGTCCGGTGCAAGGTGGCCGAACCAAACACCGGACTATTGAATTAAAATGGACTAACAGTCCTATCCTCCCCTATCCGGCCCTTAGTCATACGAAACAAACGAGGCCTTAACGTTTATATTGCATACATTATTTTTCTGGTCATATTGACATTGACAATACAAATCAGATAATTATTTTAGACTGCTCTTATTACTATTAATTTGATTTTTATGAAGCTCAAAAATAGTCTATTTTTGTTTGCTAGATTAAAAAAAAAAGAAGAAGAAAAAGAAACTAATAAAATTTAAAATTACACCATAAAAGATGCATTGAATTAAAGGATAATGAGAGTATATATTACTGTTGAATAACATATATTTATACATATACAACAATATAGTATACGACTGTTGTATTAATGTGTGTGTGTATTTGAGTTTTTTTTCACTTATTTGTTATATATAATGTCGCAATAATATTTTATCCGGGGAGAGTCATGAAGATCATTCATAAATTCATAAATGATAAATAAACTAATAATTTGATGCACAGCTATTTTTTACCACAAAAAAAGGAAAAGAAAAAAAATTACTATTTTTCTAGAACGTATCTAATCTTCTTCTTTTTTTCAAGTTTATCCTATATATAAATTAATGAAACAATATGATTAATATCTTATTATTTATATCAAGTGAAAAAAAAAATATGAAATGCATGTACGTTGTTATGAGACTCATTGCATACTATAAATTACAATTTTCTGTCAAAAGTGATTTTTTTTTTTCTTTACTAAAATATAAGTTATTTAGTTCTACTAATTTTAAAGTGTATTTACTATTAATATTTTTTTAGTTTTCAACTAACCCGTGCATTGCACGGGGCTCATAGCTTGTTACAGTATTATATCAAAACTTCAAGCATTTGAGGGTTTTCTCAACCTTACAAATCTTCAACACATAAAATAGTTTGCTTCAAGCAGATTGTTGGTAGCATCAAATGTCCCACAGACATAAAGAAAATACAGTAGACACTAGAAAGTGAAATTAATTATTTCCATCCATGGAAAATGGGTTATATATGTATTTAAATGAAAATCATGTCAGTTCATAAAAATTCAAAACTACCACCCGGCACCCACCCACAAAATAAGGTGACTAATACCATACAAGAATATATGATAACGACAGTTCTATATTAATAAGCATATATAGCCGAGGGGAAGTCACGTGGATTGCTGCCTCCATTTAATGTAATAAAAAATCAATGGACCTGATTTATCTCTAAAGATACCTTATACGGAGAGGATTACCCAAATTTATAAGAAGCACAGGCAGAGATTAGGTCCCACTCACCTAGCAAGTGAATTTGCAATACTGGTGTTTTCAATATTGAAATATACTGCATTCAGTATTTATTTTTCAATAGAATTTTTTCACTTAAGAGTTTTCAGTTGATTTTTTGTTGCTTTTTAAATTAAATGATACATGATCAAAAGTGCTGAAAATAAAAATAACAAAATTAGCGCCGAAAATTTTCATTTTCACCTCTTAATTAGGTTATCGAACACATCATTAGTTTCTAGTAATTAATAATCAGTTTTATCAAACAAATCCTTAGATTTCAATGATTTTGTAGAGTTGTATCGATCAAATATTTGAATTATAGCAGCTCCCTTGTGCATCGCACGGGCTACAAATCTAGTTGTAACATTAAATCCAAAACAAATCCTACAAACTAAATATGGCAGGGGAAAAAAATGTTGGACAAATATCACTTTCGTTATCACGTGAAGCTAAAAAAAACCAACTAAAATGAGCAGATTAATTGTTCGCTTATAAGAGCCTCAATGGAGCCTCAAAGCTATATAAGATCATACTTTGACAATAGTGATCACACTCGATATTCTTCTCTCAAATATGGAAACAATTTCAAATTTTATCCAAACCACAATTCTCTTCTGTTAGGCCTTCAATTTTCGAATAGAAACTATACAATACCAGCAACAAAATGAAGATCCCCCTCTTTTTTTCTTTCAACGAGATATACTACAATATTTAGCAAGTGATTTCAAAGTTTCACAGTGCATTCAATATACTATAACATTACACAACACAAAAGGCAGCATTACTCATGCTGATGGTTCTCCATTTTCGACGAATTATAGGAAATAAGTCTTCAAGCATAAGTCAAACATACCTATAACAAGTACCTCCATAGCGCTGGGCGATCCCTTGATATAAGTAGAACTCGGGATCCCAAGTAATCGAAAGAAGGGGAATACAAGTCATCGGGTCCAATGACTTCTCTAACCTCTTGCGTATCACCATAGCCGATGCCCAAAGGCTGCAACACATCATCCTTAAAGGCATCAAAAACAAACAGCCCGAGTCCACAAACTCCCATTACAAAGTTTGAATTTCCCCAAACTTGTGTTATGTCTGTGTAATGGGAATGGGCATTTGATTCTGGCAATGAATAAGTGCTTACAAGCCTCTGTTTACGCAAAGAGAATTGCTGCACCTGAGAGATAGGCTGCTTTTTCCCTACTGAACGCGTATTAGTGCAGCCAAGAAATATTGAATCCGAGCGAGAGAAAACTGAGTGAGCAGTAACACCTAGTTTGGGAATTTTAGCACCTACACCAGATGGGTGGCGGAAATCTAATACATTTATAGAATCCGGAGTGCAAAATAAGCCATCATTTCCTTCTGCTTCAGATGAACTTACTCTGCAATTTCAATATAACTTGGTTAGGACCAGTAACTAGTAATAATAAACTTGTAGAGTTTTTTTTTCAAAATATCTGGTTGGTGATTACATTAGTTTAGAATACGTTATCAAAGACACTACTATGCTAAATGCTATCAGCCCGTTTGGTAGTGGTGGGGGAATAAGAGGTTTTTCCTTTTAACAGATTTACGAAAAAGCTGTAAATTGTTACTTCAGATTTAAACTGTTCTTTTCAGCTTAAAAGTGGATTTGATTCGCAAAAGAGCAATGAAATTTGCCAATCAACTTAAAACTCTCAATAATCCCGAAGTGATTATTGGTCCCAAATGGACTCTATATATATTGTTAAAAAGTGATAAAGAAAAACATGAAGTGAGTAAGAGAATAAATAATTAGAAGTAGGTCTATAACACTTTGATTTCTCACAAAGATTTTCATGAATTGCTAACAAAGTCCACAATATAGATATAGACTGAAAGAGGAAGTAAAACAATCAGCAAAACTAGAGCAGGTGACCAAGTGAGTGACCAACAAAGATGAAAGAAACAATGGATGTGGAAGAACAGATGGAAGCAAAGAATAAAAGTTTCACCTTTGCCGAACTCCTCCACCCAATTCCGCGTCAGTATTATTCACATGTAGCGCAGAGATTTTTCGACCAAGCAAAGAAACAGACATCAAAGATTGAGAACTGAGAGAGTTCACATCCCAGAGAGAAATAGTTTCCGCCTCCGCCACAACAACTTTTCCTCTGTTTCTCCATTGCAATGGGCTCGAGTAATCCATTGCCAACACTGGCTTTTGTACTTCCCAATTCATAATTTGCTCTCCATCCCGAATATCATAGATCCTAACAACTTTCTGTGAACTCGCCGTTGAGACAATAAGTGGTCCACATGGTTTATACCACCACTGTTGGTTTTCTTGGGCCCGAATAGAAGATAAAACATTTCTTCTGTGGACAGTGGTATTGGATATCGGAGCAAGTGCTGTTCTTGAACTGGTGTTTAAATCCTCAATGTGGAAAGCTCGCACATCCTTAGTATAGAAATCCCATGAGCAAAAACCTGTATCTGTCGTATTGCCAGCAGATGCAGCAACAACATATCTTCCTGAGCAACCGTCTGCACCAGGGGCACGGATTATCCAACAATCTCTCCATATGTTGGGTGAGACTTCAACTGGGGGCTTATATTCAGCTTTCTCCTGAAACATTGCAAATCATATATAGAGATACTAATTCAAACAAAATATTTAGTCTGTGTAAATTCATACGGAGCGAAGAAAATAAAGGGAAAAACTTAAGGAATTTAACAACGGAACACATAAAAGAATTGAAGCAACTTCATAATATTCTTCCGATCACATTTTTTACACTGTACGATATTAATGGGTTAAAGTCCCATGTCAAAGGAAAATTAAGAAAGTTAGAAGGTTAAAATTCATAACTGCAAAATGACTGGTCAAGTTTTATATGGCGCAAGCCAAGCAAAGTTGTGTACCTCACTATTGGCAATATCATAGAAGGAACACGAACCATCATTATGAGCAAGAAGAACCGACTCTCCCTCTGAAACAAACCATCCTCCTGTAGAGGTCTTATGTCCAATTTCATTCAACAGGTAAATGCAACTATCCTCCAACTCCTCTTCAATTATCATTGTTGGTTTATTCTCCTGATCATCAAATTCATCAAGTGTCTCATCTGTTGTGAGAATAAGCTCAATATCATGTTTTCCATTGAGCAAATTCGAGGAGTTTTCCTTTCCTGAAGTTGCAGCTACATCCATTTCTTGAATTTCACCGAGCTCTGAACCATCCTGCCCATCCCGGATCGTGACCTTAGACTCTGTATTCAGGGAAGCCAAGAACTCCAATGCAATAGGATTCTCATCGGGACTCAACAACTTCTCTTCGGGTTTTGATTCATTAGTGGATACTACGAAATCGGTTTGATGACTTTGAGAGCTCCCCAACAATGGTTTCAATGATGTCCTATCTCTCAGTAACTTGTGATGAGGAAAGAATCTTGCTTCAAGCTCCTCGCTTTTCAAGCCTTTAACCGAACCTTTCAGCTGATCGTCTTGCTTCTTTATACATCCTTCAGATATTTTGATCTGGCCATCATCATTTTGAATAGATTTGGTCGCAACCACATTAAATTCAGCATCACTCACAACATTCCCCACTGCCTTTTCCATGCCTGAAACTCTTTCCCGAATATCCGAAATTTCCTCCTTTGAAACATGTGGGTCGTCCCTATCCAACATCTCCTTGGTCCTCTTTATGTCGGATGTAATCTTATTTACCCTCCCCTCCAAAACAGCAATCCTTGCATGGATCTCGCTCGTGTATATGTTAATACTCCGAGCACCCACGACCTCTCCATTCACAGCCTTCTCTTTCAAATTCTCTGATGCCCTCAAACTGTTCAAAGTTTTCCGTTTCAACTCTTTAGAACCCGAGTCTATACTATTCACACTCTTTTCAACTACTCCATCTGAACTCGTCTCAGAACAAGATCTCCCCTTTGATTCCCCTAAAACACGTTTACCATCCAAAACCTTC